>CM077152.1:147431041-148631041 GCA_039583875.1 Platanthera guangdongensis
AAAAAGTGATGAAGGAGTCCATCCAAGACCCTGCTGGTTATCCCATGAGTTCTCCATCTCTATGGACGGCTGAAAAGTTTGTCACTGTTTCTCCGGCTCGATGGCCGTATTTGGCGAGTTGTTCAGCCTGAGCGCTTTCATCCCTCGGTACGTGATGAATCGAAAAACTACGGATCTACTCGATGATGTCTTTGACCTTCCCTAGGTACAGCTGGAGGGTGGGCTCCCTCTCTTCGAACTCCCCTTTGATTTGGCCTGCAACCACCATAGAGTGCTTGAAGACCCAATGTCTTGTATGCCCAACTCCCGAGATAACCTGAGCCATGCGATGATCCCCTCATATTCCATTTGGTTGTTGGTGATTGTGAAGTGGACCTTCAAAGCCTCCTCAATTCTGGTCCCCTCTGGACTTACCAAGATCATTCGTACTCCAAAAGAGTTTTTTCCCGACGCACCATCTACAAACATCTCCCAAGCCACTCGAGGGGGTGCTTCAGCCTCTTGGAACTCAACTATGCAGTCCGCTACGAAGTCGCCCACCGCTTGTGCGTTGATGGCAAGCCGAGGAGTAAAAGTGAGGTATAATTCACTGAGCTCTATTTACCATTTGGCAAACCTCCCAGAGTGGTCCACCCCCTCCAAGATGCGACGTGTAACATCCCATGTTACTTCTAGACCCCTTAACTTAGATTGGGCTGGGCATGGGGTGGGTGTTAGGGAAATTAGCTAGGTTTGACCCTAGGTAGTGGGTTGTAGCTATGTGGGGCCCACTAAGTGGCCAAAGTCAAACTAGGTCAAACTAGCCTAAATAGGAACCCTAGCCACACCATGACCCCACCACATTGCCCTAACCCTAAAATTATCTAAGTGGGCCCTAGGGCTTGTCATTAGGTCAACCCTTTGACCCTAGTTGACCAAAGTCAACCATAGCCCTAAGTTGGTCAAACCTACACCTATAGGCCCAATTAGCCCAAGTAGGGCACCACATTGACCCAACCCAAGTGGGTGGTGCCATTAGATCCATGACCACCAAGTGGGGTCAGCCCACTCATCATGGTTGACCAAGTCAACTCAAAGTCAACCTAGTCAACATAATTGACCTAAAGAAGAAAATGAGGACTAAGCCCACTCCCCTTGGGCCATGCCCACCAAACTTGGCCCATTATCAGCCCAAGTGGTCAAAGACCACCTCTAACCTCTATTTTTTAAGATAGGGTCAGATGCAAAGGGGAATTTTGGATAATCTACCCAAAGAGGAGAGAGAAGATGAGATTAAGAGGAGGCAACTTGGCCTTGGCTCCTTCTGCCCAAAAGGTGCTGGCTGGCCTCCTCAGAAAATCCAGCAGGTTTTGGCAGCATGGTGGCCACCTGATACCGTGGGTGAAGCCTACAAAGCCCAAAACCGAGCTCACCTTGGTTGCATCTCCATATACAGCCATTTCCAGCTCAAACCGAGCACACCATCAGCTTCAGTGAGTGGAATCGAGTTGAGAACGAGTCCTGGAGAAGAGCTTTTAGTGAAGAAATGAGATTTTGAGCAAGAGATTGCCGGAGTAGCTCAACCATGGCCAACCGCTGCCACACTCGCTGCCAAGGCCTGATTCAGGTCCGTTTCACTGCCTCTCTACCCGTGCTAGCTTTCTAGATCCTCTAGGAGAGACATCGGGCTCAATTGAGCCCGATACCATGTGAGGAAATGGAGATTTTTTCGGGCTTTTCTTCTTGCTCGGGTTCGTCTGAGGAGCCAACTCCGGCGGCCTCATCGCCGGGAATTGCTAGCCACCACCTCAGTGAAGGTGGTGTCGACATCCGCCGACGGTGGTGGTGGCTCAACTGGCCTGAAATAGCCGGGCAAGTCGGCCAAGCTGAAATCGATCTGGGCCGTTGGCTGATTGGGGACAATGACCAGATCCCGTCCATTCTTGCATCAAGATTCGTGCAACCCGATTTTTATTAAATTAAATAAACTATAGTATATATATACATTCTGTCACACTTATACAGTGATATTGCATGGATATTTTATGCCCCTTAGAGGTATTTTTAGATCTAGTGATTACGATGAAAGTTGTAGCCCTTCCTCTTAACTTTATTTGTCCACCTTAATCTTATAATTTGGTGCAGTATACAGTCCTGTAGGGTTGTTTTCCTAGGACTGGTACTAGGCTAGGAAAGAAACCAAAACCAATGACCATGCCAAACCAGATGTCCTCACGACACAAAAGTTTGGGCATCAGCTTAAATAAAGCATATCTAGTATCTGCCAAAAGTTGAGAATTTTTAGGGAAAATATTTCTATAGTTTTATTCATAATACCTAAATTAAATAAATGAAATATTTGGGAGGTTATGGCTCCTATTGGCCCCAAATTTTTGTAGCATGTCCTTGGGGACTATACATGTGTATGGTAAAATTTTAGCACATTTGGAAAAATGCATGTTGGGTAAACTCACTTGCATGTGTTGATTATACATAGTCTTGGGGTGCAAATAGCCAATTTTGAAATATTATGTATTAAACCTATTTGGAACATCCAAAGATCATGGTATTGATTTTAGAGGCTCATTAGGGTGAATTATACCCCACATTGTAATAATGGGATTTTGGAAGCAAAAATCTCATTATTTAGAATTTTTGGAATAATAGAACTTTTGGAAAAATAATAGGCTGATCATGAGATAAAATCCCCAATTTTGTCAAGGTCAATATAATGTTAAGTTTAACTCCTGAAAATTTTTATGTCTCTGTTTGAAGAAATTTGATAGGAGTTATGTGAAAATTACCTTTTTACCCTCATTATACTTAATTAGAAAATTGATGAAAATACTCAGTAGAAAATTTTGGAAAACTTCTTGGTGATATATCTGAGTATGAATAACCTTGTATAATTATCTCAGCATTTTTGGATGAATCAGTAATTTTTAAAACCTCATTGTGGCATTTTGGTAATATAATTAGCAATGAAATTTTGTAGCCCTTGTACCATGGAAGTTCATGAAATTCTGTCTTTAGTATTATTTTACAAATATATGTATGCTGTAAGTTTCTTGGAATTTTTAGTAATGAACTCCTTACACTTCATTTGGAAAATGACAATGATGTGATATTTCTAGTAATTAAGGAATAAATGAAAATATTACAAGGAAAATTATGAATTTTGGTAGACAACAATTTTTTACCAAGATATAACTCAGGAAAAAATCCTTAGGATAGTGGATTAAAATTTATGGTACTTCATGTATTAAATGACCTATGGGATTAATTAAATGATTTAATTAGAGGCTTTAATGACTTAAGAAAATTATGAAAATCAACAAGCTCACTTCATTAGCCCATACCATCATTGGATAAATAATTAGGGGCAGGTGGCCCAAGTAATTGGAAGTTCTATTTCGGGGTGGTATTAGGTCATGGGTTGCGCATAGTGTAAGTAGGTTGTACTATAAGGACCACCGGGGATAGGTCGACGGATGAGCTAGAGGTTACAATTGGAGAATAACCTTGGTGGGTAGTGTTGTCTTAGTGACGAGAGTAAAAGTGCAAACCCTTGGATAACAATTGGAGTGGAGGCCGGCGGAAGACCGTCGACCTTCTGAAAACCTCTTAAGTCATTAGTACCACTCAAGAGTAATAACGAGAGCTGGTGGTGAATTATGGGTAGTCATGTAAGACCCCCTTTTTTTTCTTTTTCAACACCGGGGTCTTAGTCCCAGAACCGCCGTTTTGCAGTGACTCCTTCACGCCCTGAAGGGTCATCACCACAAATCGCTGATTCTGCCGGCCAATTCGATCACAGAAAAGTAGCACAATAAAGTAAATGCAAACTAGCAGTCCACAGAAAATCACATATCATAGAAAATAAACCTCCATGAATGGAGTGTCCACAGAATAATATATCAGAGTACTAAAATACGGGCTTATGGCCGGTACATCATGTCCACACTAAAAATCACTCATGCGGAAGCAAATGCTGAAAATCTACTCAAGGTCGAGACTCACGGTCCCCGCTGTATGAAATCCGGAGCTAGACTGCCCCATCTCCATGCGCACCGGTCTCTGGGGCTGCTCCTCCATACTGGGCTCCACGATTCCCTAAAATGATGCGGTTTGAAAATTGTTAGTCTAAAAGACTAAGTCCTATCATCCCCGACCCCTTCCCCCATGGCTCCTAGGCACCGAGCGGAGAGGAAGAAAGCGGAGGACTTGAAGGTGGAGAATAATCAAAAACAGATGACAGCGGACCTATACTAGCAATATTATGATAGGTATGGACAATAAGCTGAAACATGAAAAGTAAACTTCACTTATGTGAGGACACATAAGCCAAGGGGTCTTCTGCAAGGCTCCCATCGTATAAAAAGTCCCATACCAATTTATACGTTGGTGTGTCGGTTATCAAACAGCAGTAAATATATATCAAAATTGACCTTAATTTATAAACTTGGCGACACAAGCTTATAGACCAAGGGGTCATTTTGCAGGGCCTAAAGTATAAGCATCCCATTCCAGTTATACTTTAGGTGTCGGGGTTAAATGAATCAATTATGCTATGACATGCAAGTGGGTTTGATGGAACATGCAAGTGCAACACACACACCCGACTCTGTGCACAAAGACCTTTAGTTCCCCCTTTCTGGAGCCGTAACCTCCCAGGATGCCTCCGTAGTGGTAGACGGAAGTGGTTGGTTTGGCCTCGCCCACCTCTAAACCAGTAAAGCACTACCGGTCAGACCTATCGTACGCCTCAACGCTTGGTGCACGAAGAGGACTCCTGCGTACTCTTGCCGGTTGGCGCACCGGAGTTCTGTTGGCGAAGTGCTAACCACACTTGCCGAGTCAACGTATTGGCATCGGTGCATCGACCCTCCAATACCGAAGACCCACCACCTTAATTTTTTTCTTTCCTTTTATGCACATGCAATTTTAGCGTAACCAAAAACCGAGCCGAAGCTCCCCGGACCAAAACGTCCGTCTTAAACAATCGAGCTGAAGCTCCCGGACCCAAAGTCCGTCTTTTAACCATCCGAGCTGAAGCTCCCAGCTATCTTCCTATGCTACCTGTGTTCGTGAAATGTGCAACCCTATTTACTAAGTTACTCTTTTCAGCTTGTTAATACAGTTTACGTTAACCCAGGACTGCCCCCGGTATTCCCTGTGAAGGGTTCTCAAGGGGCACTAGAAACTATGTTGGGATTACGCCCAGCGTTCCCTTTCACAAGGTACTTATTATTATTGGTTGATTCCCTTGCCCATTACTTTCGCATGTTACGATAGGCTGATCCTAGAGTGATTTGACTCTACTACACATAGGGAGGACGATCTTTCGTCGAACCCGAGCGCCTCTAAACCCAAGCCAAAACAACACTCTACTCATTTTATCTTCCAATTATGCTCCTAATTCTATTTATCCCTTCCAGCAAACCAAAAAAACCCAACTCATGTGCTCTAATTCATATTCCAATTTATTTCCTACAGTTTTACTAAATGCAGACCACTTAACCTATATGACCCGTAAAATGGGAAGTATGTCAAATGATCATCCAGTACTCATATAATAATTATTGGAGGGCTATACTGGCATTTGTAGCCTAAATCCATAGTTTCCTAATTTTCATAATATAACTGATAATTTATTTAATTATTCTAATAATCACAAGTTCTAAGTTTGAACATGAAGTACAAGTTTTAGACAAGATAAAATTCCACTAAATTTATGTTAAATGCAAAATGAATAATCATCAAAAAATCCAGAATCTCCCAATTGTTCAGCAAGATTTAAGCCCTTAAATGTTATTCCAAATTTATTCCATAATAAATCATTTTAAGGGGATGCACAACAATAATACTTCCAAAAATTCAGAGAAAATTCCAGGATAATTATAAGGACACATAAAACCTCTAGATAAAGTTTCATAATTTTTTAGAAAGAATCATTATCTGAATTAATTAAATACCAAATTCTCAAAATTATGGACTTGTAAAGGAAATTCTGTAAACATCACTATAAAAATTATAAATAAATTTTTACAAGTACATTTTGGCCTGAAATCATCAAAAACCTAAGTCTCATGATTTTTCAACAAATATATCATCAATAATTAATTTTATACTACCAAAGCCCCTTTTCAAAACTTGTGAAGGAAGCACTAAATATAATCAAGTCAATATTATGATAAAATTCAGGAGTATTCACTTAGGCCTATAATATCTTCTGACCAAGTTTCATCAGATTCAAATGAACAGAATAACCAGAAGTAATTTAAACATCATTTTGGGCCTTTTGGTAATTAACAAATAAAGTGCCAGAAATATAACCCATAAAATTCTAATAAAATTATCAGGGGTCCTAGATGGTCTAAACCTCACTCTACCCAAGTTTCACAACCTTTAGCTTTAATTTAGTGGCTGAATTTACAAAATAGTGTTTCTACCCTAAAACTAGGGTTATGATTTTGAGGTGCCTACCTTCCTCCAAGTCCTCTAAGGTTCCTACCAGAGAACTTAGGTTACACTACCTTCAATCCTACTGAGTTTTCAAGGCCATACAAGGGCATTTTCTCTCATGTCCTTCACAACCCCCAAAAGTCCTACCTTAGGGTTTGAGGTTGAACCCTAGGGTAAATCAATCCTAAATCATCCCATTTTCCTTAAGAGGGTGACATTGGTCATGCCAAGTCAGTGTCCAAAACCTCAGCCTCTATTGAGTGGAGGGGACCTCCCTAAGTCCATAGTGCACTTTTAATCAAGAATACCACCTTAAAGCCCAACTAGGGTTTGGTTATTCCCTAGCCAGACCCTATCCAAATGAGTTAAAATTTTGTACAGGATAGGTATTGATGCCAGAGACCACTCACCAAAATTTGGGAGGGTTTCGAGATCATTAGACCACTTAATTAAAATACCATAGCATTATTAAATAAAAGTAAAAATTTAGGCAAAGTGTCTCTAAAAATTCTGAATTTTGGGCAGGCCCTAGGTATAGATTGGTTAGACTCCCTGCCAAAATGTCAAGTAGTTTTGACCAAGGATGAAGTGTGGGCACTCAGTTTAATGACTGTCTATCCCTAGTTATAGGTCCCACCAAAATGGGTGCCCTGGTCAAACCATGCACCCAAATTGGTTCAAACCAATTTTAAAATAAAGTAGACCCAAAGAGCTACAACTTTGATGTTGAAGGTTTTCCCACCAGGTGAGCCTAAGTATTTGTAAAATTTAAATACAAAAATATCAAAATCTGTGACATAAATCACATTATTTTAAATATACTTCCTATAGTTTAATCATATATCCGCACGAATCTTGAAGCAAAAGGGACGGAATCCTTTCATCTCCTTCCTTAAGCCGACGACCAGGATTCATCCCGCCTGGAGCCACTTCCAAGCTCTGCCGCCGGCGATCCATCCCTTCCCCGGCCGGCCACCGCCACCACCACCTCCGTTGAGGTGGTGGCTGTCGCCAGGCGGCGGCACAGCCGCCGGAGGGGTGTTTTCCGGCGGTTCTAGTAGGAACTTTTTCTGTCGAAAACCATGAAATCCAGAAATTGGATCGGGCTCAGTTGAGCCCGAACCTTGCACCTAATGATTTCTACGATCTACTCATGAGTTAAGGAGAGGAGGAGGACCTTCCTGGCGGCCTGAATGCGAGTCGATCTTCGGGTTGCCATGGAAGTGGTGCCACCGGCCGGATTTCTGCAACTGTGAAGTCAAGTAGCTCGAATTCCTCAGGTAAAAGGTGGGAAGGGTTCCTCTCAGGTCCCTGATGGTGTTTAAATAATTAGTTGGGGGAGGAGTGAGGCCAAACATCAATGGCCATTAATGCCCTGGAAAGCTTGGTTCGGGTTGATGGGGGGGGGGGGGGGGGGGGGCTGAATCTTCCTCTTGGTGGCCGGGAAATGGCTGGAATCAACTCCTCTTCCTAGAGGAGTTGATTGCAGCCATTAAGAGTGGCTGTTGGCCTCCTTTGGCCGGCTCACACCCTTCCCTTCCTCTCCCCCAATTTTCTCTCTCCACCATTATCATGAAGGGGAGCACCCTTCTCTCTCCTAGTCACCCATGTTGACTGGTCAACACAATAGGCTATGTGCAGCCCACTTAGTCATAATGATCATGAAAAGTGAGGCTAGCCTAAGGGAGATGTCGCTTGGGCTTGGGTTAGCCCATTTGGGCTAGGTTTGACTTGGCTTAAGTTAGGGTTGACCTAGGTCAATTTGATCATCTGGGTTGACCCCATTGGGTCCTTGGTGACCCAATGACCTCACTTTTTGGTTAGGAGGGCATATGTGGGGTCCACTTGGCTAGAGGTAGGTCAATTGACCCTAAGTAGGCTAGTTTGACCCATTTAGGGTTTGGGTTGACTTGGGTCAACTGAGTCTCTTTGATTGACACCAATGGGTCCTTATGGCTCTAATGGGTCTCCCAAAATGTTTGGGGGTGTTGTGGTAGGGTCTTGGGGTCATGGTGAAGCCCCATGGTCATCCTAACCTATTGTTCAAAATTTTACTATTTGCAGACCATGATGATTTTCAACTTCATGTCCAAGCTCACTTAGTCTTATTGGGCTTCCTAGGGTCTTGTCATGACCTAGTCATGACCAAAAACACTCTTAGGGGTCTAGTTGGAAATGGGATGTTACAACTCACCAACTAAAGTAAATATCTTTGAGAAAGGGAGCTTTGGGCGTAATCCCATCGTAGTTCCTAGTGCCCCTGAGAGCCCTTCACCAAGTATACCCTGGGCAGTCCTCGGATTAACCTTAAATCACTAAGTATAATAACCCGTAGACAAGAGTAGTCTAATAGGTTAAGACATAATGGTTCATTATTACCCGTGACGGGTTTGAGGGATTTTGAATAAAGACACTATTGTCCGTTCTCACCAGAGATGGGTTGGACGGATATATGTTGTAGGCTCACCCGTGAAGGGGTTGAGGGATTCATGACAGGTTGGTCCTGCGAGCTGAAGTCTCGGGATGAAATACTTGCATGTGCATAAATTTAGTGGCGGGTCATGCGGTACTGGCCAATCGTCACACCGATGGCAGTACAGTGAACCAGGCGGGTGTGAGGGTTTGAGGGGCCAGTTGGTAGTTTTACGCTGCGATCTGGATGACGATCCCCGATAACGCACACCCGACCCAACAAGACTGACGGGTAGTCAGCAAAGTGCGTACGCATGGACTCTAGAGTGTATCTAGGACGTGTACAGAGGCGTATGAGAAGGGTCTAAGGTTTGGTAGTGTGCATACCTGCGTAGAAGTGGAGATGCCTGCTCCGCTACTGCCGTAGCCATAACGGTGGTACCCGAGAGTGAATCTAGCTCTCAAAAAGTGGGAAATAAAGGACTGTGATCACAGAGTCGTTGTGTGTGAGTTGCACTTGCCTGTTGCATAAATTTCATCATAAATATTCATTCATATTAGGTCATACGCTTCATATATCCTTATCATATAAATTAGTATGGGCTCTTTTACATGTTAAGTTAAATTTCTTAGAAACCTTAACTTATAAATTTGTATGGGCATTTTTATAAGTTAAGGTACGTTTTGTGATGGTAGTGTAGTGGTAGCATAGCTTTACTTTTCTGCTCTTACTTTCAGCTCTTTACTTACTTGTACTGTACATGTTTTTACGTTTTGTGCTATATACATAGAACTGCTAGTGTAGATTTACTACTCACACTCTTACTTGTTAGCTTAGTTTCCCTTGTCACCTGCTTCCTTTTGTTACCCCTTGATTGTCCTCTGCTTCGTCCTCCCGCACGGTGCCTAGGAGTTCCGGGTCGAGGTGCGGAGGAAATGACTTAGTCTTTTTCAGTAATGGTCGGTGACCAAACTATTTTTAGGAGCTCAAGGAGATGGAGCACCAGCATGACCGACAGCATGAGGTGACAGGGCGTGAGGGGTTGATACCACCTACTACTACTACAGCGCTACCTCAGGTGGGATGAGTACGAGATTAGATGATTAACTTCCGCTGTTTTGATATTTTGAGAGGAGAGTTTATTCATATGATGTATTGGGCATAAGCCCTTATTACTCTTCTATTTTTATTCTCATTGTGGACTGTGTACTCTTTCATTCATATATATGTATGATTTGTACTGTGACTGTGGACTAGCTGTGTTGTACTTTGCTATGTATGACTTCTACTTCTCATATTGGCCTACAGGTTTTATGATCGTACTAGCCGGCAGAATCGCTGTGTTGCGGTGTCGACTAACCCGTGCGTTAGTGCCACCGTAAGACGGCGATTCTGGGCATAAGACCGGGAGACTCCTTGGTAAGGGGGAGGGGTCTTACAAACTGGTATCACTTGACCGAACGATCATATGAGAAAGAAGTCCACAACACTAGACCACCCCGCACGAGCATTATTTTGCGGGCAAACTATGCAGCGAAAGCAGTGGTGTGCCCATGTGTAAAAAGTCTCATAAACAGTCCATAAAGTACAATGAGTTAGGCTAGTTCTGTTTTAACCTTCACTTTATGTAACCTACACAGGTCGCTGCGCCGCAAAATGTGGTTCCTCCCCCTCCCGCTGCCACTCCATTTCTACAGACAGAGATCTGGCAGACTTTGACGACGATCCTGGAAGCCTTCAAAGCCCAGCAAGTCCTGGCTTCGTAGCCAAATCCGAGGTCAAGCTAGTTGAGTGCCTTCAAGAGCATGTCCCCATAGATGTACCGTGGGACAGAGGATGCTATGAAGACGGAGGAATGTCTGGAGGCCATACATGAGATATTGGCAGGCATCAGCTTCCCGGTCGGCCAGGCAGTTCCTCTAGCCACCTCTGCATTAGAGGCTTATGCAAAGAGATGGTGGAAGTCCATGCGAGAGTCCACTTATACTGACTGGGAGCTGTCAGACATATCTTGGGAGGAGTTCGATGAAGTATTTTTGGATCACTTTGTATCCAGCACAGATATAGATGCACTGGAGGAGAGGTTTCTAAACCTCGGGCAGGGGAACAGATCGGTGATTGAATACCAGAGGGAGTTTTCCCACCTTCCAGGTTCGCAGGGATACAGGATACAAACGACAAAAGGTATGCCAAGAGATTCTACCGGGGCCTCAGAGATGACTTAAGGCAGGCCCTATTGTTCATTTCTCATGGCACATCAGCCCAGATCATCGAGTTGGCAAAGAAGTTGGAGGCCGACCAGCTGATGGTGCAAGGCAGAGGGAAGAGACCATACGATGGGTCGACACCAGGAGAGAGTAGCAAGGGCTCTCAGAGAGGCAGGACCATTGGATATAAGAGGGGTGGGGGATGTCGTCGTCCAAACTTTAAGGAGGATCAGGGGCCTCCTCCAGCATTAGCTCCCCCACCTCTATAGGTGCATGTTCCGAGGAGCAAGGATAACCATGGCCACCGGCCGGTAGTTTGCTACGAATGCCGCCAGCCCGGGCATATTAGATCGGAGTGTCCACATCAGTTCCGTCCACCACCTCCTCTTCCACCTCCAGTGGCCCCTCCAGTACAGCAGGGCCGAGGCAGAGGCCGAGGACGAGGTCGAGGCCGAGGCCGGGGATATCACGGCCGAGGACGTAACCTGGAGCAGATGTGCGCTTCGGACCTCACGGAGCAAAGGAACCCCGAAGAAGTGATTACAGGTACTTAAATTGTTTTAATTTAGAAATTTCAACCTTAGCAGTGCCTTGAGAGCCATATAAATAACATCCATTTTAACTCGAATAAATCTCAGGCATAATTATGATCAGCGGCAAGCCCGCACATACCCTCCTCGACACGGGTGCTTCGCACTCATTCATGTCAGACACTTTTATTGAAGGACTAGAGGGTGTGGAGAGATTCCCTGGCATAGAGATGAGGGTGTATCTTCCCAATGGCTCGGAGCTACGGACCACAAATAGCTGCAACATGGAGGCCGAGATAGGAGGCAAGACATTCGAAGCTCCGACTGCGGTCTTCAGATTGCCGGACTTTAACTTGATTTTGGGCATGACCTGGCTTCCTTGGAACTATGCCCAGAACGATTGCCCCTCTAAGAGGATCACACTCAAGCATGGAGACTCCTACGTCACTATTGAAGGTATCCGACCTATCCCCCATCTTTCATTATCTTCTATACAGGCTGTCAAGGCCTATGAGCAGGGGGAAGAGGTGTACCTTATCTGCTTCGAGATGGTGGCAGCAGAGAGTTCTATAACTGATATCCCGGTGGTTCGGGATTTCTCTGATGTATTCCCGGAGAAATTTTCCAGACTACCACTAGCTCGGGACTTGGATTTCAGGATTCAGTTGGTGCCGGGGGAGAAGCCAGTGTCCCGGGCACCTTACAGGATGGCTCCCAGAGAGTTGGCAGAATTCAGGACTCAGCTTTAGGAGCTTGTGGAATCGGGATTTGTGCGGCCGAGCTCGTCACCGTGGGGAGCACTAGTTCTTTTTGTGAAGAAGAAAGATGGATCATTGCGGCTGTGCATAGATTACAGGGAGCTGAACCGGTTGACGGTCCGGAATACCTATCCACTGCATCATATAGACAAGTTATTTGATCAGCTTCAGGGGGCTTCTGGTTCTCTAAGTTGGATTTATGATCCGGTTACTATCAGCTGCGTATCCGAGAGGAAGACATCCCGAAGACGTCTTTCAGCTCACGATACGGGTTATACAAGTTCACGGTGATGCCTTTTGGGCTCACGAATGCCCTTGCCGCATTCATGAGTCTAATGAACCGTGTATTCGAGCCCTTTTTGGACCGCTTCGTCATTGTATTCATCGATGATATTCTGATTTATTCCCAGACTCAGGAGGAGCACACAGAGCATTTGACACAGGTTTTGTAGAGGATGAGGGAGTCCCAGATGTATGTGAAGTTTTCTAAGTGCCAGTTCTGGCTACAAGAGGTGGCCTTCTTGGGGCATACGATCAGTGGAGCTGGATTGGCGGTGGATCCAGCCAGGATAGAGACAGCGAGAGATTGGACACGGCCGAACACAGCGTCAGACATTCGCAGCTTCTTGGGATTAGTAGTTATTATCGTAAGTTTGTGGAGGGGTTCTCGAGGATAGCACTCCCCCTCATATCCTTGACGAGGAAGGATGTAGAGTTTGCCTGGATAGAGCAGTGCAAGACAGCTTTTCAGGAGTTAAAGGACCGACTCACCTCATCCCCTATCCTTGCACTCCCATCTGGGAGTGAGGGATTTTAGATTTACATGGATGCCTCATACAAAGGGATGAGTGCTGTACTGATGCAACACAGACATGTTATCGCTTATGCTTCGAGACCGTTGAAGAAGCACGAGCATAACTCTACGGTACATGATTTGGAGCTCGGGGCTGTTGTATTTGCACTAAAGATATGACAGCACTATCTATATGGGGTTCATTGTGACATTTTCTCATATCACCAGAATCTCAAGTACATTGATATGCAGAAGGACCTAAACCTACGACAGAGGAGATGGCTAGAATTTATCTTTGACTATGATTACCAGATTCACTACCACCCGGGGAAGGCGAACACAGTAGCAGATGCATTGAGCAGGAGGGCCGACACCTCTGGACCGTAGCCCAGAGTGATGGCTATGGAGCTGATACAAATGATGGAAGACATGCATATTACTATGGTTTCTGAGGCCGAACCACTAGGATATCGAGAGTACCCGAGCTCATTGATCAGAGATGATGACACTCATGGGCGCATTATGGCTCATCAGAGGCTGGATGTTGCATTGGAGCCGATTTTCAGTGCCATGGAAAGGGGCAAGGTTGAGGATTACATGCTGCAGGATGACCTCCTTCGATTCCGTGGACGCGTTTATATACCAGTAGGGGACGGTATCCGGGATGATATACTTAGAGAGGCCCATTGCTCTAGATATTCAGTACATCCCGTCATCACCAAGATGTGGGCAGATTTACGGAAGACTATGTATTGGCCTAGAATGAAGAGGGAGATCACCCACTTTGTGACACATTGCGAGAAGTGCCAGTGCGTTAAGGCAGAATGCAAGAGCCCTGGAGGTTTATTACAGCCACTTCCCGTCCCGGAGTGGAAGTTCGAGGACATTGCTATGGATTTTGTACACGGACTGCCTCGCACCCACTCTGGGCACGATTTCATATGGGTCATAGTCGACAGGTTGACCAAGGTAGCGCGGTTTATACCAGTTAGGAAGGATTCTCTAGTTGTAGTTTTGGTGAGATTGTTCGTGGAGCAGTTGGTCAGATACCATGACATCCCCAGGATGATTGTTTGGGACCGTAATGGTCGGTTCACTTCGAGGGAGTGGAGGTCTATGCATGCTTACTTGGGCTCTCGACTTACTTTTAATACTGCCTTGCACCCGCAGACCGACAGACAGACCAAGCGGACCATCCAGACGATGGAGGATCTCCTTCGCCTATGCATATTGGATACGGGGAAGCCTTGGGAGAGGCTGCTACCATTGATCGAGTTCTCCTACAATAACAGCCACCAGGCTAGCATGAGGATGACTCCATATGAGGCACTTTACGGGAGGAAGTTCCGGACACCGTTGTCTTGGGTTCAGGATGTGGATACCAAGGCTCGTGGTTCTGATTATGTGAAGGATACAGAGGCTCAGGTTCGTTTGATCAGGGATCGGCTGCAAGAGGCCCATAGTAGGCAGGCGAAGTATTATGATGCTCGGCACCGGAAGGTGGAATTCCAGGTTAAAGACAGAGTTTTCTTGAAGATTTGTCCGGTACACGGTGTCTCTCGGGTGCGGAGGCACAAGAAGCTCAGTCCTCGATACATGGGGCCATACTTGATCCTAGAGCGGATCGGCCCCTTAGCTTACCGACTGCAGCTGCCACCGTAGTTGGGTACCCTACACGACGTCTTCCATGTATCTTCCTTGCGAAGATCTCTCCTACGGCCGGAGCAGCACGTTACTATTACAGCCGGTCCGATAGCGCCAGACAAATCCATTAGTTTGAGCTGATCCGGATTGATGATACAGATGTCCGAGTGCTGCGGAAGAAGAAGGTCCCTCTCGTGAAGGTGGTGTAGTCCAATCATGGATGGGAGGAGCACACCTGGGAACCGAGTGATCTGATGATGGAGCAACACCAGGAGCTATTCACTTCAGGTATACTTTAGTTTATGCGTTTAAATTTCTTATAACTCTTGCAAGTAGAACCCGGTAGACCCGAACTTAAATTTCGTGGACGAAATTATTTTTTTTTGTTTATAGGATTTGTAACATCCCATGTTACTTCTAGACCCCTTAACTTAGATTGGGTTGGGCATGGGGTGGGTGTTAGGGAAATTAGCTAGGTTTGACCCTAGGTAGTAGGTTGTAGACATGTGGGGCCCCCTAAGGGGCCAAAGTCAAACTAGGTCAAACTGGCCTAAATAGGAACCCTAACCACACCATGACCACACAGCATTGCCATAACCCTAAAAAAATCTTAGTGGACCCTAGGGCTTGTCATTAGGTCAACACTTTGACCCTAGTTGACCAAAGTCAACCATAGCCGTAAGTTGGTCAAACCTACACCTATAGGCCCAATTAGCCCAAGTAGGGCACCACATTGACCCAACCCAAGTGGGTGGTGCCATTAGACCCATGACCATCAAGTGGGGTCAGCCCACTTATCATGGTTGACTAAGTCAACTCAAAGTCAACCTAGTCAACATAATTGACCTAAAGAAGAAAATGAGGACTAAGCCAAATCCCCTTGGGCCAAGCCCACCAAACTTGGCCCATTATCAGCCCAAGTGGTCAAAGACCACCCCTACCCTCTGCTTTGGAAGAGAGGGTCACATGCAAAGGGATATTTTGGAGAATTTACCCAAAAGAGGAGAAGATGATATTAAGAGGAGGAGGCCACTTGGCCTTGGCTCCTTCTGCCCCAAAATGTGTTGGCTTGCCTCCTCAGAAAATCCAGCAGGTTTTGTCAGCATGGTGGCCACCTGGCACCATGGGTGAAGCCTCCAAAGCCCCAAACTGATCTCACCTTGGTTGTATCTCCATATACAGCCATTTCCAGCTCAAATTGACCACACCATCAGCTTCAGTGAGTGGAATCGAGTGGAGAATGAGTCCTGGAGGAGTGCTTTTGGTGAAGAAACGAGATTTTGAGCACGAGATCGCCGGAGCAGCTCAACCATGGCCAACCACCGCCGCACTCGCCACCAAGGCCTGATTCAGGTCCATTTCACCGCCTCTCTACCCGTGCTAGCTTTCTAGATCCTCTAGGAGAGACATTGTAACGCCTCAAAACTCAAAGGAGCGACGGGGGACGTTTTGGGCCAGTTTAGGGTTCTAGCTGAAGGCACACGGCCTGGGACACGGGCGTGTCCAAGGGCGTGTCAAGCTTGTGTCGACACTCAGCCGGGAAGTCGACACTTTGTTCTCGACATTGTGTCTAGACTGGGCACAAGGCCTGCGACACAGGTGTGTCATAGGGCGTGTAGACCCGTGTCGACACTTAGCCCGCGAAGTCGACATTCTGCGTTCGACGAAGTATCGAAACATGGCACACGACCTACGACATGGGCGTGTCGCAGGGCGTGTCAACTCGTGTCGATACTCGTCCCGGGAAGTCAACACTTTGGTCTCGACATGGTATCGAGACAAGGCACATGGCCTAGGACACGGGCGTGTCCAAGGCCGTATCATCAGGTCGACAATCTTCGCTCGGCGAAGTGTCGAGTGTCGAGACCGTGTACATGGCCTGGAGCCCAGGCATGTCGAGGTGACACGGGCAAGGACATGGGCGTGTCCTAGAACCCGTGCAGTGCTCGGGTTGTTTTCGCGGAAAAATGATGGGGGTACACGGCCGGCCACACGGCCGTGTCAGGTGGAACACGGGCGTGTCAGGTCGAACACGGGCGTGTTCGATACCCGTGTGTTGTTCCAGGCGAGCCGATTTTGACGGAGAATGAGGCACACGGCCCTGGACACGGGCGTGTGCCAGGCCGTGTTCGGTCCAGATTGGGCATTTCAGTCCCGAATCAAAGCCGTTCATTTCTTTAATTGATGATCCAATGGCTGGGGGTTGTTCCTGAAGGGATATACCCGGGATTGGACTTAGAAACCATCACTTTTCATAAGTTATTATCTTTCTAAAACCTTAGAGATAGAGGAGAGCCAAGGAAGGAAGAAGGAGCTAGATCCGACCATTGGAGGAGCTTCGAAGCTCCAAATCGCGAGCCGACTCCGGATCCACGGAGGCAAAGCTAGTGCGGTGCTTTTCATCTGCTTACTTTTCCATGGCGCCAAAGAGAAACGCTAGAGTAACGATTCTCTTCTTGAGCATGAGTAGCTCTCCTTCTTTGCATAGGAAGCCCGCTCTCGCGAGTTTGCGGAGAGTTGGAGGCGTTCCTTCGGGTAGATATGTGAAGTCCCCGTTGTTTAGAGTCCGTAAGTGAGAACAGACATAGGCATGATGTGTGAAGCCTACCCGGACATGTTGGTCTGGATCGGTGATGTTGCATTGCATAATGTAGGAGAAGACTCCGTGCTATTGATTGTTTTTCGGGTTTTCTACGCGGTAGATTGCAGCAGGGAGCCTTGGGGATTAACCCAAAGGTGCACCCAGAAAACTGGGCGGATTCGAGATCCTGCCAACTTGGTGGCCTGAGAGCCAACTTGAACATAACCGGGTTATGTGAATTGTGATGGAAGTGGGACTCGGTGGAAGTTTGACCCGCGAAAATGGCTTAAATTGTCGTTGCGATGTGAGCACGGGTTAGATGGAACCGTACCAGTTCTATATCGTTCGGTTAAAGAGACCTAAAGGCACGTGGCACTTGCCGTTGGCATAGATTAGGGTCTTCGGTGGTCGATGGCTTAAATTGTCGTTACCCAGGCCAAGAAGACAAATTTCTCATAGGTTTGGCCGTCAAAGTGGCGGTGGTGAGTCCGGAATGTCTATGACTTTAATTGACGTGACATCGACCGGTTCACCGAGAATGTGCCCTGAGAGCACGGGGCGTGTGGCCGTGCGAGCCAACGTCTTTGATGAAATGGCTAAATATATATATTACTCGCTTATACTAATGAAATGTAGGGAAGGAGCATCGCCACCCCGAGTTGGGGGCGGGATCGTTATAATTTGGTCAGCATTGCTGACCGTTGCCTTGTTTTGCCACAGTGCGGTGGTTTGTTGCTTGCAGGTGCTGCTGGACCAAGTGGTCAATAGCGGGTTAAAGCCCTTTTTGCGAAGCCGGCCCTCGAAGGCCCAATTGGAAGTGTTTAATGTTTTATTCATGTATGACCGACCTGCGTGCCGTGGTTTGTAAATCATGTAATATCAAGTGAAACATTTTGTATGGCCTTAAGTCTTATGTTGGTATTTGTATAAATTCCTATTTTGGTTTAGTGGACATTCATGTTTTAGTGCTGGGTTCTTATTTGCAACTTTTATAAACTGCTTCCGCTAGAATGCTCTGTGTAGGACGTTGATTGGTTGGATGGTTTCCATGAGTAACCACCCGGTCTGTCTGTGGCATACGACGTCGGGCCCCAGCCGGACCTACTGCTATATGCTATGTGACGGATAGGGGGTGTTACAATTTGGTATCAGACTACTAGTTTTGGTCGGGCTTAAGATGAATTCGTGGACGAATTCTTTTTAAGTGGTGGTGAGCACATTGTGTGCGTCATCATTATAACGGTAAAAGAATCCATGAATGTCCACTTAGGAATGAAAATACTCGTGTTTGAGGAACCTGCGTGTTCCTATAATTGTTGTTTGCAATTTTATTTGGTCGCTTAACGGTGTTTTGTACCACTATAGGTGACCAGAAGTGGTGTTGGGCCGTCAGAACATCGAGTTTCTGAGGCTAGTAGTGCACCGGATGTTGCTCCTTCAACACCTCTGTCGGCTGAGAACATATGATTGGTGGCTGAAGCGGTGTTGGCCGTGATAAATGCGCATCCTGCAAGGCAAACGCAGCAGCCCGCTCCTGGGATGGAGCAGGAACCTCTTCAAGAGGCTGAGCCGAGGAGAGTGGAGCAAGTGGTTGTGGAACCGGTGGTGCCAAGGAGGGACACTGAGAGGCAGCTTAAGCATGTAATGATCTTTAACCCTCCGTTATTCTCGTGGTTGGGAACCCCATCTCAGGTTGAAGACTGGCTCTCCAGGGTGAAGAGAGTCATGACAGCAACGGAGATGGAGGAGTGGCAAATGACCACCATCGCTACGTTCCTTCTGGAGGGTGAAGCGAGAATGTGGTGGGAAGGATTGAAGCTGCACTTATTGAGAGGTAGGAAACTTGGTGATGTCTCGATGGAAGAGTTCTCGAGATTGTGCTTGGCTAGATACCTCCCTACGACGCAGAAAATAGCGATGGAAAATGAATTTCTGAAGTTGGTTCAGGGTGAGAAGAGCGTGGATGAATATCTCCATGAGTTCACTCGTTTGAGTCGATATGCTAGCTCCACTATCGTGGATGAGGAGCGCAAGACAAATCGCTTCTATGAAGGCTTGAGAGATGAGTTGAGATTACTACTCTCGGGGCCGATGACGCAGGGTTTCTTAACCTTGGTCAATACTGCCCGGTCCTTGGAGAAGGACATGAAGAATGTGCAAGCAAAGAAAAGCTTGGGAGATAGGAAATCTGAATTTAAAGTGCCGACTACTTCAAAGGCTGGCTATCAGAGGTCTTTCAAGAAGCATAGGACTTCGGGTCCAGCTCCTTCTGGTGCTTCTGGGGCGACTACGGGTCGGACCCCGGGTGCGTGTTTTACTTGTGGAAAGACGGGGCATTTTGCCCGTGACTGTTGGAGCGGACATCCTAAGTCCGAGAGAAGGCCGGGAGCTACTTATGAAGAGAAGGGAAAGGCGGTGGAGTCGACCACATCCCATTATGCTCCGGCCCAACCAAGGGTCTATAATCTTGGCCAACAGGAGGCCATCAAACAGGCTGATGTGGTGACAGGTATGGTTTAATTTATAGCAAGTCAATTTCTTTAAATACTTTTTATGCACATGTTACCTTACCACTGCTTGTTTAGGATTTGTATTGATTTGTGAAAATCCGGCACGAGCACTCTTCGATACGAGAGCTTCACACTCCTTCTTGTCCGAAGGATTTATATCACGCATTGGAGTCGCTTCTTCGATGACGAAGGATAAGTTGGATGTGTTGTTGCCCAATGGGTGTTCGATGCGAGCGGATAAGATCTGCGATGTTAAGATTCATATTGGGGAGCAGGAGTTCGACCTGCGGGCGTCTTTACTTCCGTTGGTGGAGTTCGACGTCATATTTGTCATGTACTGGCTCTCGGAGCAGCAGGCCCATATAGATTGCGGTAGCAAGGAAGTCAAGCTGGGAGCAAGTCGTGAAATGACTTTTACGGGCTTAAAGGGGTCGAGCAAGATGTTGATGTCTGCTCTTCAGGTGGTGAAGGCGGTTCGTGCCGGTGCAGAACTGTTCTTTACACTAGTGGAGGTTGCAAAGCCGAAGACCACGTTCGATTTTATTTCAGTTGTATCGGAATACCCTGATGTGTTCCCCGCAGATCTTCCTGGATCCCCGCCTCAACGGGAGATAGAATTTATAATTGAGCTAGTACTAGGTGCAATGCCTGTGTCACGATCTCCTTATCGGCTAGCGCCTAAGGAAATGACGGAGCTGAAAGTTCAACTGCAAGAGTTGTTGAAGCAAGGGTATGTGCGCCCGAGTTTTTTGCCTTGGAGCGCACCGGTCCTCTTTGTTAAGAAGAAGGACGGAAGCTTAAGGCTATGTATTGATTATCGGGAGCTCAACAAGTTGACGGAGAAGAACAAGTACCCGATCCCTCGGATTGATGATCTTTTTGATCAGTTAGTCGGGTCGACGGTGTACTCGAAGTTGGATCTCAAGGCTGGGTACTATCAGCTGTGAATAAGGGAGAGTGATATCCCGAAGACAGCGTTTAGTACGAGATACAGGCATTATGAGTTTACGGTCATGCCGTTTGGGCTGACTAATGCGCCGTCAGTGTTCATGGATTTGATGAATAGGACTTTCAGGGAGTACTTGGACCATTTTGTGATAGTCTTCATCGACGATATTTTGGTGTACTCGCAAAGTGACGAAGATCACTTCAAGCATCTTCATTTGGTGTTGGATACGCTAAGGAGAAATCAGTTGTATGCCAAGTTCTCGAAGTGCGAGTTTTGGCTATCCTTAGTGGCGTTCCTCGGTCATATAGTGAGTGGAGAGGGTATTGCTGTGGATCCGGCGAAGATCGTTGCGATACAGGAGTGGCCTGAGCTTGTTACGGTAGCGGAAGTCCGGAGTTTTCTGGGGCTTGCCGGCTATTATAGGCGCTTCGTAGAGAACTTCTCGCGGGTAGCTTTGCCTCTCACTACTTTGACGAGGAAGGAGCATAAGTTTGTTTGGACGCCGGAGTGCGCGTGAGCTTTTGAGAAGTTGAAGTGTAGGTTGACCATGACGCCTGTGCTGAGTTCGCCATATGGGACCAAAGGCTATGAGATTTATAGTGATGCTTCGGGCAGCGGTTTGGGTTGCGTGCTACTGCAACACGGAAGTGTAATAGCTTATGGCTCGAGACAACTGAAGGTGCACAAGAGGAATTATCCGGTGCATGACTTGGATTTAGCGGCCGTGATTTTTGCCTTGAAGCTGTGGAGACACTATTTGTACGGTGTGAAGATTGATATCTACACCGATCATAAGAGCCTGAAATATCTTATTGATCAGAAGGATCTGAATATGCGGCAGCGTAGATGGATGGAGTTCCTGGGGGACTATAGATTTAAGATCCACTACATGCCTGGTAAAGGGAATGCGGTTGCGGATGCGTTGAGTCGCCGAGCCCCAGCTCAAGCCAATTGGCTATCGGTGCATGACGAGCGGTTGGTGCGGGAGTTGGAGGCGTTGGAGATTGTTTGTGTGGATAGACAATCAAGAACTGAAGTAGTTCTGAATTGGACTGAAGTCCAATATGACCTGGCTGATCGTATTTGGCAGGCTTTGGATATGGATGCTCATATGAAGCAGTTCATGGTAGAGGCTCTGGATGGGTGAAATTCCCAATTCGTCGTGGAGGACGAACTACTTTGGAAGGACGGTCGTCTGTGCGTCCCAAGTGTGGGTAATTTGTGGGTGGATTTGTTTTACGAGGCACGCCATACCAAGTACTCGATTCACCCGGATAGCACGAAGATGTACCGTGATGTGAAGAAACTGTTTTGGTGGCCGGGTTTGAAAAAGGATGTGGTGCTATACGTAGCGAAGTGCCAAACTTGCGCCTTGGTAAAGGCGGAGTGCCAAAAGCAGGGAGGATTTCTTAAGTCCTTGCCTATTCCGGAGTGGAAATTTGACGACATCTCTATGGACTTTGTGCACGGTTTTCCAAGGTCGCAAAAGGGGAACGACGCCATTTGGGTGGTTGTTGATCGATTAACGAAGGTGTCGCATTTTATTCCGCATAGGAAGGATGATCCGGTGGAGAAGTTGGCAAAGCTTTATGTGGATAACATAGTACGGCTTCATGGTGTGCCCCGCAGCATCGTGAGTGACCGAGATGGGCGGTTCACGTCCAATGATTGGAGGCTAGTGCAACAAATGTTGGGAACAAAGTTAAAATTCAGCATAGCCTTCCATCCGCAAAAGGATGGGCAGACCGAGAGGGTCAATTGATCTATGGAAGACATGCTCCGCATGTGTGTCTTGGACTTTGGAAAGCAATGAGAAGACCACCTTTATTTGGTGGAGTTCGCATACAACAATAGCTACCAAGCGAGTATTCTGATGGCGCCTTTCGAGGCCCTATATGGTAGAAAATGTCGCACGCCGTTGTCTTGGTTAGAAACGGGTGAGTCAAAGTTCTATAAGCGATCAGAAGTGGAGGATGCTACTTCTTTGGTGAGAACCATTCGGGAGAGGTTGCTTATCGCTCAGGACCGGCAAGCAAAGTACTATAATGCCAAGCACAGGAACGTGGAGTTCGCTGTGGGTGATTATGTATACTTAAAGATCAAGCTGTTCAAGGGTGTCTCGCGGGTGCGGCGATTGCAAAAGCTAAGCCCGAGGTACCTTGGACCGTTTGAGGTTCTGGAGCGAGTTTGTGAAGCGGCCTATCGGTCGAAGATTTCAGTGGAGCTTAGTGGTTTACATGATGTATTCCATATTTCGGTGCTTCGAAAGGCGGTGCAAGAGCCTACACAAGTGATCGCGGTTGATCAAGTGCCGGTGGATAGTGGGCTGATGACAAAGGTCAAGCCCGTGCGGATTGAGGACTCGGAGGTCAAGCGGCTACGCAATAAAGAGATCAGGATGGTCAAGGTCCGGTGGGACAATTGCGGTCGTGAGGAGCTCTCGTGGGAGCGAGAGCAGACTATGCTTGACGAGTATCCGTAGTTGTTCCGCTCAGGTACAAATTTTGGTTTTGTATATGTCTTTCCTTTATATAATTTTGAGGACGAAATTCTTTTAAGAGGGGGAGAGTTGTAACGCCCCGAAACTCAAAGGAGCGACGGGGGACGTTTTGGGCCAGTTTTGGGTTCTGGCTGAAGGCACACGGCCTGGGACACGGGCGTGTCCCAGGGCATGTCAAGCTTGTGTCGACACTCAGCCGTGAAGTCGACACTTTGGTCTCGACATTGTGTCGAGACTGGGCGCACGGCCTGCGACACGGGCGTGTCAAAGGGCGTGTCGACCCGTGTTGACACTTAGCCCGCGAAGTCGACACTCTGCGTTCGACGAAGTGTCGAGACATGGCACACGGCCTACGACACGGGCATGTCGCAGGGCGTGTCAACCCGTGTCGACACTCGTCCCGGGAAGTCGACACGTTTTTCTCGACATGGTGTCGAGACAAGGCACACAGCCTAGGACACGGGCGTGTCCAAGGCTGTGTCATCAGGTCGACAATCTTCGCTCGACGAAGTGTCGAGTGTCGAGACCGTGTACACGGCCTGGAGCCCAGGCGTGTCGAGGTGACACGAGCAAGGACACGGGCGTGTCCTAGAACCCGTGCAGTGCTCGGGTTGTTTTCGGGGAAAAATGATGGGGGTACACGGCCGGCCACACGGCCATGTCAGGTGGAACACGGGCGTGTCAGGTCGAACACGGGCGTGTTCGATACCCGTGTGTTATTCCAAGCGATCCGATTTTGACGGCGAATGAGGCACACGGCCCTGGACACGGGCGTTTGCTAGGCCGTGTTCGGTCCAGATTGGGCATTTCAGTCCCGAATCATAGCCGTTCATTTCTTTAATTAATGATCCAATGGCTGGGGGTTGTTCCTGAAGGGATATACCCGGGATTGGACTTCGAAACCCTCACTTTTCATAAGTTATTATCTTTCTAAAACCTTAGAGAGAGAGGAGAGCCAAGGAAGGAAGAAGGAGCTAGATCCGGCCATTGGAGGAGCTTCGAAGCTCCAAATCGCGAGCCGACTCCGGATCCACGGAGGCAAAGCTAGTGCGATGCTTTTCATGCGCTTACTTTTCCATGGCCCCAAAGAGGAACACTATGGTAACGATTCTCTTCTTGAGCATGAGTAGCTCTCCTTCTTTGCATAGGAAGCCCGCTCTCGCGAGTTTGCTGAGAGTTGGAGGCGTTCCTTTGGGTAGATATGTGAAGTCCCCGTTGTTTAGAGTCCGTAAGCGAGAACGGACATAGACATGATGTGTGAAGCCTACCCGGACATGTTGGTCTGGATCGGTGATGTTGCATTGCATAATGACCGAGAAGACTCTGTGCTATTGATTGTTTTTCGGGTTTTCTACGCGGTAGATTGCAGCAGGGAGCCTTGGGGATTAACCCAAAGGTGCACCCGGAAAACTGGGCGGATGCGAGATCCTGCCAGCTTGGTGTCCTGAGAGCCAACTTGAACATAACCGGGTTATGTGAATTGTGATGGAAATGGGACTCGGTGGAAGTTTGACCCGCGCAAATGGCTTAAATTGTCGTTGCGATGTGAGCACGGGTTAGATGGAATCGTACCCGTTCTATGTCGTTCGGTTAAAGTGACCTAAAGGCACGTGGCACTTGCCGTTGGCATAGATTAGGGTCTTCGGCCGTCGATGGCTTAAATTGTCGTGACTCAGGCCAAGAAGACAAATTGCTCATAGGTTTTGCCGTCAAAGTGGCGGTGGTGAGTCCGGAATTTCTATGGCTTTAATTGACGTGACATCGACCGGTTCACCGAGAATGTGCGCTGAGAGCACGGGGCGTGTGGCATTGCGAGCCAACGTCTGTGATGAAATGGCTAAATATATATATTGCTCGCATATACTAATGAAATGCAGGGAAGGAGCATCGCCGCCCCGAGTTGGGGGCAGGATCATTATAATTTGGTCAGCATTGCTGACAGTTGCCTTGTTTTGCCACCATGCGGTGGTTTGTTGCTTGCAGGTGCTGCTGGACCAAGCGGTCAATAGCGGACTAAAGCACTTTTTGCGAAGCCGGCCCTCGAAGGCCCAATTGGAAGTGTTTACTGTTTTATTCATGTATGACCGGCCTGCGTGTCGTGGTTTGTAAATCATGTAATATCAAGTGAAACATTTTGTAAGGCCTTAAGGATTATGTTGGTATTTGTATAACATTCCTATTTCAGTTTAGTGGACATTCATGCTTTAGTGCTGGGTACTTATTTGCAACTTTTATAAACTTCTTCCGCTAGAATGCTCTGTGTAGGACGTTGATTGGTTGGATGATTTCCATGAGTAACCACCCGGTCTGTCTGTGGCATACGACGTCGGGCCCCGGCCGGACCTACTGCTATATGCTATATGACGGATAGGGGGTGTTACAGACATCGGGCTCAATTGAGCCTGATACCATGTGATGAAAATGAGATTTTTCCGAGCTTTTCTTCTTGCTCTGGTTCGCGGGAGGAGCCAACTCCGGCGGCCTCATCGCCGGGAATCGCTAGCCACCACCTCAGTGAAGGTGGTGTCGATATCCGTCGGCGGTGGTGGTGGCTCAACTCGCCGAAAATAGCCGGGCAATTCGGCCCAGCGGAAATCGATCTGGGCCATTGGCTGATTGGGGGCGACGACCAGATCCCGTCCATTCTTGCGTCAAGATTCGTGCAACCCGATTTTTATTAAATTAAATAAACTATAATATATATATACATTCTGTCACACTTATACAGTGATATTGCATGGATATTTTAGGCCCCTTAGAGACATTTTTAGATCTGGTGATTACGATGAAAGTTGTAGCACTTACTCTTAACTTCATTTTTCCACCTTAATCTTATAATTTGGTGCAGTATACAGTCCTGTAGGGCTGTTTTCCTATGACTGGTACTAGGCTAGGGCAGAAACCAAAACCAATGCCCATGCAAAACTAGATGTCCTCATGACCCAAAATTTTGGGCATGAGCTTAAATAAAGCATATCTAGTGCCTGCCAAAAGTTGAGAATTTTTAGGGAAAATATTTCTATAGTTTTACTCATAATACATAAAATTAAATAAATGAAATATTTGGAGGGTTATGGCTCCCAATGACCCCAAATTTTGGTGGCATGTCCTTGGGGACTATACATGTGCATGGTAAACATTTCTGCACATTTGGACCACTGCATGTTGGGTAAACTCACTTGCATGTGTTGATTATACATAGGCTCGGGGTACAAATAGCAAATTTTGAAATATTGTGTATTAGGCCTATTTGGAACATCCAAAAATCATGGTATTGATTTCAGAGGCTAATTAGGGTGAATTATACCACACAATGTAATAATGAGATTTTTGGAAGCAAAAATCCCATTATTTGGAATTTTTGGAATAATAGAACTTTTGAAAAATAAATGTAAAAATAGGCTTATCATTGAGATAAAATCCCCAATTTTGTCAAGGTCAATATAATGGTATGTTTAACCCCTGAAAAGTTTTATGTCTCTGTTTGAAGAAATTTGATAGGAGTTATGTGGAAATTACCTTTTTACCCTCATTATACTTAATTAGAAAATTGATGAAAATACTCGGTAGAAAATTTTGGAAAATTTATTGGTGATATATCTGAGTATGAGTAACCTTGTGTAATTATCTCATCATTTTTGGATGGATCAGTAATTTTTAAAACATCATAGTGGCATTTTGGTAATATAATTAGAAATAAAATTTTGTAGCCCTTGTACCATGGAAGTTCATGAAATTCTGTCTTTAGAATTATGTTACCAATATATGTATGCTGTACATTTCTTGGAAATTTTAGTAATGAACTCCTTACACTTCATTTGGAAAATGACAATTACGTGAGATTTTATTAATTAAGGAACAAATGGAAATATTTCAAGAAAAATTATGAATTTTGGTAGACAACAATATTTTACCAAGATATAACTCAGGAAAAATTTCTTAGGTCTGTGGATTATAATTTATGATACTTCATGTATTAAATGACCTAGGGGATTAATTAAATGATTTAATTAAAGGCTTTAATGACTTAAGAAAATTATGAAAATCAACATGCTCACTTTATTAGCCCATGCCATCCTAGGATAAATAATTAGGGGCAGGTGGCCCAAGGAATTGGAAGTTCTATTTCGGGGTGGTATTAGGTCATGGGTTGCGCATAGTGTACGTAGGTTATACTATAACGACCACCGGGCGATAGATTGACAGATGAGCTAGAGGTTATAATTGGACAATAACCTTGGTGGGTAGTGTTGTCTTAGTGATGAGAGTAAAAGTGCGAGCCCTTGGATAGCAACTAGAGTGGAGGCCGGCGGAAGACCGTCGCCCTTCTGAAAACCTCTTAAGTCATTAGGACCACTCAAGAGTAATAACGAGAGCTGGTGGTGAATTATGTGTAGTCATCAACTAAAGTAAATATCCTTGAGAAAGGGAGCTTTGGGCATAATCCCATCGTAGTTACTAGTGCCCCCGAGAGCCCTTCACTAGGTATATCCTAGGCAGTCCTGGGATTAACCTTAAATCACTAGGTACAATAACCCGTAGACAAGAGTAGTCTAATAGGTTAAGACATTATGGTTCATTCTCGCCCGTGATGGGTTTGAGGGATTTTGAATAAAGGCACTATTGTACGTTCTCACCCGAGATGGGTTGGAGGTATATATGTTGTAGGCTCACCCGTGGAGGGGTTGAGGGATTTAGGACAGGTTGGTCCTGCGAGCTGAAGGCTAGGGATGAAATACTTGCATGTACATAAATTTAGTGGTGGGTCATGCAGTACTGGCCAATCGTCACACCGATGGCAGTACGGTGAACCAGGCGGGTGTGAGGGTTTGAGGGGACAGTGGGTTGTTTTACACTGCAGTCTGGAGGACGATCCCCGATAACGCACACCCGACCCAACAAGGCTGATGGGTAGTCAGCAAAGTGCGTACGCATGAACTCTAGAGTGCACCTAGGATGTGTACAGAGGCGTATGAGAGGGGTCTATGGTTTGGTAGTGTGCATACCTGCCTAGAAGTGGAGATGCCCGCTCCGCTACTGCCATAGCCACAACGGTGGTACCCGAGATTGAAGCTATCTCTCAAAAAGTGGGAACTGAAGGTCTGTTATCACAGAGTGGTTGTGTGTGAGTTGCACTTGCCTGTTACATAAATTGCATCATAAACATTCATTCATATTAGGTCATACGCTGCATAGATCCTAATCATATAAATTAGTATGGGCTCTTTTATATGATAAGTTAAATTTCCTGGAAACCCTAACTTATAAATTTGTATGGGCATTTTTATAAGTAAAGGTACGATTTGTGATGGTAGTTTAGTGGTAGCATAGATTTACTTTTCTGCTCTTACTTTCAGCTATTTACTTACGTGTATTGTACATGCTTTTACCTTTTGTGCTATATACATAGAACTGCTAGTGTAGATTTACGGCTCACACTCTTACTTGGTAGCTTAGTTTCCCTTATCACCTGCTTCCTTTTGTTACCCCTTGATTGTCCTCTGCTTCGTCCTCCCACACGGTGCCTAGGAGTTGCGGGGTGATGTGCGGAGGAAACGACTTAGTCTTTTTGACTAATGGTCGGTGACCAAACTATTTTTAGGAGCTTGAGAAGATGGAGCACCAGCACGACCGGCAGCACGAGGTGACAGGGCATGAGGATTTGATACCACCACCTACTACTACTACTACAGCGCTACCTCAGGTGGGATGAGTATGAGATTAGATGATTAGCTTCCTCATGTTTTGATATTTTGAGAGGAGAGTTTATTCATATGATGTACTAGGCATAAGCCCTTATTACTCTTCTATTTTTATTATCATTGTGGACTGTGTACTCTTTCATTCATATATATGTATGATTTGTACTGTGACTGTGGACTAGTTGTGTTGTACTCTGCTATGTATTACTTCTACTTCTCATATTGTCCTACAGGTTTTATGATCGTACTAGCCGGCAGAATCAACGTGTTGCGGTGTCGACTAACCCGTGCGTTAGTGCCACCGTAAGATGGCGATTCTGGCCATAAGATCGGGAGCCTCCTTGGTAAGGGGGAGGGGTCTTACACGACGAAGGGGGTGATCCGTCACCACCTGAATCGAATGAGCCTGAAAATACGGCCTAAGCTTCCTCGCTGATATGATGGGAGCAAATGCTTGCTTTTCGAGGATGGGGTACCCGAGTTCCGCCTTCTTTTGGACCCTGCTCACGTAATAGATTGGGAACTGACTTTTCCCATCCTTTCGTATATGAACCGAAGTCAATGCTCTGATCCCCACTCCCAGCTACAAGAAAAAGACCTCCCTATCCCTCGGCCACTAGAGTAGAGTCGTCCGGGTGAGCTGCTGCCTTAGATCCTGAAAAGCCTCCTCGCATTCAGGGGTCCATTCGATCTTCTTACCTCCTCTTAAGGTTCAGAAGAAAGGCGAGCTTTTTTCCCCGGCTTGAGAGAGAAACCTGCTTAGTCCAACTAGCTTGCCGGTGAGAAGTTGAACTTCCTTGGTATTTCTGGGCGATTCCAGTTCTACGATTGCCTTTATATTATCGGGATTGGGTTCTACTCCGGATGGGGTAAGGAGATGCCCTAGGAACTTTCCCCTTTTGGCTCCAAAGACACATTTCAGGGGGTTGAGTCTCATTTTATATTTTCTTAAGGTTCCAAAGGTTTCCTCAAGATCGAAGACATGAGATCTGAGATCCCGGCTTTTGATCATCAGGTCATCCACATAAACTTCAAGATTCTGTCCTTTCTGCTCTCGGAAGATCTGATCCATCATTCTTTGATAGGTCGCCCCCGCATATTTCAACCAAAAGGGTATCATGTTAAAATAGAAACATCCATCCTCCGTGACGAAGGTGTCGTCCTTTACATACGAAGGGTGCATGCATATTTGGTGGTATCATTAAAACGCATCTAGAAAACTCATTAGTGGGAAACTGATGGCTGAGTCAACCAGCGTGTCGATTCGAGGCAGAGGGTAACAATCTTTAGGGCATGTTTTATTCAAGAGAGAGAAATCTGCATGCATTCTCCACTTACCCTCACCCTTTCTTACCATTACAACATTACTTACACACCTCGGATACTTACATGCAGACACAAACCCTGCCTTAAGAAGCTTTTCTACTTCCTGTCTGATGGGTCCGACCATCTTAGTGCCGATGGCCCTCTTCTTTTGTTGAATAGGACGAGTGTTGGGGTCGAGGTTGAGATGGTGGCAGGCCATGTCCGCGTCGACCCCTGGCATGTCAGCCGCGCTCCAGGCGAAAACGTCAATATTCCTCTATACGCATGCCTTCATCTCCTCCTGGTCTTCTACACTGAGCTCGTTGCTGACCTTTATCTTCTCTTTTCTTCCTTCTTTATTGAGGATCTCCATATCTAGTACCTCTACGGCTTCCTTCAGCCTTGACGGATCCTCCTCTATCTCCTGCTCTCCAAACATATCCCGTTCTCTGGCTTCCAGGTTCGTTTCCTTGTGCTCTATAACAGTCACAACAATTTCTTCCCAAAGCTTCTCCATCTCCAACTCGCTAGTGCTCCCTCCTTCCAGTAGTGATACTCTTCTATTTTCCGGTCGGGCTTCGCCCTCGGGTGACCCTCCAGCATCCTCCATCTTTCTCTTTTCTTTCCTCCTCCATCCACCTTCCATCGACTCCTTTTCCTCTTCCACCTCTATCTTTCCATCTTTCTCTCCCGCCGTTTCTGGCTCCACCGCAATGCCTCCAACCATCTCCATTTCTCTTTCTCCTCCATCCTCCTTTTCTTCTTTCTCCTCTTCCACCCCCATCTCTCCATCCTTCTCTCTCGTCGTTTCCTGCTCCACCGCAATGCCTCATACCATCTCCACTTCTCTTTCTCCTCCGTCCTCCTTTTCTTCCTTCTCCTCCAACATCCCTATCTCTCCATCCTTCTCTCCCGCCATTTCCGACTACACCACAATGCCTCCTACCATCTCCACATTTCTTTCTCCTCCGTCCTCCTTCTCTTCTTTCTCCTCTGCTTCGCCACCGGACTCCTGCTGCCATCGTTCCATCCTCTTCCCCATCTTCTCGGACTCTCCCTACCATGAGATGGTGTTTACCGCCATCACATAGCATTCTCTGTCCGCCTTTCTGTATGCCCCTACTCTGATTTGTGTACCTCCAGCATTGAGCTTCAGGCATTGGTGGAAAGAGGACAAAACACATCTAAAAGCACTGATCAAGTGATGCATGCTTGCACGTTGACACCAAATAGATCTACGGACTAGCACGTATACCTCTCTATGATCTAACACTATACTCGCACAATCATTCTACGCAGCACCACGTTAATTAATTCTATCAATTATATGCTAGCGTACGGGTAGCAAAACCAAATAGGATCGAACAAGGGCTATAAAGACATTGTTCTTTCCGGCTAAAAGGACCCACGCAGTTCGAAAGTGCAGTGTTGTACCAAAAGAGATCTACCAAAAATAATGATTCAAAAAAGGTAGATCTCACCGAACAAAAGAAAACAATGGTTCGCCAAACCTTTTTCGAAATTAAATCAGTCAAGATAATCACAAACCAGTAGAAAGAAAACCACGATTATTCAACGCTTCAAGATGCAACGCCAAGAATTTCCACCACAAGAATATCTAGGAAAAGAAACACACGAGAGTAGAAATTTTTCGTTACCCAACCGGAATGGGTGATTCCGATTTCTTTACTTGGATCGCCCTTCAATGGCTCCGCCGGAGTCACGTTGGTTGGAGAAAAACCTGTTCGCCTTCTTCGCTTCACGCCGGAGTTTGATCCACAAGATGAGGCCTTCTTGAATGATAATATAAATATTTGGAAGGAGAGAGAAAAGGTGGTAGGCGGTGTTGTTCGAAAAGAAAACAATAGGTGGGCTGTTCGGGTTGGTGTTATGGAGAGGTTGGTCGGTGGTTTTGTGGAGGGAGATGGTGGCTCGGTTTTAGGGTGGAGATGGTGGTCGGGTTTTGTAGGAGGAGGTGGTGGCCGACTACTATGGAGGGGAATGAAGGAGGCTCGGGTTTGTAGGTTAGGGAGAAGAAGAGAGAAAGGGGATGAGAGAGAGATGGCCTAGATAGAGAGGGGAGGGGGAGTTGGTCGGCGGCCAAAGAGGGGAGAATGAGAGTGGTGGCCGAAATATGCCAAGGACGGAGAGGGAGAGGGAGCGGCCAAGGAGAATAGGAAGGAGGATCTTAATCAAAGATTAGGGTTTAATTTTTCTTATTCATTCACTAAATCAATATGAGAACATACATGCCTATATATAGTCTTACATCAATGTCTTGGCATCATGCAGCCCAAATTGAAAAAATAAACATAACCAATGGCTTTACACATAACCATGGTTTTAAACATTTCATGAAAATTAAATAACATTGCAAATAAAGAAACACATAAAAATGATTTAATAATTATTAATATAATATTAATAATTATTAATATATTGGATTGCGCCCACGGCGGATATTATGGCGACGCTCCACATGGTCATCACGGCGCCGCAATTCTTCATTTGGAGGCGGAGAAAGTTCTTCCGTAACCACGCCGTCACCGTCTTCAATATGCTGAGGGCCGTCATCTCCATCATCAAGGGGCGCCCAAAAATGGCGTTGTAACTACTGGGGGCATACACTATGACAAAATGGCAGTTCCTGGATATCCCCCCCAAGGGTTACCTGGAGTCCCACTCCCCCCTCGACTTCCTTCCACTGTCCTGAGAATCCGAACAATGGTCCATCCACTGCCAGCCCCCTTCGAGCCTCCACCATCATCTCATTAAATGCCTTTTTGAAGATAACATTTACTGAGCTTCCATTGTCGACCAGGATCCAGAATACCATGAAGTTTTCAATGGCAGTCTGGATCAGCAGTGCGTCACAGAAGGGGTCTTTATGGTCTGGCATGTCTTTTCGAGAGAAGGTGATTATCTCGTCCAGGGGAGAGGCTCGTAACATCGCAGCTACGCTCCGACGGTACATGGTATGAATGCTTTCCTATCGGGCAGCCTTGATCCCCCCAATGGATTACTCTGATTCCCCCTCAATCCCCTACATCGGCTCGATCCACACATCGATCTTCATCTACGGTCCCGGTCAACTCCACTATCCGCACCGGGGTCTTCTGCTCTACTTCTCCCCTAGCTCTTCTCATTTCCAAGAATTCCGGGCAGGTAGCCGTTGCATGACCCTCCTCCTCGTGGAAGTTATAGTATGGCAATGCTACCTCCTCCCCTTGCCTCCCCTCCTGAGGGTTTCTCCTCCTTACAGCTCCTACTACTGCTCTTCCTCTCTCTCGGCCTCTACCTCAACCTCAGACGATTTCCATAGCTTGTTGCGGCGGGGGTAGGGGTGGTCTATGATCGTACCGCTACCCCTGCTGGTTAAACCTTCCGGATCCTCCTGGTTGGTTCCTTCCCCCCCTAGGGAAATCCTCTCCCTTGAACATGGACAGGGCCTCCATGCTGCCTCCATCCCAACTCCTGGAATACCAGTGCCCTCGGCTCTTCTCTTCTCCTCCCTTCTTGATGTCTGCCACTCCTAGTTCTCTTGATTCAACCTCCGTCAGCCTTGCTAGCTTTTTTGTAAAAGCTGGATTCGCCGCCTCCATTATTATTTCTTTCGGAGCCTTCTCCATCAACCCTTCAAAGGACAGTGGCGCCTTCCGAGTGATGTTTATCTTGAACAAGCCCTCCCGCAGTCCCACGGTAAAGGCCATCTGGAGGGCGAATCCAGGCACCTCATGAATATCCAAGATCTCCTCCTAAAATCTGTCTACATACTGAGCTAGGGACTCGTCCGACCTCTGCTTAATCAAAAAAATTGACTCCTTCTTCTTCTTCCTCTTCTTTGAAGTTGAGAAACACAGATGAAAGCTCCTACTCAGGTCTTCGTAGCTGTATATCGAGCCTGTCGGCAGCTGATGAAACCGGTCCCTAGCCTTCTCCTTCAGAGTGATGGCAAAAAGACGGCACTTGAACGCGTCCGTCATCGACCTGATTGAAACTGCGTCCTTAAACCATTGCAGGTGCTGGAGGGGATCATCTTTCCCTACATAATAGTTCATCTCGGACTACCTGAACCCTTTCGGGATAGGAGCTGACAAGATTAACTCGCAGAACGGCGACGTTCTCTCCCCTGGTCTCGCCGCCCCCACTCGTGCGACAACGTCCCCTGGCGAGACGCTGCTCGTAGGGCTTGGGAACAACTCCCTTCCCGCCATGTCTCGCCCGCCTCCTTCTATCATCACTTCCTTCCCCCGGTCGCCTCCCTGGGGCATATTCTCCCACTCTTGCCGAGACGAGCTCTTCCTACGGTGCGAGAGCAGGCACCTGAGGTAGCGGAGTTGAGCAATCACCCTATCAGGAGATCACTTGTAGCATGTCCATAATGTCTTTGATTGACGCCATGAAATCCTCCCTTCCAACAAATCCTCCCGGGTTATTTGACAAATCTCCGTCTCCTTCTCCATGACCTCCTGTCATAAGGTATCTTAAGATTCTTCCGTGTGGGTTGTGTTACATGCTCACCGCATCAAAAATGTTGAAACTAGTCACCCGATACCACCTAGATTTCGGACTTGAAGCTGCATCACACACTTACTCTTCTTGAACCACCCTCTCGATATGAGTCAAAGGACCAGAAACAGCCTGAAGGTCTCATCTCAGAGGTCTCACTTCTTACCTTTAAGAATCTGAAGTTCTCCCCCACCCTAGCCAATGTTGAGCTTGGTGCCTCTAATGAAGAATATGGAAAGGTTCAACAACCAGTTCAAGGCACCTTATCTGTCTATTTATAAGCCTCTGAGTTTGATCAGCAAATAGCAATACTGAACTGACATGAAATTACAAAGATACCCTGGGTTGGGTCTGCCAACAGCCAAACTCCGCTGTTCTGAAGGGCTATATGCAGACCACCAAGGGCAAAACGGTAAGATAACCTGGGGTAGAAGAGTAAGATCCCCCTTCGGGGTAAGAAGGTAAAAACACCTTTCTATTATATTACGAGTGGGGAATTGACAGGCAGGCAGGACGAGCTCACCTGCTTATCTTGCTGGCCTCCCAACTTATGGTAGCCATCTCGCCCTCAAGGGCCTGCCCGCGCCCCAAAGGACATCACGCCTACTGTGTCGTCTCGCCTCCTGCGAGTGGTCCACATATTCCGACTCATTTCTTCAATCCCTCTCGCCCGCTTCTCCGCTCTGCTGCTTTAGCCCCCTCCCGCGAGCCAAAGGTTGTATAGTAGGAGCATTGTAGGGCAATGAGGTAGGAACTTCTATGGATATGAGGTATGGTTCTGAAGAGAACCTGAGTGTAAGGCTGAGGTCTTGAGGTGTAAGCTTTGAGGAGCATTTTGGAGGAGTTTGTGACTAGTTTAACAAGATAGTTAGATATATGGGAGAGAAAGTGGATGTACCCAATTTGGGAAACACTATAAATAACTGTGTGCTTGGTTGTGTTGCTTGTTTTTCTTTTATATTACAGGTTCTAAGTACAAGCTCTAGAACACTTTGAAAGAAAATAGAAAAAATACTAAGAAATTTTCAAAGACCTATTCACCCCCCCCCCCCACCCCACCGAGGTGATTAGCTAACCTTAAGTTAAAAACTTTCATAAAGGTAAGGCGAGAGCCCATATATGCCTGAACTACCAACCATTCCTTAGAAGTGAAGAGACCATCGCGGTCAAAGACAATTATCTTGTGTATCCCATCGTACCGCACAAACTGCCCCACAAAGAGACGCACCAAAACATCAACATGTGACTCCTTCCTCATTTGAATGAACCTGACAACCTTTGTCAAGCGATCCACAATCACCTAAAATGAATCATTCCATGATCATGATCGAGGAAGACCGTGAACAAAATCCATAGAGATATCCTCAAACTTCTACTCTAGAATGGGCAGTGATTGTAACAATCACCCAGGGATCTTTCACTTCACATTAGCCTTGTGACAAGCCTCATAGTGTGTAACATAGTACATGACATCCCTCTTCCTAAATGGCCAAAACATGGTCCTTCACAAGTCGGTGTATACTTAGGCAATACCAGGGTGCACTGAATACTTGGTTTAATGAGCCTCTTTCAAGATGTCTTTCTGAATCCCACCAACTGTGGGAATGTAAATTCTGCTATGGAAATGAAACAAGTCTTTTTTAGCGAATATCCTTCCATTGATCCTCCCATAATGGCTTGAAACACTAGGCCAAAGCAGCATCCTTCCCTTTCTCTACCTGAATCTGATCTCAAACGTCACAGACTATACTCATGGTAGATAAGTGCTTGGTAAAGGCCTCGAGACAAGACCTAAACAAGGGTGTATCTCTATCTCCTCAAGTACCCTAACCAACTCCATAACCATTAATTGAGATTATAGGCTCGTCACAGGCGCCTTCCTGCTTAAGGCATCTATCGTCATGTTTGCCTTCCAGTGGTGATAGTTCAATGTAAATTCATAATCACATAAAAACTCCAACCACCGTCGTTGCGTCAAGTTCGAATTCTTCTGTGTCTGAATATACTTCAAATTCTTATGATCCAAAAAGATCTCACAGTGGACGCCATATAAATAGTGCCACAAATTTTCAAGGCGAAGACTACTACTCCCAACTCCAAATCATGCACTGGATATTTCACTTCATGCTTCTTAAGTTGCTGAGAAGGATATGCAATCACATGCCCGTGTTGCATCAAAACCGCCCCATGCCCCGATATTATCCATCAGTATATATCTGAAATCCTTTCTTTCCAGATGGTAGGGAAAGGATTGGGGCGGAGTTAAGATGGTCCTTCAGCTCCTTATATGCCATTTCTAATTTTGGTGACCACACAAAAAGCACCCCTTATTTGTCGGAGCTATAAGGGGAAGATCGATCTTCAAAAATCCTTCAACAAACTTGCTATAGTATCCAGTAAGTCCAAGGAAACTTTGTATGTCGACCGCTGACCTCAAAGTTGACCATTCCTTTACGGGATGCACCTTGGCCGGATCCACTAATAACATAGCTCCACTTATAACATGTCCAAAGAAAGCAACTTCTCTGAGCCAAAAATCACATTTATTGAGTTTATAAAACAAACAGTGCTCCTTTAGTTTATTCAAAACTAAGGCCAAGTGCTCAGCATGCTCCACTTTCGTCTTTGTGTAGACTAAAATGTCATCAATAAATATGATGACAAAAGCATCCAGATATGGCTCAAATGCCTTGTTCATCAAAATTAGGAATTCCAAAGGGGCGTTGGTCAGCCCAAACGACATCATAATGAATTCATACAAGCCGTATCTCGAACTAAATGTTGTTTTCTGAATATCTTCCAATTATATCCTCAACTGATAGTACCTCGAGCGCAAATCAAGCTTGGAAAACCAATGTATTCTCACCAGCTAATCGAATAGCTCGTTAAACCAAGCTAAAGGATAAGTGTTCTACCCCGTCCATCGGTTAAGATCCCGATAATCTATACATAATCGTAATGATATGTCCTTCTTAATAAACAGAAGAGGAGCTCCCCAGGGTGATGTGCTGGGATGCACAAACCATGTTTCCACCAAATCTTGCAACTGCACCCTAAACGTTGCCAGTTCCTTTGGATCCATCTTGTATGGGGTTCGAGAGATGGGCATAGCACCCAAAACTAGCTTAATTTGGAAGTCTCACTACTAGAAAAAAGACCTTTAGTCGCGGTTATTTTTTGCCACGGGGGAAAACTGTGGCTAATAATGAAGTATTAGCCACGGTACCTATTCCGTGGCTAATAAGTTACTATTAGCCACAGATGACTAATTTGTGTCAAATAAAAAAGTTTTTGCCACGGTTTGCCTATTTCGTGGCTAATACTATTTGTTTTGCCACGAAAGCCTAATCCGTGGCAAAAAATGGGTATTTTTTTAATCCCACACCGCCAGTTAAAACTTCTATTTCGGGTTTATATTGCTCATTCCGCAATGAATGTTTGAATTAAGCTGGGCTCGAGGGCGAGCTCACGGGCGGGCGGCGCATGGGATGCGGGCGGCGGGTGGCCAACGGCGAGCGGCCGGTGGGCGGCGGAGGGCGGCGGGCCGCTGCGGCCGGCGCTGGAGGCAGGCCGCACCGGCGGAATCTTTTTTATTTGAGGAAAGAAGGAGTTTTTAGACACGACAATTGAACCGTGGCAAAAGAGGAGCTTTTAGCCACGACAATTGAACCATGACAAATAATTGCTGAAAACAAACCCTTTAGCCACGATTTTAATTCGTGGCAAAAATTTGTGGCTAAAACGTATTTGCCACAGATTTAGCGTGGCTAATACAATTAGCCACGCTCGCATTGCCCACGCCCATTTGCCATGGGTAGGCCGTGGCTAAAAGGCTTTGGCCACGGTTTTGGACTTTTAGCCATGGCAATCTGCCGTGGCTAAAAGTCTGTTTTCTAGTAGTGAGATCTACTTCCCTAGGAGGAGGTAATCCAGGTAACTTTTCGGGAAAAACCTCAAGAAAATCCCGCACCACGGGTGCATCATCTATGCCAACGTCTCACCTAGATGGTAGGGCCGGAAGTCACTCGATGGCGGTAGTTTTGGACCCCGAGCAGATCCCGCTGCCAGGCTCTCACCTAGCTGGCAGGTCCGGAAGTCACTCGGTGTCATCCGCGGGCCTCGAGCAGATCCCGCTGTCAGGCTCTCACCTAGCTGGCAGGGCCGGAAGTCACTCGATGGTGGTAGTTTTGGACCCCGAGCAGATCCCGCTGCCAGGCTCTCACCTAGCTGGTAGGGCCGGAAGTCACTCGGTGTCATCCGTGGGCCTCGAGCAGATCCCGCTGTCAGGCTCTCACCTAGCTGGCAGGGCCGGAAGTCACTCGATGGCGGTAGTTTTGGACCCCGAGCAGATCGCGCTGCCAGGCTCTCACCTAGCTGGCAGGGCCGAAAGTCACTCGGTGTCATCCGTGGGCCTCGAGCAGATCCCGCTGTCAGGCTCTCACCTAGCTGGCAGGGCCTGAAGTCACTCGATGACGGTAGTTTTGGACCCCGAGCAGATCCCGCTGCCAGGCTCTCACCTAGCTGGCAGGGCCGGAAGTCACTCGGTGTCATCCGTGGGCCTCGAGCAGATCCCGCTGTCAGGCTCTCACCTAGCTGGCAGGGCTAGAAGTCACTCGGTGTCATCCGTGGGCCTCGAGCAGATCCCGCTGTCAGGCTCTCACCTAGCTGGCAGGGCCGGAAGTCACTCGATGGCGGTAGTTTTGGACCCCGAGCAGATCCCGCTGTCAGGCTCTCACCTAGCTGGCAGGGCTGGAAGTCACTCGGTGTCATCCGTGGGCCTCGAGCAGATCCCGCTGTCAGGCTCTCACCTAGCTGGCAGGGCCGGAAGTCACTTGATGGCGATAGTTGTGGACCACGAGCAGATCCCGCTGTCAGGTTCTCACCTAGCTGGCAGGTCCTGAAGTCACTCGGTGTCATCCATGGGCCTCGAGCAGATCCCGCTGTCAGGCTCTCACCTAGCTGGCAGGGCCGGAAGTCACTCGATGGCGATAGTTGTGGATCCCGAGCAGATCCCGCTGTCAGGCTCTCACCTAGCTGGCAGTGCTGGAAGTCACTCGATGGCGGTAGTAGTGGACCCCGGGTAGACTCGCTGTCAGGCTCTCATTAGCTGACAGGGTTGTAGGCACACCTAGGGGGAAAGGACTGGTTCTTGGATATTTTTGCAGGACCCCGAGTGATGCTCGGCCCCGGGTAGACTCGCTGTCAGTCTCCCACTAGCTGGCAGGGCTGTAGGAACACCTGGGGGGAAGGGAGAGAGTTTGGAGTTTGGAGAGAGAGTTTGGATATTTTGCAGGACCCCGAGTGATGCTCAGCCCCGGGTAGACTCGCTGTCAGGCGCGCACTAGCTGGCAGGGTTGTAGGCACACCTAGGGGGTAAGGGACCCCGAGTGCTGCTCGGCCCCGGGTAGACTCGCTGTCAGGCTCTCACTAGTTGGCAGGGCTGTAGGCACACCTGGGGGGAAAGGATTAGCTCAGCGTGTACAAGAGGATACAGAAGATACGGCTTTGTTGTTTCAAGATATCGCGAGATATTGTATACTCGTTGTAAGTAATGGTATAAGAGCAATTCAATAGCAGTGAGCCAAAGGGTATCGGGTGATTCAAAAAGATCAGAAAGGTCGTGAAGAGATCGCTGCTCCAAGCGCAGATTTCAGTTTCTCTCAAACTTTTTTTTTGGGTCGGCTCCCACTCGCCGGATACGTTTGTTGGATCCGGAGGCCAACCTTAGAGGGGGGGGGGGGTGAATAAGGTTTTATAAATTTCGCTTGAATAAACGGAATCTTAACGCAAACCACACCACAAGTGAAGATTTTAAACACAAGTATTAAATTCAATAACAATCAATTTCATACAAGTACAAGATGAGTGTTTTACAGTACGATCTTCATGACGTCGAAGATCAAAGACGAAGAGAAGAAAACTTTGGGTTTTCTATACCGACCCAAAACCCGGACCGGTTGGCTCTCTCACTTTCTCCCCGAAAGGTCTTAGAGCCGCTCTTCACCTCCACACCCGGAAGGGTCTTAGAGCACCGCTAGATCCCCGATCTAGACGCCCCAAATCCCGGGACGATTTTCCACGGAATCCAACCCGGATCCCGACGACCTTCCCGGTCGATTTCCCTTACCACTTACAACAATAGAAGAAGAAAAAGATACAAAAAGAGATTACAAAGATATATTCGTTAAAGTTTAGGTTCTCCCTCTTGAGAAGTTCTCCGGATAGATCTACGGCCGGTGCTTGTGATCTTCGATGGAAAGCACCCGGTCGCTAGACGTAGACGATGCGAAGCCTTGATCTCCGGAGTTCTTCGATCTCGAACGGGAGGAAGAAACCTTGCTTTTTCTTTGACGAAGACGAGTAGAACGGACGTAGGAAGACGGCCGAACTTAGTATTCCTGGAGCACTTCGTCAATAATCTCTGGAGGCTTGGGTCTTGAGGAAACGGCGCTGCTTTTTATACGTCTTGGAGAAAATAGACTACCGCCTGCGATAACTCTATCGCCGGGCGGTAGGTTCGCGCGTAACGCCTGCCAGCTGTCTCCACACGTCTCCCGAAACGGCAACTATAACTGCTCATTAAGGAAACTGCCGTTTCAAAAGAGCTATCGCCGGGCGGTAAAGGTTACCGCGCCCAGTCAGAGCGATAGCGCCATTTCACCAGATAATTCTACCGCCTGCGATAAGACTATCGCCTGAGCGGTAGGTACCATCGTCGACGATCGCCCCCTCGATGCACGTCGACCGGATACCGCCGGCGGTAGCGTCCTGTCGCCGGGCGGTAGCTTTTGATTGTCGACGATCCTTCCTTAGCTGATAAATGGGCTGTCGACCATCGAACCGATATGCGTCGATCGAGATGGTTACCGCGCTGCGATAAGGTTGTCGCCGGGCGGTAGTAACCTTTTGAAGCTCTTCTCCTTTCCTTTCACCTATCAGCCTGCACACTCTATCACACAACCAATCTCATCAAATACAAGCAGGGAGTTGATATTCTCAAACCTAAGGAGTGTGAAACCATGTTCCAACAAACTCCCCCTTTTGATAATATCAATCCCGTTCATGATAAACCAAAATCAAGTAGATAGAGTGCCAGAATAGATGTATGTAGCAACGTAGAACAGTATAAAGTAGAGTATCAGAGTAAAATGATATTGAACAAATAAGCAATACACACCTATATCGATCCCGTTCAATCCTGTTCTATCCTACTACATACTCCCCCTATCGGTGGGACGCTCCCCCTATCTATGAGCACACACACACCTCAATACGCTCCCCCTATCATGAACACTACCTCCAATACCTTCTCCCCCTTTGATAATATCAAAAGAATGGGCGAGGCCAACCGACCAAGGAGGATGAAAATTGTAGGCGAGAGATAACGTAATATAGACCGACAAAGCACTTGAAATCAGAGAGTTGTAAAACAGGGTCAAAATCAGGAGCAAACGCAAATCAGAGTGAAGAAAATGGACTATATGCACGAGACATAGCACACATCAAGTATGACATGAATGTTTGCAGGGTTTAGATAAATAGAGAGAAAAATAGGCAAACACAAATATCGTCATGAGAGAAAAAAAATGTGCCAGTGCGTATTGTGCGAAAAGCATCGAATGTAGTTGAGGTCCAATTCTTATGCGCGGAAGATTTAAATAAGATAATGACATGTGCACGTGTAGCACCAAGAGACAAAACATTCAATAGAGATATCAGGCAGACATGTTTTATATCAAGCAAACTAACGATGCTAACACCAAAGAGATATAGTGAAAAATCACGTCACATGACATAGTGCGGCATAAAGAAATTAAATCAAGGGCACAAAACATAAAGTGTAGTCCATGCACAAGATCGAAACGACTTTTTAATCCAAGGTGCTCACCCTCACAACGCTTATGAAGACTTATCAGGAGGGATGAGTAGTGCTTGGGGGGTCTGTAAGCGGGATTTGATGGCCATCATTTTATTTTGGAGTTAGGCCATCAACTTTATACATAATCAAAGCAGAACAAGACCCCAAGTCAATCGAAATCTACCCACATAGGTAGATCCACTTTAACTTGTTTACATTGGACATATGCCTTTCTAGTTTTGGCCCAAAAATCTAATTAGCATAGACACGTGCAATTTGATTTCATGACAATGATTGTTCAAGATATATCAGAGATGTTAAAGTCAGTGTCACGATTTATAGCATGTCAGCTTATTATCTCAGGTTGAGTGTATGATCAAGTAGTGTGTGAGAGGTGTAATCATTATCGTAAATAAATCCTCACACATACTTAGAGGCATAGACAACGTACACCCACATTAATTTTCGCACTCAATAGCTAGACAAAAATTTAACTTCGCTCATCATGACAGGATACCAATGTGCCGTACAAATTGACAAAAAGATTAGCAAACATTGTATATACTTGAAAATATACCACGACTCGGTCATATGAGCCCCAAACCAACTAGTCAGTTTTTTTTTGAATTTTTGAAAACAATTTTAGCCACAACCAGGAAACAACCAAAAACAACACGAGCAGGAAAAAAAACGAATAGTACATATGTTTTTTTTTTTTTTTGTTTTTCTTTTTGTATTTGGTGTTACAACTTTGAACAGAACAAACATGAAACCAAAAAAAACAAAACTACAAACACAAGAAAAAAATATAACAAAAATTAGGACGATAAATCAAGAATCCCAAGTTCGAGTCGTAGAAGCGAAAAACGAGCATCCGGAAGCGGTTTAGTAAGAATGTCCGCGAGTTGATCATCGGTCCCAATAAAGACGACACTCACATTCTCTTTCTTAATGTGGTCGCGAATAAAGTGATGTCGAACGTCTATGTGTTTGGACCGAGAGTGATGCACCGGATTATACGTTAAGTCTATCGCACTCTTGTTGTCGCACCTAAGTGTAATGTTGCGAAAAGAAAGACCAAAGTCTTCTAAAGTTTGCGACATCCAAAGTGCCTGTGCACAGCAACTTCCTAAGGCGATATACTCGGCTTCGGCGGTCGAAAGAGCCACCGAGTTTTGCTTACGACTCGACCACGAGACAAGTGCCGGGCCTAAAAAATGACAAGTACCGCTAGTGCTCTTGCGGTCAAGAGAGCAACCGGCATAATCGGAGTCAGAATATCCATGAAGGGTAAAATCATCCGAGTGAGGGTACCACAACCCGAGGTGTTGCGTGCCACGGAGATAGCGAAAAATATGTTTTACCGCTTTAAAGTGAGACTCCCTAGGGTCAGCTTGAAAACGGGCACACATACCTACCGCAAACGTGATATCGGGCCGTGACGCACTCAAGTATAACAGAGATCCAATCATGCCCCGAAACATTGTTTGATCCACAGAGATTCCACTCTCGTCTTTTCCTAATTTAAGGGACGCACTCATCGGAGTTTTGACTTGTTTTAAAGATTCAAAACCAAAACGTACAAGCATATCTTTTATATATTTGGATTGATTTATGAAAATTCCGTCTGGTCGTTGAGAAATTTGAAATCCTAAAAAATAATTGAGTTCTCCCACAAGGCTCATTTCAAATTCAGATTTCATTAAACTCACAATCTCTTCAACCAACTTCTCATTAGTCGCTCCAAAAATAATATCGTCAACGTAAATTTGGAGGATAACGAGATCCGAATTTTTGGCTTGAACAAAGAGAGTTGTGTCCGCACTACCCATCTTGAACCCATGATCTAAGAGGAACGTAGTTAGCCTATCATACCAAGCACGGGGCGCTTGTTTCAATCCATACAAGGCCTTTACTAATCTGTACACATGATGAGGGTGGGCGGCATTTAGGAAACCGGGTGGTTGCTCGACATACACTTCTTCTTTTATATAACCATTTAAAAATGCGCTCTTAACGTCCATTTGAAACAACTTTATTTTCTTATGGCTTGCGAATGCCAAAAACATTCGAATGGACTCAAGACGAGCAACCGGTGCAAAAGACTCCTCAAAATCCACACCCTCAATTTGTGAATATCCTTGTGCTACCAACCGAGCTTTATTCCTCATGATCCTAGACTCACCATCAAGTTTATTCTTGAACACCCACTTTAAACCAATCACGGGATGGTTGTCCGGACGATCAACTAGAATCCAAACTTTGCTACGCTCGAATTGGCTCAATTCCTCATTCATGGCAAGGAACCATGATTCATCTTGAAGAGCCTCGGACACGTTTTTGGGCTCAATATCCGATAGAAAGCATAAGTTGGAGAACGCCTCATGAAAAGCAGATCGAGTTCTAACTCCATGGGATGGTTCTCCAATAACTAGATCACGAGGATGTTGTTTCGTAAACGTTAGATCCTTAGGAGGCACATATGCGTGCGACTCACTCTCCTCGTTACTCTCAACCGGAACACTCTCCTCAACCTCTTCTTCGGACAACCTAGGCTCACTAGATGGTGGACTCTCATCAAAATGCACATGAGCCGATTCTTCAACCACTAAGGTTCTCTTATTATAAATCCTATAGGCTCGACTTTTGCTAGAATATCCTAAGAATATGCCTAGATCGGATTTTTCGTCGAATTTTCCTAAGAGATCCTTAGTGTTCAGAATATAGCATGGGCACCCAAAAACTCTAAAGTACGAGACGGAGGGTTTTCTATCAAAGTAGAGCTCGTAAGGGGTTCGCTTAAGAAGTGGGCGAAGCATGACACGGTTCATCACGTAGCTTGCCGTGTTGACCGCTTCGGCCCAAAACGATCGAGGTAAGCTGAACTCCGCGAGCATCGTACGTGCTAGCTCTTGAAGTGTGCGATTCTTTCTTTCTACCACTCCATTCTGTTGAGGCGTGCGAGGAGCGGAGAATTCATGCTTAATCCCTAAAGTCTCACACAACTTCGAAAAATCCTCATTCTCAAACTCTCCACCGTGATCTGATCTTATACACTTAATGTTTAGTTCTTTCTCATTTTGAATACGCGTGCATAAAGTAGAGAATTCCCTAAACGTGTCAGATTTGTTGGCAAGAAATATTGTCCAACAATAACGAGAAAAGTCGTCTATGATGACGAATGTATATCGCTTTCCTCCTAGGCTACATGTGGAAAGCGGTCCAAACAAATCCATGTGCAAGAGTTCTAACGGTCTAGAGGTGGAAATCTCTGTTTTACTTTTAAACGAGTTTTTGACAAATTTTCCCTTTTGACAAGGCCCACACATAACGTTAAAACTACCGCTTAGAGACGTAATTCCTCTAACAAGTTTCTTTCTAGATAACTTAATAATTAGTTTGCTACCCGAGTGTCCTAATCTCCTATGCCAAAGGTCTAGTTCTTCATTCTTAGTTACTAGGCATTTTAGATTGGACGAAGAGAAATCATCAAAATTAACTGTGTACACATTGCGATTTCTATGGGCTACAAGCAATACATTAGAGGTTTTAGCATCAATGAGTTTGCATGTGTTCGATGATGATTCAAAAATAACATCTATACCTTTATCTCCTAGTTGACTTACAGAAATAAGGTTATGTTTTAAACCATCAACAAACAGCACATTTGAAATAGAGAAAAACTTGTTACCTATTGTGCCGATTCCCAGAATTCTTCCTTTACCATTATCTCCAAACGTGACCACTCCACCTCTCTTCTTTTCCAGGCTAAGGAACTTATCTTTATCACCCGTCATGTGCTTGGAGCAACCAGAATCCAAGTACCACACGTTCTTTGTGTCCCTTGCCTGCAAACATACCTAAAAAGGAGATGAGAGTAAAGATCTGGTTACCCAAGTTGTTCCACCTATTTTATAGGTAGTAGACTTTGGTAGCCAGACTTGCGCGTTTTGTTTAGCACCTTTCCTCCCGTAAGAGCTTGAAGCATGTCCGAACTTATTACAGTTGGCACATAGAGCATAAGCTGAGGAAATGACTTTCACCACCTCACTCGATCTCTTGCTAGAGGAAGGAGATAATGTATTCAGATTTTTGATCTTATTTGTTGACTTAGACGTGGACAGAGTGCTATATTCCTCCAATGGTGATGATGGACTTACATAGCCGATGCCAAACTTTCCTGACCCATGACACTGTGCGCCCAATAGCATGTTTAGAGATTTTTGGCCAACACCAAATTTTTGAACCGCACAGTTGAGATCATGGATCCTCGCTTTTAGAGCGGTGTTCTCAGTTACTAACATCCCACATCGATTAGCAAACTGTTTCTTTCCTTCCTCAACTTTAGCAAGGGAGATATGAAGCTTCTTCTCCAAGACATTCTTCTCATTTTTGAGAGATACTAGTCTCAAGGATGTCTTGGAGAGACTTGCTTTACCCTCCTCGATGGATGCTACCAAGTGAGGACATTCAAGGCATTCCACCTTCTCTTTCCCAATTTTAATTACTTCTTTCTTCAGCTTTTCTAAACTCTTGTTTAGACGTTTATTTTCAGCTCTTAAGGAATTTTTCTTAGATGTTACTTCTTCTAACCTACCAACTACACGATCATAAATCTCAAGTAATTCAGAGTAAGTAGGAGGAGTTATCTCAGTGTCGCTTTGGACACTGGACTCAGCATCAGATTCAGATTCCTCTTGACTTTTTCCCATGAGGCACAGATTTGCTTCGTTGTCACTTCCCGAGTCGGTGCTACTCGAATCTTCCGATCCATCCTCATCCCAGGTCAGAGCCTTCAGTACTTTCTTCTTCCCTTTATACTTATTGTCCTTTCCTTTCTCTTCCTTCTGGAGTCTTGGACAGTCTCTTTTTAGATGTCCCAGCTTGTGACAATTAAAGCATTCAGGCTGATACTTTTCATCATCGCTATCGGTCTCCTTTACCGACTTGTTCCACTTCCTACCCTCTTCAACTCCCTTCTTCAGAAACCGTTTGAACTTCCCTTGTTTTCTGGGGTTCTTCATGAATTTTTTGAATTCCCTTACATAGAGACTTTCCTCTTCATCTTCTTTAGAGAAATCAGATGTTTTCCCAGCTTTTGAAGCCTTCAAAGCCAATCCCTTTTTCTTCATTTCCTTGGGATATTCCTCGGCTTGTATCTTCAGTTCCACTTCATGAGTCTTCAGGTTTCCGATAAGACTCTCAATCTCCAAGGCGCTGATTTCATGAGATTCAGCGATAGCAGTCACCTTGGGGTTGAAGCGGGGAGGTAGAGATCGCAGTATCTTCCTCACTAGATCACCATTTGGAAAGTTCTTTCCAAGAGATCTTGATGCGTTGACGATCTTGGTGAACCTTGTGTACATGCTGTCAACATCTTCATCGATCTCCATCCGGAACTGTTCATACTCGGATTCAAGCCGAAGCAGCTTTGATTCTTTCACCTGCGAGGTACCCTCATGAGTAAGTTCAAGAAGTTGCCAAATATCAAAGGCAGTTTCGCAGTTACATATTCTATTAAATTCCGTCTTATCTAACGCACAGAATAGAGAGTTCATAGCCTTGGCGTTATTAGTACACCTAAGCTTGTCCGCATCGTCCCACTTATCGCGAGGTTTTTCAAAAATGACTTCTCCAACCGTGGTAGTGGGTGTGGTGTACTTAGTCTCTATCATGGCCCATACGTCCATGCTTTGCGTCATCAGAAAGATTTTCATCCTTGTCCTCCAGTGACTATTGTCACTACCCATAAAGAGTGGAGGACGACTCACACCTTGTCCCTCAGTGAATGCATGCACTGGGTTGGCCATCTTACTTCAGGTGGTTAAGCCTATTCGAAGTAACCTCCCTCTGATACCACTTGTTGGATCCGGAGGCCAACCTTAGAGGGGGGGGGGGGTGAATAAGGTTTTATAAATTTCGCTTGAATAAACGGAATCTTAACGCAAACCACACCACAAGTGAAGATTTTAAACACAAGTATTAAATTCAATAACAATCAATTTCATACAAGTACAAGATGAGTGTTTTACAGTACGATCTTCATGACGTCGAAGATCAAAGACGAAGAGAAGAAAACTTTGGGTTTTCAATACCGACCCAAAACCCGGACCGGTTGGCTCTCTCACTTTCTCCCCGAAAGGTCTTAGAGCCGCTCTTCACCTCCACACCCGGAAGGGTCTTAGAGCACCGCTAGATCCCCGATCTAGACGCCCCAAATCCCGGGACGATTTTCCACGGAATCCAACCCGGATCCCGACGACCTTCCCGGTCGATTTCCCTTACCACTTACAACAATAGAAGAAGAAAAAGATACAAAAAGAGATTACAAAGATATATTCGTTAAAGTTTAGGTTCTCCCTCTTGAGAAGTTCTCCGGATAGATCTACGGCCGGTGCTTGTGATCTTCGATGGAAAGCACCCGGTCGCTAGACGTAGACGATGCGAAGCCTTGATTTCCGGAGTTCTTCGATCTCGAACGGGAGGAAGAAACCTTGCTTTTTCTTTGACGAAGACGAGTAGAACGGACGTAGGAAGACGACCGAACTTAGTATTCCTGGAGCACTTCGTCAATAATCTCTGGAGGCTTGGGTCTTGAGGAAACGGCGCTGCTTTTTATACGTCTTGGAGAAAATAGACTATCGCCTGCGATAACTCTATCGCCGGGCGGTAGGTTCGCGCGTAACGCCTGCCAGCTGTCTCCACACGTCTCCCGAAACGGCAACTATAACTGCTCATTAAGGAAACTGCCGTTTCAAAAGAGCTATCGCCGGGCGGTAAAGGTTACCGCGCCCAGTCAGAGCGATAGCGCCATTTCGCCAGATAATTCTACCGCCTGCGATAAGACTATCGCCTGAGCGGTAGGTACCATCGTCGACGATCGCCCCCTCGATGCACGTCGACCGGATACCGCCGGCGGTAGCGTCCTGTCGCCGGGCGGTAGCTTTTGATTGTCGACGATCCTTCCTTAGCTGATAAATGGGCTGTCGACCATCGAACCGATATGCGTCGATCGAGATGGTTACCGCGCTGCGATAAGGTTGTCGCCGGGCGGTAGTAACCTTTTGAAGCTCTTCTCCTTTCCTTTCACCTATCAGCCTGCACACTCTATCACACAACCAATCTCATCAAATACAAGCAGGGAGTTGATATTCTCAAACCTAAGGAGTGTGAAACCATGTTCCAACAACGTTGGGTTGGATGATTCTTTCCGAGCTTGTGCCAAGCTCGAAAAGAGCGGGGATTGTGTACAACCCCGTAGCCGGGCGAGTGGGACCCTCCCCAAACATCACCCTAGGGGCGTGTTATGGGCGACGAGTTGGTGAGACCCAGTTCGAGGACGTGCGAGTCCTCGTGCGTGCGTGCGTGCGGAGGTTCTATGCGCATAGGTTCATATATTATATATATATATTATATATTATAAATTATGTTATAATATATATAATATATTATATATTAAATATAAGAAAGAGGAAAAGGGGGAGGAAGGGAATCGGGTTCAGCAGGAAAGGGGGGAATTAAAAAAGAAATAAAAAAAAGAGAAAAGAAAGAGAGCAGGGGGAGGGCTCGGGACAGGGGAAAAAGAGAAGAAGAAATGGAAGCGGAAAAAAAGATCGGGAGCCCTAGCCCGGGGCGATCCTGGAGCCCAGCCGCCGCCGCCGCCGTTTCCGCTCTCTCCCGTCGCCGGCAAAGCAGCGCCGCCGCCGCCCCCTCCTTCTCTCATCCTCGGACTAGAGCAGCAAGTGGCCGCCCGCCCCCTCCTTTTCTCACCCTCGGCCAAGCAGGGAAGCCGCCGCCGCCGCCATTCTCGCTCTCTCCCGTCGCCGGCGAAGCAGCGCCGCCCCCCCTCTATCTCTCATCCTCGGCCTGGAGCAGCAAGGGGCTGCCCGCCCCCTCCTTCTCTCACCCTCGGCCAAGCAGGGCAGCCGCCGCCGCCCCTTCCTCATCCCCTCTCACTCGTCGTCGGCAAGGCAGCGGACCCGGCCCCACTACCTTTTTCCCGGCCTGAAGCAGCACGGCAGCCACCGATCTCCATCTTTTTCCAGCCGCCTGGAGCGCCCCGACCGATCCACTATTTTTCCCGCCCTGGAGCAGCACAGCTCGACCTCCCCTTCTCCCGGCGGCAAGCTCGGCCTGGAGCGAGGCTCGGCCTGGAGTGAGGCTCGGCCTGGAGCAAGGCTCGGCCTAGAGCGAGGCTCGGCCTGGAGCAAGGCTCGGCCTGGAGTGGAGGTCGAACGCCGACGCGACAGCATGCATTAGGATCGACTCGGAGCTCCTCTCCCGTCCCCGCCGCCAACCACGCGACAAGGGTAACGATGTTTCAACTTGGGCAGGTGAAGCCTTCAGTTTACATATTTGCATGGAAGCCCCTCTCCACCAACGGGTGGGGGGAAGGGAGCTTTCCGACGGGTTGACGTGTACGTCCCCGCAGTTAATTGCATTAGTCCCCGGAAGCGTGAGTACGAGTTTAGGCATGCTGTGTGATGCCCATCCGGACGTGTGAGCCGGATTGGTGATGTTCTGGGGTTCCCGGAGAAGACTCCGAGGAAGTTGTTTATTTGGCCGCTTGCAAGGAATGCACACCATAGCCCCAAAAAAGGGGGTGTGGGCAATATGTTTGGCCCGCTTATATTAGTCGACTGATGACTAGTTGGCCGCCGCTCGTCGAGACGTTGGCGTACAGGTGTTGCAGTACCAGGCGGGGAGTAGCGGGCTTAAGCCCAAACTTGTGCCGGCCCTCGAAGGCCTTTTTGTTTATATTTCCGGCGTGCGTGCCGAGTATGGAATTTATATTCCTGTAATATTCTTTTATATCTGTGATGCTCTGAGAATGTAGCTTACTCCTCCTGTCTTGGGCGAGCGGCGTGTTCGTGAACTGCTCCCCCCGTGCGGGCCCCGAGGTGTAGATGCCGGGAAGCCCCTGATGGCCCGTTGCCATCCTTTCAGAGTAGTGGAGTTCCGCTGTTAGCGGCCCAATTGGGGCTGCGTAGAGTAGGGCTGCTGGGCGGTTTTGTGCCGATAGTAAGGCGGGCGGGGAACGTTTTACTTAGACTCGAGGTGGCACTTCTAGTTTGGGAGTGGATCTCGAGATCCTCCTTGGATGTTCCGGTCAGCCAAGAGAGCCCTCCGAAGGTGCCTTAGCTCAGCCCTTGGCTTGGGAGGGGAAGAGTTAGTTGGTCTTCCAGGTATGCGGCGGGTCCTCCACGCTGAGACCTTAGGTCTGTCCCTCGTGTTCCTAGTCTTGTGCCTAGATCGTTCGCTTGAGGGTAGTTGGTGCGCGGTCACCCCTTCCCCAAGGGTCGAACTCCACATGAGATCGAAATCCGGTTTCAACAATATACACCTCATCCCCTTCCATATGGGTGCTTAAGGGCCTAAATTGAAGACAACATTATTCGGGGTAAAAGTTTAATAACTCAAAAGACTGTCTCAAAAACTCCATGCCTCGAGGTGGTTTGCTTTGTCGCACATTCAATCCTTGCATGGTGCCAATCCAGCCATGTCATGCCCAAAATAAGGTCAAATTCTGATATTCTTAACATCATTGCAGGGGTTTCGAAAAGTTAACCTCTAATATACACCTCCAAGTCGCAGTTGGTGGATTTGGTCATCTCGGGGCAGTCTGTAACACCCCCATCCATCACATAGAATATAATAGAAAGTACGGACAAGGTCCCATGTCATATTCCACGGACAGTCAGTAAAGTTACGTATTGAAACCATAATCCATAAGAGCATCCTAACTCAGAGTGCATTCCAACAGAAGATGAGATTAATAAGTTTTGAATGCAACTAAATGAATGTCCACTCATCCAAATAGGAATGATAAGATAAATAAACAAATAGTTATGGCCATAAGGACTTACAACTATTTCCTCGAATAATAGTATTTTACAAACTTCGGAACGCAGGCCGACCACACATGAAATAGTAAAACAACTTCACTTTGGCCTTCGAGGACCGGCGTAGCATCCATGGGCTCTAGCCCACAAATTTTCGATCAGCTCTCTAGCTGCAACTACAAAAATGCATTCCACCCTGATAGTGGCAAACAAAGCAATGATCAACATTAGCTGACCAAATTATAATGACCCCACACCTCACTCGGGGTGGAGGTCATCCTTCCATGCATGAATTTATCTTAAATATATAATGCAACCAAAACATGCAACTTTAGCACTATTCACCACACACATTGGCACTGCCGGCTGTTGAAACTAAAAAACGGTCTCCTGTGGAGTTCACCCTTGGGGAAGGGGTGATCTCGCATTTACTTCGTTCCTGCAAGCAAAACAACAAGGGAAATAAGGAAAATCTGACCCAAGGGCTTTGCGGGGAGGACCCACCCCACACCCGGAAGATCTTAGAGCTCTTCCCTTCCTTATCCAAAGGCTGAGCTAAGGTATCCTCAAAAAGCACTAGAGAGATAGAGCAAGAGAGCACATGAAGCATGCTTTCTGAGGTACCCCTTGGGTCCTATTTATAGATTTCTGAAAACGGCCTGCAAATAGCTATGTGCAGTCTAGGTTGGCCTGCCAATAGCGCAGCTCCGCTGTTCTGAAAGGCTATGGGCAGGCCAGCGGGGGCAAAATAGTAAAAAGTACCTCATAGACTTGGGCGAGCTCGGCCTCCCCTGAAGATCCTGCTCGCCTACTGTCTGCCGAGCTCCATAGGATGAGTGCGAGCTGGCTACAGTGCTCGCCCTTCAGTTTTCCTTCATTAGTCGAGCTCAGCTCGACGAAACCTGGTCTGTGCTCGGCGAGTGCCGAGCTCAGGGTCGACGAATGTCGAGCTTGTCCTTCAGATTTTTCTGCCAAACTCGCCTGCTGCCTCCATCTTTCCCTGTCGAGCTCGCCTGTTGCCTGTGCGATCTGAACCGGCCGGTCTGGTTCTTGACGACCTCACTCGCCGGATACGGGGTTGTACATAATCCACGATCCTTTTGAGCTTGGCAAAGCTCGGAAAGAAACATCTAACACCAAGTGTTCGGCGAGTGCGGGGTGGACCAGAGGTAATCTTCGTGTGGGGTCCACCTGCGGATATATATATATACACCTGCATACCTGCCTGACTCTTGCCATTCCCTGTGTTCTAACCCTGCCGTGATTCTGATACCAAAGGAGATCCCAGAGGAGCTCGCGCGGGTTCGCCAGACCTCAAGTGCTCGTGTAGCTGCCTTGACTGCGGTTCCGCCCACTTTGCCGCAGGATGACTCTGCCGAGCCCAACTCCAAGAGGGCGAATCCATTTCCTCAAGCGGCCGAGCTAATTTATGAAGACCTGAGAACCACCTTGGAGCATGGTACCGGCTCCTCCACTCTGCCTGCCCCCTGAAAAGGGCAAGAATATTGTTGTCCTCTACAACACCCCGGACAGCTAGCTTGATGGTATGGGGGGCGCCATGCCGCGATACTCCACCCCGCGAACCAAGACCAATCTTGGGGACTCGCGATTCATTACTCCGGAAAACCATCCCCGAGACCCATCCCCTCCCTTTGGGACCTTGGGGGTGAGCTGGCAGTATCCGAACTCGCCAGTATGCGCCCCCTCCCCTCAGCGAGCTATTGTGACCATGGGGGCGGGTGTGGAAACCATCCCCATCCCGGGGTTCGAGCTTCTCTCACAGGGAACGCGCGGCCCAGGGCGCGGGAAGGACCCGAGGTTTGTCCCTCCCCGCACCTCCCTGGAGTTGCCGAGCTCGTCAGGTAAATTTGGCCTTGGACTCTTATCATGATATTTTCCAGCACACCTCTCCTTGCTGATATTTCTATCTTCACAGCTCCCCCCAACCAATCTGTGGTCGAGGAGTCTTCGCGGGTAGGCCATTACTCTCCCCTCCCATTCCCGAGCTCGCTGGACTCTTACGTAGGCCCTGAAGTGGAGCATGTCGAGCTGACGATGAGGGGGGGGGGGCAAGCTTTTCAAGAAACTAGTGTGCGGGCTGTGCGAGGTGCATGAAGTCAATGAGGCATTACAACACGACGACGTGCGTCTTGCTGACGAGGTGCGAAGCAGCCAGGCTGGCGAGATGACATCTCCTTCCCGGCTCTTGGATGAGATAGACGACGACCTCTCGGTGGCGTAGAGGAATCAGGGAGGATTCACGAGCTTCTCCGTGCACGGCAGTCTGGGGGACGGGGGATGCGAGGCCGGGGTACATAGAAGGTGGCTCCCTTGCCGAGCCGACCGACACTCGCCTCCTGGTTTTCCCCTACACGCGCGCCCTGTTTTCTTATTCATGCACTTGACTGCTGTAATAAATACCTTTCTTAGATTTGGTAATGGTATTTGATGAGTTGTAAATATACCTATTTTATAGTATTTTTATTATGTCATTTTAGTTTATTTTTGTCTTTTTTGGTTCGTTTTATTTAATAAATTGCTTTCTTTTTGTACTAACTTAACTTAATTTTGATTCCTGCTATTTTTCAAAAAAAGTCAAAAAAATGACCTGACATGCCCTAGTACACGTCCGTGTACTTTGGGTCACGCCCGTGACCAGGCCATGACACTTCATTTCAAGTGGAATTGGAAGATTTTGATTAGAAAAGTTTGACATGCCCGGGGTCACGCCCGTGTCATTTGACACGCACCGTGACCATGGCCCGTGACACTCAAGCTAGACGAAATTCGCTCGACGATCGGCGACCAAGCCGACACGCCCAGAGTCATGCCCGTGACCTCGGGCGTGACTCCTCCACCTGTCCGACAAACTGCCGCCGATGACTTTCGACACATACGACACCCAGTTCAACCTCCCCGTCACGCCCGTGTACTTTAAGTCACGCCCGTGACAAGGGGCATGACTTCAACGTGCACCTCCCGAAGTCAACAACGCCATCAATCGCCGAACGAAACGCCCTCTGTAATGCCCGTGACCTGGGGCGTGACCACCGCATTTTCTGCCGCAATGTCAAATCGCCGTCAATCACCAAAATATGATGTGAATAGTGCTGACACGCCCTCCCCGACACGCCCGTGTCGGCGGCCGTGTACTTGGAAATTTTTGCCAATAAAAGGCCAGCTGCTGTATGAGTTAAGGGTTCCAAATTTTTGAACCATTTTGTTGACAAAGGCTGTCGTTTGGAGCTTCCTTTAGTGCTATGTAAGGACTCCCCCCCCTTCTTATTAATTTTGTTTGTTTAGGCTCTTGTAATCAACTACTTTTGTAATAAAAATCATTAGTTTTTCATCCTTACATGCTCTGAAATGTCTCTAATGGCCTCCTTTTCATCACTCTTATGTATTTATGTTTTCATTTTCATATTGCGTGTGTGCGTGTATGAGTTCAAGTTGCGAAATTTAAAAGTTATACTTTCATTTTTATCAAAATTTCTCGCCGTTATTATAGCCGTTTTCCTTATCATACTCTTTAAAATTGGTTTGACTTAGGATTTTTATGCTTCCATATTCGTTCTTATCAACTTGTAAAACGATAAAAAAGGTGGTTTTCATTCCTCTTAACTTAGATTTTTCTTATTTTTGATTTTAAAACAGTTGCTTCTTTTTATCTTTCCTCCACTTTTTAAATCGTTTTACAAATCTATAAGAATGCATAATGCGTAATTTTAGTTTTTCAACAACTTAGATTTTAGCAAATACGTAAAAAGATTTTTGCTGAAACAATTTTTATTTCAACTCTTTGTGCATTTCTGTCAAAATCTAACGGTAAAAATGCAAACGTTTTAATTTTTCAAGCTCTTGCTTTTCTCACCTTAATTTGAAAACTCTTTGCTCAAACAATTTTTATTTTGCCTTTTTATGCATTTCTATGGCATTGTAGTGGTAGAAATGCAGTTGTTTTAATTTTTCGATAACTTTGTTTTTCTTAAATTTTTCGCCTGCGTGCGTGCGTGTATGAGATAAGTTTATTGCTTTCTCTAATTATGTAGAGTGTGTGCGTGTGCGCATTTATTTCTGCCTACTCGTTAAGAGTTAAACGACGTGTTTTTAATTTTTCACCTACTCATTTGAGTAGGATTTGCAAGTGTGAGTATTTACTTTCTGCAGTGTGAGTATTTCATTTTCTGTCGTGTGTGTGTGTGTGTTGTAATTTCAGCAAGTGTGTGTGTTTTTATTTTCCGCCTACTCATTTGAGTTAAATTGCTGGATTTTATTCAAGTAGGACTTGTGTGTTTTTATTTTCCGCCTACACATTTGAGTTAAATGGCTGGATTTTATTTAAGTCGGACTTGTTGTTTTTATCTTCCACCTACTCGCTAGGAGTTAAATGGCCGGACTTTATTTAAGTAGGACTTGTTGTTTTTATCTTCCGCCTACTCGCTAGGAGTTAAATGGCCGGACTTTATTTCTCTGTAATTATTTGAGATGGACTTGTAATCACATTTATTTCCGCCTACTCGTTTGAGTAGGACTTGCTTTCATTTCAGTCCTGCTCGTTTGAGGACTTGCAAATTTTCAGCTTATATTTCCCGCCCACTCGTTTGAGTGGGAGTTGCAATTTCAATTATGCGATTTCCTCTTACTTGAAACTTAGTTTTATTTCTGTCACTTTATTATGTGTTTGGATAAATGCAGGTGCTTTTATTTGTAGTAACTTTTATAAAATTAGGTTATCTTGTTTTTCTTCTTATTTTCTTTATAACCCTTCAGCGAATAGTTTAGAACGCTTGCCTAACCAAACTCATAAGCCATCCCCATTCAGATGAGTGGCTAATCGCTTTTTGCCCGCGGTATCGAAGAGCATTGGGATATAAAAATGTTTTAAATAACTAAAGGTCTTATTTTTCTATTTAATTAAAAACTTAAGGTTTACCCCTGGTTAACGACGCGTAAAACCACATATCGATGAGTGGGATCTATTTTCGTTATCCATACGCTAGCTAGCCGAGAGGCCGTGCGTATGGACTGATCACCCCTGGGTAAAAAGAGTTCCACACAAACCCTCGAGAGAGGAGGCGCGCTAACTCTACCGGATTAGGTTCCCCGCTCAATAGCGGGGTTCTTAGCGTACTGCGGGCATTAAGAGGAATCCTTCGTCGGACGAGAGCCCGGTCGAATACTCTTAATGTCCAGGTGAGCGATATTCCTAGAGATAGGTGAGCTCATTATTTTGGAACCTCCACGGCAAAATTTCCTCTTTAATTAAATTGAAACTTTAGATCTCTAGTTATTCAAATCTAATTTTAATCCTAGCGTAATTTGATACCGTGTGTTATCTCTTCATCGTCTTTAATCTTAATAAATTTTCACCCTATTTTAGTTAAAATCAACAACTTACTATTTCGGTAAAGTAATAGTGCTTTCGGAGCAGTAGGGATAATCAACCCGTTCCCAGGAAATTTATGATCTAAATATTCCCCCGAATATTCTGTATTACTTGCGATAGGTGCACTTGCCTACCTAAGCAAGCCCGCGACGATCGACTCTTCGAACCAACCACCCACATAAGAGTCTGTTCGCGGGCTCCATCAAGTTTTTGGCGTCGTTGCCGGTGACAATATTTGAGTTGTTATTTCGAATCCGAAGTCTATTACTTTTACCTTTTTTTTCTAAAAAACTAAAAAAAAAAACTTAAAAACTTTTCTTCAAAATAAAAAAAAGAGTTTATTTTCTACTTTATATTTTATGGTGTATGACCCGTGGACAACCTTCGGAGTCCAAAAATTTGGATTTCGATCCTGAGATCAAACACTCGCTTGCGCGTATTCGGTCTCAACGCCGAAATCCCTCTTTGGATCCCGAAGAATCCCTCGGAGAACCCTCTGCCGTTGTGATGGCCGACCCCAATCCGAACGCGGTCGTCGAGCGTACAATGCCATATTACGCCCGACCGAATTTGGACGATACTGGGTCCATTATTGTTCGTCCGACGGTGGCGAACAATAATTTTGAGATCAAATCGAGCGTTATCCAAATGATCCAAAATGCTGTGCAGTTCGATGGACTGCCGGATGAGGACCCGTATGTTCATTTGTCTAGTTTTTTGGAAATCTGCGATACCTTTAAGATTAATGGCGTCACTGATGACGCCATTCGTTTGCGCCTTTTTCCATTCTCCCTCAGATCCAAAGTTAAGGTGTGGTTGAATTCTCTCCCACGAGGATGTATCACCACCTGGGCCGAGCTTGCGGAACGGTTCTTAACGAAGTATTTTCCGCCCGCCAAAACTGTAAAGTTGCGGGCGGACATTTCTTCGTTCGTGCAGAACGATTCCGAGTCTTTATTTGAGACTTGGGAGCTCATTATAGAATTCCTCCGCAAGTGTCCGCACCACGTGTTAAAATTCAACAAACCGCAGACGCCCCCTTGGATACCCTGCTGAAAACTCAACAAACCGAAGGAGAATACGCCCACTTATATGTTGAAAGTTTACCCGGATCGTGGAGTTAACAGTGGTTATCTCAACAAAGCAGTAACAACCAGCAACACATGCAGCACAAGCTTCTTTATTGATCAAGAGCAAACTTCTTTACAAGGCGAGACATACATGGCGAGACATGCTTCACCAAAACCCAACACCGGGAGAGCAGAGACAGTTACAAAGACAAGAACAAAAAACAAGTCGCGCGGACTCAAACAATCAAGCCGCCGACCTACTGCTGTGGAGTCCGCTCAGTCCGCCAGGTCGCCAGACCGCAACCCAAGCCGCGCGGACTCACCCTTACTCCAATGCTTAGCTCTTCACCGCCGGTCTGCACGCCGCCAGACCGCACAGGCTGCGCCACCGAATGGAACAGTCCGCCAGAAACCGGCGACTTCCTGAACCCCGAACCAAGTCGCCAAAGAGAAGACCGCCTGGCCGCTATCCGCGACCTGCTGTTTACCGCCTGTTGCTTAACCGCAGAGTCCGCACTGTCCCTGACCGCAATCAGAGCCAAGTCCTGTCTTTCCAGCGCTATCCGCACAACCTGCACAGCACAACCGGGTCAACTCTATCCGCGCGGACACAAAGTCCAGGCCGCAGCAACTTACGCGAGCTCAAAAACTGTTCACTTACTTCGGTCTAGGTTCCTCGGTTGGTTCTGATGTGACATGGGTCCTATTTATAGGCACGACGATGAGTATGGTCACCGCCCTAGTCGATAGGATCACCGCCACATCCCGCAGCAAGAACTTATGTGTCCGCCAGCCCGCGGACACACATGCCAGTTCGCCGCCCTGTGCAGATAGCCAGTCCGCCCCAGCTTCTCCAAGGCCGGACTCCAATATCCAGTCCGCCTTGCCGCCAGAGACCAAGCCAGGACCACCACAGCCGGACTCCACAACAGCCGTATCCGCCATTCTGCGGACAAGGCATCAGCCCGCAAAACCCGAGCCCGCAACCGCGCCATCAAGGCACCTGCCGGACTCAGCGGATACCCGGCTATCGTTCGCATATCCCAAGTCCATTACCTCAACTCCAAGGCACCTCCGGACTTAGCGGACACGCCAATCCAGTCCGCTAACAGCAGACCACAGTCCGCGTATACAGCGAACTCCAGTCCTCTTCCCTGAGTCCATAACCTCATCACAAGGCTCAACCGGACTCAGCGGACTCCGGCTCCAGTCCGCACGCTCCTGCACAAGCAGTTCTCCAGTCCGCACTTCCCCAAGCTAGCAAACAAGGCAACTGCACTTCTACTACACTTGGCGGACTGAGAAACCAGCCCGTGCTCCACTGCGCGATCTTCCCCGGACTGAGCCTCCTGGACTTGGTTCAATTCCCACCAAGCCAGCCCACTGGCCGCAAGGGCCAGTCCGCACTTACAGGCGGACACTGGATCTAGCCCGCCATACCGGGCGACCTCCAGTTCCTGTCCGCGCTGACCGGCGGTCTCCGCGGCTTCCACTTGCCGCTTCACTATAGCAAGACCAAGGCAACTGCCAAACCGGTCTGCCGAGCTCCAGTTCTTCAGTCCGCTTCAAGCCGGACTCCGCGGATAACATTCCTATCCGCCCGGTTACTTCCTGGGAGTAAACCGCCTGCTGAGCATACACTGGCCTGTCAGACCGCCGCTGCTGTCCGCGCAGTCCGCGCGAACAGACCGCCCAGGCCGCCACAGAGCAAACCGCCTGCAACATCCCTGCCGACCTAGCAGTCCGCCAACCCAGTCCGCGTAGTCCGCGCGGATAGGTTTCCCAAGCCTTCCATTCATCCACTTTCACTTCACAGAATTCAACACTCCCCCTTGAAGTGAGAAGTGGTGAATAACTCCAGCAGCTCCCGTAACCTTGCACCTGGTCCTTCCGATAGCATCTACGAAGAAATGTCCAAGACATAGTCCTCGCCCCGCATATCATGGACCATGAGGGAGCCCTCCAGCATCTCCCAAAGGAGCCATGCTTCCCTCTGCCTTCTTTAGCTTCAACCTCCACTCATGCATCATAGGAGTATCACCAACTTCCTTGGACCCAGAAGCCCAAGCCTCGTTGCCTCTGAGAGAAGTCACCTCATCAGACTTGGTGTCAACCACCTCCTTGATTCTAGTGGGGTCATCACAGCCAGAAGTCCCTTGCTCGACCTGAGGGCTACCAAGGAAACACGGGACCAAGTCCGCCGTGTTCCCTTCACTATATCGAGCTGGTGGCTTACTGATCCTCTTCGATCTCCGAAGAACCTGATCATGGCTAACCACCTCCGCTGCTTTTGAACCAGCTCCGTTCCCGGGCAAACCCGGAACAATGCTCCCTTTGTTCCCTGAACAAGACGCCTCCTTACTGGAACCAAGAGCACCTGGAGCAACGCTCCCCCTGCTACCTGAACCAGAAGACTTCCCTCTTGAACATGAACTGCCTGGAACATCGCTCCCCTTGCTTCCTGAACAGGAAGCCTCCGCCTTTGAGTCAGAAGGTCCTGGAGCATCGCTCCCCCTTCTTCCCGACTCTGACGCCTTTGCCCCGGAGCTAGAACAACCTGGAGCACCTGGTGACTCATACAACTCCACTTCCTTAGCAGCAGCCTCCTTCAGCCCACCATCTGACCTGCTTATCTCTAGCTCCACATAAGAGCTACCCCAATACGGCGTCAACTCATCGAAAACAATGTCTCTCGACACTATGAGTTTCTTCGTCGCAGGATCCATACACCTCCATCTTCTTCTCTGCTCATCATACCCTACAAAGACTAGCTTTGTTTTGAGAGCACCCAGAGAGTGTAAATAGCAGGTAGATCCAAACACCCGAAGGTGCTTCACTGAGGGCTTCACTCCGAACATTAGCTCATAAGGAGTCTTCATTATGATCGGACTAAGAGGCATCCGGTTGATGACATGAGCAGCACAGGCCATTCCTTCCGCCCAAAGAGCCTTCGGAACGCCTTTACTCCGAAGCCAACACTTGCAGGTCTCCGTTAACCAACGGATCATCCGAGCTGCAACACTACCCTGTTGTGAAGTATGTCCACAAGAAAGCTCCATCCGGATCCCTTGCTTCCTGCAAAAGCGTGAGAACTCGGTTGAGTCAAACTCACCACCGAAACCTGTCCTCAACACCTTGATCCTCCGGCCAAGCTGGCCTTCGACAAGCTTCTTGAACTCCACAAACAAGCGTACCATGCTGGACTTCGTCTTCATAAAGTATACCCAAGTATACCCAGAATAGTCATCAACCAAAATCAGCATGAACCTGCTGCCTCCAAGACTGGCCGTGATGGTCGGTCCCACCAGAGCACAATGGACAACCGCCAATGGTGCATTACTCCTGGCTTGTGCTTTGTCGACCATGAAGCGATAGGCTCCACTTTCCTGACATCCCGCACACCCCCGACCATCGCCATAGGATGACAATCTAGGCAAGCCTCTTACGAGTCTTCTTTCCGCCATTGCTTTCAGCTTGTCCATCCCTACATGCCCCAGTCTTTCATGCCAGATAGCTGTACTATCATTGGCATCCAGCCGATCAGATCCAGAACTAGTTGAAGTCCCAACTACGTTCTTCTCCTTCCTCCCTACCTGAGCAACGTTCGCCGAGAGCAAGGTAACCTTGCACTCCTTCCGAAGATGACCTTGCTGCTTGCATTTATAGCACCGTGGTCCTTCCTTCCTCTTCCTATCACGCCTAGGAGAAACACTCCTTTCTTCCTGATATGAAGTAGAGGGACCATCATCAGCAGCAACCTCCTTCACCTTCTTCCTGAACAACCCATCAAGGGAAGTCCAAACCTCCGCAGCTGACCGACATCCACTGATGTGGTCCAAGAGCTCCGATGAGATCACCTGCTTGAGAATAGACTCCGCTTTCGCATTTGCCTCCTTCCAAGCTCTCATCGCCTCAGCATTGCCAGCAGTATCCTCTTGTCTTCCTGCTCCGCATACAACCTCCCAAAGGTCCTCGCCAAGAAGAAAGCTCTTCATACAGGACTTCCACCGTTCACAGTTCGCCTCTGTAAGAAGATCAATACCAAGACAGCTTGCATCATCCACTGCCATGGTCCTACCACTGGTTTCCTCGACAGACGAGCAACTACTTCCATTGAGCACTGCTTGACCACTCCAACAACCTGGCTCTGATACCATGTTAAAATTCAACAAACCGCAGACGCCCCCTTGGATACCCTGCTGAAAACTCAACAAACCGAAGGAGAATACGCCCACTTATATGTTGAAAGTTTACCCGGATCGTGGAGTTAACAGTGGTTATCTCAACAAAGCAGTAACAACCAGCAACACATGCAGCACAAGCTTCTTTATTGATCAAGAGCAAACTTCTTTACAAGGCGAGACATACATGGCGAGACATGCTTCACCAAAACCCAACACCGGGAGAGCAGAGACAGTTACAAAGACAAGAACAAAAAACAAGTCGCGCGGACTCAAACAATCAAGCCGCCGACCTACTGCTGTGGAGTCCGCTCAGTCCGCCAGGTCGCCAGACCGCAACCCAAGCCGCGCGGACTCACCCTTACTCCAATGCTTAGCTCTTCACCGCCGGTCTGCACGCCGCCAGACCGCACAGGCTGCGCCACCGAATGGAACAGTCCGCCAGAAACCGGCGACTTCCTGAACCCCGAACCAAGTCGCCAAAGAGAAGACCGCCTGGCCGCTATCTGCGACCTGCTGTTTACCGCCTGTTGCTTAACCGCAGAGTCCGCACTGTCCCTGACCGCAATCAGAGCCAAGTCCTGGCTTTCCAGCGCTATCCGCACAACCTGCACAGCACAACCGGGTCAACTCTATCCGCGCGGACACAAAGTCCAGGCCGCAGCAACTTACGCGAGCTCAAAAACTGTTCACTTACTTCGGTCTAGGTTCCTCGGTTGGTTCTGATGTGACATGGGTCCTATTTATAGGCACGACGATGAGTATGGTCACCGCCCTAGTCGATAGGATCACCGCCACATCCCGCAGCAAGAACTTATGTGTCCGCCAGCCCGCGGACACACATGCCAGTTTGCCGCCCTGTGCAGATAGCCAGTCCGCCCCAGCTTCTCCAAGGCCGGACTCCAATATCCAGTCCGCCTTGCCGCCAGAGACCAAGCCAGGACCACCACAGCCGGACTCCACAACAGCCGTATCCGCCATTCTGCGGACAAGGCATCAGCCCGCAAAACCCGAGCCCGCAACCGCGCCATCAAGGCACCTGCCGGACTCAGCGGATACCCGGCTATCGTTCGCATATCCCAAGTCCATTACCTCAACTCCAAGGCACCTCCGGACTTAGCGGACACGCCAATCCAGTCCGCTAACAGCAGACCACAGTCCGCGTATACAGCGAACTCCAGTCCTCTTCCCTGAGTCCATAACCTCATCACAAGGCTCAACCGGACTCAGCGGACTCCGGCTCCAGTCCGCACGCTCCTGCACAAGCAGTTCTCCAGTCCGCATTTCCCCAAGCTAGCAAACAAGGCAACTGCACTTCTACTGCGCTTGGCGGACTGAGAAACCAGCCCGTGCTCCACTGCGCGATCTTCCCCGGACTGAGCCTCCTGGACTTGGTTCAATTCCCACCAAGCCAGCCCACTGGCCGCAAGGGCCAGTCCGCACTTACAGGCGGACACTGGATCTAGCCCGCCATACCGGGCGACCTCCAGTTCCTGTCCGCGCTGACCGGCGGTCTCCGCGGCTTCCACTTGCCGCTTCACTAGAGCAAGACCAAGGCAACTGCCAAACCGGTCTGCTGAGCTCCAGTTCTTCAGTCTGCTTCAAGCCGGACTCCGCGGATAACATTCCTATCCGCCCGGTTACTTCCTGGGAGTAAACCGTCTGCTGAGCATACACTGGCCTGTCAGACCGCCGCTGCTGTCCGCGCAGTCCGCGCGAACAGACCGCCCAGGCCGCCACAGAGCAAACCGCCTGCAACATCCCTGCCGACCTAGCAGTCCGCCAACCCAGTCCGCGTAGTCCGCGCGGATAGGTTTCCCAAGCCTTCCATTCATCCACTTTCACTTCACAGAATTCAACACCACGCGCTGCCTGTGTGGTTGCAAGTCCAAATCTTCTACAATGGGCTTAACTATCAGACTCGTCAAATGATTGACGCGGCTGCCGGGGGTATCTTGAATAATAAGACCCCTGAGGCTGCCCAAGCTCTTTTTGAAGAGATGGCTATGAACGCCTACCAATGGAATGTCCCGCGGGGACGTCCCAAGCAGGCGGCTGGCCTCTTTGAATTTGATGCCACTGCCCACTTAGCCCTTCAAGTTGAAAGGTTGATGAAGCAGGTGGCGGAGATGTCTGCTACCTCCACCACTCTGCCTTGGGCGATTCCCCCTAATTTCGGCATATTTAATGAATTCTTAGACTACGTGGGAAATGCTGGGCAACCTTCCTTCAACCCCAACAACAACCCTTATAGTAATAACTATAATCCGGGTTGGAGGAACTACCCCAACTTCTCATGGAGTAATACGAATAATGCGCAATGCCCGCCCAATTCTTTTTGCCCGGATTTCTTCCGCCTCCCGCTCTTGCAAAACCCTCCCCGATGGAGGAGAATTTTTCTAAATATATAGCTTCCAACGAGTCAAATATCCGGAACATCACCGGATCGCTAAAAAACTTAGAACTCCAGGTTGGACAGCTAGCGCGAATGACGTCCGAGCGCACGATCGGTGCACTGCCGGGAAACACGGAGCTCAATCCGCAGGAGAATATCAACGTTATAACCCTCTGTAGCGGAAAGGAGGTGATCGATCCAAAACGGACCGATCCGCAGGTACATATTTCACCTCCGACCCCTCTTCCCCCTTCTTCAATTACGCCGCCTTTACAAATTTTAAATGAAAAAATTATTAAAACGACCTTGCCATATCCACACAAGCTCGATAGTGAGCGTAAGGACACGCAGTATGAAAAATTTATTTTATTATTAAAGCAAATTCACATTAATGTTCCATTCTGCGACGCAATCTCGCAGATGCCTAAATATGCGAAATACTTAAAACAACTTCTTTCCAATAAACAAAAATTAGAAAATATTTCGCATATTTCTCTGAATGCTGACTGCTCAGCTGCTCTTACGAATAATTTGCCCCTTAAAAGAAATGACCCGGGACGGTTTTCCATCCCGTGCCTTTTTGGAAATATATTCGTAAAATACGCTCTTGCAGATTTAAGCGCGAGCATTAATTTGATGTCGTTCTCGCTCATTCAAAAATTAGGTTTGGGCACTCCGGCCCCTACTAGAATGTGAATCCAACTAGCGGATCGCTCTGTTAAGTTTCCCGTCGGGGTAGTGGAGGAAGTACTTGTTCGAGTTGATAGGTTTATCTTTCTGGTAGACTTCGTCATCTGGACATCGAGGAGGACACCGATGTACCAATTATACTCGGTCGCCCTTTTCTCGCCACCTCCCGCACATTAATTGATGTAAGTAACGGTCGTCTCCTCCTTCGGGTAGGAGATGACGAAGTTACTTTCTCTATTAATCCCTCCAAAGGAGACTCGTCATCGAGAGATGACTTTTGTTATAACTTAGACACATATCCCGGAGATTGTTCTTCCCCTATTTTCAAGTCTACTTTTTTAAATGACAATATTTATACGCTTGAAAATTTTAAATGCGATGAGGATACCTCTATAGACTTGTCTTTCGAACCAATTGGTAAGAAAGACATAGGAATTAAAGCGTCATTAGAAGAACCACCCTGCCTTGAACTCAAACCCCTACCTGATTCACTCAAATATGCCTTTTTGGGAAAAAAGATGATACCCTTCCTTTTACAATTTCTTCGCATTTGAGCGAATCAGAGACTTCCGATTTATTGGGAGTTTTGCTTAAACATCGCCACACAATTGCGTGGCAAATTTCCGATCTAAAAGGGATTAACCCTTCTTTTTGCACCCATAAGATTTTCCTTCTCGATAATTGCCCCAAAACCGTTCAGCCGCAGCGACGACTTAACCCAAACATGAGAGACGTCGTTAAGGCAAAAATTATTAAATTATTAGATGCGGTGATTATTTATCATATATCGGATAGTACGTGGGTTAGTCCCATTCACGTGGTTCCCAAAAAGGGCGGTCTTACCGTAGTGGAAAATAAGCACAATGAACTCGTCCCAACTCGTACTGTTACGGGTTGGCTGGTCTGCATCGATTATAGAAAACTCAATGACGCCACCCGTAAGGATCATTTCCCATTACCTTTCTTAGACAAAAATCTAGAGCGTTTGTCCGGTCATCCGTATTTTTGTTTTCTTGATGCATTATCAGGGTTTTTCCAAATCCCCATTTCCCCCGATGACCTAGAGAAAACAACTTTTACCTGCCCGTTTGGCACCTTCGCATATCGACGAATACTATTTGGCCTTTGCAACGTGCCCGCTACATCCAACGATGTATGCTGCCGATCTTTGGCGAGCTGTTAGGAGACATTATGGAAGTCTTTATGGATGACTTCTTTGTTTTCGGAATCTCTTTCCCGTCCTGTCTTCGTAATTTAGATCGTGCCCTTCAGCGATGCGAAGACATGCATCTTGTTTTAAACTGGGAGAAATGTAACTTTATGGTTCGAGAAGGTTTGGTTCTCGGCCATATGATTTCGTCTAAGGGGATGGAGGTCAATAAGGCCAAAGTTGAAATTATCCAAAAACTTCCCCCGCCTTCCAACGTTAAATCTATTAGGAATTTCTTAGTCCACGTGGGCTTTTATAGGCATTTCATTCAAGATTTTTCAAAAATAATAAAGCCGCTTACTCACCTCTTGGAAAAGGAATCAAATTTTGTCTTTGATAGCGAATGCGAGTCTGCCTTTAATTTCATAAAACAAAAACTTATCAATTCACCCATTTTAGTGGCGCCCAATTGGACCCTTCCGTTAGAAATTATGTGTGACGCTAGTGATATTGTCGTAGGAGCCGTTCTTGGCCAACGTATAAACAAATATTTTCATCCTATTTATTACGGTAGCAAGACGCTCACTTCCGCACAAGGAAATTACACGACAACGGAAAAGGAACTTTTAGCCGTCGTTTTTGCTTTTGATAAGTTTCGCTCGTATATAACGCTATCTAAAGTTATCGTGATTACCCACCACTCCGACTTAAAATATTTATTAGCTAAAACGGACGCCAAACCCCGCCTTATTCGATGGATCCTCCTCTTGCAGGAGTTCGATTTAGAGATCCGGGATAAGAGTGGCGCGAAAAATTTAGCCACCGATCACCTCTCCCGCTTAGAAAATCCTGGTGCGGAAGCGCTCGTTGAATCTGACATAAATGACAGATTCCCCGAGGAATGCCTCCTTTCCATTACTACTTGTTCATCTTCCTCACCTTGGTTCGCAGATTTTGCGAACAATTTAGTTGCGAGGGTGCTTCCAGAAGACTTTTCGATCTAGCAAAAAAAGAAATTCTTTTCTGACTTGAAATATTTGTTTTGGGAGGACCTTTTCTTTTTCGTATCAGTGCGGACCAAGCGGTCCGAAGATGTGTCGCGGGTGTGAAGTTCACGCAAATTCTTAGGCACTGCCATGAGGGTCTGGCTGGTGGGCATTATCAAGCTAACCGGACCGCGCAGAAGGTGCCGGAGGCAAGCTTCTTTTGGCCGACTCTATTCAAAGACGCTCACAATTTTGTGCACTCCTGTGATAGGTGCCAGCAATCGGGTAACATCTTTCGTAGCAACGAGATGCCCCAAATTTGTTTTTAGAATGCGAAGTCTTCGATTTATTATGCATAGATTTCGTTGGCCCCCTACCTCCGTCTTTCATAAATAATTATATTTTAGTGGCGGTCGACTACGTATCGAGGTGGGCGGAAGCGCAAGCTCTCCCCACTAACGATGCGCGTGTCGTCGTTACTTTTCTTAAAAAACTATTTTCTCGCTTCGGCACACCTCGCGCTATTGTAAGCGATAAGGGGACGCATTTCTGCAAAACCTAGATGGCTAAGACGTTAGCTTAATACGGCGTCACGCACAAACTTGCCACCCCCTTGATGACGGCTCGTCTCCCATCCCCTTGCCCGTTGATGCTAAGAGTGCTCGTGATCAAGTTGCTGTGGATGATGATCAAGTTGCTCGTGACCAAGTTGATGCGGCGCAACATAAAGATGCTCGACGACCTTCTACCGCGACTCGTGACCTTGGTGGCTACAATCTTCGTTCGCGGCGGGCTTAAGCCCTTTCCTTATTTGCACATTTATTTTCCTAGTTTAATGTTATCATTATTTCATGTTGTCTTTTATTTTGGACATGTTTAATTTTTGGTGTGCTCATAGCCATCCAATAGATGATAAATTGGATGGCTAGATTTATTTTGCTTGTTTTGGGACTTGCGTATGTATAGGCTTATTTGATGAGAAATGAAGGCATGCTATTTGAAAACCAAAATTAATCCTCTCTTGAGAATTTCGGCCACCTCCCTTTGGGATTGCCGCCCCCTTCATCCTCCTTCTCCTCCTTGTTAGCCAATCGCTTGGGTGATCCATGGCTTGTGAAACGCGGAGGCGGATGCTTCTCGGTGTGACTCCGGCGAAGAAGAAGGTTGCCGCTCGGTGTGACGCCGGTGGTGCGTGGACGTGTGACTCTTCCACTTTCCTTGTGTGATCTTCACCGCATCTTGGGGAGGGTAATATCTACATCTTTCCTTTGTGAGTTCTTGTGAGATTTGGAATGGATGCAATGGCTTTTTATCCGCGATCTTGAATACGATCTTTTGGATTTAATCGAAAACCTTCTTGCGTTTATTTTCGAAACCTTGCAAGAAGCCGGATCGGGTGGATCCTTTTGCTTGAGGAAGATCTTGGCATATAGTTATTGATCTTCCTCTCAAAAAGGTGTGGCGAAATTTGCTTTCGATCTTCGGTGGGAAAGGATTGGACTTTAATTAGATCGTCGCTTTTAGTCCACTCCCCTCCGCCTGTTTGTGCGGGATGATGGTGAATCGTGCGGCTAGAATGTTTGTGTTAGGACGCGTTAGAACATGTTACGTGGGCTTGAGTTATAAGAAAATCCGTACGCTATTTTAATCCGACGAATCCCTACACCAATTTGGTATCAGAGGGAGGTTCTCGTCAGTTTCCTAATTGGCACTCCTCCCCCGCTCAAAATTCAAATTTCAGATTTCGGGATTCAAATTTCGAATTTCAAATTTCAAAAAAAAAATTCAAAATTCAAAATTCGAATTTCAAATTTCAAATTTCGAATTTCAAATTTGAAATTTTAAATTTCAAATTTTAAATTTCAAATTTCAAAAAAAAATTCAAAATTCAAATTTCGAATTTCAAATTTCAAATTTCGAATTTCAAATTTCAAATTTCAAAATTTCAAATTTTAAATTTCAAATTTCAAAAAAAAATTCAAAATTCAAATTTCGAATTTCAAATTTCAAATTTCGAATTTCAAATTTCAAATTTTAAATTTCAAATTTCAAAAAAAAAAAAATTCAAAATTCAAATTTCGAATTTCAAATTTCAAATTTCGAATTTCAAATTTCAAATTTCAAAATTTCAAATTTTAAATTTCAAATTTCAAAAAAATTCAAAATTCAAATTTCGAATTTCAAATTTCAAATTTCGAATTTCAAATTTCAAAATATCAAAATTCAAAATTTCAAATTTCAAAATTCAAAAAAACAAAGAGAAAACTGCGCTCTAGCCTTTGGTTTTTAGGGTGTTAATGCGTACTCGGCATGATACGAAGTACACGAACCCGTCTACCACCACTATGGCTGAACACCTTGATGAGGAAACTAATCCTACAGCTATCACTGAGCTTAGGCAAGAATTAGGAGAGTTGAGGGGTTTGCTGACACAACTTTTGGCGAACCAAGCTGCTCAAACACCACCACCACCTAACCATGGACAAGCCCCCCGACCACCCCCGGTGCATGTTGCGGAACATGATGGGTACTTCCCCGGAGCAGCCCTTCAAGTTCCCGATCTGGAAAGAGAGTTCGATATAACAAAAGCGATTCGTATGGAAGCCCCCTCTTACGATGGTATGGGAGACCCCCAAGTCTTCCTTACATGGGTGGTTGACATAGAATGCTATTTTGATTGGTATCACCTTACCGATGAGCAAAAGTTTCAAGTAGCTCGTATGAAATTAAACGGGAGGGCCAAGACCTTTTGGTTAAATGAGGAGCGACGTTTAGGGACCGGTCATGGTGTACCCCTAGTTGGTTGGACGGTTATGAAAAATTTGCTCACCGACCAATACGTGCCCGCTTACCACCAAACTCAAATGTTCGATGATCTTGCCACCCTTCGGCAAGGTCCAAAATCGGTGGCTGATTACATGGGTGAGTTGAAGGATAAGATGGTGCGGTGTGAGATCCAAGAGATGCCAGAGGTTACGCTTTCTAGGTTCCGTAAGGGACTTAATCCGGACATTCAGAAGAAGCTTCTTCGATATGGCCACACTGATATTAATACTACTTTCAATGCCGCCTGGGACATTGAAAAACATCTGGCCATGAAAACCCAACCCCGTTACTCCCAACAAAAGGGAAAGGCCCCCATATGCGCCCTTTCCTCCACTTATTATGATAAGGGTAAGGTGAAGGTTGGGGAGTCCAAACCAATTGTCGTGACTGCGAGAAACCCTAGGCAGCCTAATAGTGAGAGAATCCCTGTTGGCAAGGTGAGCAAGGCTAACACCATGTGTTACTCTTGCGGTATTCAAGGCCACTATGCCTATGAGTGCCCCACCAAGGCCAAGGCTACTTTAGCTCTTCTAGACGAGTCCACTAGTGACTTTGCAGATTTAGTGATTGAGGCAGATGAGGGTTATGAGACGGATGGTGTGCCTAGTGATATGGAGGATGGACACGTACTTAGCGTTATGCGTTGTATTCTGATGACCCCTCGCCCGTTTGACGATTGGAAGAGGTCCACTATTTTCTCCCTCATCTTTAAGAGTGGGGACAAATATTGTAAGCTCATCATTGATAGCGGCAGCTGCATGAACGTTGTTTCCGAGAACGCCGTTATGCGGATGCATTTGGCTACCGAGCCTCATCCTACCCCTTACCAAGTGGCTTGGGTCAACAAGGTAACCATCCCGGTCACCAAGCGTTGCCTAGTTCCACTTACGATCAAGTCATATACGGATGAGGTGTGGTGTGATGTCATCCCTATGGATGCTTGTCATGTGTTGTTAGGCCGCCCTTGGCTCTATGACCGTGATGTCACCCACTACGGGAGGGTAAACACTTATGAGTTCAAATATAATGGGAAGGTAGTCACGTTAAAACCCATGGCCCCAAAGGAACCCAATAGCCCGAGTACGGATACCACAATCCCAGTCGAGAAGAGATTGGTAAGCCGAATGGGTAGGAGAAAATTTGAGAGGGACCCCTTTGTGGATGGGATTATTTATGCATTGGTTCTTTTGAATAATAATAAAGATAATGGGGTTTTAGAAGATTTACCCAAAGAATTAAAAAAACTGCTGGAAGAGTATAAGGATGTCTACCCGGATGAGTTGCCCCCTACGTTGCCCCCTCTACGTGATATCCAACATGCCATTGACTTTATGTCGGACGCCTCATTGCCTAATCAGCCCCATTATAGGTTGCACCGCGCAGCCCATGAGGAGCTCCAAGCCCAAATTTCGGATTTATTGGCAAAGGGGTTCATTAGGAACAACAAGAGTCCGTGTGCGGTACCGGATTTGTTGGCTCCAAAAAAGGATGGTACGTGGCGTATGTGTGTAGACAGTAGAGCCATAAATAAGATCACTATCAAGTATAGGTTTCCCATCCCTAGATTGGACGATCTTTTGGATATGTTGTCTGGTGCCTCGATCTTCACGAAATTGGATTTGCGGAGTGGTTACCATCAGATTCAGATACGTGATGGGGATGAATGGAAAACTGCATTTAAATCTAAGGACGGGCTCTACGAGTGGTTGGTCATGTCATTTGGGTTGTCAAATGCTCCAAGCACCTTCTCACGAATGATGACCCACGTATTCCAACCATACATGGGACGATTTGTGGTGGTGTACTTTGATGACATATTGATTTATAGCACCACTTTTGACTCACATGTGTCTCACCTACGGATTATTCTATCTACACTTCGGGACGAAAAATTATATTTAAATTTAAAGAAGTGTATATTTTATGTAAAGGAAGTGGAATTTTTGGGCTACCTGGTTGGATCTGAGGGAATAAAGGTAGACCCCAGTAAGGTGAAAGCAATTCTGGAGTGGCCCGAACCCACAAGCTTGAGAGACGTTAGGAGTTTCCACGGGTTAGCCTCATTTTATAGATGATTTATTAGGGATTTTAGTACTATTATGGCTCCCGTGACGGAATGCATGAAAAGGGGTGAGTTTAAATGGACGCCAGCAGCTACCCAGGCATTCCAACACATTAAGAAGATGATGACTGAGGCTCCTATTTTGCGCTTACCAGATTTTAATAAATTATTTGAATTGACATGTGACGCATCCGTAGTAGGAGTAGGAGGTGTCTTAAGCCAAGAGGGACACCCAATAAGTTATTTTAGTGAGAAATTGGCGGGTGCAAAACTTAATTATTCCAATTATGATAGATAGTTCTATGCCATTGTTAGATGCCTACACCAGTGGAGACACTACCTCCTTTCCAAGGAGTTCGTAATTCTCTCTGACCATGATGCACTTAGGCACATTAATGGGCAATCTAAAATCATCCCCCGTCATGCAAAATGGGTATCTTATCTGCAAGAGTTTTCGTTCACCTTAAAACACCTTAAGGGCACTGAAAATCGTGTGGCCGACGCGCTTAGTAGAGTGACACTTTTATTGTCGATCATGGAAGTAAAGGTTGTTGGATTTGAGAGAATAAAGGATGAATATGCCATGTGTCCTGATTTTGGAGAAGTTTATCTAGCGGCACACGATGACTCACCAATGATAGTGTCAGCATATGTATTGAGAGACGGTTATTTATTTCGGCACGCTAAGCTATGTATTCCCCGTACCTCCCTACGCCATCACGTAGTATGGGAACTACATAGTGGCGGGTTGAGCGGCCATTTTGGGCGGGATAAAACGATAGCCTTAGTCGAGGAGAAATTCTATTGGCCTAAACTTCGCGTTTTAGTTGGGAAAATCGTGAGTAGCTATCGGGTTTGTCAAGTGTCTAAAGGGGGAAAGACTAATGTGGGACTATACACTCCGTTGCCTATTCCATCTAGACCTTGGGAGGACGTGAGTATGGACTTTATTTTGGGGCTTCCTCCAACCCAGCGACGACACGATTCCATTTTTGTGGTGGTTGATAAGTTCTCTAAGATGGCTTATTTCATACCCTGTAGTAAGACTAATGACGCGTCTCACATTGCAAAATTATATTTTAAAGAGGTGGTGAGTCACCGCGGCGTTCCTAAGACCATTGTCTCGGATCGTGACGTTAAATTCACAAGTTATTTTTGGAAGATGCTTTGGACATTAATGGGAACGAAGTTGTTGTTTTCCGCCGCCTATCACCCACAAACTGATGGCAGACGGAAGTGGTAAATAGGAGTTTGGGAAACTTGTTGCGTTGTCTTGTGGGTGACCACAAAGGCACTTGGGATTTGCTCCTCCCCCAAGCCCAATTAGCCTACAACAACTCTACCAATCGGTCTACGGGTATGTCACCAAATGAAATAGTGCACGGGTACCTTGCGAATGTGCCCATTGACTTGATTCCGTTACCTCCATCTTATCATACAAGTCAATTTGCACAATCTTTTGCCGAGCACATACATGACTTACACGCCCAAATACGAACAACTTTAGCTACCACGTATGAGTCGTATCGATCCCATGCGAATTTACATCGGAGGGAGTCTAACTTCCAAGTTGGCGAACTTGTTTTAGTGCGCCTTATTCCCACGCGGCTGCCTTCTGGCACCGTTAAGAAGTTGGCACCAAAGCGAGCCGGCCCGTTTCGAATTATTAAGAGGTTAGGAGATAACGCGTTTATTTTGGATTTGCCGACGGATTGGGGTATTTCACCCATTTTCAATGTTTAGGATTTAACGCCGTATGTTTCCATTCCAACTGAGTTGACTTCTACGCCTTCTTTTTCCCCCCAATATTTCTTCCTCCACAAATGTCTCTTCTGGGTTGGTGAGTGGTAGCTCCGTGAGTCATTCTTCCATTGCACCTACAGGCCTAGCGCCGGGTGGTAAGTCTTCTACATTGCTTCCACATGCTGATATGTTTCCTAGATTTCCCCGTACATTTCTTGTCCCAGCTCAGGTACTTGCAGATGGCTACACTTCTCTAGCTGATGGCGGCCATCGCCGCTTCCTCGTTCGTTGGCGTGATCGTCCGCCCTCCGACGACTCCTGGGTTATTGAGTCGGATCTCTTTCGCTTGGATGAGGACCTCCTCCGCCGCTACCTTGCAGCCCATTCATCGGTGTTGAGTGACTTTAAGGGGGGGGGGAGGATTGATGCCGGCTCGTCTCCCATCCCCTTGCCCGTTGATGCTAAGAGTGCTCGTGATCAAGTTACTGTGGATGATGATCAAGTTGCTCGTGACCAAGTTGATGCGGCGCAACATAAAGATGCTCGACGACCTTTTACCGCGACTCGTGACCTTGGTGGCTACAATCTTCGTTCGCGGCGGGCTTAAGCCCTTTCCTTATTTGCACATTTATTTTCCTAGTTTAATGTTATCATTATTTCAAGTTGTCTTTTATTTTGGACATGTTTAATTTTTGGTGTGCTCATAGCCATCCAATAGATGATAAATTGGATGGCTAGATTTATTTTGCTTATTTTGGGACTTGCCTATATATAGGCTTATTTGATGAGAAATGAAGGCATGCTATTTGAAAACCAAAATTAATCCTCTCTTGAGTATTTCGGCCACCTCCCTTTTGGATTGCCGCCCCCCTTCATCCTCCTTCTCCTCCTTGTTAGCCAATCGCTTGGGTGATCCAAGGCTTGTGAAATGCGGAGGCGGATGCTTCTCGGTGTGACTCCGGCGAAGAAGAAGGTTGCCGCTCGGTGTGACGCCAATGGTGCGTGGACGTGTGACTCTTCCACTTTCCTTGTGTGATCTTCACCCCATCTTGCGGAGGGTAATATCTACATCTTTCCTTTGTGAGTTCTTGTGAGATTTGGAATGGATGCAATGGCTTTTTATCCGCGATCTTGAATACGATCTTTTGGATTTAATCGAAAACCTTCTTGCGTTTATTTTCGAAACCTTGCAAGAAGCCGGATCGGGTGGATCCTTTTGCTTGAGGAAGATCTTGGCATATAGTTATTGATCTTCCTCTCAAAAAGGTGTGGTGGCCTTTGCTTTCGATCTTCGGTGGGAAAGGATTGGACTTTAATTAGATCGTCGCTTTTAGTCCACTCCCCTCCGCGTGTTTGTGCGGGATGACGGTGAATCGTGCGACTAGAATGTTTGTGTTAGGACACGTTAGAACGTGTTACGTGGGCTTGAGTTGTAAGAAAATCCGTACGCTATTTTAATCCGACGAATCCCTATACCACCCCTACCAGCCGCAAACTTGTGGCCAAGTAGAGGTAGTCAATCGAGAGATTAAGCGTATATTAGAGAAAACTGTTCCACTTAATAGGAAAGATTGGTCCATCAAACTCGACGATGCGTTGTGGGATTATCGTACCGCATACAAAACCGCAATTGGTTGTATGCCGTATCGATTAGTCTATGGCAAAGCGTGTCAACTTCCTGTAAAATTAGAACATCGCGTACTTTGGGCTTTAAAACTATTAAATCTCGATGCTAACTTAGCCGCCCAAAATAGAAAACTGCAACTCAACGAGCTCGATGAATGGCGTGCAAATGCTTATGAGAGCAATAAGTTCTATAAGGAGCGTTCTAAGTTTTATCACAACCGAAAAATCAAGACCCAAAAAACTTTTTCTCCGGGCGATCTTGTCCTTCTATATAATTCACGACTTATACTTTTCCCCGAGAAACTTTGATCACGTTGGTCCGGACCCTTCAAAGGTTAAGAGGTTTTGCCACATGGGACCGTACTCGTCTCTCACCCGGATAAAGGCTCGTTTAAGGTAAACGGTCATCGCTTAAAATTATACATAGCAGACGATCCTGTGGGCGGTAATTTCGAATCCATAACCCTCCTCGATATATAAACCGCCAAAAAAGTCAAGCTACACGACTATAAACAAAGCGCTCCTGCGAGGCACCCCATGTTTATCTTTTTCGCTATTTCTTTACTTTTTTTGCTATTTTCTTAATAATGCAGGGTTCCTAAGCTGCGCCTTCTCAACCTCCTTTCAGGGAATCTTCTACCCCCCTCTCTTTATTTTCTTTGTACATATTGCCTTTCGTATTTGTTCCGCATACTTACGTTACAACATTGGGGACAATGTTGGACTTACGTATATGGGGGTGCTTTCTTGCTTTATTTTCCGAACTTCTATTTTCTGCAATGTATTTCTATTTTCTGCACTCCAAAAATTAAAAAATCTAAAAAATATATAACAACAAAACAAAACAAAAAAAATTGAAAATGAAAATTCCAAAAAAAATGTTCTTTTCCTTTCTTTTTATTATAAAAATTCCAAAAAAAAATTTGTTCTTTTCCTTTCTTTTTATTACAAAAAATTCCAAAAAAACTATAAAACAAAAATTCCAAAAATATTTAGTTTCATTTTGTAAAAAACTTTGTAAATATTTTTGTAAATAATCTTCTCTCTCTCCCCTTCTTTTTCCCTCTCATTCTTGTAAATAACTTCTCTTTTTTCACAATCTTTGTAAATAGAATGAAAATGTTCTGCAAACAAAAATAAAAAAAACATTTCTCTTCGCAAAACTTAAAAAAATACAAAACAATTTTGCAAAAACTTAAAAATCTAAAAATTTTTAATACATCTTCTTCAAATATCAACGCTATATGTATATATTAAAGACATAAAACACAAAAAATGAGTAAAATAAAAAAAAATTCAAAAAAAGATAATAAATGAAAAACACAAAAAAATGATAAAAACTCTTAAAAACCAAAAAATATTTTGAAACAAATAAATCAAATATATCATCATTAATTTTCTTGCTCTCCAAAAAATTTGTTTTTGAGTTTATTTATATGTGAATTTTATTAATTCTTTGTTTGATATTCATTTGTTAATTATTGAATGAAAACTTTAAATAACCGGGGTTAAGTTTTAAAGAATTCATTATGCTTTGTTAAAAATAGCAACTCGTTTTAGGCACTACTTCTAATTTTTCATTGATAGTAACATTTGTATTATGTTAGAAAATAATGACTATAGAATTCAATTATGTTTACTTTTAACTTTCTGAAAAATTGGAACGTACAATTTATTAAGGTTGCTCTCAAAAATTTTTTTTAATTAAAAATCTAGTTTTCTTTTCTCCCTCACTTATCATGACTTACTTGGCATGATAATTTTTTTACCCTTAAAAGATCCCATGTCAATGGAAATAAGATTTCGTTCCGTAAACATAGGCACCCAATAATTTAAAAAGATTTTATGTTACTGAGTAAGAGGATAAAATTCATTACTCCCACACATATGCATTTGGTTAATTTTATTATTATGAAGAAAAAAAATATGATATTAGGGAAATAAGATTTCATTTTCCTAATAATCCAAAAAGAAAAATATGGAGGTTCGAGAAAAAACTACCTCACCTCAAAATCCAAACTCTCTTCATAAACCAACATCAACCCCCCTTAGCCAATTTCATGATTCTAGAATTAATTCAAAAATCGTTTTGAGAGCATAATTTGTAAATTCCATTATTTCCAGTAAAACTCTTATAAGCTAAAGTTCATATAATTCCAAACTATTTTTGTTAATCTAACCATTATAATTATTGCTTTCTATTTGATTACATCAAGAAGTCTTTTAGCCAAAACTTTTGCGCTATTTAAATCATCTACATAATTTTAGGACTTAACTCTTACACATCGTATATTTATTTAGATCTCTCTTATAATTAATTAAGCGGTAGCTAAACTTAGAGTTTTTTCTATTCCTTATAAGTTCACCTCAAACTTTTGCTCTGGAATAGCAAAAGCTTAAGTATGAGGGTATTTGATGAGTTGTAAATATACTTGTTTTATAGTATTTTTATTATGTCATTTTAGTTTAATTTTGTCTTTTTTAGTTATTTTTATTTAATAAATTTCTTTCTTTTTGTACTAACTTAACTTAATTTTGATTCCTGCAATTTTTCAGAAAAAGTGAAAAAAATGACCTGACACGCCCTAGTACACGCCCGTGTACTTTGGTTCATGCCCATGACCAGACCGTGACACTTCATTTCAAGTGGAATCAAAAGATTTTGATGAGAAAAGTTTGACACGCCCGGGGTCACGCCCGTGTCATTTAACACGCCCCGTGACCATGGCCCGTGACACTCAAGCTAGGAGAAATTCGCTCCACGATCGGTGACCAAGCCGACACGCCCAATGTCAATCCCGTGACCTCGGGCGTGGCTCCTCCACCTGGTCGACAAACTGCCGTCGGAGACTTTCGATCCAGATGGAGCCTAGTTCAACCTCCCCGTCATGCCCGTGTACATTGGGTCATGCCCGTGACCAGGGGCGTGACTTCCACGTGGACCTCCCGAAGTCAACAAAGCCATCAATCGCCGAACGACACGCCCACCGTCACGCCCATGACCTGGGGCGTGATCGCAGCATTTTTAGCCGCAATGTCAAATCGCCGTCAATCACCGAAATCTGATGTGAATAGTGTTGACACGCACCCCCGACACGCCCGTGTCGGAGGGCGTGTACTTGGAAATTTTTGCCAATAAAAGGCCAACTGCTGTATGAGTTAAGGGTTCCAAATTTTTGAACCATTTTGTTGACAAAGGCTGCCGTTTGGAGCTTGCTTTAGTGCTATGTAAGGACTTCCCCCCGCCCCCTTCTTCTTAAGTTTGTTTGTTTAGGATCTTATAATCAACTACTTTTGTCATAAAAATCATTAGTTTTTCATCCTTATATGCACTGAAATGTCTCTAATGGCCTCCTTTTCATCAATCTTATGTATTTATGTTTTCATTTTCATATTGCGTGTGTGCGTGTGTGAGTTTAAATTGCGAAATTTAAAAGTTATACTTTCATTTTTATCAAAATTTCTAGCCGTTATTATAGCCATTTTCCATATCATACTCTTTAAAATTGGTTAGGCTTTAGATTTTTATGCTTCCATATTCGTTCTTATCAACTTGTAAAATGATAAAAAGGTGATTTTCATTCCTCTTAACTTAGATTTTTCTTAGTTTTGATTTTAAAATAGTTGCTTCTTTTCAGCTTTCCTCCGCTTTTTAAATCGTTTTACAAATCTATAAGAATGCATAATGCGTAATTTTAGTTTTTCAACAACTTAGATTTTAGCAAATACGTAAAAAGATTTTTGCTCAAATAATTTTTATTTCAACTCTTTATGCATTTCTGTCAAAATCTAATTGTAAAAATACAAACGTTTAAAATTTTCAAGAACTTGTTTTTCTCACCTTAATTTGAAAACTCTTTGCTTAAACAATTTTTATTTTGCCTTTTTATGCATTTCTACGGCATTCTAGCGGTAGAAATGCAGTTGTTTTAATTTTTCGATAACTTTGTTATTCTTAATTTTTTGGCCTGCGTGCGTGCGTGTATGAGATAAGTTTATTTCTTTCTCCAATTATGTAGAGTGTGTGCGTGTGCGTGTGCGCGTGCTCATTTATTTACACCTACTCATTAAGAGTTAAATGGGGTGTCTTTAATTTTTCACCTACTCATTTGAGTAGGATTTCCAAGTCTGAGTATTTCATTTTTTATCGTGTGTGTGTGTGTGTTTTAATTTCAACAAGTGTGTGTGTTTTTATTTTCCGCCTACTCATTTGAGTTAAATGGCTGGATTTTATTTAAGTAGGACTTATGTGTTTTTATTTTCCGCCTACTCATTTGAGTTAAATGACTGAACTTTATTTAAGTAGAACTTGTTGTTTTTATCTTCTACCTCCTCGCTAGGAGTTAAATGACCTGACTTCATTTAAGTAGGACTTGTTTTTATCTTCCGCCTACTAGCTAGGAGTTAAATGACTGGACTTTATTTATCTGTAAATAATTGAGATGGACTAGTAATCGCATTTATTTCCGCCTACTCGTTTGAGTAGGACTTGCTTTCATTTCAGTCCTACTCGTTTGAGTAGGACTTGCAGATTTTCAGCTTATATTTCCCGCCCACTCATTTGAGTGGGACTTGTAATTTCAATTATGCAATTTTCTCTTACTTGTAACATAGTTTTATTTCTGTCTCTTTATTATGTGTTTGGATGAATGCAGGTGTTTTTATTTGTAGTAACTTTTCTAAAATTAGGTTATCTTGCTTTTCTTCTTATTTTCTTTATAACCCTTCAACGAAGAGTTTAAACGCTCGCCTAACCAAACTCATAAGCCATCCCCATTTCGATGAGTGGCTAATCGCTTTTAGCCCTCGGTATCGAAGAGCTTTGGGATATAAAAAATGTTTTAAATAACTAAAGGTCTTATTTTTTCTATTTAATTAAAAACTTAAGGTTTACCCCGGGTTAACAATGCGTGAAACCACTTATCGATGTGTGGGCTCTATTTCCGTTATCCATACGCTAGCTAGCCGAGAGGCCGTGCGTATGCACTGATCACCCCTGGGTAAAGAGAGTTCTGCACTAACCCTCGAGAGAGGAGGCGCTCTAACTCTACTGGATTGGGTTCCCCACCCAATAGCGGGGTTCTTAGCGTACTGCAGACATTAAGAGGAATCCTTCGTCGGACGAGAGCCCGGTCGAATAGTCCTAATGTCCAGGTGAGCGATATTCCTAGAGATAGGTGAGCTCATTATTTTGGAACATACACGGTCAAGTAGGGCTGATATCGAGTCGAGTTCGAGCAATTTTGGCTCGGCTCGAAATCGAAATTTTTGACTCGAACTCGGCTCGAAATTGAGATTAATTTCAAGTCGAGTCAGAAATGACTCGATTTCGAGTCGGCTCGAAATCGAATCGAGTCAGCTCGAAATCGAATCGGATCGGCTTGAAACTGAATCAAATCGGCTCGAAATTGAGCAATTTTTCATTTTATTCCTAATTAGCTCAAAATTAAATTGGGAAACGTATAAAGTTAGCAAAATGAAGAATTAAAACTTTCATTTTTTATTTAGGTTTAAATTTTGTTATTTTTAATCTTAAAATAGGAATATATTAATAAATACATAATTTTTTAAATAAATTCGAGTTAATTCGAATCATATTTCAAGCGATTCAGGGCTGGCTCGAAATCGACTCGAAATCAGATTCGAGTCAAATTGAATCGACTCAAATTGAGTCAAATCAATTTCAACCGATTTCGATTCGGCACAATTTTCAAACGATTTTCGAGCGACTTTCGAGTTTCGAATAATATGCTCTGCCCTACGGCCAAGTTTCCGCTTTAATTAAATTGAAACTTTAGATCTCTAGCTATTCAAATCTATTTTTAATCCTAATGTAATTCGATACCGAGTGTTATCTCTTCATTGTCTTTAATCTTAATCTATTTTCGCTTTATTTTAGTTAAAATCAATTATTACTATTTCGGTAAAATAATAGTGATTTCGGAGCGGTAGGGAAAATCAACCCGTTCCCGGGAAATTTACGATCTGGATATTCCCCCGAATATTCTGTATTATTTGCGATAGGTGCACTTGCCTACCTACGCAAGCCCGCGACGATCGACTCATCGAACCAACCACCCACATAAGAGTCTGTTTGCGGGCTCCATCAGTATTCAAATATTAAGTATATTGCTTTTTATTTAACTTGGCGCGGGATGGGACGTGCGGGAAGTCGGCGAGCTGGGGGTTGGCAAGCTGGGATGGCGAGCTGGGCCGATTGGACAGCTTGATCCCAGATTTCTTTTTCTATAAATAGCCCACCCCCCCCCCCCCCACCAACCCCGTACTTGCGCCTTAACTGCTTGTTTTCTCTCTTCCTGCACTTCTCTCTTTCGTACTCACGCTCCACCCCCTTTTTGCGAGCATGGGCAAGACCAATCCTGATGCCGACGGCCACACCAAATGCGCCCAACATTTCACAGACTACTGCTTCTTCGAGGGAAACACTAGCGAGGCCGAACTCGCTGAGTTTGTTGGCGTCCACGTGCCACCGGGCTTTGATGCGCGCCGACCCAGGGAGGGGGAGGCCATCAACTCCTTCTATAACGACGAACTCGCCTTCCCCATCTCGCACTTTGAGGTGGGGTTGCGACTCCCCCTCTGGCCGAAAATCCGCCAAATCTTGAAGTACTACGGCGCAGTGCCCACGCAGCTGAATTCGAACGCCATGCCATGATGGTGGCGTTCGCGTGCTACCTCCAGCGGTAGAGGATAGAGTTCAACCTGACGGTGTTAAGGAAACTCTTTTCCTACAAGGCGACACCGGATAGCGTGCCCAACTTCATGGGCTCGCTGATCAAGGTTCACGAGATCGCGATCAAGCATCACAATTGGATGACGAAGATCATATTCATCATGGGCGATCTTGGCAACATCCCTTTCTCACCCCAGCAGAAGGCAGAGGAGGTCTACCGCCCGCTGGCCATGTCCAACAACAATGCCGACCTCCGCAAGTTCTTCCTTCACAAGTACTTTGAGGTCGCCTTCCTGTGAAGGGGCCTTGATGCGCTCCGGCCTGTTCTGCCCGGCAAAGGTATTGTTCTCTGCCCATTGCCGAGCTCGCCACATTATCATGGAAATCCTCTAATTTTTCCAAGTTATTTCATGCAGGGGAGTGGCTAATTCCCGTGAAACCGCCGTTTGCGGACTAGGGGTTACATGCGGACCCACTTTCCCTCGAGAAAGTGGCGGTAGCGGCCTACCGCGACGAGGCGGCCTTCTCCAAACCCTCCTCCAACAAGAGGTGACCTGAGGATGCGGGTTCGAGCCCGCCCCGTCGCCAATAATTACCAAAAACGATGAGGAGAGCCGTGCTGGCTCCGCGAGCGAAACAACATCAACAACATCAACTAAGCCCCAAATACATAAGTTCGCCCGAGACCATTCCCGACGGGTCGCCAGAGATCCCGCTCAAGGAGATCACAGCAAGGGGAAGGAAGTTGCCGAGACCCCTATTCATCCTGCGGCGACATCTGCTCCCCCCCCCCCCCCCCGCTGCGAAGAAGACGGCTCGCGAGCCTGCCGCGCCGAAGGAACACCCCCTGTTCGGCTTTGGGGGGAGGTGGAAGGACTCGGCGGGCGAGCCTATGGTCTAGTGGGACGACCTGGCCCATCGAGTCTCCATATCTACCCACCACCCTTCCTGGGCTGACCGTGAGCCCTCCACCGGTCATGCCTATGCACTAGGCTTCAGCCTATATGGCTTCGAGGACATTGAGACCTACAAGGGCATCCCCCTGCGGCAGCTGGGCCATGATGGTCTGCAGGCCCATATGCGAGCTATGGAGCTCCACCACATGGTGGTCCGCCGCAGCTTCAACCTCAGCAACCTCCTCTAGAAGGCCGAGCAAGCTCGCGACGTCGCCAAGGATAAAGCAGTCGACTTGGCGAGGCAGCTCGGCAATGCTGAGAATCTTCTCACCCAAGCCGCCGACGGACAGGCAAGCATCGGGTTGTCGCCTACCCTTCTCCCTTGGGATTCTTCCCCTTTGTTTTGCTCTTGTTGCTAATATACTTCCCTATCAGGACGCCAAGGCTGCTGTAGAGTTGCGAGATCACGCCGCTGGGCAGGAAGAGGAGATTGGCCAGCTGCGTGCCCGCCTTGCCGAGCTGGAAGGGACGAACGCGAAGCTGACGGAGGAGAACATGAGCCTCAACTACTAGGTCCGCCGCCAGGCTGAGATCTACTTCCCGGCCGGCAGCGCCGATCCTACCCTCCCCTACAAGAGGCTGAGTATCTTTGGCGAAGCCGACCTCGCCGAGAGGCTCCTGATCAACTACATCCAGGCCGCCAAATGCACCCTCCAGATGATGAAGGACACTGGAGTGCTGGTGGAGGGGTGCGAGGATATCTCGGCCCAGGACCTGATGCCGAGCCTCTTCCCGGCAACGCCTCCCAGCAAGAAGGAAGACAGTCTTGATCCACTATTTGGGAAGGGCTTCCAGGACCTGTCTGGCGAAGGGTGCAACGGTCACCAGTCCGGCGAGAGGGGAAAGGGTTGATGTGTATACGTTTTTTTGTTTTCTTGCCGAGGCGAGCTCCACCCGTAAATATTACTGTTCAATGGAATACCTTTTTGATTATAACCATGTTCCATTTTTTCTATCTTTTTCTATCTTTGCTGTGTCTTGCTCGCTCGCGAGCCCTTCCCTTGGCGACATCGCGTAGATAGATTTTGTGAGTAGGGTAGTTTTTAGAGCTCGTTCCTGAGAATTTACTTTGAGAGCTTGTCGAATCTTAGATGACCCGGGAGGGACTACCCGCCACACTGGGCGCACCACCCCCGGCTCGCTCGTGAGCTACCCATAACTTTATCAATATAAGATCAAAATCACAAAATTTTCCCAAGTGAAACAAAACGGGGGGCGAAGCGTTTTGGCGGGATTTGCCCCCCCTAAGTGAGGTCCAAGGGCCTGGCTCGCCAGCCTTCTTCCAAGGCTAAGCTGAATTGGCGAGCCCGGACTCGCCTATACCGAGCTCTCCTCTCTTAAGAAGAAAAGCAAAGCTTGTTGCACACTAATGGAGAGTGTAGGACTTCCCCGAATGACTTCCAGCCCTGTCAGCTTGGTGAGAGCCTGACAGCGGGATTTGCTAGGGGTCCAAGGCTGACAACATCGAGTGACACCAGCCCTACTAGCTAGGTGAGAGCCTGACAGCGGGATCTGCTCGGGTTCCAAGTCTGACACCATCAAGTGACTTACATCCCTACCAGCTAGGTGAGATCCTAACAGCAGGATCTGCTCGGGGTCCAATGCCGACACCGAGTGACTTCCAACCCTACCAATTAGGTGAGAGCATGACATCGGGATCTAATCGGGGTCCAATGGTTGACACCTAGTGACTTCCAGCCCTATCAGCAAGGTGAGAGCCTGACAGTGGGATCTGCTCGTGGTCCAAGGCTGACACCGAGTGACTTCCAGCCATGTCAGCTAGGTGAGAGCCTGACAGCGGGATCTGCTCGGGGTCCAAGGGTTGACACCGAGTGACTTCCAGCCTTGTTAGTTAGGTGAGAGCCTGATAGCGGGATCTGCTTGGGGTCAAAGGCTGACAACGAGTGACTTCCAGCCCTATCAGCTAGCTGAGAGCGTGACAGCGGGATCTGCTCGGGGTCCAAGGGTTGACACCGAGTGACTTGCAGCCCTGTCAGCTAGGTGAGAGCCTGACAGCAGGATATGCTCGGGGTCAAAGGGTTCACACCGAGTGACTTCCTGCCCTATCAACTTGGTGAGAGCTTGATAGAGAGATCTGCCCGGGGTCAAAGGCTGACACCGAGTGACTTCCAGCCCTATCACTTAGGTGAGAGCCTGATAGCGGGATCTGTTCGGGGTCTAAAGGTTGATATCGAGGGACTTCCATGCCTATCAGCTAGGTGAGAGCCTGACAACGGGATCTGCTTGGGGTCCAACGCTGACATCGAGTGACTTCCAGACCTGTCAGCTAGGTGAGAGCCTGACAGCGGGATCTGCTCGAGGTCCAAGGCTGACATCGAGTGACTTCCAGCCCAATCAGCTAGGTGAGAGCCTGACAGCAGGATCTGCTCGGGGTCCAAGGCTGACACCGAGTGACTTCAATCCCTGTCAGCTAGGTGAGAGCCAGACAGCGGGATCTGCTTGGGGTCCATCAAATGAACACATCCTATCGTACAAATTACCACAACAGAATTTATATATCAAGAGATTTCTTTGAGAACAAAAGACCACTTACATGTCTCAAGGATAAAAATGCTTCAATTCATCACTGCTCCAGGTGAGACTTAGGGTCTCGCCCTCCACATTTCGGAGTTGATACCCTACCGACCTCAGTGCCTCTTTTACAATGAACGGACCTTCCTAGCTGGGGTTGAGCTTCCCAACAGTTGCCTACCTTCCCACTGCATCCACCATCTTCAGCACCAAGTCCCCCTCCACAAACTGTTTGACTCTGATGTGCTTGTCAAAGTACTTGGCCATTGTAACGCCCCCGATTTTTCGGCAATTATTTAAATCCTCATTTGGCGTTATGTTGGCGCATTTCCGGCTCGTGCCATTGTTAGAGTACCTCGTTAGGTGTTCTTAGAGGTTATAGCCTGTTGTATGGTTTCCCCAGCTAGTCGGCGTCTGTTTTGGAAGCCCGACTGAGCCTTTTAGGGAATCCTTGTGCTTTGGCTTCGGGTGAGGTTAGCCCGAGTGTGTGGTCGTCGGAGGTTGTGTCCGACTTCGCCGATGTTTTCGTAGCCCGAGTGTTTAGCTATGGTGCGAGTTTGGTCGAAACCCGAGATCATTTATTTTAGCGTCGTTTCGACGGTTGCTTGTTAGCGGGTAGTCTTTTTTTATAAGCGTATGCATATATTTACGCATTTTGGTTTGGTGAGTGATTTAGGCGTGCCTGTGCATAAATGCATGCTTGCACGTGCGCGCGAAGCTTTATAAAATTTCAGGTGCATGGCTATACGTATATGTGTATAGTGTATAAATATATTTATAGGTGTGTGGATATATTTGTATGGGTTTAAGTATATACTTAATTATTACTTCATTAGTTAATAGGATTGAGATTTATGTGTTTATTTATTAGGTGGTCTTATAAAAGAGGTTGCCTTATGTTTAGGTTTTTCTTTTTTTCCCAAACCCGGTGGCTTCCCCTTGCGGATCTAGCGGAACAGGCGGAACGAAGAGGCCCTCTGACCGCCATCTCCCTACCCAGATTAGGTCGGGGCGCCAGTTTGAGTCCGGATCCGTGCTCCTCTAGCCAAGATCTCCATTCCAAGGTATCTATCTTGAGATTTCCTCCACGTTCTTCCCGATCGGATCGTAGATGTCCAGTTTTTCCGAACTTTGATGGGGGATTTCCTTCCCTAAATTCTGTCCAGGTTCTTATTATTGTGGTGTTTGAGGGCCGATTGTATGTTTTTTTTCGTGTCCAGGTTTTTCTACTTCAGCCATCTGTGGCAGATGGTGGGGGAGATTGTGCTGGCCGACTATTCCTAGCCCAGATTTTGTCCAGGTTTTTCCTCATATTGTTGCTTGCGGCCGGCGGTTGGGAAGAGGGTGCTTGGGCGAATTGTTTCTTCAAAGATAAACCAAGGCAAGTGCGTCCTTCTCCCTTGTCAAAGTAATTTCAATATAGTGCCCTTGATTTTGTTTGCTTGATTTCAGATCTACTCTCCTAGTTTTTCTTTGCTCACCTGAAAGTTTGGGTGCTAATCCTCATTGATTTAGGTTGCTGTTTCATGGTTAGGAGTGTTAGATCGGATTTTGTACCAAATGAGTTATTAGTTTAAATGTTGTATTTTGGGGACTTTGAGTCGTGCTCGGATTCTGTTAGGGGTTGTATCTTGGTTTTGTTCAAAATCTCTTGCTTGCTAAATTAGCGGCCGAATTGAATCATTAGGTTGTTTTTCTTTCTTTTGTGTTGTTAGAACTTGTTCAATAATCATCGTTAGAACATGTCCAATGGTTGGAAATTATGGTTGTTAAAACGTGTTCATTTGTTCAATAATTTCGGTCGTGCTCACTTGTTAGAATCTTGTCCATTTCAATTTAATTTATAGCTTATGGTTCTTTTTCTTGGGTGTGGACCAAGACCAACTCGTTTTATTATGAAGTTAATTGTTTATGTTTGCGTCAAATTAATCGTTATGTTTGGTATCAAATTAATCGTGCATGTTTCAGTGTCTAACTATTTTTTATGGTGACCAACTAATGGTACATGTTTAGTTGAGTGTCGAACTACTTGCATAATTATAGTATCATTCTGCTTTCAATTCATTTATGTCGAACCACTAATTTGGGCAACTCGGCGTTTAGTCCGTCGATTTGTACTTAGGGTTCTTAGGTGGGTTGCTCTAGTTGGAATAGGGTTGTGTTGACTTCTTGGTGGTTCACGGAACTACCAGTAAGGGTTTTCCCGAGTCACTTAGTACTGGAGTAGGATGTGGTTTTTGGGGTGGGTCGGACCGATACCGCCACCCTTGTTTTATTTCATGTCTTGCTAAGACATTATGGGCTGTTTGGTTGAGTTGGACTGATACCACCACCACAGTACCTTGAAGATATTTAGGCCTGATAGACTTGGTTGGACATGTTGCCACCAGCCTAGGCCCTTGTTAATGATTTTATCCATCTCCAGTATTAGGTGATTATTTCCGCTCTAATTCTATGTGAGGATTTTATTATTTTGCTAATCCTTCTTGCAGAGATTTTTGAAGCTTGACTTTATCCGTGCACTTGGTGCACCCCTTTTTACTCACTTTTGGCGAGTATTTTTCTTTACCTGTTTACTTTGTCCTTACCTATTTTACTTCTTCTTTATACTATTGTCTCATTTTCCTATTGATAAAATATTTTGCTGAGGTGTTCTTTTTTTGAATACCTCAGGTGCAGGTTTATAGCCGATTGTGCGGCTAGGTTTCTTCTGGAGCTTACTAGTGCTTTAGCTGCTGCTGTGATTTTCTCTTCCTCACTCTTGGGAGGTAGTTTCTCTAGACTTGTAGTACAGATATGCCTACTCACCAGGGGGTTCGTGTCAGTCGTTGACGCCTACTGGTGGTTTCTCTTTTAGATGCTTTGTACTTTGCTTATACTGCTAGATTTCCTGTTTTGGAGTTTATTCAACTTGCTCTTTGGAAGATTTATGCTAGGTTGCTAGTTACTTTTAAATCTAAAAGCACTAATATATTTATCTCATGATCAGCATGGTTTATAAAACTCCATACTACTTTCCAAACGACGTAAAAGATTATTTTCATATATATATGGTATAAAATAAATGTAGGCTATGCATAGTATAAGTTGACCTCTGGGGACACTTATGCACACTTTTAGGATGTCAAATGTAACTAAAGTATTTTCCGCTTCGTATAAGTATAGTTTTTAATTGTGGACTAGCTGATCCACTGAGTCGAGGGATACGGCCTCTAAAGTATAATTGATTTTCACATCATTAAAACTTATGATTTTTTTATAGTCTTAGTAGTTGGTGGTTGCCTGAGCGTCGGCAGTTATCCCCTGCCTGACGTAGCATCACAATGTGTGTTTTCTCATACTCTGATACTTTTTAATTTTGGAGAAAATTCGGGTTGTGACAGTTGGTATCAGAGGGAGGTTGCTTGACAATTTGTCGGGCAACCTTTCCTTGTAGGTATTAGATGTTTAGCATCATATCATACACACACTGATATGTCATCAGCACGTCTTGGCTGAAGCACGAACACTACACTCATAGCATAACATGAAGTATACGGGGCATATTATGTAGTATGGAATGCATAATATGTGTTTGTATATGGATCCACCATAAGAGGCAACATGTGAGGGTTATGTAGTATGGGATGCATAACCTCACCACATGAGTGCGAGTAGCACGTTTTCTTTTTCGTTGCATGGAAATGTTATGTAGTATGGGATGCATAACATTTTCATGTGTACGCCGCTCATAACATGCATTAGGGCCTTTTTAGAATGCATAGCACAATCATGCATAGCATAACATTGCATAAGAACAACGTGCCAAGCTGAAGACTTGCAGGATGACATATGTACACACATGGTTTTGAGTCAAAAAGAATATAAATTCATGCATTCCCGATATAGGCACAAGAGTTAGTGTGATGGTGGTGAACCATCCTAGGTTAGGCATGGCATTATTTCCTCTGTATAAAAAAAATATATAAAAACCCCAGAGCAAGTTGGCAGTGAAAGCAAGTACTTATGTAGGTTTGTCAGTACCTGTTTGTTTTGTCCTAGTAGTTGAACTATGTTCTGATGATTTCTTGTTTGTTCTTTTTAGTATGGCGCCTAAGCGTAGAGTGACGAGGTCGACTCCCCAATCTGAGGGTGAGTCTTCTGGTGCTCAAAGCGGTGCAGTTGTGGAGAGTCTGAGGCAGAGATATGAGGCTCTATCGAGGCAGATGGTGGACATTCAGTCTCAGATCCAGTCCCTGATATCTGTGGTGGCAGGACTAGCCCCGAGAGCGTAGGATCATACTGCGGGTATAGCTGATCCCACACCTCCTGCACCTCCTGCACCCCCAGCCCCTTTGTTGCCTCCAGTGGTGGTGCCCCCGGAGATGGCTTTCATCACTCAGTTCCAACGACTGCGACCCCCTACCTATGATGGTAAGGCGGACTTCATGATATTGGATGACTGGTTGATTTACATAGAGGAAATGTTTCAATATTTTGGAGTGTCTGAGGATCAGAAGGTGATGTTGGCCGCCTATCAGCTGAAGGGGTTAGCGAAGAGCTGGTGGATGAGGGAGAAGGAGGGAATGGCAGGAGGAAGCACTTGGGCTTCCTTCAAGGAGATCTTGATGCGGAAGTTTCTACCGTCAGTGGAGCGAGACAGGCTGATGAACGACTTCTTGCATCTGAAGCAGAGGCAGCTCACTGTCAGCGAGTATGAGATTGAGTTTAGCAAACTCAGTCGCTTTGCCCCTAGTTTGGTGAGCTCAGAGGAGGATAGAGCGAAGCGTTTCCTTGGTGGCCTGCGGAGCGATGTTCAGCAGCTAGCGGTGGCTCATGGAGCGGTGAGTTATGCTGGGGCAGTTGAGGCCGCTTTGAAGGTAGAGGCCATCGAAAGCGCGAAGCAAAGAGGACAGTAGGCGAGGAATGAGAAGCGGAAAGCTGTTGAAGCAAAGAGCCCCCAAGTGCCCGGTGCTCTTTCGAGGAAGAGGAGCAAAGAGGTCTGTAGTTTTTGTGGCTGGTCGGGCCATCTTGCTGAGAGATGTTTCAAGAGGGTGGCGGCGCATCAGGAGCATGTGCATGCTATTCAGGGTGCTCCTAGGCAGAATGTGGTGTGTACTCTGTGCAAGAAAGAGGGGCATGATGTTGCCCGTTGCTGGTTGAAGGACAAGATCTGCTATCAGTGTGGACAGAAAGGTCATACCAAAGCCCGATGCCTGCAGCTCCAGTCTGTGCTCCGACCAGTTCCCCTTCAGTCCTTGCCATCGCCTCAGCCCGTGGATAAGGGCAAAGGGAAGCTGAATGTGATAACATCAGCGAAGGCTCAAACTTCGATGCAAGTCATTTCAGGTATACCTTCTCACTAGTCTTTTACTTCCATTGCAGATTAGTTTGGCTATTGTTTTCTTAAATGATTGTGCAATTTTTCCCTTTTATATTTATATAGGGAGTTTTAAGGTAAAGAACCACTGGGCGCACGTTCTCTTTGACTCAGGTGCTACACACTCATTTGTGGCTAGGGCCTTTGTAGAGCGGTGCCAGCTGGTTCTTGATCGTGACGGTGATGCCTTTTGCGTCAAATTCCCCTCGGGTGATTCCGTGATATCAGATCAGGGCATTCTGGATTGTCCTATTATGTTGGGGGATTTCCCGGCCAAGGCAGATCTGACTGTTATAGACTTGGAAGATTTCGACGTCATCCTGGGTATGGATTGGTTGTTCAGATACGATGCGGTGATCTAGTGCAAGGGTAAGCGCTTGGATTTCAGGAAGGACAGCGGCCAGCCTGGGAGTATTTTCGGTGATTCGTGCCAGGGCTCTCCGACGAATTCTGTGCTATGTGTTCAGAGGTTACTTCATTCTGATTGGTTTTCTTGCTTAGTCTCGGTGCTGGGGACTGTTAGCAGTGTGCCGCTGTTGGATGAGATTCCTATTGCGCTGGAGTTTTCTGATGTGTTTCCTAGCGATCTTCCCAGTCTTCCTCCAGACAGAGATGTTGAGTTCGTAATTGATTTGGAGCCCGATATGCATCCAATCTCTAAGGCGCTGTATCGAATGGCCCCGCGAGAGCTGGGGGAGCTACGTACCCAGTTGGATGAGTTATTGGAGAAGGGTTTCATAAGGCAGAGCTCGTCGCCCTGGGGTGCGCCTGTTCTCTTTGTGAAGAAGAAAGATGGTTCGATGCGCCTTTGCATGGACTATAAGGAGTTGAACAAAGTCACCATCAAGAATTGGTATCCTCTGCCCAGAATCGACGACTTATTCGATCAGTTGCGTGGTAGCTCTGTGTTCTCCAAGATTGACCTTCGATCAGGATATCATCAGCTCAGGATCCGGGAGTCGGACATTCCACGGACGGCTTTCCGATCGAGGCATGGACATTTCGAATTCCTAGTTATGTCTTTTGGGTTGACCAACGCGCCATTAGCATTCATGGACATGATGAACCGGGTGTTCAAAGATTTTCTTGACAAGTTTGTGGTCGTATTCATAGAAGACGTTCTGATTTATTCTCGGAATGCTGCGGAGCATGATCATCACTTGCGGTTGGTGTTATCTTCCTTGAGAGATCATCAGTTGTACGCCAAGCTGAGTAAATGTGAATTCCGGTTGCCTCAGGTTTCCTTCCTGGGTCATGTGGTGAACAAGGATGCCATTTTAGTGGACCCAGATAAGATTTCTGTCGTGATGGATTGTCATTGGCCGAGCACACCCAAGGAGATTAGGAGCTTCTTGGGGTTGGCCGGCTATTATAGAAGGTTTTTTGAGGGCTTTTCTACCTTAGCAGCGCCCTTGACTAAGCTGACACAGAAGCATGCGATGTTCATTTGTTGCGAGAAATGTGGGGAGGATTTTCAGGAGCTGGAAAGATGGTTGTGTTCTGCCCCTGTGTTGACGTTGCCTATGGAGGGCTAGGACTATGATGTATATGTGGATGCCTCGCATGTTGGGCTCGGAGGCGTGTTGATGCAAGAGGGGAAGGTGATTGTGTATGGGTCGCGGCTGTTGAATACTCATGAGCGGAATTACCCTACGCTTGACCTCGAGTTTGCGGCGGTAATTTTTGCGTTGAAGCTATGGAGGCATCTACTCTATGGGTCTCAGTGCAAGATTTTCACAGATCATAAGAGCCTGAAGTACGTGTTTACACAGAAGGAGTTGAATCTACGCCAGCGGCGGTTGCTAGAGTTTGTGGCCGATTATGACGTGGAGATCCATTACCATCCAGGCAAGGCCAATGTGATGGCCGATGCCCTGAGCCGTAAGACAGGGAAGATCTTCAACCTTATGGCAGACCGTTTAGTGGAAGAGTTCTTGTTGATGGACATCTCCGTGGGATGCTGTGATTTGCAAAGCAGTTTGGCAATGGCAGAGCCATCTTGGATTTTGCTCACCAGGTTGCACTAGAAGGATGGTCCAGATTTGTTACACCTGTACCTCAGGGCTGAGAGAGGGGATTTGCCAGATTTCTCTATCGATGATTCGGGTACTTTGAAGTACCGCGGTAGGTTTTGCATCCCCATGGTTGGAGACATCAGGAGTATGGTATGCAAAGAGGATCATGGATCCAGTGTTGCCTACCACCCAGGATCCACCAAGATATATCATGATTTGAAGCAGATCACCTGGTGGTATGGTATGAAGGGGGATATAGCTCAGTATGTTTCTGAATGTTACACTTGCAAGCGGGTGAAGGCCGACCATGGGAGTCCTGGTGGCAAGTTGACTCCTTTGGAGATCCCGACTTGGAAGTGGGAAAGTATCTCTATGGACTTCATTACGGGCTTACCGAGATCTCCAAGGGGATTTGATTCAGTTTGGGTGATCGTGGACCGATTGACGAAGTGTGCGCACTTCGTACCTTATAAGATCGACTACCCGATGAAGAAGATAGCAGAGTTGTATTTGAACGAGGTCATCAGATTGCACGGTGTTGATGCACTAAAACACACAGTGTTGACATATCTTCTCCCAATGCCCAGGTGCCCATTGTTAACTTGGATGAAGAAGATAGGCGGACGGAGGGTGAAGACGATGCGCCCTCAAAGGCATTGACTGCTGTGAACCCTGAGGCTGTCCGCAAAAGCCAGCCCGACTTAGGGGGGTCCACTGCGGATTCTGCTGAGAAGATAGCTAAAAGAAAGAAGAGGAGGAGGGACGGGGCGACCGTTGCCGAGCGGGTTGAGAATAAACTGCGTGCGATGAAGGAGAAGAATGTCTCCAAGCGGACTGGGGATACGGACTTACAACACAGACCGCGCGACAAAGAAGTTCCTGACAGCGATCTGGTCACACCGGAAGCCAAAGTTTAGGGAGATAATTCCCTCTCCACGTTCAGTCTAACCACTGATGAGATGCTTGACTCTATAGACGTCAACGAAATAGATCTAATCAACGAATCCCTGTTGATTGTACTGCAGCAATCTGAGGCGGAAAACACTGGGAAAAAAGATAGCGAACTCCCTTCTTTGTCCGCTGCGGAGGAAGAAGAGAGGGAGAGGCTGAAGCAGAAGATAGAGGAGCAGAAGAAACAAATTGTTGCTCATGTTGCTGCGGTGGGGGAGGCCTCGAAACAGGTCGCGGCGGATAAAACCGCTGAGGATCTGCGGATTGCTGCGGAGCTACAGCGGTCAGGTAAACTTCAACCGGCGCCTAAATACTTTAAGCATCAGTGGCTTTACAGGTCGCCGCCGCGGACGTCAAGACCAATCAAAATCATCACCGAGACGGACGATATTGTGGTTTCAAAAAGTTTGGCTGCTGAGAAAAGAGCAAAGGTTCATCGTGAATGGAAGAAGCGGTTAAGCTCCCTTGACCCGGAGCGGGCAAGGCGGCCAATCATCTTCGATAGTCAGCAACTCGCTGCTGCTATGTCTAAAAGTGATCTTTCATCCTTTCTTTGAGTCCGCCACGAACTGCCTTTAAATGTGAAGTTGACTTTGTTTGTTGCAGGTAGAAAATCGCCGCCGGGCTCCATCGAGAGTGGCAAGATCGTGGTTACACCGAATACTGGTGCTAACGCGGTCTCACACGTGGAATCCGCGGGGGATGAGCCGCCCAACCTGAACATTATTAAAGAGTTAGAGAAGAAATTCCAAGCTGAAATGCAATGTGTTAAAGCAGAGTTAGAGAAGTCGGAGGAGCGCGAGAGGGCGTCCGCGGCGCGTGAGAAAGCATCCGCAGAGCGCGAGAAAGCCCTAAAAGACCAGATCGCCAGCATCTCGAGGTCGCTGGAGAGGTCTGAAAGGGAGAAGAAGAGGCTCGTGGATGATGTCCGATTCTGTAAGGGCAAGAAATTGGCGTCAGTGCGCGAAGAAAAGGGGAAGCGGGCTGCTGAGGTTGCTGAGGAGAGGCCGCGAGTGTCAGATCGCGCTGCTCCAGAGATCGCCGCACCGGCATGCGGTGTCCAACAGGCTGTGGATGAGGAGCCGAGGCCGGCGGCGGAGCAAATGGTGCCCCTCAGTCGGATAGATCGGGAAGCTGCCCATATGCACCGGACCATAAACGTTATTCATCATCACCTCTGCCGCGTGTACAGCGAGATTCTTCAGATAAGCGACCAAGTAGCTAACTTATGCAGAGATAGGGCGGAAAGGCCGGTGCGGACCGAGACTAGGGACCGATGAGTCTGCGATGCCACAAGCTTTTATTTGTTTAATTGTATAATTGTTTGTATAATTGTGTTTCAAACAGCGCTGTGTTGTAATTGAACTCTATTGCGATCTGTGCGGACTCAGATTATATATCCGCAAATTATGTAGCTTAACCTTTGGCGTGATCTGTTGCGAATTGTGCGGACTAATGTTGTGTCCGCTTCTCGTTATTAAACCTGCAGGTGGGAAATAATACGAACTAAGCGGATTCAAATTGTATCCGCTCCTTGTGAACTGCCGGGAGGAAAAAGCATGATCTGGGCGGACAAAAAATTATGTCGGTCACAACGTTTTACTCTAAATTTTCCTTGGCATGTGAATCTGTGCTTGTATCCACGTTATTGTTTGGCTGTGCTTTAATTTTTTGCGGACTGTGCGGATTGAAACTGCGAGCTGTGCAACCTGGTCAAAAAGCTGTCAGACCCCTTAGCTATAAATAGGGCCTTCCGCTCTCTTCTATGCAGGAAACAGCTGAAGTAAAAGGAACCCTGCGGCATGCAAAATGGTGTCCACGCGTACTGATGCTGCTGTCGCCTTCCACTCCGCCGACCACCGGAAATGCACATTGACAGAGGCCAACCTGGAGGCCTTTGTCGAGAAGAAGATGGTGAACTCGAATATCCTTGTCCGCCTTCCCGCCCATCAAGAAAGGCTAAACTTCTCAACTGCAACCCAGATCGCCATCCCAGTGGACCACTTTGATAGCAGATTCAAGTTTCGGCTTCTATGGGAACTCGCCGCCATCTTTGAGCACTATGGAATGGTGTCTGGCCAGCTTGCGCCGAATACAGTCGCTGCGATCTGCAGCTTTATCTGCTATTTGCGATCTGAAAAGATCGCTTTTTCAATGAATGTCTTCCGCAAGATATTCTCTGTCCGCTCCATAACCGCTTCTGGAGGCCGCCCCTACAAGGGGGTGATATATTTCTACTACAGGGGGATGAAGGTTGTGGGCCTTCCCAACAAGATCCACAACTGGATCTCTAGGTTCCTGATCTTTGAGGGCGACCTAGGGTTCGCGCACACCTATCCTCAGGTGCGCGCGGATTCCGCCTTCAAAAGCATGCAACTGGATGACTTGGAATCCGCCATTGTCGAGTTCTTGGCCAATGCCAGGCTTGACATCGAGCATTACATTCCGCTACTGGCGAGCTTAGCGGATGTCATTCCCAAAGAGAGTAAGTAGCTTCCGAACTCAGCTTTCGCATTTGCCGCAACCTTGGTGTTTAACGCATTCGTTTTTTGCAGCGCCCTTGGCGGTACCCGCCAACTTGCCGCAGACGCCTAGCGACTTTATTCCTACTCAGAAGGAGAAGAAAGAAGCAGTCGCAAGGAAGAGGAAGGAGGAAGGGGATCCCGCGGCGGATTACTCTTCTTCGGAAAGCTTCACCATGAGCGGCTTTGGCATCAGCCAGAAGAATCTTAGGGGGAACCCTATGGTCCACTGGCATAGCAAGAACAAACACGTCCGCCTATCCACCGCGCTCCCTTCGTGGAAGAGTCCGCGGATAACTCGCCACGCCCATATTGCGATCTCCGCGCTCTACGAAAAGCGCAACTTGAGCGACCTTAAGAAGGTGCCCGCCGCCGACGTCCCTCTGCTAGCCTATCAGGCCGCTGCGAATAGCGTGGTGACAAACCACTATGTAGCCACCCTGGCCAGAGACCTGTTGAGGTAGAATGAATAGCTTCAAAAAGATAATAAAGCGCTAAAGGAAAGGAATGCGTGGTTGGGAAAAAAGGGTTGCTCAGCAAAGAGAAGAGCTCGGGGTGAGTTGAATTCGAAGCGGCCTTAATTTGCTATCCGTCCCGATCTATCTGACGTTTGCTTTTGTTTTGCTCAGGTCGCCTATGACTTAGAAAACAACAGCTTCTAGGCTGCCATGCTCCCTTTCGTGAAGGAGACCGTCGAGGTCTCCATTGATCGACTTATCCGCGACGGCTTTACAAAGGAGGGAGTGGATGGCATCCCTTTCTTGGAGCTCTTCCCTGAGTTGGCACCGCAGGTCGCGGCGATGGAGAGGGGTAAAAAGGGCAAGGACATCATTGAGGAAGAAGGCGAAGAAGTAGAGGAAGAAGAAGAAGAAGAGGACGGAGGGCAGGGCGAAGGGTAAAGCGCCAAGGAAACAGCGGACAATGCTGCCTCGAGCCAGCGAGTAGGGGAACTGTCCGCCGAGTCCGACACCTCTGCATCCTCCTCTGCTACCGGGAGCTCGCATAGCGGGTCCGCCTCAAGTACAGGATCAGATAGCAGCGGAAGAGGCTCGGGGGGCTACTCTCCAGAAGTCGACATTGTTGGCGAAAGCCCTGCAACTCCAGAAAAGAAACAAAAGACAACAGATTGATTAGTGTACTTTTATCTTTTTTGGTTTTTGTAAATGGGGCGGACGCAAGATCGCAGTCCGCCGAATATATAGAAAGATGTAAAGAATTTTTGATGAAATAGAAAGAAAGGATATTTTTGCATGTGTGCTTTCTGCAATGTTCTTTTTCCACGCTCACCGCACCGACACTTAAAAGTCCGCACGACACGCTGATAAATCTGGGCTTTTTAACTTGCTGATTAGAGACAATTAATGTCCGTCATTAGAATGAGAAGAAATTGTCAGGCGGACTCTGTTGAGTTTCAATTGCAGTCCGCACGATACTAAGATCATTTATAACGAGTCTTGCTGATTAGAGAATTTCAACTTATCAATATCCATTCAATGTCTGCCTTAAAAAATGAGGACGAAAATAGCCAGCTGATAACAATGTCAGGTGGACTTTATTGAGTTCTAATAGCAGTCCGCAATTCTCTTTATTAACTTATCAAATGATAATATATGAAAACCATTCGGCGGACTTAGCTGATATAATTTCGCAGTTCGTATATATGCCAACAGAAATAACCTATAGCTTGCGGTCTTAAGGAAATCGTCGGACTGAGCGGATACAGAAAACCAGTCCGCGAAAGATAGAAATGACCTACAGCTTGCGACCAGGTGGGCAGGTGCACATGGCATTGCTTTCCTCACCAGGCCACAGGCTATATGATCAACCCAAAGAAGCTGGCGGACTGAGCAGATACATCAAATCAATCCGCTCATAATAGAAGAAATGATCTATAGCTTGCGACCAGGTGGGCAGGTGAGCCGGAGCGGCATACTTTCCTCACCGGGCTACAAGCTATAAAATCAACCCAAACAGGCGGACTGAACGGATAGAGAAAACCAGTCCGCACATAATTCCCTGCGAAGAGCAAGATGCTCACTTGGCGGAATGGTTCCCTGCCCTCTTTCCTGGAGTACAGCCTAAGCTGTGGGTCTCCTGCAGGCACTGCTCGAGGGTACTATGGAGTGTTCGAGGGTTACAAGCTAAGATGACCCGCGGGCAGGTGAGCCGGAACGTCATACTTTCCTCATGCGATCATAGAAGTTGTAACGATATCCCTAATGCGACATGTTAGAGCTTTACTCCCACCCAGCCCTCCATAATGCAGAGGTGGGGTCAGGTACTTGCTGGGATACGAAGTCCAGAATCCAACTACACGGTGCGAAATCTCCTCGCAACACGTGGTCTTCGTGGTGTTACGCTAATGACAACAGCTCTAGGGGAGGTCTTGCTGAACTCGGCGATGTCTCCTGGTATCAGGGAACCATTATAGGTCTTTGGGAGAGAGATAAAACACTAGAAAAAAGTGTCAGTATGGATCCTTTGATTAATAAAATGTATTTGCAAAGCAAACATAAGAAAGAAAATGGAGTTCAGGCGCAGAACCGTTTTTGGAATCTTTCTTAGTGTTTCATCTGTTATGATTACATAGACAAAACACTTGAAGAAGCGTTAGCAGGCAGTTTATATTCATAATAACTCTTGAAGAGGATACAAAAAGTAAAGAAAAGGAGGTTCAAGAATAGAACCGTTAGAGATCATCCCCGCTCCATGTGTGTGGTATATCCTCTCCTTCGTATGTCTGCAAGCGGTAAGCGCCGCTCTTTAACGCTTCTTTGACAACAAAAGGGGCGGCCCAATTTGGATTAAGCTTTCCAATTGAACCAGCTCTTGCAGCAGCATCAATCTTCTTTAGAACTAGATCTCCCACTTGGAAGGGTGTGATCCTCACGTTCTGATCAAAGTAGTGGGCCATCCTTCTTTTGACCTCCTCCTGCCTTATGGCTGCTTGATCTCTGATGGCCTCGATGTGTTCCAAGCTGAACCTCATCTCTTCATTATTCAATTCAAGCCAGTACTCAACGCCTTCTCTTGCAAGCAGAACTCTGGATGACGGGACTTTAAACTCAACTGGGATAAGTGCCTCTGAGCCACGAGAAAGTTTGAATGGAGTCTCCCCAGTTGCGGATGATGGCGTTGTCCTAAGGGATCAGAGGACTGATGGAAGCTGATCAGCCCAGTTGCCCTTGAGATTCTGTACTTTCTTTTTGATCAAATTGAGGATCTGCTTGTTGGCTGCTTCTACTTGGCCATTGCTTCTGGGATGATGAACTGATGCAAACCGCAGCTCTGTTCCGATCTGCCTGCAAAAATCTATCATCTCTGAGTTGTTGAATTGCGGCCCATTATCAGTGATTATTGCCATAGGTATCCCATGCCGACAGACAACCTCCCCCCAAATGAAGTTTTTGACGACCTGAATAGTTGTCTTGGCCAATGCCTTGGCTTCCATCCACTTGCTGAAGTAGTCGATCATTACGATGACGAAACGCCGCTGACTGCTTGCCATGGGAAAAGGACCGAGGAGGTCCACTCCCAAAACTGCGAAGGGCCAAGGAGTTGCGATCGATCTGAGTGACTGAGCAGCCTGGTGCTGAAGTGGAGCAAACTTCTGGCACTGAACACACTTTCTGGCATAGTTCTCAGAGTCTCTCTTCATAGTGGGCCAGAAATATCCTTACCGCAGGATTCGTTTTTCAAGAGTTCTCGCGCCCGAGTGGCTTCCACACTCTCCTGAATGAACCTCTTGCAAAACAGTGAGAGCTTCTCCTTCTTAAACACACCGAGCCATGGTAGAGAGGAAAGTTTTTCTGTAAAGGACTCTCGCCACTAGGAAGTAGTGAGCTGCTTTTATTCTGAACTTTTTCTTATCTTTGACTGAATGATGATAATCTCCTATTGACAGATAGAGGATGAATGGGTCCATCCAAGAGGTACGTTGGTCCACTTGCATCAAATCTCCTTCCACCACTGTCGGGCGGAAGAGCTCGGAAGTTGTTCCTCCTGAAGGCATCCCATACTTGGAAAGAAAATCTGCCTCCTCATTTTCTGTTCTGGGGATGTGCTCGATGGTAAAGCTCTTGAACCTGCCGACTTCTACCTTCACAAGAGCTAGATATTTCTTCAAGATCGGCTCCCTTGTTTCGAAGTTACAGAGGACTTGTGACGCCATTACCAGAGAATCAGTTTTGATATGAACATGATCGATTCCTAGTTCCCTTGTGAGCCTCAAGCCTGCTAGCAAAGATTCATACTCGGCCTTATTATTGGTTACTGGAAAGTAAAATTTGATGGCCTGCTCCAATTTGACTCCGTTTGGATTGATGAGAACCACCCCTGCTCCGGAAGAACTTCTGCCTGAGGCACCATCAGCATAGATGGTCCAAGCCAAAGGTGACCTCTCTACCTGATCAGGACTGGACTCTGGCATGTCAATTAGAAAATCTGCTAGGACCTGAGCTTTAATGGCTGTCTTGGGCACATAAGAGATTTCAAATTCACTCAACTCTATTGCCCACTTAGTTAGTCTGCCGGAATGTTCTGGTTTTTCAAACACACCCTTCAAAGGCTGATCGGTGACGACTTGAATTGAATGTGCTTGAAAGTACAGACGGAGCCTGCGAGCTGACATGACTAGCGCCAAGGCTAACTTCTCCAAAATTGGATACCGTGTCTCAGTACTCTTCAGGATATGGCTAACATAGTAAACTGGGAATTGCTTCCTGCTCTCTTCCCGAAGAAGAACGGAGCTGACGGCCTCAGGGCCAACCCCTAGGTACAAGAAAAGAATCTCTCCTGGTCGGGGACTCTGAAGCAGGGGTGCTGAGGTCAGTTGCATCTTCAACTGCTCAAAAGCTTGGGAGCATTCTTCCGTCCACTCAAACTTGGATGCTCCTCGGAGAGTTTTGAATAATGGAGCACTCCTATCTCCAACCCGAGAGAGAAATCTCGCAAGGCCTGCTAGCCTCCCCCCTAACTGCTGAACTTCTTTTGGCGAACGAGGGGTAGTCATATCAAGGATGGCTTTCACTTTATCAGGGTTGGGGGCAAGTCCTCCCGGAGTAAGGAGATGACCAAGAAACTTCCACTTACTCGCCCCAAACATGCATTTCAAAGGGTTGAGCTTCATTTTGTACCTACGTAGAGTAGCGAACGTCTCTGCTAGGTCTCGCAAGTGCAGCGAAAATGACTTACTCTTAATCAAGAGATCGTCTACATACACTTCTAGGTTCCTCCCCTTCTGATGGTTAAACACACGGTCCATCATCCGTTGGTAGGTTGCGCCGGCATTTTTAAGCACAAAGGGCATCACGAGATAGCAATAGCAACCATCATTGGTTATGAACGACGTGTGAGGAACGTCAGGCTTATGCATTCTTATACGGTGATAACCAGAAAACGCATCTAAAAAACTCATATAAGAGTACCCTACCGTGGAATCAACTAAAGAATCTATCTGAGGCAAGGGGTAGCAATCTTTAGCGCATGCTTTATTAAGTTTGGTAAAATCTACACACATTCGTCATTTTCCTCCTGATTTCTTAACCATTACAACATTAGAAATCCAAGTAGGATATTGAATTTCTTTGATAAAATTTGCTTTGAGGAGCTTTGCGACCTCCTCCCTTATCGGCTCAGCAAGCTTTGTGGCTATGTCCCTCTTCTTTTGTTGTATAGGCTTGCAGCTGATGAGTCCACTTTATATACCTATTTTTGGACTCATCTGTGCTAGTTTTCACGCATTTGCACTTCACTTTTAGTTCATTATCATATATATTTCATCGGGCCTATATTTCCATAGGAAGTGCACATTTAAGCCCATGGTTGTGTATTTTGTTATTTTTATAGTTTGTACTCCGTTTTGTGATTGTCTGGAATGTCTGCACAGATTAGTGATTGGTTTTTCCTTTCAGTACAGGGGTCGTGTGCTTGTTCCGAGATGGTTGTGAAACAGGAATACTGCGCACGATCATGGGATCTAATGCGCACGCCCACTGGTCATGCGCACTACTCTACGTTTTCCAAAATCAGCCTGGGGTAAGCGCACGACCACTGGACATATTGCGCACGACCACCGGTCGTGCGCCACTGATCGTGTGCATTGATTCCTCTTTTCTGGAGTCCTGTCTGGGTAATCGCACGATCATTGGACTTAGTGCGCACGACCACTGGTCGTGCGCCACTACTCGTGCGCATTATCCCAGTTCTTCTTCCTGATATTCCATGCTAGTGCGCACGAGCACAGGACATATTGCGCACGACCATTGGTCGTGCGCCTGTGATCGTGCACATTGTTCATTTCTGCTTTTGTATAAATAGTGTAGGTCTCGCCCTAATGAAGAGAGGATCCGGAGCTCGACATTTCTCCGCCGTTTTCCGCCTTCTTCGCCGTTCCCCTTCATCTTCCACCCTAGGGAGGTACTCCGGGCAAGCTTTCATCGCCAAATCCGAGCTGTAGCTTCCTCTCGGACTTCTCCTTCATCCGTGAGCTTCAAGTAGGGTTTGACGCCATAGCCATCAAGCAAAGAAAAGCTAGCAAACTTCGTCCGCTATCGTGAGATGAAGAAGACGGGCCATTGGAAGGTGGTGACAGCCCTTCTCTATCCCGGACGCAGTTGAGGACCGAGCTTGGACGCAGAATGATAACCCGAGGATTCCAACCGTGAATCCTCAGCAAGACTTCGGATTCGGTCGATCTCTTGACTTGTTCTTGCTTTCTTGTTGAATATTGGTGTTTAACTTTATTTATATTGATGAAGTATGCTTAGTTTGTAAAATATTTTTATACAATTATGTCTATGTGATTGTATGTTTTCGTTATTTACTTGAGTTGCGCCATATTCCATCCACTACCATCCACCCTTGCCGCACTAGCAATTACTAGTGGCGTGTGTTGCGAAGAGGTGCTCACGACCCTCATTCCGCCGTTCTAACCACCTCATCCGCTAGCCTTCTCGTCCATCTGCCTAGTGATTCGGTGCATAGCGGCCCGACTAGTCTTCCATCCGGCCTGGCGAAGCATCACATAGCGGCGTTGCATAGGAGTAGTTGATAGCCTTTTATTTTCTGTTTCCGCAACATCAAAACCCCCTTTAGTTAGCTCCGACCTGAGGACTTCAATCTCAAGTCCTCCTCGAAATTAACTCCACCTTACTGTGTTCCTTGTGAGATCGATTCTTCGGAAAACTCCCATTTTATATTACTTGTGCGACCGGTTCACTGCCGTGATCTTACGCATCAAGTTTTTGGCGCCGTTGTCGGGGAACACAGTCGTGTGAGTTTGTGGAGAGGGAGATGATAGATTGAAGCCCTTTTCCATTTGTGCATATCATTTTTTTATTTATTTGCTTTGGTTATTAGAATTTTTATTTTGCGTATTTATTTTTACCCTTTTCTGATTTTTGATTTAGATAGCAGATCCGTGCTATTTTCATTTTACTGTGTAGCACTTTTTCAGCAATTATTTTTGTTCGTAATGGATTCTGATGCCGAGGGTCGTATCCTTGACACTTTGCATCGATCCATCGATGCCATTGCTGTTATGAATGCCAATCATTGCATTCGGTGTTTGTTATGTCAAGGTGTGGGCCACATGTTGAAGGATTGCCCTCGTTTGTGCAAGCCTTCTCCCTCTGAGGGCGTGTGCACAACAACCTCCCGTTTGCGGAAGACTGTTGTGGACAGGCCTACCAGGGTGTTGCCTGGCCCATACACTGATATAACACACTTTGCTCATTCTTTACCCGTTGAGATTACTGAAGAATCTCTGGCCTCATACAGCTCTTTCATGGGTCCCTCGATCCCTATTTACGAGCTTTCCTCGAGTGATGATGATCACTCTGGTGTTAGCCAACAAAAAGAGGAGCAGGAACACATGGGTGCTCCTGTATGGGACGATGAGATTGTTCCGATCATCGACGGGGTGGCGTCAACGAATGATTTTGCGATGGGGCCTGCTCATTCAGTGCTTGATTTTGAGAGCAACCTTGCCCCTCCGCAATTTTTGCCGGATTGTGCTATTCCTCTTTCTTGTGAGTCGGTTGATGATGCCGTGATTGTGGATGATTCGGTGCCCGAGGTTGCGCCAAAGTGGGATGATGATTCCTCTATCTCCGACGGAGAAGGTGGATCTTCGGAACACTTTTACGCACCCCGGTGGGATGAGGAATACCCTCTTTCCGATGCAGAGGTTTGCACCTCCTTATTAGATGAGGCCGTTCCTCTTACTACCGCGGACCTCGAGTTCTCGGATTCCCGCTCGGTATGACTAATATGACACCGACAATGATCTCTGCTTGGATCCTGCTGAGAGTGATACCGGGATCACTCTCCCATTTTCTGATTATTTTAGTTGTTCGTCTACTTTAATTCTTGATCCCCCGTCTCTATCTGAGCCTGTGCAGGCTGAGTCTCCACGGGTATGCTGGGATGATGATGAGCCTGGTGTTCTTGTCATTGCCATCGCACCCTGCACACCTATGTTTGACAATGCCTTGCTAGGCGAGGATATTTTTTGTGATAAGATGAGTGAGGATCAGGCCTCCTCCTCTTATTATTTCCTATTTCCTCTACCTGTGTTGGGCAGGTATTACTATTTAGGTAGAGGGGTAACTGCTCTATCACTGTATCGGTACCCATTACCGAAACGGATATTAGGCCAGTTACCTGTGCACTTTTTATTTCATAGGACTATAAGCTAGAACTGTTTAGAATTTAATAAGTCGTGCTGGGATGACAATAACCCCAGTACTTATCTTTTATTTTCTGCAATTTTTATTTTTCATGTCTATTTTTGTTTTATCATTTCTTTTTGTATATTTTTCTTTTGTTTTTGCGGAGCTCACCCCTGCAGGTATTCATAGCAAATTGCATTGGAGGGGTTGTGATTCTTCGTATGCCGGACCTGCTTCAGGTTTCCACGCGCTTTCTGGTATGCTCACTGGCTGAGCATTGGGTAACCTCTTCCCTTAGCTCCTTATGATTTTAATTTCTATATCATCTGCTGTATTGCTTAGTTTAAGTCTGGGGGAGAGCTAGTTTTGTTACCTTTTGCACGTGCACATCTCGTGTGCATACTAGAAGCCTTTATAGTTTTATTTTGATTAGTTCATTGCATCACACACCACTGCACCCACATGAGCGCATGCTTAGTTTTTTGCGTGCTGCGAGTTAAACTCATTTCTTCGTTAAATTTGGGAAAATTATGGTGCTGACATAGGATTGTGAGACGGAGTAAAATGTTGACCTTGTTGTGCTCCTAGTCAACTGCTCTCGTCTCGTGTAGAAATTGGAGTAGATTTAATTTTTCTGTATGCTTTTAGTTTTATATTTTTCTAATTGTGTAAATACTTTTTATTCTACTCAAAAGTTGGTGAATCCGGTGTGAATCCGACAGTAGCTTAGGGATGTGTGTAGATGACCGTTAGGTTCGTATTGCTCGAGCGGGAGGATGGATAGTCTTTCTTGTTGGCTAAGTACTTGCCCCAAGCTATTCTTGAAACATGGGTATTGGTTAGTCATGCATGAGTGTGATGTAGGCCATCATTTTGGCCCGGTTGAGCTTTGTACCGTTCCTGACGTCTTATCCTCGCTAGCCCCGTTGTGCCTACCCCTCCTTTTGATTCAGCTCCACCATGATTTCACCAAAGCCTCATAGCCAATCCTAGTCGCACACCCAAGTTGAGTTTAGTGTTTTACATTTTAATGTTGGGGTGTGATGTGGTGATTTTACTTGTGATTATGTAGATGTGCTCCAATGTTATATTTGCTGAAATTGCAAAAATAAAAAGATGATTTGAAAAAGGAAAAAAAAAGAAGAAAAATATTTGTAAAGAAAAAAAAGAGTGAAAAGAAAAAGTTTTAATTGAAAATCTTTTTGGAAATGTGATTATTCTTGGAGTAGGCGGTGCACACACCCATATGTTAAAAGTTAAGTCTGGGGGTGTGGTGTACCCGCGTGTATTTTGCTTAGTAGAGGGATTCCTTTTATATTAGCTCATTTGGGTTTGGTGCATAGCCATTTTTTTTTATCATTGTTTACCTCACCGAAACCCAATCCCCATGTCTTCACCTATAGTCCTACTGATTCGTGTGTGAACCAAACCAGTGCCGCGGAGAGAATGCAAATGGGCAAGCATATGGTCACCGACATTGGTGGATTCCTTTGGAGGTTATCCCGAGCCCTAATCTTTGGCAATGCTCGCCTAGCGATTAGTCTACTTTCTCCCTACGCATGACCGGATGATTCATCGTGATTCCATTTTTGAATAATAATAAAATTTTGATACGCATTGTGAAAAGTATAAACTATTTTGTATACTTAGAAATTTCTTCTATTATATTTTTACGCGCGCGAGCATGCGACTTCGCATGGTACTTCGTATCGCAATTTCTTTGTTAACTAGTATTTTTCCCTATCTGTTAAGATTTTGTTTGCTCGGGACGCGCAAACAGTTAAGTCTGGGGGTGTGATGAGTCCACTTTATATACCTATTTTCGGACTCATCTGGGCTAGTTTTCAAGCATTTGCACTTCACTTTTAGTTCATTATCATATATATTTCATCTTGCCTATATTTCCATATGAAGTGCACATTTAAGCCCATGGTTGTGTATTTTGTTATTTTTATAGTTTGTACTCCCTTTTGTGATTGTCTGGAATGTCTGCACAGATTAGTGATTGGTTTTTCCTTTCGATACAGGGGTCGTGTGCGTGTTCCGGGATGGTTGTGAAACAGGAATACTGCGCACGATCATGGGATCTTATCCGCACGACCACTGGTCGTGCGCCCCTGATCGTGCGCACTACTCTACGTTTTCCAGAATCAGCCTGGGGTAAGCGCACGACCACTGGACATATTGCGCACGACCACCGGTCGTGCGCCACTGATCGTGTGCATTGATTCCTCTTTTCTGGAGTCCTGTCTGGGTAATCGCACGATCATTGGACTTAGTGCGCACGACCACTGGTCGTGCGCCACTACTCGTGCGCATTCTCCCAGTTCTTCTTCCTGATATTCCATGCTAGTGCGCACGAGCACAGGACATAGTGCGCACGACCACTAGTCGTGCGCCTGTGATCGTGCGCATTGTTCATTTCTGCTTTTGTATAAATAGTGCAGGTCTCGCCCTAATGAAGAGAGGATCCGGAGCTCGACATTTCTCCGCCGTTTTCCGCCTTCTCCGCCGTTCCCCTTCATCTTCCACCCTAGGGAGGTGCTCCGGGCAAGCTTTCACTGCCAAATCCGAGCCGGAGCTTCCTCTCGCCCTTCTCCTTCATCCGTGAGCTTCAAGTAGGGTTTGACGCCATAGCCATCAAGCAAAGAAAAGCTAGCAAACTTCGTCCGCTATCGTGAGACGAAGAGGACGGGCAATTGGAAGGTGGTGACAGCCCTTATCTATCCCGGACGCTGTTGAGGACCGAGCTTGGACGCGGAATGCCAACCCGACGATTCCAACCGTGAATCCTCAGCAAGACTTCGGATTCGGTCGATCTCTTGACTTGTTCTTGCTTTCTTGTTGAATATTGGTGTTTAACTTTATTTATATTGATGAAGTATGCTTAGTTTGTAAAACGTTTTTATACAATTATGTCTATGTGATTGTATGTTTTCATTATTTACTTGAGTTGCGCGATATTCCATCCACTACCATCCACCCTTGCCGCACTAGCAATTGCTAGTGGCGTGCGTTGCGAAGAGGTGCTCACGACCCTCATTCCGCCGTTCTAACCACCTCATCCGCTAGCCTTCTCGTCCATCTGCCTAGTGATTCGGTGCATAGCGGCCCGACTAGTCTTCCATCCCGCCTGGCGAAGCATCGCATAGCGGCGTTGCATAGGAGTAGTTGATAGCCTTTTATTTTCTGTTTCCGCAACATCAAAACCCCTTATTTAGCTCCGACCTGAGGACTTCAATCTCAAGTCCTCCTCGAAATTAACTCCACCTTACTGTGTTCCTTATGAGATCGATACTTGGGAAAACCCCCATTTTATATTACTTGTGCGACCGGTTCACTGCCGTGATCTTACACATCAGCAGCCGGGATCAACATTCAAGTGGTGGCATGCAACATCAGGATCCACTCCTGGCATGTCTTCTGCTGACCAGGAGAAGACATCCGGGTTATTCAGCAAGCAGGAAATCAACTCAGCCTTTTGATCTTCAGGTAGCTCCGAGTTGATGGAGAGCTTCCTCTCCTCCCCCTCAGCAATGGGGACTCCTTGCGTCACCTGAGCAGGTTCCAGGTGAGCACCTTCATCATCAGCAGCTTCTGAACTGGGAGAGGCTTCTGCAGCTGCTGCTGGAGTAAGGGAATGGCTGGCTTCAACCATATTGACAGTGCGGACGTAGCACTCCCTTTCTCTTCTTGGGTCACTCCTGACCCGACACATCCTTCCATCTGCAAAGAACTTGATGGCAAGGTGGTAAGTGGAAACCACCACTTGATATTTGTTCAGAAGAGGTCTGCCGAAGATGGCATGGTAGCTGCTGGGGGCGTCAACCACTATGAATTGTACTTGCTTAGTCGCCCCTCCAAGTTTCATAGGCAGGATGACGCTGCCCTCCACTTCTTTTCTCTCTCCTGAGAAACCATAGAGTGGCCCCTCAGTGGAAATCAGAGGCTTCCCGGTCCTCAGGGCCTCAAAAGTAGACTTGAACAGGAGGTTGACCGAGCTGCTTGTGTCAACAAGAATTCTATCAACTGTAAAGTCTCGAATACCAGCCTGGATCACTACTGCATCATTAAATGGGTTGGCTGTTTGGGGTAGATCTGCTGGACCAAAGGTGACAACCTCACTTGGAGGAGCAACGGAAGAAGAGGCCACCTCTGCCCGGGTGACCCTTGAAATTGACGATTTCCGAGTAGACTCGGTCCCTGCTCCACCATGAATGAAGAAGAGGCGTCCCAGAATCCCCTCATCATTTGCGTCGAAGCACTCTACCGGGACGTTGATCGGCCCCAGACGGCCTTCGTCCTCTACATCCACACATTCCTGGTATGCCTCAGCTACTTCTTTGCCCTTTGAGGTGGATGGCTTCGAAGAAGAAGGAGAATCCTTCTTGGCCAAGTCAATCTTGCCCTCGGCAAGCCGCTTCTCTATCAGCATGCGAAGGGCCTTGTAGTCCTCGGTCAAGTGGCCCTTTTCTTTGTGGAACTGGCAATATTGTGCACTATTCCTTGGCTTCCACATTTTCTGAGGCTCTTGCCTCTTTTCTTCTGATCTCCTTTGCAAGATCTGGATGACTTCGTCAAGGTCCAGATTTGCAATGTCCTCCATGGGGCTGGCATCAGATTGGCCCGGAGCTGGCAATGCTGCTTGTTGGAGGATGGGAAGAGCTTGCAATAGAACGGCGCGAGTGGCGGCCAACGGCAGTCTCTGCTCATGAAACTGTTGATGGCCTTGGAAAGGTTTCTTGTTGCGGAAGTTCCTGCCTCTTTGAGACGGAGGCTGGAAGTCTGGGCGAGGGGGCTTGCTACGAGAGGAAGAAGCGGAGGCATCCTTTCTTCAGCCTTAGCTGTCAGGGATGAGACATAAGTTGGATTGGCGTTTTCTCCTTCAATGAAACGGTTGACCATGGAGATCAACTCTTGATAAGTCTCAGGTTCCTTGGTTGTTGCTTTAAACTTTAGGGGGCCTTCCCGGAGGCCATGGATCAAGGCGACCTTGTAATAGTCGGGGTTCACATTCCTTACCCCTTGGATCTCTATCTGAAAGCGATCAACGAATCGCGCCACTGATTCATTATCCCTTTGCTTGATTTCAAATAGGGCAGCTGGCCCATTCTTCCTTTTTCTCGAGGTAGCAAACCTCAGCAACAACTGGCTGCGAAGCTCTGCGAAAGAAGAGATTATGCCCGAATGCAGCTCATAGAACCACTCTCTCGCCTGTCCTTCGAGAGTGGTAACCAGGAGTTTACACTTGATAGCATCTGAGAGGCATCTCAAAGCAACTGCCCCCTCAAATGCTTGGAGGTGAGAGACTGGATCTGTCCCTCCTGAATAGAATGGGATGCGAGGTTCCCTGAAGTTGTTCGGAGCCGATTCCCATCGGATTCTATCAACAAAGGGAGACGGGGTATCGAACTCTGCAGGGTAGAAGGGGAGGACTGGAGCTGGGGAGTCCGTGGGCTCGGCGGACTGGCGGTCAGCAAAATGAAGCTGGCGGGCAGGAGTGCCCCTGGCAGCTTCTCTGAAGAAATTCCTGAAAGCAAACTGCTCCTCCTGAGGGAGCAGAGGGGCGGCGGACTGAGCAGGGTTCTGAGGAGTGGCTGGCTACTGCTGAAGCGGAGTTAGGCGAGCTGGAGTCTGGCGGACTGGCGAGTCCGCTGGATCTGCCGCGACCTGAGGAGCAAGCCGCTGGGCAAGCGCGAGCAGGGCTTGGCTGATTGCGTCGTGACGCTTGTCAGTCTGCTGGCGGGACTGCTCGGCCTCAAGGCGAGCTTGCTCAATTGCATCCCAAAGAGAGTCCTCTGAAGAGCTGGAGCGGTCTGAAGAGCGGGCTCTGCGGTCTGACATTTCCGTCCACTGAATTCAAAACACTACTCAGATCTGAAGGTCGCGTTTTAACTGTTGATGCACGAAAACACACAGGGGGGTCGAGCACCACCAGCTAACGGTTCGAACACCGGGGAATAGGGAGACTGCGAGTAGTGATCTACTAAGTGGGTGAGGGCAGGAAGAAGAGCAGGGCCGTGAGCCACGACAACAACAGACATCGCCCGTCGTGGCTTGAATGCCTCTCTTGCGACGGGCTTTCCCTTGATTGAAGAAAGGCTTGGTTACAAGTGAAAGGAAAAGGTTGACAAGAGCAGAGCGAGGGGGAGTCCGCAAGGCACAAGATTCGATTCCGCAACCTGTAACAAGTAGTCTTCTGGGTCCGAGCCAGCGTGCCCTAGGTGCACCACCTCCCCCCTATTTATAGGATAGGGGGCCTGCCCAAACGGGCAGGGCTAAAATAACCAGCTGCCCGGGGTACAGGAGAACCGGGCAGCGGTGACGGGAAGCAAAAAAAAAACATGCCAGTCCGCGCAGAAGGGGCAGACTGGGCTCGCGGACTGAAGCTTCCACTGCTGCTGGGCGTGATCCTGCTGGAGGGTGGCGGCCTGGGCGGACGAGACATTGCGTCCGCCGCTGTAGAGAATCCGATATCCCAAGTCCTGGCGGACTGAGCGAACAGGTCCTTGCGTCCGCTGCTGGGGTACCATCCTTGGTGTCCGATTGGTGACCTTGCCGGACTGGGCGAACTAACAAATCGAGTCCGCGCGTGTTGAAATGGGGGTTTTGGCATCTTGTAGGATGTTGCGGACTGAGGGGTTAACACACAGTGTGCTTGTTAGTATCATTTCTGATCGAGACTCTCGTTTTACATCTCGCTTCTAGAGGAGTTTGCAAGAGGGTCTGGGTATAGATTTGAGGTATTCTACCGCTTACCACCCACAGACAAATGGGTAGATAGAGCGTGTGAACCAGATAGTGGAGGATATGATCACGTGCTACATTCTAGACCGCGGTGGAGCGTGGGATGAGCGTTCGCGGCTCATGGAGTTTTCCTACATTAACAGTTATCAAGAGAGCTTGCAAATGGCTCCCTTCAAGGCATTGAATGGGAGGCGCTGCAGAACTCCGTTGTTTTGGACTGAGGCTGGTGAGAGGCATTTGTTGGGTCCTGATGCACTTGAGGAAATGGAGGTTGCTGTGAAGCTCATTCGAGAAAAGCTTCGGTTAGCTCAGGAGAGATATGAGAAGAACGCCAATCGGCGTAGGTCCGATTTGGAATTTTCGGTGGAGGATTTGGTCTTCTTGAAGGTGTCTCCAATGGTTGGCGTGAAGAGGTTCGACAAGAACCATAAGCTGGATCCGAGGTATGTGGGCCCATTCAGAATTTTGGAGGGTATTGGTGTGGGAGCATATAGGTTGGATCTACCAGCAACCTTCCCAGGCGTACATAATTTTTTTCATGTAAGCCAGCTGCGGAAGTGTGTGCGGAGTAGTGGGCAAGTCTTGGATGTCGTGCCCTAGTTGGAGCCTAACCTCTCATATGTTGAGGTGCCGGTCCGCATCTTGGATACTCAAGATCGGGTGATGCGGACAAAGTCTATCCCGATGGTGAAGGTTCTTTGGAAGAATCAAGATTTGGAAAGCGCGACTTGGGAGCTAGAGTCGACTATGAGGGAGGCTCACCCTCGCCTGTTTTCCTGATTTGTTGGGTATGTTTTCTTTCTAGTAACTTTTGTTTTGTTACGTTCCTTCTATAGTAGAAGTAGTGTACGTAAAGTTTCGGGACGAAACTTTCTTTTAGGGGGAGTGACTGTAACGCCCCCGATTTTTCGGCAATTATTTAAATCCTCATTTGGCGTTACATTGGCGCATTTCCGGCTCGTGCCGTTGTTAGAGTACCTCATTAGGTGTTCTTCGAGGTTATATCATGTTGTATGGTTTCCACAGCTAGCCGGCGTCTGTTTTGGAGTCCCAGCTGAGCCTCTTAGGGAATCCTTGTTCTTTGGCTTCGGGTGAGGTTAGCCCGAGTTTGTGGTCGTCGGAGGTTGTGTTCGACTTCGCCGATGTTTTCATAGCCCGAGTGTTTAGCTACAGTGCGAGTTTGGTCGAAACCCGAGATCATTTATTTTAGCTTCGTTTCGACGGTTTCTTGTTAGCGGGTAGTCTTTTTTTTATAAGCGTATGTATATATTTACGCATTTTGGTTTGGTGAGTGATTTAGGCGTGCCTGTGCATAAATGCATGCGTGCACGTGCGCATGAAGCTTTATAAAATTTCAGGTGCGTGGCTATGCGTATATGTGTATAGTGTATAAATATATTTATAGGTGTGTGGATATATTTGTATGGGTTTAAGTATATACTTAATTATTACTTCATTAGTTAATAGGATTGAGATTTATGTGTTTATTTATTACGTGGTCTTATAAACGAGGTTGCCTTAGGTTTAGGTTTTCCCTTTTTTCCCATACCCGGCGGCTTCCCCTTGCGGATCGAGCGGAACCGGCGGAACGAAGAGGCCCTCCGATCGCCGTCTCCCTGCCCAGATTAGGTCGGGGCGCCAGTTTGAGGCGTGATCCGTGCTCCTCTAGCCAAGATCTCCATTCCAAGGTATCTATCTTGAGATTTCCTCCACGTTCTTCCCGATCGGATCGTAGATGTCCAGTTTTTCCGAACTTTGATGGGGGATTTCCTTCCCTAAATTCTGTCTAGGTTCTTCTTGTTGTTGTGTTTGAGGGCCGATTGTGTGTTTTTTTTTCGTGTCCAGGTTTTTCTACTTCAGCCATCTATGGCCGATGGTGGGGGAGATTGTGCTGGACGACTCTTGCTAGCCTGGATTTTGTCCAGGTTTTTCCTCATATTGTTGCTTGCGGCCGGCGATTGGGAAGAGGGTGCTTGGCCGATTTTTCTTCTTAAAAGACAAACCAAGGCAAGGGCGTCCTTCGCCCTTATCAAAGTAATTTCAATATAGTGCCCTTGATTTTGTTTGCTTGATTTCAGATCTACTCTCCTAGTTTTTCTTTACTCAACCGAAATTTAGGGTGCTAATCCTCATTGCTTTAGGTTGCGGTTTCATGGTTAGGAGTGTTAGATCGGATTTTGTACCAAATGAGTTATTAGTTTAAATGTTGTATTTTGGGGACTTTGAGTCGTGTCCGGATTCCGTTAGGGGTTGTATCTTGTGTTGGAACACCCTATTACTAATTTGGGTCAGGATCACTATGTCTCTAGGAAACAAATGTTTGACCTCCTGTATAGCTCAATAGGTCAATTAGAATTGAGTCTAAGGGTTAGAAGTCTAGGTTTGGAAGCTGCCCTCAATACCAGGATTTTCTGTTTGGAGACTAAGTCATATCGTCGAGCTCAGCACGACGATTCGTCGAACTCCGATCTACGATCGTTGAGCTCAACTTCATCATATCGTCGAACTCCATTCGACGATCGGTGAGCTCAGTTCGACGATCTTGACTCAGCATTGGATTTCTATCTCTGAGCTCAGGTCGACGATCTTTGAGTTCAGATCGACGATATTTTGCTGCTGTATTAGTCCATATCGCTGAGCTCAGTTCGACGTTTTCAGATAACTTCAAGGATGTTTCTAGATTCAAATTCAAATCAGTTAAGGAGTTATTCTGCAATTAATTCTGAAGATTTCCTAGCCGTTTTCATTCATTTCTGGACCAAGTTTCAAGGAATATTTCTATGGACTTTCCTCCAGAAGAGATTTTGCAATTAAGGATGCAATTAATGCAGACCAACGGCTATTCTTCTCAGAGAATGTTTTTCCATTCAGTACCAGAGAATAAAAGAGGAGAATTTTTTGAATCTCAGAGAGAGACAGATACACAGACACACACAGACAGACATTAGTAATCTTCAACAAAATATTCTGTCTCAAAGAATTCTCAAGAACACACATCCAAGGAGATCAATCTTCAGATCTCTCTAGCTTTCAAGTGTTCAAGGCCAACATATTTCAAGACTCCAGATATTCAACATTTCAGCTATTGCTGAAATCATCTTTTGCTGGAGCTCAACTTTTGAAGGCCTATCACCCTACATCAAAGCTTATTTTCCTGAAGATCTCAAGGACTCAGGGGGAGCTTTGACACCATCAATCCACATAGTCTTCTCAGTTGTTTGAGAAAGAGAAGACTTCCATCACTCTCTCACCCCCTCTCTGTAAAGGGTTTCTCAAACTCCCTTCAAAAGTTTGAGCTTGGTTTTTGAGCACCTTGTCAAAAGCTCATTGGTGGCAAGACACCTGATCAAAAAATCTGATTTGGTTTTTGAGCACCTTATCAAAAGCTCATTGGTGCCCAGGACACCTGATCAACTCATCCTGCAGTGGATTCCTACCTAAGGTGGTAGAAGAGTGGATGTACCCAAGTTTAGGGGAACCACTATATTTCCTTGTGTCTTCTGGCTTTGCTTGTCTTTATTTTTATTTCTGGCCTTGATTACTTTGTGATTAGCTTTTGATTAATTTAGTTCTGTGATTAGATTTATTACTGCTTCCCTGCTCACTCATATTACAACAATTGTTGTAAAAAGTTTCAAAGCACCATATACTCTATTCACCCCCCTCTAGAGTATATCAGATCTAGCTGCACTTTCAATTGGTATCAAAGCCAGGTTGGTTAAACATACCACACCTTGGTGGTTGCACAGGCTAACACCTGAACCCAAAGATCCATAGTTAGATCTGTTTTTCTTTTGTATTTTATTATTAGATTTTGTTTTCACAAATCATGGCCCAAAACAAAGATTATGCTAGCACCAGACCTCCAGTGTGCAATCTATCCAAGTTTGCACTTTGGAAAGCAAGGATCAGACTGTACATGAATTCTATTGACGAAGATATTTTTAACTCTGTTTTGACAGTGTGTCCAAGACCCCAGAGAACTCCAGTACAAATGTTGTTCCACCTCCATCAGGAACAGATGCTGATATCAAGAGATGGAAGGTAGCTGATGCCAAGGCTATGAGCATCTTGGCCCAGACAATGTCTGATGACATATTTCAAAAGGTGGCTGAATGCAATTCAGCTAAGGAAATTTGGGACAAACTCTCAGAAATAGTCTCAGGCTCAGCTGATGAGAGAAAGGATAGGAGATCCCACCTCATATCTCAATATGAGAATTTCAAGAAGGGAGAAACTGATTCAGTGGGAGATATGTACAACAGGCTCAGTCTAATTGTCAGTGAACTCAGAACATTGGATAAAGAGATCTCACTAACTGAACTCAATGACAAGATTCTAATGTGCTTCCCTAGCACTTGGGATTCAAGAATCTGGCCAATTAAGGATGCCAGAAGTCTGAATGAGATCACCACTGAAGCTCTATTGGGTAAGCTCAAATCTTATGAGCTACTCATCAAAAATAGAGAAGAAGAACAGAAGGCTGCCTCACCAGCCACAAGAAAAGAGAAGACCATAGCCTTCAAGGCAACTGAAGATCAGCCTGAAGACCAAGTCACAGGCAATGATGAACTGCTCAGTCTGTTGGCCAAAAGATTTTATAAGATGGCCAGAAAGGACTTCAGAAGGAGATCATACAAGGAACATGATAAGCCAAGGTATGACAAGTCCATTAATAATAATAATAAAGACATTATTTGCTTTGGTTGCAGGAAACCAGGGCATATAGTTCCTGACTGTCCAGAAAACAAAAACAAGGACAGAAGGGACAGGAAAGAAAGAAGAAAGGAGAAAGACTCCAAGAGGAATGGCAATGGCAAACCCTCATCAAGCAAAAACAAACATACAAGAAAGGGGTTTGTTGCTGAATCCTGGAGTGAGACTGAAGAAGAGTCAGAAGCCTCATCCAGCTCCAGTGATGATGAAGATGATGCAGAAGAGAAAGAGTTCTGCATGATGGCAATCAATGCCTCACAACATAATTCAGAAGAAGAGGAGTCAGAGTCAGATTCAGAGACTCAACCTGAAGAAGATCAGGTAATCAGTTCTTTTGATTTTAATTCAGAGGACTTTAAATCTGAATTTAAAGCATTGTGTTTAGACCTGCTAAAATCTGAGAAAGAAATTATCTCTCTCAGAAATCATTTATCTGAACATAATACTTTAAAATCAGAAAACCTCAAACTCTCTCAAGAGTTGGAGTGCTGTAGGGAGCAGATAGCTTCACTGAAAAGTGAGCTGTCTGAGGCCAAGAAGCTTGAAGAATCCCTTAATGGGAGAAGCATCAAGCTGATGGACATCACAAGAACAGTGAACTCCAGATTCAATAGTACACTGGACTTGGGTGCTTCATCCAGCCAACCCATAGTTTTAACAACTCCAATCAAATTCATTTCTGACAAAGGAAAGGGAGTTGTAGAGGTAGTTAGGAAAAATTCTGATCTGCCCCAGAAAACTAAGTCCCAGCAGAAATCGTCGAACGGAGATCGACGATCGCCAAACGGAGATCGACGATCGCCGAACACAGATCGACGATCTCAGGCAAAATCGTCGAACGCAGGTCGACGATCTCAAGTACCTGATCTCAGCCATAGTCGACCGTCGAACGGAGCTCGACGATCTGACCCAAGATCGTCGAACGCAGCTCCAAGATCGTCGAACAGAGGTCAGAGCTCTGGAAAATTTTTCAAGGGCAAATCAAAATTCAATCCTAAGGGTCCTTCATCCCAAATCTTTAACCGTTATACTGAATGGATTATACCTCCAAGGAGATATCATCCTGAAGGATATAAGAGTCAACCTGGGATGTCTTTCATTTCAGAATTTAAAGGTTATCAACCTAGGCCCAAGGTAAACTGGGTCAAAAACAAATGAATTGTCTTATGTGCAGGTGAAGACCTATCCAACACCTAACCAGCAATGGTACTTGGATAGTGGGTGCTCTAAGCACATGACAGGGAACAAGGACAACCTCACTTCCTTTAGAGCCAAGCTTGGACCCAAAGTTATCTTTGGTGATTCAAACTTTGGACAGACTAAAGGATATGGTGCAGTCCAGATTGGATCAGTAACTTTCAAAAAGGTAGCTTATGTGGAAGGACTGAAGCACAACTTAATAAGCATCAGTCAGCTGTGTGATGAAGGCTACCAGGTGACCTTCAGCAAAGCCTTATGCAAAATCAAGTCAGAGGACAACACAACTGTGTTGACAGGTAAAAGGAAAGGTAACATCTATCTAGTAGACTTTCTTTCAACTGATGTAGATATTTGCCTGTTTAATTCTGTCTGTAGACCAAATATCTTATGGCATAAGAGACTAGGACACCTAAACCTTAGAACTATTGCTAGGCTATCCAAGGACAACCTTGTTAGAGGACTACCTTCTGGCCCCTACAAGAAGGAAGGACTCTGCAGGGCTTGTCAATTAGGCAAGCAAACTAAAAACAGCTTTAAGTCACTTAATAAGAGTGATTCACCTAGGATATTGTATTTGTTACACATGGATCTTTTTGGACCCATCACAGTACAAAGCCTAGGAGGGAAATCCTACACTTTAGTAGTTGTAGATCACTTCTCTAGATTCACTTGGGTGTTCTTTCTAAGGAAGAAGTCTGATAACTTTAATGTCTGACAGAGTTTCTCAAATGTATACAGATTGAGTTCAATACTCAAATTGCCCTGATCAGAAGTGATCATGGGACAGAGTTTGATTCTCTTCTTATGCAAGAGTTCTGTCAAAGTGAAGGGATCAGGCATACTTTCTCAGCTCCTAGAACTCCTCAACAAAATGGGGTAGCTGAAAGGAAAAATAGAACCCTTATTGAATCTGCCACTACATTGTTGTCAGATGCTCACCTTCCTCTATCCTTTTGGGCAGAGGCAGTGAACACCTCCAACTATGTGCTGAATAGAAGTTTGATACATAAACTAAAGGGAAAGACTCCCTATGAATTACTCAAAGGGAAGAAACCTAAAGTTGATTATTTTAGAGTTTTTGGTTGTATTTGCTACATACATAATAATGACAAGAAATATTTAGCAAAATTTCAATCTAAAGCTGATGAAGGAGTGTTTCTGGGATACTCCATGATCAGCAAGGCTTATAGGGTCTATAATAAATCATCTTTAAAAATTGAGGAATCTGTTCATATATCATTTGATGAATCTAACATGTCTTTCAAGGAGAAGATCTCCTCTACCATAGAACCTTTGCAGGAACATTCTCTAGTTGAAGACTTGAACAAGTTACAGGTTACTCAAGGGGATGAAAGCAGTAAAGATGAAGAAAATGCCCAACATATTGAAGAACAACTTGAAGAGCCAGTTGTTGTACCACAAGAGGAAACAACAACACAGGTTGGTGAACAATCAACACCCCCTGTTGATTTAGTAACATCAAGGGACCATCCAATTTCCCAAATAATTGGAGACATCTCAGCTGGTGTGCAAACCAGAAATCAGGTCAACCAAAACCTGTTGCACACCTGCTTCCTATCTCAAATTGAACCTCAGTCCATTCAAGATGCAGAGCAAGATCCACACTGGATTATCACAATGCAAGAGGAGTTGCATCAATTTGAGAGGAACAAAGTATGAGAACTAGTGCCAAAGCCTAAGGATCACTCCATTGTTGGAACAAAATGGGTATTCAGAAACAAACTGGATGATCAAGGAGTAATTGTAAGAAACAAGGCAAGGCTAGTTGCTCAGGGATATTCTCAAGAAGAAGGGATAGACTACGACCAGACCTTTGCACCAGTTGCAAGATTTGAAGCCATCAGAATATTCTTAGCTTATGCAACACATAAAGGCTTCAATGTATATTAGATGGATGTCAAAAGTGCATTTCTAAATGGAGACATCAAAGGGGAAGTATTTGTCAGACAACCTCCAGGTTTTATCTCTCCAACTTATCCTGATTATGTTTTTAGATTGAACAAAGCATTATATGGTCTCAAGCAAGCTCCTAGAGCATGGTTTGAGACCCTAGCATGCTTTCTCTTGGAAAATGGATTTATAAGGGGTAGAGTAGACCAAACTCTTTTCATCAGAACCCATAAGTCCCATACCCTACTAGTACAGATTTATGTAGACGATATTATTTTTGGTTCTACTGACTCCAAATTGTGTAGAAGGTTTTCTAACCTGATGCATTCTAAATTTGAGATGAGTAGCATGGGTGAGCTATCCTTCTTCCTAGGATTGCAAGTCAAACAGCATGCTGAAGGCATCTTCATTTCTCAAACCAAGTATGCAAATGAATTGGTTAAGAAATTTGGTATGTCTGAAGCATCTTGTATGAAAACACCCATGCCTACTAATGCTGTATTGGATGCTGATGAACATGGGAAACCTGTTGATCAGACAACATATAGAGCAATGATTGGCTCTTTACTGTACCTTACAGCTAGTAGACCAGATATAATGTTTGCTACATGTATATGTGCTAGGTTCCAAGTAAGCCCTAGAGAGTCACACCTAACACTAGTAAAGAGGATTCTCAGGTATGTTAAAAGTTGTCCAAATCTAGGTCTCTGGTATCCAAAAGATTCAGCATTTGATTTAACTGGATTCTCTGATGCTGACTATGCTGGATGCAGAATTGACAGGAAAAGCACCAGTGGAACTTGTCAGTTCCTTGGTGACAGACTTGTCTCTTGGTTTTGTAAGAAACAAACTTCTGTGTCAACTTCAACTGCTGAAGCTGAATATATTGCTGCAGGCAGTTGTTGTTCACAAATCTTGTGGATTCAAAACCAACTCCTAAACTATGGCTACAACTTAGAGAAGTCTAAAATCTTTTGTGACAACACTAGTGCTATTTCTATAGCTCAAAATCCAGTCCTCCATAGTAGGACAAAACACATAGAGATTAGACATCATTTCTTAAGGGATAATGTTGAAAAGAATAAAATTGAACTACAATATATCCCAACTGATTTACAAAGGGGAGATATTTTCACCAAGCCCTTGGATGAAAAGAAACACACCTTCTTCCTAAATCAGTTAGGAATGTTAGATGGAGGAAGTCTTAAAATAATATCCAAGATTTTGAAAGCTTAAAAATTGACCAAGACTAGGCAAACATCTTGATTTTTCTTAGTGTCTAGAGTTTTTCTGGTCTCTGAACTGCGCTCGACGATTTTCCCCCAGATCGACGAATGGAGATCGACGATTTTCTGAATCGTCGACCTGAGTTCAGCGTTTCTCAGATAGTATTAACTATCTCTTCCGGTCAACGATCGTCGAACGGCGCTCGACGATTTTGTTCCTTGAACGATCGTCGAACAGAGCTCGACGCTCTCCAATATCGTCGAACGGAGATCGACGATGTTGAAGTCTCTTCAGATTCCTTTAGAAGCCTCGATCGTCGAACTGAGTTCAACGATATTTCCATTTCTGCGTTGAACCCTAATATAAAATTCATTTTTCGCCATCGTTCTCCCTTGCGCTTTCGATTTCTCTGCAAGATCTTTCTTTCCCTCCAAACAATTCTACACTTGGTCGTTTTGGTTGTTGAATTTTTGCAGGTACCCATGGCTGTGTCTGTTGCTGTTCTCGCCGCCATGAAGTTTGATGTTGGCTTCGACATCGACATGGAATATTTCAGCACAACCGACCAGGTTTTTCAGGATATTTTGGGGCTATTCAAAGAGCAGAACCTGACTGCAATTATGACTACAAGGATCAAGCTTGCATCTGATGAGATCAAGGAATGGGTCTACACTGCCCATAATCAAGACAACTCCACCATTGTTGGGTCAATATCTGGCACACAGGTACCTCTAACCCCAGCAATTTTATCAGAGGTTTTTGAGTTGAGAAATGGTGAAGATACTGCTGACTTGTCTGGAGAAGAGTATACTGACCTGCTTGCCAGAATGGGTCATTCTGAGGCCAACCCTAGCAAGCTCTTAAAAAAGAACCTTTCTGTGGAATACAGATTCATGGCAGATGTAGTTGGGAAAGTGCTACTGGCTAAGCACTCTGCCCATGATACAATCTCAAGGTATCAGCTCTGCCTCATGGGAGCCCTTGTAGACAGGAAGAACTTGAATTGGGGAGAAGTCTTCTTTGACCTTATTAAGAAGAAGATAAACAAAAGTTTTGTCAACTTTGGAAGGATTATTGGGGTGTTTCTGCAGCACAGGTGCCCTGCTTTGCTGGTCTCTTCTGGAATCCATATCAATGCATCCAAGAGACTGTCATGTGCCCTATTTGGTAAATGGGACAGACAAATCAGCAAGCCCAGCAGGCCCTCCTCCACCACTCCTTCAGGCACAAGGACTCTCAGAGTCACTTCCCCACATGTCTCTTCCCCTGCAGCTGACCTGCCTGCTGATGTTGCCTCTCCTCCTCCTCCTCCAATTCCATCCCTTCCCATACCATCTACCATTCCAACTCCATCCACCATCATCATCTCCAGCCCCTCTCCAACATATACACCATCTCCAGTACCTACACTTCCAACACCAGAAGATCAATTCCATCCCTTATTCTCCTACCCTCAACCAGATGCCACTTCATCACCCTCCATTCCATCCTTCACCCTTATTGATGATTCCTTTATGGATGGTTCACCATCCTCTCCTCCTGAGCTACCCTCATCCTCCACTTCCTATCAAGATCTTCTACAAGAGATCATTGACCAACCCACATTCACCCCATCTATCTCCATCCCACTGTCCTCCATATCCACCTTACCCACACCTCAACCATCCCTTCCACCATTCACCAGCTCTCCACTGCCATCACCAATAGCTGCTCCTCCATCTTCTACCTCTGCTCCAGTCACCCTTGAGTAAGTGGACATTCCAGCCCTTGCTGACAGGCTGTATGAATTGCTAGCCCCCACGCTATCTCTTCTTTTGGAGACCTCCTTAGCTCCATTACACCTGTTAGTGGTAGCCCTATGAAGTGAGTCTTCCTGCTGCTGGTTCTGTGAGCCTGTCTGCTGCTGTTGTTATTGCTGCTTCTTCAGCTCCTGTTCTTGCTGCTGCTGCTGTGTCTCAAGAACAAATTCCTCCTGCTGCAGTCTTTGCAATAGACCTCAGGTCTTTGCTTTCAAACTTTGATCAGTTATATTTCAGCTGTCTGCCAGAGCCAGTTGCTGTCCAGCCCCCAGAGGATCTATCCAAGGCGCTTGTGCCATTCTCCTGCTGTGACCCCAGCATCATCACCTCTTTTGTGAACTCAGTATATGCTGCTGCTTCTTCTGATGAAAACATTGCTGTTGATGTTGTTGCCTCTACTGCTGTTGAACATTTTGATACTGCTGCTGAAAGTTTTGATACTGCTGCTGAAAATTCTGTTACTGCTGATGAACCAATCTCTAAGGAAATCCTTATGTCAGAGGCACCTGAGTTTGAGCCTTCTGCAGTTTCTGATGATATCTCTACTGTTGATGCTGTTGTCAGTGAAACTATTGCTGCTGCTGTTACTTCTCCAGAAACTATTGTTTCTGTTGTTGTCACTTCTCCTGAACCTGCAATATCTGCTGCTGTTGTTACTTCTTCTACTTCAATTGCAACACCTGCAATATCTGCTGCTGTCACTGCTGTTACTACTTCAACACCTGCTGCTACACCCTCTGCTGCCTCATCTGCTTCTGTACAGCTCAAGAAGGATTTGATGAAGAAAATTGATGCCCTGTATGATGACCAGAGTTCTGAAAGTGATGAGTACAGAACAGACTCTGATGACTCTTCTACTACCATTGCCAGGAAAAGAAAGACAAAGAGCAAATCCATGAAGAGAGTACCTCCTGCCAAGGTCAAAGATAACAATGATATTCCATACTACATTCTTCATGATTGCCCTATCACTGAGCAATGGATGCAGTACTCCAAGAACCAACTGAAAGCAATGAAAAAGAAGAAGAAATACGAAAAGGGTTCCTCACAATTCCAACACTCTCATCCTCCTCCACCACCTCCTCCTGATGCAGGTGCAGGTGGAAGTTCTACTGCTCAACCCACTGCCAGAAGTCAGCCCCCCTATCAGCCTCATGCCAGATCTTACCATAGGGGAAGCCAATCCAGGGATTCTCAATCTAGGAGAGGAGGATACAGAGGAAATCAAAGAGATCTCCAGGTCTACTCCAAAGGTTACTCAAGGCAACACCCATATTCCAGGGGAGGACAAATTTCTTCTGATACCACATCTGGTCCTTTTCCCTATAAACTGAAAGAAACTGTGTCATCCAGGCCTCCTCAAGACAATCCTTCTAACAGATATGAGCCACCTGTACCTTTTGAAGACCCTGAGAACAATCCAGCTGCTTGGACTGCAAGATTAAAAGAACTAGCTGCACTAGATCAGATCAAAAAGGCTAGAGAGCAAGGAAGAGATTCCTCCAACATTTCTACAATGTCTGAACAGAGAAAGAAAGAGCTAGAAAGATATGCTTTAAGCAAATTTTTTGATTCTGACAGGTATATGGAACTGCATCCTGAAGCTGTAGTTCCCAGGCCTAAACAGCAAACCACTTTAGGTGCAGCAGATGATACCAGATCAAAGAAAGAAGCCCTCAATCCTAACAGAGAAATCAAACTTGTTAAGGGCAAGGAAAAGAAATGACAATGTAAGGTGACATTCTCTGTGATTTCTGATTATTATCTGGGATGTTATATATCTCTGTGGTTCTGCAATGTCTAGCTTGTTGCTTTTTTGTTTTGCTGCTTGTATGTTATTTAATTTTTCCAAAGTCTGTAAATAGTAATCCTAACCCAAATAGGGGGAGATTGTTGGAACACCCTATTACTAATTTGGGTCAGGATCACTATGTCTCTAGGAAACAAATGTTTGACCTCCTGTATAGCTCAATAGGTCAATTAGAATTGAGTCTAAGGGTTAGAAGTCTAGGTTTGGAAGCTGCCCTCAAGACCAGGATTTTCTGTTTGGAGACTAAGTCATATCGTCGAGCTCAGCACGACGATTCGTCGAACTCCGATCGACGATCGCTGAGCTCAACTTCATCATATCGTCGAACTCCATTCGACGATCGGTGAGCTCATTTCGACGATCTTGACTCAGCATTGGATTTCTATCTCTGAGCTCAGGTCGACGATCTTTGAGCTCAGATCGACGATATTTTACTGCTATATTAGTCCATATCGCTGAGCTCAGTCCGACGATAGTAGAGCTCAGTTCGACGTTTTCAGATAACTTCAAGGATGTTTCTAGATTCAAATTCAAATCAGTTAAGGAGTTATTCTGCAATTAATTCTGAAGATTTCCTAGCCGTTTTCATTCATTTCTGGACCAAGTTTCAAGGAATATTTCTATGGACTTTCCTCCAGAAGAGATTTTGCAATTAAGGATGCAATTAATGCAGACCAACGACTATTCTTCTCAGAGAATGTTTTTCCATTCAGTACCAGAGAATAAAAGAGGAGAATTTTTTGAATCTCAGAGAGAGACAGATACACAGACACATACAGACAGACATTAGTAATCTTCAACAAAATATTCTGTCTCAAAGAATTCTCAAGAACACACATCCAAGGAGATCAATCTTCAGATCTCTCTAGCTTTCAAGTGTTCAAGGCCAACATATTTCAAGACTCCAGATATTCAACATTTCAGCTGTTGCTGAAATCATCTTTTGCTGGAGCTCAACTTTTGAAAGCCTATCACCCTACATCAAAGCTTCTTTTCCTGAAGATCTCAAGGACTCAGGGGGAGCTTTGACACCATCAATCCACATAGTCTTCTCAGTTATTTGAGAAAGAGAAGACTTCCATCACTCTCTCACCCCCTCTCTGTAAAGGGTTTCTCAAACTCGCTTCAAAAGTTTGAGCTTGGTTTTTGAGCACCTTGTCAAAAGCTCATTGGTGGCAAGACACCTGATCAAAAAATCTGATTTGTTTTTGAGCACCTTATCAAAAGCTCATTGGTACCCAGGACACCTGATCAACTCATCCTGTAGTGGATTCCTACCTAGGGTGGTGGAAGAGTGGATGTACCCAAGTTTAGGGGAACCACTATATTTCCTTGTGTCTTCTGGCTTTGCTTGTCTTTATTTTTGTTTCTGGCCTTGATTACTTTGTGATTAGCTTTTGATTAATTTAGTTCTGTGATTAAATTTATTACTGCTTCCCTGCTCACTCATATTACAACAATTGTTGTAAAAAGTTTCAAAGCACCATATACTCTATTCACCCCCTCTAGAGTATATCAGATCTAGCTGCACTTTCATCTTGGTTTTTTCAAAATCTCTTGCTTGCTAAATTAGCGGCCGAATTGAATCATTAGGTTGTTGTTCTTTCTTTTGTGTTGTTAGAATTTGTTTAATAATCGTCGTTATAACATGTCCAATGGTTGGAAATTATGGTTGTTAGAACTTGTTCATTTGTTCAATAATTTCGGTCGAGCTCACTTGTTAGAATCTTGTCCATTTCAATTTAATTTATAGCTTGTGGTTCTTTTTCTTGGGTGTGAACCAAGACCAACTCGTTTTATTATGAAGTTAATTGTTTATGTTTGCGTCAAATTAATCGTTATGTTTGGTATCAAATTAATTGTGCATGTTTCGGTGTCTAACCTATTTTTTTATGGTGACCAACTAATGGTACATGTTTAGTTGAGTGTCGAACTACTTGCATAATTATAGTATCGCTCTGCTTTCAATTCATTTATGTCAAACCACTAATTTGGGCAACTCGACGTTTAGTCTGTCGGTTTGTACTTACGGTTCTTAGGTGGGTTGCTCTAGTTGGAATAGGGTTGTGTTGACTTCTTGGTGGTTCATGGAACTACCAGTAAGGTTTTTCCCGAGTCACTTAGTACTGGAGTAGGATGTGGTTTTTGGGGTGGGTCGGACCGATACCGCCACCCTTGTTTTATTTTATGTCTTGCTAAGACATTATGAGCTGTTTGGTTGAGTTGGACTGATACCACCACCACACCACCTTGAAGATATTTAGGCCAGATAGACTTGGTTGGACATGTTGCCACCTGCCTAGGCCCTTGTTGATGATTTTATGCATCTCCAGTATTAGGTGATTATTTCCGCTCTAACTCTATGTGAGGATTTTATTATTTTGCTAATCCTTCTTGCAGAGATTTTTGAAGCTTGACTTTATCCGTGCACTTGGTGCACCCCTTTTTACTCACTTTTGGCGAGTATTTTCCTTTACCTGTTTACTTTGTCCTTACCTGTTTTACTTCTTCTTTATACTATTGTCTCATTTTCCTATTGATAAATTATTTTGCTGAGGTGTTCTTCTTTTTCTGAATACCTCTGGTGCAGGTTTATAGCCGACTGTGCGGCTAGGTTTCTTCTGGAGCTTACTAGTGCTTTAGCTGCTGCTGTGATTTTCTCTTCCTCACTCTTGGGTGGTTGTTTCTCTAGACTTGTAGTACAGATATGCCTACTCACCAGGGGGTTCGTGTCAGTCGTTGACGCCCACTGGTGGTTTCTCTTTTAGATGCTTTGTACTTTGCTTATACTGCTAGATTTCCTGTTTTGGACTTTACTCAACTTGCTCTTGGGAAGATTTATGCTAGGTTGCTAGTTACTTTTAAACATAAAAGCACTAATATATTTATCTCATGATCAACATGCTTTATAAAACTCCACACTACTTTCCAAACGACGTAAAAGATTATTTTCATGTATATATGGTACACAATAAATGTAGGGAATGCATAGTATAAGTTGACCTCTGGGGACACTTATGCACTCTTTTAGGATGTCAAATGTAACTAAAGTATTTTCCTCTTCGTATAAGTATAGTTTTTAATTATGGACTAGCTGATCCACTGAGCCGAGGGATACGACCACTAAAGTATAATTGATTTTCACATCATTAAAGCTTATGATTTTTTTTATAGTTTTAGTAGTTGGTGGTTGCCTGAGCGTCGGCAACTATCCCCTGCCCGACGTGACATCACAACGCGTGTTTTCTCCTACTTTGATACTTTTTAATTTTGGAGAAAATTCAGGTTGTGACAGCCATCCTCCTTGATGAATTGTAAATATACCTACTTTTATGTACATTACTTAAGTCGTTTTATTTAATTTTTGTCATTTCTACTTGTTTTTGTTCAATAAAATGCTTCTATTTTTGTAAATATTGTACTAACTTGTTTTATTTTATTTGTCAGGAAAAACGTCAAAATCTGCAAAAAAAATGACATGTCACGCCCGTGACATATTGGTCACGCCCGTGACCAGGGCGTGACAGCTCAAAATCCCGAAAAGAAGCCAATTTTGAAGAGGAAAGCCTGACATGCACGTGTTCCATGATTCGACACGCCCGTGTCAATCCAACACGGGGCGTGACCAAGCCGTGTCCATCCCGCTCGACGAGTTCAACTCGACGTTCGTCGACCCAAGAGGGACACACCCGTGTCCGATGTGCGACACGCCCGTGTCAGCCCGACACGCCCCGTGCCAGCCAGTTCAATGTTTCGCGCTCAACGTTCGTCGAACTCAAGAGGGACACGCCCGTGTCCGATGTGCGCCATGCCCGTGTCCGCCCGACAAACTGCCGCCGGCGAATCCCGAAGTCAACATCGCCTTTAAGCGCCGAACGACACGCCCACCGTCACGCCCGTGACCTGGGGCATGACCGCCGCGTTTTCGGCCGGAAAGTCAAATCTCTGTCAAATCCGTCAGATCGCCGAAATTCTGCTGTAAAATAGTGCTGACACGCCCCCCCCCCCCGACACGCCCGTGTCGGAGGGCGTGTACTTGGAAATTTTTGCCTATAAAAAGGCAGCTGCTGTATGAGTTCAGGGTTCCAAAAATCCGAACCATTTTGATGTATAAGGGCTGCCGTTAGAGCTGCTTTAGTGCTATGTAAGGATTCTCTTTCCCCCCTTTTTTGAATTTAGTTTGTTTAAGCTCCTGTAATCAACTTCTTTTATTAATAAAATAGATATTTTTCTCATCCTTATATGCTCTGAATTTTCTCTAAAGGCCTCCTTTTCATCAATCTTATACACTTTCATGTTTTAAAATGAAAATGTTCTCGTTTTCTTTTCAATTATAACAAAATTTATAGCCGTTATTATGTCCGTTTTCATTCTCAAACTCTTTAAATTTGGTTAGACTTAGGATTTTCATGCTTCAAAATGCGTTTTTATGAACTTGTAAAACATTAAAAAGGTATTTTTCATCCCTCTCAACTTAGCTTTTACTTTGTTTTAATTATAAAACTACTGCTTCTTTTTAGCTTACTCCCACTTTTTAAACCATTTTACAAGGCTATAGTAATGTATAAATTGTCATTTTTATTTTTCATCAACTTTCATTTTAAGTACTTACAAAAAAATATTTTCGCTTGAACAATTTTTATTTTCACTTTTTAAGCATTTCTATCAAAATCTAACGGTAAAAATGTAAACGTTTTAATTTTTCGGGTACTAGCCTTTCTCACTTTAATTTGAAAACTTTTTGCTCAAACAATTTTTATTTTGCCTTTTTATGCATTTCTACTGCATTCCAGCGGTAGAAATGCAGTCATTTTAATTTTTCGATAACTTTGATTTTTGCAATTATTTTAGCACGAGTGTGTGCGTGTATGAGATATTTTTCAGCTCCTAAGTTAAATTATGCAAGTGTGTGTGTGTGTGGTTATTCAAGTAGAGTGCGTGTGTTGTTTTTATTTTCCGCCTACTCATTTGAGTTAATTGGCTGGATTTTATTCAAATAGAGTGCGTGTGTAATTTTTATTTTTCCGCCTACTCATTTGAGTTAATTGGCTGGATTTGATTCAAGCAAGTGTTTGTAGTTTTTATTTTTTCAGCCTACTCACTTGAGTTAAATGGTCGGTCTGTATTTTCAGTCCTACTCGTTTGAGTAGGACTTGTAATTTTCATTCTTTATTTTTCCGCCTACTCACTTGAGTTAAATGGCTGGATTTGATTTTCCGCCTACTCGCTAGGAGTTAAATGGTCGGACTTTATTTTGATGTAAATATTTAAGAAAGCCCTGTAATCGCATTTATTTTCTCCTACTCGTTTGAGTAGGACTCGCTTTCATTTCAGTCCTACTCGTTTGAGTAGGACTTGTAATTTTCAGCTTTAATTTTCCGCCCCCACTCGTTTGAGTGGGACTTGCAAATTTCAATTATGCACTTTTCAGCTTTTATTTCCCGCCCCCACTCGTTTGAGTGGGACCTGCAAATGTCAATTATGCAATTTTCTCTTATGTGTAACTTAGTTTTATTTCTTCCTTTTGTTATATGTTTGAATGAGTGCGGGTGTGTTTATTTGTAATAACTTTTCTAAAATTAGGTTATTTTGCTTTTCTTCTTATTTTCTTTATAACCTTTCAGCGAATAGTTTAGGACGCTCGCATAACCAAACATATAAGCTATCCCCATTCCGATGAGTGGCTAATTGCTTTTAGCCCTCGGTATCGAAGAGCTTTGGGATCTAAAATGTTTTAAATAACCAAATGTCTAATTTTTCAATTTAATTAAAAACTTAAGGTTTACCCCGGGTTAACGACGCGTAGACCCACATATCGATGTGTGGGCTCTATTTCCGTTATCCATACGCTAGCTAGCCGAGAGGCCGTGCATATGGACAGATCACCCCTGGGTAGATAGAGTTTCGCACTAACCCTCGAGAGAGGAGGCGCGCTAACTCTACCGAATTGGGTTCCCCACCCAATAGCGGGGTTCTTAGCGTACTGCGGGCATTAAGGGGAATCCTTCGTCGGACGAGAGCCCGGTCGAATAGCCTTAATGTCTAGGTGAGCGATATTCCTAGAGATAGGTAAGCTCATTATTTTGAACCTCCACGGCCAAGTTTCCGCATTAATTAAATTGAAACCTTAGATATCTAGTTATTCAAATCTATTTTTAATCCTAACGCAATTCGATACCGGGAGTTATCTCTTCATCGACTACTTTCTTAAAATCTATTTTCGTTCCTATTTTACTTAAAACCCTCAACTTCTATTTCGGTAAAATAATAGTGTTTTCGGAGGAGTAGGGGTAATCAACCCGTTCCCGGGAATAATACGACCTCGGTATTCTCCCGAATATCGAGTACTACTTGCGATAGGTGCACTTGCCTACCCCTAGCAAGCCCGCGGCGATCGACTCACCGAACCAACCACAGTAAGAGTCTGTTCGCGGGCCAATCAAGTTTTTGGCGCCGTTGCCGGGGAATCTCTTTGAGTTGTTATTCCGAATCCGAACTCTATTACTTTTACTTTTCTTTCTAAAAACTAAAAAAAAAACTTAAAAAACTTTTCTTCAAAATCCGAAAAAAAAGAAGAGTTAATTTTCTACTTTTTATTAGGGTGTATGACCCGTGGACAGCCTTCGGAGTCCGAAAATTTGGATTTCGATCCTGAGATCGAACGCTCTCTTGCGCGTATTCGGTCTCAACGCCGAAATCCCTCTTTGGATCCCGAAGAATCCATCGGAGAACCCTCTGCCGTTGCTATGGCCGACCCCAATCCGAACGCGGCCCTTGAGCGTACAATGTCATATTACGCCCGGCCAAATTCGGACGATACTGGGTCCAGTAATGTCCGCCCGACGGTGGCGAACAATAATTTTGAGATCAAATCGAGCGTTATCCAAATGATCCAAAACGCCGTGCAGTTCGATGGACAGCCGGATGAGGACCCGAACGTTCATTTGTCTAGTTTTTTGGAGATTTGCGATACTTTTAAGATCAATGGTGTCACTGATGACGCCATTCGTTTGCGCCTTTTTCCATTCTCCCTCAGATCCAAAGGCTAAGGTGGTTGAATTCCCTCCCACGAGGATGTATCACCACCTGGGCCGAGCTTGCGGAGCGGTTCTTAACGAAGTATTTTCCGCCCGCCAAAACTGCAAAGTTGCGGGAGGACATTTCTTCGTTCGTGCAGAACGATTCTGAGTCTCTTTTTGAGACTTGGGAGCGCTTTAAGGAATTCCTCCGCAAGTGTCCGCACCACGCGCTGCCTGCGTGGTTGCATGTCCAAATCTTCTACAATGGGCTTAATTATCAGACGCGTCAAATGATTGACGCGGCTGCCGGGGGTACCTTGAATAATAAGACCCCTGAGGCTGCCCAAGCTCTTATTGAAGAGATGGCTATGAACGCCTACCAATAGAACGTCCCTCGGGGACGTCCCAAGCAGGCGGCCGGCCTCTTCGAAGTGGATGCCACTGCCCACTTAGCCCTTCAAGTTGAAAGGCTGACGAAGCAGGTGGCGGAGATGTCTGCTGCCTCCACCACTCCTCCTTGGGCGATTCCCCCTAATGCCGGCGTAGCAAATGAATTCGTAGACTACGTGGGAAATGCTGGGCGACCTTCCTTCAACCCCAATAACAACCCTTATAGCAATAACTATAATCCGGGTTGGATGAACCACCCCAACTTCTCATGGAGCAATCCGAATAATGCGCAGCGCCCCCCCAATTCTTTCACGCCTGGATTTCTGCCGCCTCCCCCTCTTCCAAAACCCTCCCCGATGGAGGATAGTTTTTCTAAATATATAGCTTCCAACGAGTCAAATATCCGGAACATCACCGGATCGCTAAAAAACTTAGAACTCCAGGTTGGACAGCTAGCGCGAATGATGTCCGAGCGCGCGCTCGGGACACTGACGGGAAACACGGAGCCCAATCCGCGGGAAAATATCAACGCTATAACCCTCCGTAGCGGAAAGGAGGTGATCGATCCAAAACGGACCGATCCTCAGGTACATATTTCACCTCCGACCCCTCTTCCCCCTTCTTTGATTTCGCCGCCTTTACAAATTGTAAATGAAAAAATTATTAAAACGCCCTTGCCGTATCCTCATAAACTTAATAGTGAGCGTAAGGACGCGCAATTTGAAAAATTTATTTTATTATTAAAACAAATTCATATTAATTTTTCCCTTCTGCGAGGCACTCTCTCAGATGCCTAAATATGCGAAATACCTTAAACAACTTCTTTCCAATAAACAAAAATTAGAAAATATTTCGCATATTTCTCTTAATGCTGACTGCTCAGCGGCTCTTACTAATAAATTGCCCCTAAAAAGAAATTACTCGGGACGGTTCTCCATCCCGTGCCTTTTTGGCAATATATTAGTAAAATACGCTCTTGCAGATTTAGGCGCGAGCATTAATTTGATGTCGTTCTCGCTCTTTCAAAAATTAGGTTTGGGCACTCCGGCCCCTACTAAAATGCGAATCCAACTAGCGGATCGCTCGGTTAAGTTTCCCGTCGGGGTAGTGGAGGACGTACTTGTCCGAGTTGATAATTTTATCTTTCTGGTAGACTTCGTCATCTTGGACATCGAGGAGGACACCGATGTACCAATTATACTCGGTCGCCCTTTTCTCGCCACCTCCCGCGCATTAATTGATGTCAGTAACCATCGTCTCCTCCTTCGGGTAGGAGATGCTGAAGTTACTTTCTCTATTAATCCCTCCATAGGAGACTCATCATCGAGCGATGACTTTTGTTATAATTTAGACACATATATCAGAGATTGTTCTTCCCCTATTTTTGAGTCTATGTTTTTAAACAACGATCTTTTTGCGCTCGAAAATTTTAACTGCGATGAGGATACCTCTATAGACTTGCCTTTCGAACCAATTGGTAAGAAAGACATAGGAATTAAAACCTCGTTAGAAGAACCGCCCTACCTTGAACTCAAACCCCTACCTGATTCACTCAAATACGCCTTTTTGGGGAAAGATGATACACTCCCTGTTATCATTTCTTCGCATTTGAGCGAATCGGAGACTTCCGATTTATTGGGAGTTTTGCTTAAACAACGCCACGCAATTGCTTGGCAAATTTCTGATCTCAAAGGGATTAACCCGTCTTTCTGCACCCATAAGATTTTCCTTTTAGATAATTGCCGCAAAACTATTCAGCCGCAGCGACGTCTTAACCCAAACATAAAAGACGTCGTTAAGGCCGAAATTATTAAATTATTAGATGCGGTGATTATTTATCACATATCGGATAGTACGTGGGTTAGTCCCATTCACGTGGTGCCCAAAAAGGGCGGTCTTACCGTAGTGGAGAATGAGCACAATGAACTCGTCCCAACTCGTACTGTTACGGGTTGGCGGGTGTGCATCGATTATAGAAAACTAAATGACGCCACCCGTAAGGATCATTTCCCACTACCATTTTTAGACCAGATTTTAGAGCGTTTGTCCGGTCATCCGTATTTTTGTTTTCTCGATGGATTATCGGGGTTTTTCCAAATCCCCATTTCCCCCGATGACCAAGAGAAAACAACTTTTACCTGCCTGTTTGGTACCTTCGCATATCGAAGAATGCCATTTGGCCTTTGCAACGCGCCTGCTACATTCCAAAGATGTATGCTGGCGATCTTTGGCAAGCTGGTAGGAGACATTATGGAAGTCTTTATGGATGACTTCTCTGTTTTCGGAAGCTCTTTCCCGTCCTGTCTTCGTAATTTAGACTGTGTCCTTCAGCGATGCGAGGACACGCATCTTGTTTTAAATTGGGAAAAATGTAACTTTATGGTTCGAGAAGGTTTGGTTCTCGGCCATATGATTTCGTCTAAGGGGATGGAGGTCGATAAGGCCAAAGTTGAAATTATAGAAAAACTTCCCCCGCCTTCCAACGTTAAATCTATTAGGAGTTTCTTAGGGCACGCGGGCTTTTATAGGCGTTTTATTCAAGATTTTCAAAAATAACAAAGCCGCTTACTCTCCTCTTGGAAAAGGAATCAAATTTTGTCTTTGATAACGAATGCGAGTCTGCATTTAATTTCATAAAACAAAAACTTATCAATTCACCTATTTTAGTGGCGCCCGATTGGACCCTTCCGTTCGAGATTATGTGCGACGCTAGTGATATTGCCGTAGGAGCCGTTCTTGGCCAACGTATAAACAAATATTTTCATCATATTTACTACGCTAGCAAGACCCTCACTTCCGCACAAGGAAATTATACGACAACGGAAAAGGAACTTTTAGCCGTCGTATTTGCTTTCGATAAGTTTCGCTCGTATATAACGTTATCCAAAGTTATCGTATTTACCGGCCATTCCGCCTTAAAATATTTGTTAGCAAAAACAGACGCCAAACCCCGCCTTCTTCGATGGATCCTCCTCTTCCAGGAGTTCGATTTAGAGATCCGGGATAAGAGGGGCGCGGAAAATTTAGCCACTGATCACCTCTCCCGCTTAGAAAATCCCGCTGCGGAAGCGCTCGTCGAATCTGACATAAATGACAGATTCTCCGAGGAACGCCTCCTAGCCATAACTACTAGTTCTTCTTCCCCGCCTTGGTTCGCAGATTTTGCAAACTATTTAGTTGCGAGGGTACTTCCAAAAGACTTTTCAAGCAAGCAAAAGAAGAAATTCTTTTCAGACTTGAAATATTTCTTTTGGGAGGACCCTTTCCTTTTTCGTATCTGCGCGGACTAAGCGGTCCGAAGATGTGTCGCGGGTGTGGAGTGCACGCAAATCCTTAGGCACTGCCACGAGGGTCCGGCTGGTGGGCATTATCAAGCTAACCGGACCGCGCGGAAGGCGCTAGAGGCGGGCTTCTTTTGGCCCACTCTATTCAAAGACGCTCACAATTTTGTGCGCGCATGCGATAGCTGTCAGCAGTCGGGTAACATTTCTCGTCGCGACGAGATGCCCCAAAACATGTTTTTAGAGTGTGAAGTCTTCGATTTATGGGGCATAGATTTCGTCGGCCCCCTACCTCCGTCTTTCAAAAATATGTATATTTTAGTAGCGGTCTACTACGTATCGAGATGGGTGGAAGCGCAAGCTCTCCCCACCAACGATGCGCGAGTCGTCGTTACATTTGTTAAAAAGCTATTTTCTCGCTTCGGCACTCCGCGCGCTATTGTAAGTGATAGGGGGACACATTTCTGCAACACCCAGATGGCTAAAAGGTTAGCTAGATACGGCGTCACGCACAAACTTTCCACCCCTACCACCCGCAAACTAGTGGCCAAGTAGAGGTAGTAAATCAGGAGATAAAGCGCATATTAGAGAAAACTGTTTCACTTAATAGGAAAGATTGGTCCATCAAACTCGACGATGCGTTGTGGGCTTATCGTACCGCATACAAAACCGCAATTGGTTGTACGCCGTATCGATTAGTGTACGGCAAAGCGTGTCATCTACCCGTAGAATTAGAACATCGCGCACTTTGGGCTTTAAAACTTTTAAATCTCGACGCTAACTTAGCCGCCCAAAATTGAAAACTGCAACTAAACGAGCTCGATGAATGGCGTGCAAACGCTTACGAGAGCAATAAGTTCTATAAGGAGCATTCTAAGTTTTATCACGACCGAAAACTCAAGCCCCCAAAAACTTTTTCTCCAGGCGATCTTGTCCTTCTTTATAACTCACGACTTAGACTTTTCCCCGGGAAACTTAGATCACGTTGGTCCGGCCCCTTCAAAGTTGAAGAGGTTTGGCCTTATGGGACCATACTCGTCTCCCACCCGGATAAAGGCTCGTTTAAAGTGAACAGTCATCGCTTAAAATTATACATATCAGGCGATCCTGTGGACGGTAATTTCGAATCCATAACCCTCCTAGATATATAAACCGCCAACATAGTCAAGCTACGCGACTATAAACAAAGCGCTCCTGGGAGGCACCCCATGTTTATCTTTTTCGTTATCTCTTTACCTTTTTCTTTGCTATCTTTCTTCCTAATGCAGGGTTCCTAAACTGCGCCTTCCCCACCTCCTATTAGAGAAGCATCTACCCCCCCCCCCCCATTTCTTTCTTTTCTTTGTATATATTCTCTTACCTGTTTTGTTCCGCATACTTACGTTACAATATTGGGGACAATGTTGGACTTAAGTATGAGGGTGTTTTCTCGCTTTCTTTTTCATATTTCTATTTTCTGCACTGTCTTTCTATTTTCTTCACGGTCTTTCTATTTTCTGCACTTTAAACATAAAAAAATTATGAACAAAAAAAAACTATAAAAATAACAAAAATATCAAAAAAAATTGAAAATAACAAAAACTTCAAAAAAAAATTGAAAATGACAAAAACTTCAACAAAAAAATTGAACATGAAACCAAAATCCCAAAAAACTAAGTTTTTTTTTCTGTCTTTAAATTGTTTTTGTTTTATGTCTTTTTAAACCAAAAATCCCAAAAAAAATTGTAAAACACAAAAAAAAAACAAAATTTCAAACAAACAAAAACTCCAGAAAAATTATAAAACCAAAATTCCAAAAACATTTTTAGTTTCATTTTGTAAAAATCTGTGTAAATATTTTTGTAAAACTTTTCTCTCTCATTCTTGTAAATACCGTTTCTTTTTCTCGCACTTTCCGCAAAACCTAAAAAATCTAAAAAAAATAATAAGTTCCAAATAAAAATAAAAAAAAATTCAAAAAAAAATGTTTTGAAAAACTAAATGAAAATTCAAAAAAAAAAATTGAGTAAACCAAAACCAAAAACAAAAACAAAAAATGAGATAATAAACAAAAAAAAACACAAAAAACAAATGATGATGAAAAACCTCTAAAAAAACCAAAAATATTTTGAAACAAAAAACACAAAAAAAACTTTTGAAACAATTCCATCAAATATACCATCCTTAATTTTCTTGCTATCCAAAAATTTTGCTTTGAGTTCATTTATATGTGAATTTTATTAATTCTTTGTTTGTTATTCGTTTGTTAATTATTGATTGAAAAATTTAAATATTCGGGGTTAAGTTTTAAAGAATTCATTATGCTTTGTTAAAAATAGCGAACTCGTTTTAGGCACTACTTCTAATTTTTCATTGATAGGAGCACGTGTATTATGTTAGAAAATAATGATTATAGGATTCAATTATGTTTACTTTTAGCTTTTTGAAAAATTGGAACTTACAATTTATTAAGGTTGCTCTCAAAATTGTTTTTTAATAAAAAATCTAGTTTTCTTTTCTCACCGTCCTTATCATGACCGACTTGGCATGATAAAATTGTTATCCTTAAAAGATCCTATGTCAATGGGAATAAGATTTCGTTCCGTAAATATAGGCACCCAATAGATTAAAAAGATTATATGCTATGGAGTAAGAGGATAAAATTCATTACTCCTACACATATACATTGGGTTAAAATTTATTATGAAGTTGAAAAAAAAATCGATATTAGGAAAATAAGATTTCGTTTTCCTAATAATCCAAAAAAAATATGGAGGTTCAAGAAAAAATTACCTCGCCTCAAAAATCAAAACCCTCTTCATAAACCAACATCAACCCCCTTAGCCAATTTCATGATTCTAGATTTAATTCAAAAATCGTTTTGAGAGCATAATTTGTAAATTGCATTATTTCCAGTAAAACTCCTATAGGCTAAAAGTTCATATAATTCCAAACTATTCTTGTTAATCTAACCATTACAATTATTGCTTTCTATTTGATTATATCAAGAAGTCTTTTGGCCAAAACTTTTGCGCTATTTAAATCATCTTCATAAATTTAGGACTTAACTCTTACGCCCCGTTTATTTATTTAGATCTCTCTTATAATTGATTAAGCGGTAGCTAAACTTAGAGTTTTTTTTATTCCTTATAAGTTCATCTCAAACTTTTGCTCTAGAATAGCAAAAGCTTAAGTATGGGGGTATTTGATGAATTGTAAATATACCTACTTTTATGTACATTACTTAAGTCGTTTTATTTAATTTTTGTCATTTCTACTTATTTTTATTCAATAAAATGCTCCTATTTTTGTAAATATTGTACTAACTTGTTTTATTTTATTTGTCAGGAAAAACGTCAAAATATGCAAAAAAATGACATGTCACGCCCGTGACATATTGGTCACGCCCGTGACCAGGGCGTGACAGCTCAAAATCCCGAAAAGAAGCCAATTTTGAAGAGGAAAGCCTGACACGCCCGTGTTCCATGATTCGACACGCCCGTGTCAATCCAACACGGGGCGTGACCAAGCCGTGTCCATCCCGCTCGACGAGTTCAACTCGACGTTCGTCGACCCAAGAGGGACACACCCGTGTCCGATGTGCGACACGCCCGTGTCAGCCCGACACGCCCCGTGCCAGCCAGTTCAATGTTTCGCGCTCAACATTCGTCGAACCCAAGAGGGACACGCCCGTATCCGATGTGCGCCACGCCCGTGTCCGCCCGACAAACTGCCGCCGGCGAATCCTGAAGTCAACATCGCCTTTAAGCGCCGAACGACACGCCCACCGTCACGCCCATGACCTGGGGCGTGACCGCCGCATTTTCGGCCGGAAAGTCAAATCGCCGTCAAATCCGTCAGATCGCCGAAATTCTGCTGTAAAATAGTGCTGACACGCCCCCCCGACACGCCCGTGTCGGAGGGAGTGTACTTGGAAATTTTTGCCTATAAAAAGGCAGTTGCTGTATGAGTTCAGGGTTCCAAAAATCCGAACCATTTTGATGTATAAGGGCTGCCGTTAGAGCTGCTTTAGTGCTATGTAAGGATTCTCTTTCCCCCTTTTTGAATTTAGTTTGTTTAAGCTCCTGTAATCAACTTCTTTTATTAATAAAATAGATATTTTTCTCATCCTTATATGCTCTGAAGTTTCTCTAAAGGCCTCCTTTTCATCAATCTTATACACTTTCATGTTTTAAAATGAAAATGTTCTCGTTTTCTTTTCAATTATAACAAAATTTATAGCCGTTATTATGTCCGTTTTCATTTTCAAACTCTTTAAATTTGGTTAGACTTAGGATTTTCATGCTTCAAAATGCGTTTTTATGAACTTGTAAAACATTAAAAAGGTAGTTTTCATCTCTCTCAACTTAGCTTTTACTTTGTTTTAATTATAAAACTACTGCTTCTTTTTAGCTTACTCCCACTTTTTTAACCATTTTACAAGGCTATAGTAATGTATAAATTGTCATTTTTATTTTTCATCAACTTTCATTTTAAGTACTTACAAAAAAATATTTTCGCTCGAACAATTTTTATTTTCACTTTTTAAGCATTTCTATCAAAATCTAACGGTAAAAATGTAAACGTTTTAATTTTTCGGGCACTTGCCTTTCTCACTTTAATTTGAAAACTTTTTGCTCAAACAATTTTTATTTTGCCTTTTTATGCATTTCTACTGCATTCCAGCGGTAGAAATGCAGTCATTTTAATTTTTCGATAACTTTGATTTTTGCAATTATTTTAGCACGAGTGTGTGCGTGTATGAGATATTTTTCAGCTCCTAAGTTAAATTATGCAAGTGTGTGTGTGTGTGGTTATTCAAGTAGAGTGCGTGTGTTGTTTTTATTTTCCGCCTACTCATTTGAGTTAATTGGCTGGATTTTATTCAAGTAGAGTGCGTGTGTAATTTTTATTTTTCCGCCTACTCATTTCAGTTAATTGGCTGGATTTGATTCAAGCAAGTGTTTGTAGTTTTTATTTTTTCCGCCTACTCACTTGAGTTAAATGGCCGGTCTGTATTTTCAGTCCTACTCGTTTGAGTAGGACTTATAATTTTCATTCTTTATTTTTCCGCCTACTCACTTGAGTTAAATGGCTGGATTTGATTTTCCGCCTACTCGCTAGGAGTTAAATGGTCGGACTTTATTTTGATGTAAATATTTAAGAAAGCACTGTAATCGCATTTATTTTCTCCTACTCGTTTGAGTAGGACTCGCTTTCATTTCAGTCCTACTCGTTTGAGTAGGACTTGTAATTTTCAGCTTTAATTTTCCGCCCCCACTCGTTTGAGTGGGACTTGCAAATTTCAATTATGCACTTTTCAGCTTTTATTTCCCGCCCCCACTCGTTTGAGTGGGACCTGCAAATGTCAATTATGCAATTTTCTCTTATGTGTAACTTAGTTTTATTTCTTCCTTTTGTTATATGTTTGAATGAGTGCGGGTGTGTTTATTTGTAATAACTTTTCTAAAATTAGGTTATTTTGCTTTTCTTCTTATTTTCTTTATAACCTTTCAGCGAATAGTTTAGGACGCTCGCATAACCAAACATATAAGCTATCCCCATTCCGATGAGTGGCTAATTGCTTTTAGCCCTCGGTATCGAAGAGCTTTGGGATCTAAAATGTTTTAAATAACCAAATGTCAAATTTTTCAATTTAATTAAAAACTTAAGGTTTACCCCGGGTTAACGACGTGTAGACCCACATATCGATGTGTGGGATCTATTTCTGTTATCCATACGCTAGCTAGCCAAGAGGCCGTGCATATGGACAGATCACCCCTGGGTAGATAGAGTTCCGCACTAACGCTCGAGAGAGGAGGCGCGCTAACTCTACCGGATTGGGTTCCCCACCCAATAGCCGGGTTCTTAGCGTACTGCGGGCATTAAGGGGAATCCTTCGTCGGACGAGAGCCCGGTCGAATAGCCTTAATGTCTAGGTGAGCGATATTCCTAGAGATAGGTGAGCTCATTATTTTGAACCTCCACGGCCAAGTTTCCGCATTAATTAAATTGAAACCTTAGATATCTAGTTATTCAAATTTATTTTTAATCCTAACGCAATTCGATACCGGGAGTTATCTCTTCATCGACTACTTTCTTAAAATCTATTTTCGTTCCTATTTTACTTAAAACCCTCAACTTCTATTTCGGTAAAATAATAGTGTTTCCAGAGGAGTAGGGGTAATCAACCCATTCCCGTGAATAATACGACCTCGGTATTCTCCCGAATATCGAGTACTACTTGCGATAGGTGCACTTGCCTACCCCTAGCAAGCCCCCGACGATCGACTCACCGAACCAACCACAGTAAGAGTCTGTTCGCGGGCCAATCACTCCTCTTCACCACTTCCTTTCAGATGGCGGAAAGGTCATGCAGCTCCTCCACCATATCCTGGCAGAGCCGCAGCTGTTCCTCATTCTTGGCTTGCCATTCTTCCTTGCCTTCCTCGGCTGCGACGACTCGAGGCATTTGAATTTCAATTTCTACGGGGAGTACTACCTCACACCCATGGGAGAGCTTGAAAGTATTCTCCCCTGTTGCTGTGTTGGGGGTGGTCCTTATGGCCCAGAGAACTGCGAGAAACTGCTCCACCCAGCTCCCCTTCAGATTTTCTACTTTCTTCTTTAGGAGGTTAACAATGATCTTATTGGTGGCCTCCACTTGCCCGTTGCTCTTGGGATGGTGGACCGAGGCAAACTTGAGATCGATCCCAAGCTACTCGCAGAAACTAGCGAACTCCGCGCTGGCGAATTGGGGCCCGTTATCCGTGGCAATTGCCTGGGGCAGCCCATAGCGACAGATGATCTCTCCCCAAACAAAGTTTCTGATAACCTGGGAGGTCACCTTGGCCAGCGCATTCACCTCCAACCACTTATAGAAATAATCGATCATCACCAACATGAACCTCCTTTGCCCACTGGCCTGGGGGAAAGATCCAACCAAGTCCATCCCCTAAATGGAAAAGGGCCAGGGAGCTGTGATACTCTTGAGTCACTGAGACGGCTGTAGTTGGAGGGGGGGGGGCAAATAGCTGGCACTTATGGCATCTTCTTGCGAACTCTGTCGCATCACGGCCCAGGGTGGGCCAGAAATACCTTTCCCTGACGATCCTTCCTTCCAGGGTCCGACTCCCGGAGTGACTCCCACACTCCCCGGAGTGGACTTCTTCCAAGATTCTTTGTACTTCATTCTCGGCCACGCAACGGGCCAGCATTCCCGAGAGAGTCTTCCTGTACAGTTGCCCGTCCTGGAGTAGGTAATACGCCGATTTGTACCTGAGCTTTTTCTTGTCCACCCTCTCCGGATACTCTCTCGTGAAAAGGAAGGTTGTGACCGGCTCCATCCACGAGGGCCGCTGATCTATCTCCATGAGCTCTCCCTCTTCGATGGAGGGGAGGAAAAGGTTGGTGATGGTACCCCCCACCCGGGGATCATGATTCGCTATTTGGTCGATGCACCACCACTATCTGCTCAATTCTACATCCTTGGGGGCTCTCCAAGATCACCCCTACCGCCAGGGAATGCCTCCTCAAGGCACCATCCACCTTCACCTTCCATGGAGTAGGTCGAGTGAGCTCTTCCTCCGCCACCTCAATCACATAATCGGCCAAAAAGTCGGCCATCGCTTGAGCCTTGATCGAGAGGCGGGGGACGAAGGAGATGCCGAACTCGCTCAACTCCACCGACCACTTGGTCAGCCTGCCGGAATGCTCCACCCCCTCAAAGATGTTGCGGAGTGGGTGGTCAGTCACCACTCGGATAGAGTGTGCCTGGAAATAGGGCCGCAGCCTTCGGGCCGAGATGACTAGGGCGAAGGCCAGCTTCTCCAAAATTGGATAACGGAGTTCGGCCTTCCTCAAGACTCGGCTCACATAGTATACGGGGAGCTGCTTCTTCCCCTCTTCACGAAGTAGGATGGAGCTTAACGCCTCTGCCCCGACCCCGAGATACAAAAATAGGTCATACCCCTCCTTGGGCCCTTGGAGCAACGGAGCCCGCGACAATTGCTTCTTGAGGGACTGGAATGCATTCTCGCACTCCTTGGTCCACTTGAATTTTTGGCCCCCATTAATGTTTTGAAGAAGGAGGAGCACTTCTCCCCGGCCCGGGAGAGGAACCTGCTTAACCCTGTCAGCTTCCCTATCAACTGTTGTACCTCCTTTGTATTCTGCGGCGACCCAAGCTCCATGATAACCTTGACCTTATCAGGATTTGGTTCGACCTCCGCAGGGGTGAGGAGGTGCCCCAAGAACTTCCCCCTGCTTGCCCCGAAGACGCATTTCAGGGGGTTCAATCGCATCTTGTACTTACGCAGGGTGGCGAATGTCTCTTCTAGGTTCTGGACGTAACAGACCACATCCTGACTCTTGATCATAAGATCATCTACATACACCTCCAGGTTCCTCCCGTTCTATTCTTTAAAGACCCTGTCCATCATCTTTTGATAGGTTGCCCCTGCGTTCTTCAGCCCGAATGGCATCATCTTGTAACAGTAGCGCCCTTCACCCGTGATGAACGAGACGTACTTGACGTCCGGGGGGTGCATCCTGATTTGATGATAACCTGAAAATGCATCTAGAAAACTCATTACAGAAAAACCAACGGCTGAGTCAACCAGCGCGTCGATCCGAGGCAATGGATAACAGTCCTTAGGATAAGATTTATTAAGTAAAGAGAAGTCGATACACATACGCCACCGACTGTCTGCCTTTTTAACCATGACTACATTGGAGACCCAGCCGTGGTATTGGATCTCGGACACGAAGCCAGCCTTGAGAAGCTTTGCCACCTCCTCTTTGATTGGCTCTGCAAGCTTGTCCGCGGTGGACCTCTTCTTTTGTTAGACAGGGCGTGCTCCCGGGTCCAAGTTGAGGTGGTGGCAAGCCACATCCACGTCAACCCTCGGCATCTCCGCGGCGCTCCATGCAAAGATGTCCATGTTCTTCTGGATGCACTCCAGCATCCTGCCCTGAGCCTCCGGGGTCAGCCCTCTGCTGACGCGGACCTTCTCCACCTTACCTTCACGGGTTAGGACCTCCAGTTCTACCACCTCTTCCGCAGCCTCCAGCCTGGACTGCTCCCCCCATTCTTCAACATCCCTCTCCTCTAGGATGAGGACCTCAGCCTCCACGTCTTACTCTATGGCCATCGCCTCGGCCGACTCCTCCCGATCTCGTCCTTCCGCCTCTACCTCGGCACAGCTCTCCACCTCCAGCTGCTCCCTGCCAGCTTCCTGCTCCGCCTCCTCCATCCTTTGCTCCATCTCTTCGGCTCCCTCTTGCCAAGAGATGTAGTTCACGGCGGTGACATAGCACTCTCGCGCCACCTTGGGTTCCCACCTGACCCGGACCCGGATCCCCTCGGCATTGAACTTTAAGCACTGATGGAACGATGAGGGAACGTAGCAGAAGGCACTGATAAAGGGCCTCCCAAAGATGGCGCTGTACCTGCTGGGGGCATCCACGATGACGAACCTAGAGTTCCTGGACTGCCTCCTGATACTAAAGATCACGGCAGTGAACCGGTCGCACAAGTAATATAAAATGGGCGAGTTTTTCCCAAGTATCAATCTCTCAAGGAACACAGTAAGGTGGAGTTAATTTCGAGGAGGACTTGATATTGAAGTCCTTAGGTCGGCGTTAAAGATGGGGGTTTTGATATTGCGAAGAAAATCAAACACTATCAACAACTCCTATGCAACGCCGTTATGCGATGCTTCGCTAGGCGGGATGGAAGGCTAGTCGGGCCGCTATGCACCGAATCACTAGGCGGATGGGCGAATAGGCTTGCGGATGAGGTGGTTAGAACGGCGGAATGAGGGTCGTGAGCACCTCTTCGCAATGCATGCCACTAGCAATTGCTAGTGCGGCAAGGGCGGATGGATGATGGATGAAATATGGCGCAACTCAAGCAACTTAGGCAGTAAAATGAAATAGGAATCACATAGACATGAAACACATAACATATACAACCCCAGTGCACTTCATCAATATAAATAGATTTAAACACCAATATTCAACAAGAAAGCAAGAACAAGTCAATAGATCGACTGAATCTGAAGTCTTGTTGAGGATTCACGGTTGGAATCGTCGGGTTGTCAATCCGCATCCAGGCTCGGTCCTCAACTGCGTCCGGGGTAGAGAAGGGCTGTCACCACCTTCCAATGGGCCGTCTTCTTCATGTCACGATAGCAGACGAAAGTTGCAAGCTTCCCTTTTGCTTGTTGGCGATGGAGTCAAACCCTACTTAAAGCTCACGGATGAAGGAGAAGGCCGAGAGGAAGCTACGGCTTGGATTTGGCGGTGAAAGCTTGCCCGGAGCACCTCCCTAGGGTGGATGATGATGAAAAATGACGGAGAAGGCGGAAAACGGCGGAGAAATTTCTAGCTCCGGATTCTATCTGCGATCCTCTGGATTAGGGCGAGACCTGCATATTTATAGAAAACAGAAATGAACAATGCGCATGATCACGGGCGCATGACCAGTGGTCGTGCGCACTATGTCCAGTGATCGTGCGCACTGGCATGGTAGATTAGGAAGAAGAACTGGGACAACGCGCACGAGCAGTGGCGCACGACCAGAGGTCGTGCGCACTAAGTCCAATGGTCATGTGATTACTCCAGACAAAACTCCAGAAAAGAGGAATCAATGCACACGATCAGTGGCGCACGACCGGTGGTCATGCGCACTAGGTCCAGTGGTCGTGCGATTACCCCAGGCAGATTTTGGAAAAAGAAGAGTAGTGAGCACGATCAGGGGCGCACGACCAGTGGTCGTGCGCATTAGATCCCATGATCGTGTGCAGTATTCCTATTTCACAACCATCCCGGAACACGCACACGACCCCTGTACCGATAGGAAAAACAAATCACTAATCTGTGCAGACATTCCAGGCAATCACAAAAAGGAGTACAAATAATAAAAGTAACAAAATACACAACCACGAGCATAAATGTGCACTAACTCATAAAAAGGACATAATAACAAATATGAACAAATAAAGCTCTAAAGTGAAGTGCATCAACGAGAAAACAAGCCCAGATGAGTCCGAAAATAGGTATATAAAGTGGACTCATCACACCCACAGACTTAACTGTTTGTGCTTCCCGAGTAAACAAAATCTAAGCAGATAGGGAAAATTACTAACTAACAAAGAAATTGAAAAACAAAGTACCATGCGAAGTCGCATGCTCGCACGCGTAAAAAATATAATAGAAGAAATTTCTAAGTATGCGGAATAGTTTATATTTTTCACAATGCGGATCAACATTTTATTATTACTCAAAAATGGAATCATGGTGTTGGGTACATTGGAAAATGTGTACCAGATTTGATGAAGCCTCACCCTACTCAATGATATGCATCAAGGTGTATTTGATGTTGTTTTGAGTTTATATGTGCAGGTTAAGTAATTGCAGGAAATGCAGAAAAATTTCTAAGTCCATGTGTCGACACCAGGAGAAGCTGTGTCGACACTTATGAAGGCTTGTGTCGACACTGGAGAAAGGCTGTGTCGACACTTGGATTTAATTGTGTCGACACCAGGAAAGACTTTGTCGACACCTGAAGAAACTGTGTCGACACTAAGAGGTAGTGTCGACTCACTGTGAAGCATTGTCGACATCAACTGTGTCGACACCAAGAGGCAATGTCGAGATACTGAAAACTTTGTCGACATCAAATGTGTCGACACACAGTACTTGTGTCGACACACAGTAGAGCTTCAACAAAGTTAAAGAGAAGAAGTGCTTGTGTCGACACACTGAATCAGTGTCGACACATTCTACAGAAGGCTGTGTCGAGAAGTATTTACAACAACAAAGGAGCTGTGTCGACACCACCAAGGCTTGTGTCGACACTTAGTCCACTTGTGTCGACATTTGTCTAATTGTGTCGACACATGAAGAAGTTCAGTCTCGACACTTTCAAACAGAGACAGTATTTCAAGAAGTGACTGGATGACTTGACAGCTGCCATTTCTAACCGGTCTACTGCAACTGTCAATGATGTCAGAAGTTTGTTAAAAACCGGATCAGCCGGTTACCATGGAGGAAGACTATATAAAGGCTTTCTCCTTCAACAGAATAGAGAAACACAGATTAGAGAAACTAATACAGATTTCTAAAGAAAAAAAAGAAGTTGGAGAGAGAGAGGTCCATCTTAAGAAGTGCAGTTGCTGAACCAGGCTGCCAAGAAAGATTCAGATTGAGATCTGAATCAGAAGTCAGAAGCTGATTGAAGATCAACTTCTCTAGAGTTCAACCCTACTGAGTTCAGATTCAAGAGGCTTTGAAGAAAGCTAAGAGAGGTTGTTCTCTGCCATCAGGTTCTTTAAAGAACTGATCAAGAAGCCATCCATCCTCTCTCTCTCTACCAGGGAGGTGGTATAATACTTTGTTAAATCAAATTTCTGTAGGATCTATTCTAGATCTGAGCTGTAAGCCTGTATTATAAAGGCTGAGTGTAGGAGAGTAATTTCTCTGAGTGGTAGGCCTTGTTGAAGGCTGAGGTAGGGCTGTGATCCTGAGTTGTAGGAGATTGATATCTCTGAGTTGTAGTCCTTGTGTAGGCTGAGGTTGGGCAGATTGCCTGAACTGTAGGAGCCTTGTTGGGTTCTGAGTTGTAAGATCTGAGGATCTGAGGTAAAGAGAAGAAGTTAGGCCGAATCTAGCACACTGCTAGATAGGCGAAGGGGGAAAGTGGATGTACCCAGACCTTGGGGAACCAGTATAAAATCTCGGTGCAATCTGTGATTGAATTATTCTGTGAATGTTGTGCTGTGTTAGCTTTAAAATTAACTGCTGCTATGTAATTAACTATATAGATTTGCTGCCTTAAAAAGTAAAATGAATTACACCTATTCACCCCCACTCTAGGTGGTTAGGCACTAATTCTTTCAAGTGGTATCAGAAGGAGGTTCCTCAAAGAAGGACTTAACATTCTGAGTAAGATCCTTAAGGCAGATTCAAGATCAAGAAAATGGGTTCAGGAGAAAATCATAAGGAACTAGGTTCTATGAAATTAGCCATATGCAGAATGGAGATATTTAGCATCTGGAAAGAAAGGGTCAGGCTGTTTATGGAGGCTTCTGATCCAAGGATCTACATTACAGTGAAGGAAGTTCCTTATATTCCTATGAAGATTTCAGTACTTGATACCAACCAAAGAATTCCAAAAGATTTTTCAGAGATGACTAAGGATGAGATCATCCTGGCAACTATGGATAAAAGAGCCCAGAATATCATAGTAAGTGCCATAGATGATGCAACCTTTCAAAATTTGATTCACTGCAAGACCTCCAAGGAAATGTGGGATACTTTGATAGTTTACATGGAGGGTTCTGAAGAAGTCAGACAAGACAGAAAATCTATGCTGAACCAGGAATATGAGAGTTTCAGACAAGGAAAGTTTGACAGTATAACTGAGTGTTATAAAAAGTTCTATAGAATAATAAATGAGCTGATGTCCTATGGAAGAGTCTTCAGTACATATGAACTGAATGATAAATTCCTAAGATCCTTGACAAAGGATTGGGACACTAAGATTTGTATCATTAGGGAAGTGGCCAAACTTGCAGATATCTCTCCACCAACTTTGTTTGGAAAACTGCTGTCATATGAGATGCAACTGATGTCTAGGAAAGAGGAAGAGAAAAGTGCAAAAGGGGAGCATAGAGAAAAGTCTGTGGCCTTCAAAGTTGAAGCCACTAGGAAGAATAGGAGGATGTCTCCATCACCTCCTAATATAGTTGCTGAAATTGCTTCAGATAATTCAGACAACCAAAGTTCAGACAGCAGTGACTCAGATGAAGACTTTGCAGTATTTACAAGACAGTTTCAGAGATTCCTGAAGAAGAAGCAGTGGAAGTCTAAGCCTTCCACATCTCAGCCTAAAGATGATTATTATCAAAAGAGGAAGTCATCCAAGAAGGACAGGAGCAGGTCTAAGCCAAGCAAATCTACAACATCAAAGATAGTTTGCTACTACTGTAATAGGCCTGAACATGTTGTGGCTGAGTGTCCAGATAAAAGAAAAGAGTTTGCTGATAAAAAGAAGATTCAACACCAGAGCAAGAAGGAGAAATTCTTTGTTGCTAAGAAGTAGAAGAGCTTGACAGACCAATCTTCTTTAGAGTCAGAATCTGAAGCTGAGGCATACATTGGTCTATATGCAGCAGATGAAGAAGAAGAGTTTCTGCAAGTGCTGAACTCTATCTATAAACAAGAAGACCATCTGTGTAAGTGACTGATGGCTGTGTTAGAAGAAGATAAGTGCCAGGATCAGCCTGGTCCTAGTAAGGTACAATGTTTTACTAGAAATTCAGATTGTAGTACTGAGTCAGAGTCAGCAACATCTGTATCAAGGGATGTGGATGGGTCTGAGTCTAAAGGTAATATTAATCAGATGATAGATGAATATGGGGACTTGTTGCAGGCACTAAAGAAAAGCAAAAACCTGACCAAAAATCTGGCTAAGGAAATTGCAGATCTTAAGATGGCTGCATCTGATTCAGAGAAGTTGCTGGATCAGAAGTTAAATGAGATTGCCAGACTGAAAAATATTACTGTTATTCAGATGGGTACTATCACATTTAAGAATGATCAGATTAAAAGTCTGGAGAATAGACTTCAGAAATAAAAGGAGATTGTGGCTAGTTTTTCTAAGCCAAAATCTGTATTACCCTTAATAGATGACTTTGTGTCACAAAAGGGTAAGGCAGGAATAGGCTTTAAGAAAACAGCATGGGCTGCCAAGTTCAATAAGAAAGGCAAAGCCCCAGCACAAAACAAGAAACCTGCTATAAACAATTCAGTTAAGGTTGTACCTAAACAAAGGTATAACAAGTTTGAGTGTTGGTGTTGTGGCAAGGTAGGACACTTTGCCTTAGACTGTTGGCACAATACTAGTGTCAAGGAGTATAGCAGTCTGTCTGTTAGAAAAGCTGCAGGCAGATTTGTTAAATTTCAGACTAACATGAACCAAGGACCCAAAACTCATTTGAGTTCTAAGGTTAAGTAATTATTTATTGCAGGTGAGTCCATATTGTCATGCCCCTATATGGTACTTGGACAGTGGATTTTACAGACATATGACTGGAACAAGGGGGTTGCTGAAGGACTACTCACCTATCATGAATGGGCCTAAAGTAACCTTTGGTGGTTCTGAAAAATGAATCATCAAAGGATTTGGTAACATTTTAATAACCAGATTACTATCTCTCAAGTGGCCTATGTGAAGGGTTTGAAACACAACCTTATAAGCATAAGTCAGTTGAGTGATTTAGGATATGACATTTCATTTATTAAGAATGGATGTCATATCAAAAGGTCAAGTGATCAAAAGGTCATATTGACCGGATATCGAAGGAGAAATGTGTACTGTCTTAACTTTGTGTGTGAGAACAAAGTTTCTCCTATTTGTCTTGTAGCTGATGAGAGAGCCTCTCATTGTGTTAAATGGCACAAGAGGCTGGCCCATCTTAACTACAAGACTATTGGCCAACTCTTTAGCAAAGAGTTAGTGAGGAATGGTCCTCAAGTTAAGTGTATAAAGGATGTGATATGCTCAGCTTGTCAAAAAGGCAAGCAGACCAAATCCTCCTTTCATAGCCTTGAAAACAAGGATTCAGTGAGGTATCTATACCTCTTGCATATGGATCTATTTGGTCCTATGCCAGTTCATAGTCTAGGTAGGAAGTTCTACACATTTGTGGTGGATGACTATTCTAGATATTCATGGGTGTTCTTTCTGAGACAAAAATCTGAAACCCCATAGTGTTTTATATAGTTTTGTCAAACAAATTCAGAATGAGCTGGACAGTACTGTGGTCAAAATCAGAAGTGACCATGACACTGAATTTCAATATGAGAGTATGACAAGACTGTGTGAAGAATTTGGGATTTTTCAAGAATTTTCCTCACCTAGAACACCACAGCAAAATGGTATTGCTGAAAGAAAGAATAGAACACTGATTGAGGCTGGTAGAACTCTATTGAGTGACACTTCTCTCCCAGAATATTTCTCGGCTGAGGCAGTAAACACTGCATGTCATGTGGTCAATAGGGCTACTATCACCAAAAGCCACAAAAAGACTCCCTATGAGATTATGAAGGGCAGAAAACCAAACTTATCCTATTTTAAGATCTTTGGTTGCAAGTGTTATGTCCTTAACAATGACAAATCTTATCTAACTAAGTTTGCTGCCAAATCCCAAGACGGGATATTTGTTGGGTACAACAACAATAGTAAGGCTTATAGGCTCTACAACTTGATTACTCAAGTTGTATAATAGTCTGTACATGTTGTCTTTGATGAAACAAGACTGATTAACTGTGAGTTGTCAAGTAGTTCTTGCAGTTCAACAGGTATAAATGAGAGAATGGACAAGCTTACCATTACAGAAGATTCAACTGCAAATCAGGAAGTGGAAAATGGTGGCTGCTGTCCAGGGGGTGTACAAGACTCTCCAAATGCTGATGAAAACCAAGAGGTGATGCATAATGAAGAGACTGGAGGTGTTCAACCTGAAGATAGTCTACCTCCAACTATTAGACACTTAAAGGATCATCCAGCAAATCAAATAATTGGTGATCTAAGACAAGAAGTACAAACAAGGAGCAAGAATCTGAACACAGTTCTGTGCTTTAGGTTCTTATCACAAGTGGAACCCAAGAAATTTGAAGAAGCTGTTCTAGACACACATTGGATTGATGATATGCAAGAGGAGCTGAATCAGTTCAGAAGGTGAAAGGTCTGGAAATTAGTTCCTAAACCAAAAGACCACAACATCATTGGAAAAAAGTGGATCTTTAGGAACAAACTGGATGAGAATGGGATCATTGTGAAGAACAAAGCAAGACTTGTTGCAAAAGGATACAGGCAGGAAGAGGGTATTGACTTTGATCAAACCTTTACCCTAGTAGCAAGACTGGAAGCAATTAGGATGTTCCTTGCTTATGCAGCATACCAAGTCTTTAAGGTATTCCAAATGGATGTAAAATCAGCATTCCTAAATGGAAATCTAAAAGAAGAAGTCTACGTAGAGCAGCCCTCAGATTTTGTTGATCCTCTCAAACCTGATTATGTTTTTAGACTTAGGAAAGCTTTGTATGGGTTGAAACAAGCCCCAAGGGCTTGGTATGAAACCTTGTCTACTTTCCTCATTGAGAACAAATTCTCAAGGGGGAAAATAGACAAGACTCTATTTCTTAGGGAATCCAAAGGAAAGATAATCCTAGTCCAAATATATGTTGATGACATAATATTTGGGTCTACTGAAAGTAACCTTTGTAGAAAGTTTGTAAAACTTATGCAAGGGAAATTTGAAATGAGCGGTATGGGAGAACTTAAGTTCTTCTTGGGTCTCCAAGTAAGACAGACTGAAGATTGCTTGTTCATATCCCAGTCTAAGTTCACCCTGGAGTTAATAAAGAAGTATGGTATGGAATCATCCACTACCATGAGAACTCCTATGGGGACAACTGTATCTCTAAGCAAAGATGATGCAGGGAAACTTGTAGATGAAACTTTATATAGAGGAATAGTTGGCTCCCTCCTATATCTGACTGCTAGTAGACCAGATATCATGTATGCCACATGTGTCTGTGCTAGGTACCAATCATGCCCTAAGGAATCTCTTCTTACTACAGTCAAAAGGATTTTGAGATATCTTAAGGGCACACCTAATCTAGGCCTTTGGTACCCTAGGAATGGAGATTTTCTACTGACAGGCTATTCAGATGCAGACTTTGCAGGTTGCAAAGAAGATAAAAAAGTACTACAGGAACCTATCAATTTCTAGGAGGAAGATTGGTGTCTTGGAGCAGTAAGAAGCAGACTAGTGTGGCAATTTCCACAGCTGAGTCTGAATATGTGGCAGCAGGAAGTTGTTGTGCATAGCTGTTGTGGATTCAGCACCAGCTAGACGACTATGGTATTCAGGTAAGTAAAACACCTTTGCTTTGTGATTCTACAAGTGCTATTTCTATTGCTAATAATCCTGTTTCACATAGTAGGACTAAGCAAATAGAAATTAGATACCATTTTCTTAGAGAATATGTAGAGAAAGAGGACATCTCACTAGAATTTGTCAAAACAGATTATCAAATTGCAGATATGTTTACTAAGCCTCTAGATGAAACTAAATTCAATAAGTTTAAAATTGAATTAGGAATGTTGAACATAGATTAGTTTAACAAAATTGGCTAAGTAAAATTGTGTCAACACAAGGAGTTGTCTGTGTCGACACATAGGAGTGGTGTCGACATTCCAGGGAAATGATGTCGACACATCTAGAAAATTGGTGTCGACACTTCAGAGAAGTAGTGTCGACACATCCCGAGTAGGTGTCGACACATCCAGAAGTGGTGTCGACACTTAGGTTCAACACAGATTTCGTCGAGTGGAGTATCGACTAATCGTCGAGCGCAAATGTATAAGTGTCGACACATAGAAGTCAACACTTATGTCGAGACATTGGAAGTCTGTGTCGACACTTTTCAACAGTGTCGACACATTTAGAGGATTATGACGTGCCTTTTCACCTTCATATTTAGAAAGGTATAAATAGGTCAACCACATTGTCTGTCGACACGCTCTCCATAGTTTCGAGACCAAAACTTTGTGTCGACAAATTCTCTCATCTAAATTCAAGATTTCTCTCAACCCTAAAGGCGCCCAAGCTTGAAGACAATGTCAATGAAGGATATGAGCTGCTCGCAATGCCTTTGACCATGCAGAACCTGAAATTAAAGCTGTTGTAACCCTAATTGCTGAAAATGTGTTGGAGTTTCTAGTTTCTGAACCAACAAAGATTTGGAAGAAGGAAACACTAGAATTCTTTGATGCTGCTACCCTAGATCAAACTGGACTCAAAATTAGATCCACAGTCCATGGAGTAAAGGTGAAAATCACCAAGAAGAGTCTAAGAAAAGTTCTTCACCAACCAAGAACACAAGAAAAGCAAGATGTACCTGCATCTAAGATATGGGAAGCACTTCAATCGTGTGGACTGGATTCCACCATAAAGATTGGCTCAGCTTTGAATAGAAAAGGGATGAATCAGCAAGGGAAATTTCTTTCAGAAATAGTTGGCAAAGTCATTATCTACAAGCCAGGGGGCATGATAGGATATCAGCCTATATGTTCAGCTTAATGACCAGGATCATCAATAGACTAAACACTGATTGGTCAGCAATCATTTTTGAGAAGATTAAGGAAAGCATTAAGAAACCAAATCTGGCAAGGATTATGAGTCTCTACTTATTTGGAATAATTCCAGAAGTAATGACACAAGCTAAAATTAATCATATGAGGAGAATGGACATAAGGATTATCTCAAGATGGGATAGGATCCTAACTAAGGACATGCCTGATGAGGAAAGGCAAGAGGTTCCTATGAAATATACAGCACAAGAACTTCCTACACAAGACTCTACAGATGGTGCACAAGTTCAGGGGGAGCCTCTTATTGAGGAAGGGCCAACCCACTTGGACAGTGAAATGTCTACACAAACAATCCTTGAGGTAATTCAAGAGGTGAATCAATCAATTCTCATTGATAAAGATGAGACACTAACTGAATTTTTGTTTGATGTTGACCAGCCAACACAACTCCACAGTCAAGTTCAAGATGTAAACATGGAGGATACATCAGAAGTTGCTGATGCTCCAGAGATAAGAGAATCTCTAGTCCCTACTCAACAAGAATTCACCCTTGAAGAGTTGTTTCCAGATGTAGTACAACCAGAAGTTTGATGGGGAGAAAGCTTATTTTGAGGGGGAACAATTTAACCTTGAGGAGGAGCAAGCTAACCTTGAGGGGGAGCCTGTAGGATTTCAGGGGGAGATTGTAAGAACTGATCAGGAGCAGATAAGAACTGAGGAGGAGCCAAGGACTCAGGGGGAGCAACCTAGGACTGCACAGGTATTGCCTCCTAGTCCAAAGGATAGAGTAAATATAGCCAGTACCTCAGATTCCGATGATGCAGCAGAAGTTCAAGCTAAAAAGAGGAAGCTGATGGTATTCAAAACTAGAAGCCAAAATTATAAAAGGGCTTTACAAACTGCTCCTCAACCTGCACCAGTAACTGATTACAGTTCTTTGTTGATATCTTTACAAGTAAAGCTTGATGAGCAAAGGATAGCCATGGAGAAGTATATAGATGAGACTCACAAAGATCTACAACTCTCCTTGGCTACTTATATAAAATCTATAAGGTTTGAAGTTAATCAGCATAAGAAAGAGATGACTGATTGTTTCCACAAGGGTGGAAATGTTGTGGTCTTTCTAGCCACACATCAAGAAAAGATCAAGACTCAAGTTGATGATATAGCTGTCACGCAAGGCTATGTCTTAGAGAATCAAATTAGAATGAATGAAAATCTGACAGAATCATATAATGTGATTGTTACAGAAATGAAGAATATTGCAACTGCCCAGACTACAACATGGACTCAAGCCAAAGCAGAGTTTGATAAGCACTTCCAGGAAAGATTAGCTGCTGTTCAAACAGCTATTACAAACTCTCAAAAGACTATTTCAGCACAGCTACTGAAGTTGAAGCATTTTTATAAAGATGGCGTAAATTTTCTGGATGAACAAATCAGATTTCAAAAAGATGATCTTAGAGATCATGTTGCCAGAGAAGTCATAAAGGGGGAGAGAGTATTAGTCAAAGCTGGATCTGATCATACTAAATGGATATCAAATAGCATCAGAGCCACACTAGGATATCCACCCCTTTGTGATGATGACAATGTGGCTGAGTCTCGTATACATCCTGCTTATTTTGGAGGTGAACAAGCTGAAGTTGCTCAAGTTATTTATCCTCCAGATGATTTTGAGATGATACATCAAGAAGTACAGTCTATGTACAGTCCTCTAGAGGGTAATAAAGATATTATCCTTGAGAAAGTAGACAAGCCAGAGTCAGAGGAAGTTTTGAACAAAGAGCAAGAAACTCTATTATCTAAGAAAAGATTCAGAGAACGGGCAGAATTGAACCCTGATTTTGAGCAGTGGAGTCCAACATCCAGGAACATTATACTAACTGCTTGGAAAGCTGTAAATGATAAAACCCATGATAGGGGTAAATGGTACTCTACACAAGAATGACAAAAGCATGAAGCCAGGCAAGAAGCCATAGTTCAGTAAAGAAGAAAGGCAAAACTTGGGAAGCTACCTCCTAATGCTCAGGAGCCTAGTGATGGTTAAAACTCCAAAATTATTTACGGTCACGCGGAGACCCGGCGGTTTTATTTAAGTAGAAAAGCGGATTTGATTTTATTTAAGAAAACAGGGCGCGCGTATTTATTTATTTGGTATATAAAAAGGTGTGATCGAGTTTTAACGAAAGGAGGCAAGTGCACCTATCGTGAGTAGTACAGGATATTCCTGGTGGAATATCGAGGTCGTATTGTTCTCGGGGTCGGTTCGATTATTTCTACTCTTCCCTGGAGGGGACTATTATTTTACCGATAATTATCTTGTCGGGATATTTTATATATAATAAAAATGCAGAAAAAGAAAATGAAAGCATAAAAAGAAAGCAATAAGGTGGTGCCGATGAAGAGCTTAGCTCGATGGCACCGAGAAAACAAATGAACTAAAATAGACTTTAAATAAAAAGAGCTCCTAAGTTTCTAATTAATTAAGGCGGAGACTTGGCCGTGGAGGTTCCACTAAAATGAGCTCACCTATCTCTAGGACTATCGGTCACCTGAACGCTAAGACTATTCGACCGGGCTCTCGTCCGACGAAGGATTCCTCTTAACACCCTCATTACGCTAAGAACCCCGCTATTGGGTGGGGAACCCAATCCGGTAGAGTTGGCGCGCCTCCTCTCTCGAGGATTAGTGCGGAACTCTCTTCGCCAAGGGGTGATCTGTCCATACGCACGGCCTCTCGGCGAGCGTATGGAAAACGGAAATAGGGCCCACACATCGATATGTGGTCCTACGCGTCGTTAACCCCGGGCAAACCTTAAGTACTTTTAATTAATTAGAAAAATACGACCTTTAATTATTTTAAGCTATTTTATCTATCCCAATGCTCTTCGATACCGAGGGCTAAGAACGGTTAGCCACTCATCGGAATGGGGACGGCTTGCGGTGAAAAGCAGAAAATAAAGCGATAAAGAAAGCAGTAAATGAAAGCAGTAAATGAAAGCAGGAAAATAAAGCAGAAAATTACAAGTCCTACTCAAACGAGTAGGACTGAAGAAAGCTGTAAATTGCGAGTCCCGGCGCAAATGCGTGTGCGGGAGAAAGAAAGCGGGTCCTACTCAAACGAGTAGGACTAAATAAATGCAACACACGCACACACTCTACAGAAAGTAAAACTCACACACACGCTCTCTCGACATAAAGTAAACACACACACTCTACAAGAAGTAAAACTCATGCACACACTCTCTCGACATAAATGAAAACACACACACACAAATCCTACTCAAATGAGTAGGGAAAATTAAGAGCTGCCATTTAACTCGAATGAGTAGGCGGAAATAAAGAAAATTACAAACTCACGCACTCTACAGAAAGTAAAATAAGCAAGCGTCATTTAACTCTTAACGAGTAGGCGGAAATAAATGCGCATACATAAAAAATTGCAAAAAACTAAGTTGCCGAAAAATTAAAACAACTGCATTTCTACCGCTAAAATGCGGTAGAAATGCATAAAAAGTGAAAATAAAAATTAAACGAGCGAAAAAGTTTTGCAAATAAACGAAAAATGAATGTTCTAGAAAAATTAAAACGAATACATTTCTACCGCTAGAATGCGGTAGAAATGCGTAAAAAGAGAACGAAAAATTTAAATAAGCAAAAGTTTTGGAAAATAAAGGAAAAATACATGTGTTTGGAAAAACAAAATAACAACATATCCCCTCTTATAATGCTATAAAAACTCCTAAAAAGTGGAAGAAACGATAAAAGGATGAAAAATTTTACAAAACTAAAAAGTCTAAGTGAAATGAAAATGACAAAACCACTTTAAAATAGTTTTTATATTTTCATAAGGACGGGTTTTAGAACAAAAACTAAATAGCTATTATGAAGACATCTACTTAACAATAAAAAGAAGAAATAACATTTTACTCTCATACACACACACACACACACGTTTAAAAGAACGAAAAACAAAAGCTAAAGCAAAATAAGATTGCATAAGTGAGGGCGTTCCAATGCATTCCAAAGTCATATAAAGAGAAGAAAAAAAACATATTTTATTACATAAAAGAACAAATTACAAAGATACGAAAATAAAAGTTAAGGAGAGGGGGAGAAAATTCCCTTACATAGCATTGGAATACATTTAGGCAACACCTCCCTAAGGAAAAATGGTTCAAAAAGGGGAACAGGAACTCAAGCAGAACACTGGAATTTATAGACAAAAATTTACATGGGACACGCCCTTGGTCACGGGCGTGACAGGGGGCGTGTCAGTACTATTTGTGAAGGCGGCCGACGATTTGACGGGAAAGTGGACTTCGGGCTGGACACGTGTCGGTCTCGTGTTGGTCACGCCCCAGGTCACGGGCGTGACTCTGGGCGTGTCAAGAAGGTGGATCTGGGCACGGGTTGCGCCGAAAGTCTTCGGCAGCATCTTGTCGGGCCAGCTGGAAAGGTCACGCCCCAGGTCACGAGCGTGACTCTGGGCGTGTCAGTTGGTGTCGACACTCGACGAATGTCGAGCGGAAAATGTCGAGTTAAAATCGTTGAGCTGAGATTGAGTCACACCCTAGGTCACGGGCGTGACTCTGGGCATGACGCGGGTTTGACGATCGTTGAACTGAATTCGTCGAGTGGAGTGGACATGGGCTTGGGGCACGCCCCGTGTCAGGTGACACGGGCGTGACCCCGGGCGTGTCAAGCTTTGCTCTTCAAAATTTGCTGATTTCACTGGAATTTGACGTGTCACGCCCTGGTCACGGGCGTGACCAATTTGTCACGGGCGTGACATGGCATTTTTATGCAGATTTTGATTTTTTTCCTGAAAAATAAAATAAAACAATTTAGTATAATATTTACAAAAATAGGAGCATTTTATTGAATAAAAATAAGTAAAAATGACAAAAATAAATGAAAACAACTAAATTAATGTACAGAAAAATAGGTATATTTATAATTCATCAAATACCCCCATACTTAAGCTTTTGCTATTCCAGATCAAAAGTTGGAGATGAACTTATAAGGAATAAAAGAAATCCTAAGTTTAGCTACCGCTTGAATTAATTAAAAGTAAGATCAAAATAAACATCCGGGGTTAAAGAATTAAATCCTAATTTATGAAATGTTATAAATAGAGGAAGAGTTTCAAAAAGACTTTAGATAAAATAAAATAGAAAGCAAAAATTCATTTTTGTTAGTTTAACAAAGATGGATTGTATTTATATAAAAAACCTTAGCTTAAAAGAAGTTAAAGGAAATAATGCAATTTAAAAATTATGCTCTAAAAAAATTTTAAATTAAGTCTAGAATCATTGAAATGAGATAAGTGGTTTGGTGGTTTATGAAGAAGGCTTGAATATTGAGGTGAGGTAATTTTTTCTCGAACCTCCAATTTTTTTTTGGATAGTTAGGAAAATGAAATCTTATTTTCCTAACACATAATAATTTTTTTTCTTTCTTCATAAGTAATAAATAACCCAATGTATATGTGTAGGAGTAATGAATTTTATCCTCTTACTCCATAACATATAATCTTTTTAAATTATTGGGTGCCTATGTTTACGGAATGAAATCTTATTCCCATTGACATAAGATCTTTTAAGGGATAGGGGAAAACATGTCAAGTAAGACATGAAAAAAATGGAAGTGGATTTATTTTTCAAAAAGAAATCTAGCTTTTAATAAAAAAGTTTGGAGAGCAATCTTTTTAAAATGAACGTTCAAATGTTTCTAAAATCAAAGAGTAGAAATAATTGAAATCCATGGATGTTATTTTCTAACATAAAAAACGAGCTTCTATTTATAAAAATTAGAAGTGGTGGTGAAAAACAAGTTCCCTATTATAAGGAAAAGACATAAAAAATTATTTAAATCTTAACCCCAGACACTTAAATCTATCGAACTTTAATTAAAAACGAATAGTAAGAAAGAATAACTAAAATTCGCATATAAATTAACTCGAAACTAGATTTTTGGAAAGCAAAAATGGTTAAGATATGATATATTCGAATTATTTTGTTACATAATTTAACAAAAAATATATTTTTTGGATTTTTTAGTGTTTTATCATTCATTTTTTTTGTGTTTTAATTATTATCTTTTTAGGATTTTTAGATTTATATCTTTTTAGGGTTTTTGGGTTTTTCTAATTTTTTATTTTTAGTGTATTTTGATAAATTATTTATAAGAAAGAGTAGAGAAAGAATTGTTATTTACATAGAAGATAGGGGGGAAAGAGAAATGTTTTTTTTTTGTTTTTATATAATGTACAAAGTAAAAAAAACTCGAAGGCGGCCCGCGAACACACTCTTATTTGGTTGGTTAGTTCGGTGAGTTGAACGCCGCGGGGAAGCAAAATGCGAGTTTTTACGAAAAAGAAGAGGTGGGGGGGAAGAGATTTAGTTTTTGAAAAAATATTTACAAAGTAAAATGAATTTTTTTTGAATTTTTTCGATGTTTTTTTTTAAAGTTGCTTTGTGATTTTTGTTTGTGGTTTATGATTTTTTTGAGTATTTGTTTTGATTATATAAGACAAGGAAAATGTTTTTTTTTATGTTTTAAGTTTTGCAATTTTTTTTTTGATATTTTTGATGAGTACAGAATAAAAAAATAGTATATGAAAACACCCACATACTTAAACCCAACATTATCCTCAATGTTGCAGTCTAAGTATGCAGAACGATAATATACAAAATATAATAGACAAAAATAAAAAGGGAGGGTAGAAGCTTCCCTGAGATGAGTTCGGGGAGGCCCGGGTTGAAACCCTACATTATTTAGAAGAAAAAGCAAAAAGATAACAGAAAAAACAAAAAAAGATAAACTCGGCCTAAAGTGTGCGGGCGGTAGGGAGCAAGTGCGTGGGCGACTCGAAGGTAGCTAAGGCCTTAGCGACATGAATGCTATAGAAATGCGCTCCCCTATAGCGCACAAGAGTGAGAAGCGCGCCGAATCAAAATAAATTAAAATATAATAAGTTAAATTAAATTAAACAAAATACATACATATCTTTTTTTTTGTTTTTTTTTTTTAAATGTATATTTTTTGTGTTTTTAAGTAGAGTTTTAGTTTTTAGTTTGTTTTTAGTTTTTTTTACAAGGAAAATATATATTTTTAAGTTTTTTCATTTTTAGTTTTTTTTTTTAGTTTTATAGTTTTTTTCATAAAAATAATGAAAAACAATTTTTTTCTTTTTGTTCAGTTTTTTTTTTTCATTTTTTTTTTGGTTTTTAATTTTTTTGTTTAGTTTTTTTTAGTTTTATATTTTTTTCAAATTTTTTAGTTTTTAAGGTTTTTCAAAATTTTTTTGTTTTGTAAGTTTTTTTGATTTTTTTGTTTTGTTTTATAATTTTGTAATAATAATTTTTTATATAGTTTTTAGTATTATTATTATTATTATTATTATATTTTGTTGGCCATTTTTAATTTCTGTTATAGTTATAGATATAGGTAAAATTAATAGATTTCCAGGGTTCAAAATAATGACAACATTTTGCATCCCCGACAACGGCGCCAAAAACTTGATGGTTAAAACTCCAAAATTATTTACGATCACGCGGCGACTCGGCGTTTTTATTTAAGTAGAAAAGCGGATTTGATTTTATTTAAGAAAACGGGGCACGCGTATTTATTTATTTGGATATAAAAAGGTGTGATCGAGTTTTAACGAAAGGAGGCAAGTGCACCTATCGTGAGTAGTACAGGATATTCCGGGTGGAATATCGAGGTCGTATTGTTCTCGGGGTCGGTTCGATTATTTCTACTCTTCCCTGGAGGGGACTATTATTTTACCGATAATTATCTTGTCGGGATATTTTATATATAATAAAAATGCAGAAAAAGAAAATGAAAGCATAAAAAGAAAGCAATAAGGTGGTGTCGATGAAGAGCTTAGCTCGATGGCACCGAGAAAACAAATGAACTAAAATAGACTTTAAATAAAAAGAGCTCCTAAGTTTCTAATTAATTAAGGCGGAGGCTTGGCCGTGGAGGTTCCACTAAAATGAGCTCACCTATCTCTAGGACTATCGCTCACCTGAACGCTAAGACTATTCGACCGGGCTCTCATCCGACGAAGGATTCCTCTTAACGCCCGCATTACGCTAAGAACCCCGCTATTAGGTGGGGAACCCAATCCGGTAGAGTTGGCGCGCCTCCTCTCTCGAGGGTTAGTGCGGAACTCTCTTTGCCAAGGGGTGATCTGTCCATACGCACGGCCTCTCGGCGAGCGTATGGAAAACGGAAATAGGGAACACACATCGATATGTGGTCCTACGCGTCGTTAACCCCGGGCAAACCTTAAGTACTTTTAATTAATTAGAAAAATACGGCCTTTAATTATTTTAAGCTATTTTATCTGTCCCAATGCTCTTCGATACCGAGAGCTAAGAACGGTTAGCCACTCATCGGAATGGGGACGGCTTGCGGTGAAAAGCAGAAAATAAAGCGATAAAGAAAGCAGTAAATGAAAGCAGTAAATGAAAGCAGGAAAATAAAGCAGAAAATTACAAGTCCTACTCAAACAAGTAGGACTGAAGAAAGCTGTAAATTGCGAGTCCCGGCGCAAATGCGTGGGCGGGAGAAAGAAAGCGGGTCCTACTCAAATGAGTAGGACTAAATAAATGCAACACACGCACACACTTTACAGAAAGTAAAACTCACGCACACGCTCTCTCGACATAAAGTAAACACGCACACTCTACAAGAAGTAAAACTCACGCACACACTCTCTCGACATAAATGAAAACACACACACACAAATCCTACTCAAATGAGTAGGGAAAATTAAGACCTGTCATTTAACTCAAATGAGTAGGCGGAAATAAAGAAAATTACAAACTCACGCACTCTACAAAAGTAAAATAAGCAAGCGCCATTTAACTCTTAACGAGTAGGCGGAAATAAATGCGCATACATTAAAAATTGCAAAAAACTAAGTTGCCAAAAAATTAAAAAAACTGCATTTCTACCGCTAAAATGCGGTAGAAATGCATAAAAAGTGAAAATAAAAATTAAACGAGCGAAAAAGTTTTGCAAATAAACGAAAAATGAAAGTTCTCGAAAAATTAAAACGAATACATTTCTACCGCTAGAATGCGGTAGAAATGCGTAAAATGAGAACGAAAAATTTAAATAAGCAAAAGTTTTGGAAAATAAAGGAAAAATACATGTGTTTGGAAAAACAAAATAACAACATATCCCCTCTTATAATGCTATAAAAACTCCTAAAAAGTGGAAGAAAAGATAAAAGGACTAAAAATTTGACAAAACTAAAAAGTGTAAGTGAAACGAAAATGACAAAACCACTTTAAAATAGTTTTTATAGTTTCATAAGGACGGGTTTTAGAATCAAAAACTAAATAGCTATTATGAAGACATCTACTTAACAATAAAAAGAAAACATTTTACTCTCATACACACACACACACACACACACACACACATTTAAAAGAAGGAAAAACAAAAGCAAAAGCAAAATAAGATTGCATAAGTGAGGGCGTTCCGATGCATTCAAAAGTCATATAAAGAGAAGAAAAAAAACATATTTTATTACATAAAAGAACAAATTACAAAGATACGAAAATAAAAGTTAAGGAGAGGGGGAGAAAATTCCCTTACATAGCATTGGAATACATCTAGGCAGCACCTCCCTAAGGCAAAATGGTTCAAAAAGGGGAACACGAACTCAAGCAGAACACTGGAATTTATAGACAAAAATTTACATGGGACACGCCCTTGGTCACGGGCGTGACAGGGGGCGTGTCAGTACTATTTGTGAAGGCGGCCAGCGATTTGACGGGAAAGTGGACTTCGGGCTGGACACGTGTCGGTCTCGTGTTGGTCACGCCCCAGGTCACGGGCGTGACTCTGGGAGTGTCAAGAAGGTGGATCTGGGCGCGGGTTGCGCCGAAAGTCTTCGGCAGCATCTTGTCGGGCCAACTGGAAAGGTCACGCCCCAGGTCACGGGCGTGAGTCTGGGCGTGTCAGTTGGTGTCGACACTCGACGAATGTCGAGTGGAAAGTGTCGAGTTGAAATCGTTGAGCTGAGATTGAGTCACGCCCTAGGTCACGGGCGTGACTCTGGGCGTGACGCGGGTTTGACGATCGTTGAACTGAATTCGTCGAGTGGAGTGGACACGGGCTTGGGGCACGCCCCGTGTCGGGTGACACGGGCGTGACCCCAGGCGTGTCAAGCTTTGCTCTTCAAAATTTGTTGATTTCACTGGAATTTGACGTGTCACGCCGGGCTGGTCACGGGCGTGACATGGCATTTTTATGCAAATTTTGATTTTTTCCTGAAAAATAAAATAAAACAAGTTAGTATAATATTTACAAAAATAGGAGCATTTTATTGAATAAAAATTAGTAAAAATGACAAAAATAAATGAAAACAACTAAATTAATGTACAGAAAAATAGGTATATTTACAATTCATCACCTAGCAAATATTTCCCTAAGCCCTTTCACTGCTTTGAAAGACAATAAATAAGGGCTGAAAACTTAAGAAGAAAGATCTAAAGGGCAAGAAGCCAGCTGATGATACTGATGCTCCAGTTCAAGCCAAGGTCCAATCAGGCAAAGGAATTGTCATCAAGGAGCCAGAGCAGCCTTAGATTAGATTTACTAGATTTTATCACATTGTAAACTTTAGTGTTTAAAATCTATTTAAAACTATTATGAAAGAATCTTTTGAAAGTTGAACAAAATATGATTAATGCTCATTCTGGTTGTATTGTTATTCTGTGATAATTTGTTATATATGTTTTGTTTTAAGTATTTACCCTGTCATATAATGTTGTTATACATCATAATGTGTATTTGTTATGAATGGTGTATATCATTGACTAAGGGTTATGACTTCTCCAAATATGGGGAGATTGTTGGGTACATTGGAAAATGTGTACCAGATTTGAAGAAACCTCACCCTACACAGTGATATGCATCAAGGTGTATTTGATGTTGTTTTGAGTTTATATGTGCAGGTTAAGTAATTGCAGGAAATGCAGAAAAATTTCTAAGTCCATGTGTCGACACCAGGAGAAGCTGTGTCGATACTTATGAAGGCTTGTGTCGACACTGGAGAAAAGTTGTGTCGACACTTGGAGTTAATTGTGTCGACACCACGAAAGGCTTTGTCGACACCTGAAGAAACTGTGTCGACACCAAGAGGTAGTGTCGACACACTGTAAAGCATTGTCGACATCAACTATATCGACACCAAGAGGCAGTGTTGACACACTGAAAACTTTGTCGACATCAGCTGTGTCGATACACAGGACTTGTGTCGACACACAGCAGCGCTTCAACAAAGTTAAAGAGAAGAAGTGCTTGTGTCGACACAAAGAATCAGTGTCGAAACATTCTACAGAAGGCTGTGTCGAGAAGTATTTACAACAACAAAGAAGCTGTGTCGACACCACAAAGGCTTGTGTCGACACTTAGTCCACTTGTGTCGACACTTAGTCTACTTGTGTCGACACATTAAGAAGTTCAGTCTCGACACTTTCAGACAGAGACATTATTTCAAGAAGTGACTGGATGACTTGACAGCTGCCATTTCTAACCGGTCTACTGCAACTGTCAAAGCTGTCAGAAGTTTGTTAGAAACCAGATCAGCCGGTTACCATGGAGGAAGACTATATAAAGGCTTTCTCCTTCAACAGAACAGAGAAACACAGATTAGAGAAACTAATACAGAATTCTAAAGAAAGAAAAAAAGAAGTTGGAGAGAGAGAGCTCCATCTAAGAAGTGCAGTTGCTGAACCAGACTGCCAAGAAAGATTCATATTGACATCTGAATCACAAGTCAGAAGCTAATTGAAGATCAACTTCTCAAGAGTTCAACCCTACTGAGTTCAGATTCAAAAAGCTTTGAAGAAAACTCAAAGGGGTTGTTCTCTGCCATCAGGTTCTTCCAAGAACTGATCAAGAAGCCATCCATCCTCTCTCTCTCTACCAGGGAGGTGGTATAATACTTTGTTAAATCAAATTTCTGTAGGATCTATTCTAGATTTGAGCTGTAATCCTGTATTATAAAGGCTGAGTGTAGGAGAGTAATTTCTCTGAGTGCTCGGCCTTGTTGAAGGCTGAGGTAGGGCTGTGAGCCTGAGTTGTAGGAGATTGATATCTCTGAGTTGTAGGCCTTGTGTATGCTGAGGTAGGGCAGATTGCCTGAGCTGTAGGAGCCTTGTTGTGTTCTGAGTAGTAAGATCTGAGGATCTGAGGTGAAGAGAAGAAGTTAGGCTGAATCTAGCACACTGCTAGATAGGCGAAGCGGGAAAATGGATGTACCCAGACCTTAGAGAACCACTATAAAATCTCTGTGCAATCTGTGATTGAATTATTCTGTGAATGTTGTGCTGTGTTAGCTTTAAAATTAACTGCTGCTAAGTAATTAACTGTATAGATTTGCTTCCTTAAAAAGAAAAAGGAATTACACATATTCACACCCCCTCTAGGTGGTTAGGCACTAATTCTTTGACACGGTGAATCATCCGGTCACGCGTAGGGAGAAAGTAGACAGGCCACTAAGGTGAGCTTTGACAAAGATCGGGGCTCAGGATCACCTCCAAAGGAATCCACCAATGTCAGGGACCATACGCTTGCCCATTCACACTCTCTCCACGACACTAGTTAGACCCAAGCGCAAATCCGTAGGACTTTAGGATAATCACCTGGCTTGGGTTACGGTGGGGTAAACAATGATAAAAAGAAAGGCTATGGACCTAACCCAAATGAGCTAGCTTAAAAAGAATCCAACCGCTAACCACAATATATGTAGGTACACCACACCTCCAGACTTAACTTTTAACAAATGGGTGTGTGCACCGCCTACTCCAAATATAATCACATTTCCATAAAGATTTTCAATTTAAACTTTTTATTTTCACTTTTTTTTCTTTAAAAATATTTTTCTCTTTTTTTTTCTTTTTCTTCATTTTATTTGAACAATTCAGCAAATATAAACTTGGGAGCTCTACCCAATTTTCACAAATAATAACACCACATCACATCCCAACATGAAAATATAAAACACTAAACTCGACTTGGGTGTGCGACTATGATAGGCTATGGGGCTTTGGTGAATGAAGGTGGAGCTGAATCAAAAGAAGGGTAGGCACAACGGGGCTAGCGAGGATAAGACGTTAGGAACGGTACAAAGCTCAACCGGGCCAAAATGATGGCCTACATCACGCTTACGCTAGACTAACCAAGTACCCATGCTTCGAGAGTATCTTGGGGCAAGTTCTTAGCCACCGAGAAAGATAATCCTTCCTCCCGACTCGAGCAAAATGAGGCTAGTGGCGGTTATACACATCCTTACACTACCGTTTGATTCATACCAGATTCACCAACTTTTGAGTAGAATAAAAAGTCTTTACGCAAATAGAAAAATATAAAACTATAAGCATTCCAAAAAATTTAATCTACTCGAATTTCTATACGAGACGAGAGCAGTTGACTGGAAACACAACAAGGTCAACATTTTACTCCGGCTCACAATCCTAAGCCAGCACCATAATTTTCCCAAATCATATAAAAGAAACGAGTGTAACTCGCAGTATGCAAAAAGCTAAGCACGCACTCACTTGTGTGCAGTGGTGTGTGAAGCAATGAACTAATCAAAATATAACAATAAAAGCATATAGTATGCACAAGAAATGAGTGCGTGCAAAAGGTAACAAATACTGGCTCTCCCCCAGACATAAACTAAGCAACACAGCATATGATAGAGAAATTAAAATCATAAAAAGCTAAGGGAAGAGGTTACCCAATGCTCAGCTAGTGAGCATACCAGAAGACACGTGGAAACCTGAAGCAGGCCCTCTATACGAAGAATCACAACCCCGCCAATGCGATTTTCCATGAATACCTGCAGGGGTGAGCTCCGCAAAAACAAAAGAAAATAGAAAATACAAAAAAAAATTCTAAAACTAAACTAGACATGAAAAATAAAAATGCAGGAAATAAAAGATAAGTACTGGGGTTATTGTCATCCCAGCACGACTTATTCGGCTACGAAAAGGTTCTAGCTAATGGGCCTATGAAAAGAAAAATGCACAGGTAACTGTCCCAATATCCGTTTCGGTAACGGGTACCGATACGGTGATAAAACAGTTACCCCTCTACCTAAATAGTAATACCTGCCCAACACAGGTAGAGGAAATAAGAAATAAGAAGAGGAGGAGCACTGGTCCTCGCTCATCTTATCACAAAATAAATCCTTGCCTAGCAAGGTATCGTCTAAAGGGAGACTGCAGGAGGAGAAAGCAATGAATGGAGCTTCCTCAATAGAGGAGGAATCAACCTCCTCATGAGAGAGGATGCTACCATCGATGACTCGAGCTGAAAGCTCCAAGTCCTCCTGAAGCTCCGGCGGAGACTCAACCCGCCCAGGCTCAGATAAGGAAGGGGTGTCAAGAAATAAAAGAGAAGAAGATCTAAAATAATCAGAAATAGGGAGAGTGGTCCCGATCTCACTCCTAGCAGGATCCAAGCAGAGATCATCGTCAGTATCATACGACTCGTACCGAGGGGAATCCGAGAACTCGAGGTCCGCGGTGGTAAGAGGAACGGCCTCATCCAATAAGGAGGTGCAAACCTCCGCATCGTAAAGGGAATATTCCTCATCCCACCGGGGTGCGTAAAAGTGTTCCGAAGATCCACCTTCTCCGTCGGAGATAGAGGAATCAACATCCCACTTCGGCGCAACCTCGGGCACCGAATCATCCACAATCACGACATCATCAACCGACTCACAAGAAAGAGGAATAGCACAATCCGACAAAAATTGCGGAGGGGCAAGGCTTCTCTCGAAATGAAGCATAGAATGAGCATACCCCATCACAAAATCATTCGCTGACGCCACCCCGTCGAAGACCGGAACAATCTCATCGTCCCATATAGGAGCGTCCATGAGTTCCTGCTCCTCTTTTTGTTGGCTAACACCAGAGTGATCGTCATCACTCAAGGGAAGCTCGTAAAAAGGGATCGTGGGACCCATGAAAGAGCTGTATGCGACTAGAGATTCTTCGGTAATCTCAACGGGTAGAGAACGAGCAAAGTGCATTATGTCAGTGTATGGGCCAGGCAACACCCTGGTAGGCCTGTCCACAACAGGCTTCCGCGAACGGGAGGTTGTTGTGCACACGCCCTCAGAGGGAGAAGGATTGCACAGACGAGGGCAATCCTTCAACATGTAGCCCACACCTTGACATAACAAACACCGAATATAATGCTCGACATTCATAATAGCAATGACATCGATGGATCGACGCAAAGTGTCAAGTAGACGACACTCAGCATCAGGATCCATCACGAACAAAAATAATTGCTGAAAAAGTGCTACACAGCTAAAATAAAAATAGCACGGATCTGCTATCTAAATCAAAAATCAGAAAAGTGCAAAAAAGAAATAAGCAAAATAAAAATTCTAATAACCAAAGCAAATAAACAAAAAAATGATATGCACAAATGGAAAAGGGCTTCAATCTATTATCTCCCTCTCCAAAAACTCACACGACTGTGTTCCCCGGCAACGGCGCCAAAAACTTGATGCTAAAGATCATGGCAGTGAACCGGTCGCACAAGTAATATAAAATGGGCGAGTTTTCCCAAGTATCGATCTCTCAAGGAACACAGTAAGGTGGAGTTAATTTCGAGGAGGACTTGAGACTGAAGTCCTTAGGTCGGCGGTAACGATGGGGGTTTTGATATTGCGAAAAAAGAAAATAAAATACTATCAACTACTCCTATGCAACGCCGCTATGCGATGCTTCGCTAGGCGGGCTAGAAGACTAGTCGGACCACTATGCACCGAATCACTAGGCGGATGGGCGAGTAGGCTTGCGGATGAGGTGGTTAAAATGGCGGAATGAGGGTCGTGAGCACCTCTTCACTACGCACGCCACTAGAAATTGCTAGTGCGGCAAGGGCGGATGGATGGTGGATGAAATATGGCGCAACTCAAGCAACTTAGGCAGTAAAATGAAATAGGAATCACATAGACATGAAACACATAACATATATAACCACAGTGCACTTCATCAATATAAACAGATTTAAACACCAATATTCAACAAGAAAGAAAGAACAAGTCAAGAGATCGACTAAATCCGAAGTCTTGCAGAGGATTCACGGTTGGAATCGTCGGGTTGTCAATCCGCATCGAAGCTCGGTCCTCAACTGCGTCTGGGGTAGAGAAGGTTTGTCACCACCTTCCAATGGCCCGTCTTCTTCGTGTCACGATAGCGGATGAAAGTTGCAAACTTCCCTTTTGCTTGTTGGCGATGGAGTCAAACCCTACTTGAAGCTCACGGATGTAGGAGAAGGCCGAGAGGAAGCTCCGGCTTGGATTTCGCGGTGAAAGCTTACCAGAGCACCTTCCTTGGGTGGATGATGATGAGAAACGACGGAGAAGGCGGAAAATGGCGGAGAAATGTCGAGCTCCGGATTCTATCTGCGATCCTCCGGATTAGGGCGAGACCTGCATATTTATAGAAAACAGAAATGAACAATGCGCACAGTCACGGGCGCACGACCAGTGGTCATGCGCACTATGTCCAGTGATCGTCCACACTGGCATGGCAGATTAGGAATAAGAACTGGGACAACACGCACGAGCAGTGGCGCACGACCATTGGTCGTGCGCACTAAGTCCAATGGTCGTGCGATTACCCCAGGCAGGACTGCAGAAAAGAGGAATCAATGCACACGATCAGTGGCGCATGACAGGTGGTCGTGCGCACTAGGTCTAGTGGTCGTGCGATTACCCCAGGCAGATTTTGGAAAATGAAGAGTAGTGTGCACGATCAGGGGCGCACGACCAGTGGACGTGCGCATTAGATCCCATGATCGTGCGCAGTATTCCTATTTCACAACCATCCCGAAACACGCACACGACCCATGTACCGATAGGAAAAACAAATCACTAATCTGTGCAGACATTCCAGGAAATCACAAAAAGGAGTACAAATAATAAAAGTAACAAAATACACAACCACGAGCATAAATGTGCACTTACTCATAAAAAGGACATAATAACAAATATGGACAAATAAATCTCTAAAGTAAAGTGCATCAACGAGAAAACAAGCCCAGATGAGTCCGAAAATAGGTATATAAAGTGGACTCAACACCTCCCACCCCCCCCTCCTCCCCACGGTGATATGGAGGCCTACTTCTCCTTCTACCTCCTTCCTCTCCCCCGAAAATCCAAACAAGGGCCCATCCGAGGCCAACACCCTCTTCGCCTCCACCTTCATTGCGTCAAACGCCTTCTTAAAGACGACGTTGATGGTGATTTCGTTGTCAACGAGGATCCGGGAGACGGTAAAATATTCGATCGCTGTTTGGATGACCAGCGCATCGCAAAATGGATCCTCATGATCCGGCATATCGCTCCTGGAGAGGTGATCCTCTCTTCTGGGGGTGGGGTTTGGGATGTTGAGCCAACGCTCCGACGATACATGGTATGGAGGCTCTCCCTCAGGGATGCCACTACCTCTACCCCCCACCCCTCGTGGATCACTCTGATCCCTCCTCGGGTCCCGATGTCTACCCGGTCTTCACAGCGGTCCTACTCCGCCCGAGGAATTACCTCCTCGATCTTGACTTCCTGACGCCCCTGCTGCTGCTCCCTGTTTCCCCTCATTTTGAGGAACTCCGGGCACGTGGTTGTGGCGTGCCCCTCCTCTTGATGGAATTCGCAGTAGGGCAACTCCACTCTAACTTCTCTCCGCCTCCTCATTATTACTCTCCTCCTCTACCCTATGGCTATGGCCAAAGCCTATTCTTGATCGAGAAGTCGAGGCCTTTGGGCCTGCCTCCAGCCCGGGGGATAAAATTGATCTTGACCCCCCTTGATGGCGGTCCCTTCATTGATACCCCCTTTGTGGCCCCTACCCTTGCAACTCGGGCCTCCAGCCCAGCCGACGGTTGGGCTCCTGATGACACCACCTGGGCTACTACTGCCCCTGGAGCTACCTATGCCCCCTCTGCCGGGGCTCTCCTCTCCTCTCCTCCTATCCTCTTCCACCTCTTAGCTCCTCTTCCTTCGCGGCCCACCTGACCAGCTTCCAGGTGAACTCCGAATTTGATGCCTCCCCATCAACTTCTCTCGTCGCCCTCTCCATCAGCTCCTCGTAGGAGAGGGGGGCACTCTCTTCAAATCCATCCTGAAGAAACCCTGCTATAGGCCCAGGGTGAAGGCCATCATCAGATTCTGGCCCGATATCTCCTCGACCTGGGTGACCTCCTCTTGGAACCATTCAACAAAGCTTCCCAGCGTCTCATTCACTTCCTCCTCTTCGAGGTAGTGAACCTCAACATGAACCCCCAACGCAGGTCCTCGAAGTAGTAGATGGAGCTGCCCGACAGATGGTGAAACCACTCCCTCGCCATCTCCTTGAGGGTGATGGAGAAGAGTCAGCACTTGAACCCATCCGACATCTGCCGGATCGAGACCACGTCCTCAAACCACTGGATGTGTTGGACCTGGTCTCCCTTCACGGTGTAGCAGGACATCTCGGGTTCCCTGAATCCCTCTAGAACTAGAGATAAAGAGACCAACTCCATGAAGGGGCTGCCTCCCCATACTAGGAGAGCTGGCGCATCTCGCGGGCCCAACTCATCGATCCGGCCTCTGCCTGCCGAGACGAGGAAGAGCTCACGCTCGGGAACTTGCACCCCCGGCCCTCCTCGACCACTTCCTTCCCAGCTCACCTGTCGGGGGCATCCTGGCCCAGAGAGGGGGCGGTTGCGATCTGGACGGCTGGGTTCGAGCACTCGGCCGGCATGCTGAGTGAGAACTTGACAAGGGCCAGCACCTCGTTCCTGAAATCCTCAAATATCCCCACCGTGGCCACAGTTGGGGGGGGGGTCGGCGTGTCCGACCTGTCAGATCCTTGCCCTCCTATCATCGAGCTTGCTGAAGGTTTTCTATGCTGACCACGCTCCACGCTCACCGCACCAAAATGTTGAAACCGAAAAACGGCCTCCTATGGATTTCACCCTTGGGGAAGGGGTGATCACGCACTTACTTCGTTCCTGCAAGCAAAACAACAAGGGAAACAAGGAAAAACTGACCCAAGGGCTCGGCAGGGAGGACCCACCACACACTCGGAAGATCTTAGAGCGCTTCCACTCCTTAGCCAAAGACCGAGCTGAGGTATCCTTAGAAAGCGCTTGAGAGACGGAGCAAGAGAGCACAGGAAGCATGCTTTCTGAGGTACCCCTTGGGTCCTATTTATAGATTTCTGAAAATGGCCTGCAAATAGCCAACTCCTGCTTTCCTAAACGGCTATGTGCAGTCCAGGTTGGCCTGCCAATAGCGGAACTCCGCTATTCTGAAAGGCTATGGGCAGGCCAGCGGGGTCAAAATAGTAAAAAGTACCTCATAGACTTGGGCGAGCTCGGCCACCCCTGAAGATCTTGTTCGCCTGCTGTCTGCCGAGCTCCATAGGGAGAGTGCGAGCTGGCTACTGCACTCGCCCTTCGATTTTCCTTCATTAGTCGAGCTCAGCTCGACGAAGCCTGGGCTGAGCTCGGCGAGTGCCGAGCACGGGGTTGACGAATGTCGAGCTCGACCTTCAGATTTTTTGCCAAACTCGCCTGCTGCCTCCAGTTTTCCCTGCCGAGCTCTCCTGTTGCGTGGGCGATCTGAACCGGCCGGTCTGGTTCTCGACGACCTCACTCGCTGGGTACGGGGTTGTACACCGGCAACATGTATCATTCACTCACGGATGATTATGGTTGTGCTAAGATTCAAGCCCCACCACCGTTCACCAGGACGGTTCACACATGAGCATTCTCTTTCAGTGTGCTGAGATTCAAGGCCCACTTGCTTGAGAATTTCAGTCTTTCTGTCCTAAAGCCAAAAACCCTCCTTATGCTACGATAAAGTCATGTTGAGAATTAAGCAACTGAATCACTCCAAGACGATCATCATAAGGTGGGTACAGGTTAGCCAAAGCCCATTCCTCAAACCGTCATGCTCACAAGCCAAGATGTGGCTCAGCCTTCCCTTACCCATTCACGATACATATCCATGTTATGTTCCAAGGCTAGAACTCACGTCCACCTAAGCTGGGACCTCAGACTCTAAGCTCATCACAATGGACCATGGGTCTCCAAGAAACATGCCTAAATCACAATGGCCCCCAAGTCTCCAAGAGACAGGACTAAATCACAATGGCCCCAAAGTCTCCAAGAGAGAGTACTAAATAATAATGATCGTTGAGAGCTACCGTCGGTGGTACGCTACCGTCATGCAGTAGCGGACAGACTATCAATTCTAACCCTCCAAACGGGTGTTTTCTTGGAGTAATTCTCCAATACTCTCTCTGCAGCAACCTGCACACCCTGCGACTACGAAAAAAACACGTTTATCACGGAGTCTTCTCTGGCATACATAAAATCTTCACCAATCCAGACCAACCTATACGAATGGGCTTCACGCAGCATTCCTAATGTAACATACCATTTCAAGCCAGACCCCTCGCACGCATTTTGAGTCAAGAAAATTGACTCGGGTTCGAGGAGTGTCGAGTGAGTTGACTGAACTCAACGACTAGATTAGAAATTTACTTAGAAACCGTTCTGAATGTTAGGCGATGAGTGGACTCGACACGACTCAATGCCATTTAACTTGGAAAATGTTCTGGCGGGTTAGGCGTTGACAGCGTTGAGTGCACTCAACGCGGTGTTGAGTGCACTCAACGCTCTCGATGCCATTTGACTTAAATTATTCCAGCCTCTATATGAGTTGAGAGCGTTGGCTGGACTCAACGCTCTCGACGCCATTTGGCTTAAATTATTCCGGCCTCTGTAGGCATTGAGAGCGTTTACTGAACTTAATTTTCTCGACGCCATTTCACTTAAATTATTCCGGCCTCTGTAGGTGTTGAGAGCGTTGAGTCCAGCGTTGACTGGACTCAACGCTCTCGACGACATTTGACTTAAAATATTCCGTCCTCTGTAGGAATTAAGAGCGTTTACCGGACTCAACGCTCTCGATGCCATTTGACTTGAATTATTCCGGCCACTATAGGCGTTGAGAACATTGACTGGACTCAACGCTCTCGATGCCATTTGACTTAAATTATTCTGGCCTCTGTAGGCATAAAGAGCGTTGACTGGACTCAACACTCTCGATGCCATTTGACTTAAATTATTTCGGCCTCCGTAGGCATTGAGAACATTGACTAGACTTAACTCTCTCGATGCCATTTGACTTAAATAATTCCAACCTCTTTAGGCATGGAGAGCGTTTGCTGGACTCAAAGCTCTTGATGTAATTTGACTGAAATTAATCCGACCTCTGCAGGCGTCGAGAGCATTGACTGGACTCAACGCTCCCGACGCCATTTTACTTAAATTATTCCGGCCTCTGTAGGCATTGAGAGCGTTGATTGGACTCAACGCTATCGATGTCATTTAACTTAAACTATTCTGGCATTTGTAGGCTTTGAGAGCATTGATTGGACTCAACGCTTTTAGCCTTAGGAGAATTTTTGTCCCTATTTATTGCTGAACCAGATTTTTGGGAATTGTGCCAAACCTACTTAAATGGGTCGCGCACTTTCAACATGACTAATTTAAAGAAATATTAGGCGGTCCAATGTCAGGCCGACACGTGGCAAAGGAGTTAAACCTAATTTCTCATTATAAAAAGGGACATGCGGAAAACCCTAGATGGCACTTTACCAGTTTACCGAGCAGTTGTTTTTGCCAAGCCCGACAAAATAGAGAAGCCGCCTGAGTCAATTTCTGGAAGAAAATCTTCTCCTTCTCTCTTCCCGTAAATTACAATAGTAACAAGGAGAAAGATGCCGCCAAGGAGAGTGACGAGAACCATGGCCGGAAATATCGGAACCGAGGTGAGCTTCATACCCTCTCCCTTAGTGCTAGAACTCTAGTTATACTTAGGAGAGATATCGACTCAAAAGAGTCTTGATTCGTGAGAAAACGTTTTCCTAGGAGATGGCCATGCTAGGGCTTGTCCTAGAGATAAGATATCTTCGACAACTCCTTCCATCCATGTGATGATAGGGACATGTTTTCGTGAAGAAAGTTGGACTTTTGAGGGTGAATAAGGGAGGAGTTATTCTGAATGTGATTTGGGAATTTTGGTTGGAGGAAGAAGACGAACCGATGATGTTCGTTCTGCTTTAAGATGCACGCAGAAACCTGTTTTCTGCGCGCATCAATATTCAAAGCCGTTCTCGGGTATGATACGTCAAGATCTGGGCTTTTGACTAAACATGAAATCGTAGACCTTGGAAAGTCCTTTCAAACGAGTGGTTACACGTCTTCTTGTGAGGTCTGTAGCAACAGAAAAGTTTGATCAAACTTGTTGTCTATAAATGTACAGAAAATTGTTTTCTGAACGCAGCAGAATTCAAGGCTGATTTCAGATGTGTTATTTTCTGAACTTGGTTGCAGGCCAAATACAAAAGTTATAGTACTTGGAAATACCTTTCAAACGGATGTTTACACGCCCACATACGACTTCTATAGACTCGGGGATGGATGGTCGAAGTGGCTGTATAACCAAGTATTGTGTTTATTACTCTCGGGTCGGTATATGTTTGGGCTTGGTTGAGTGAGGAAACTGTAAGAATAATTGTTGAAGTGTTGAGTGAATTTGGCCTCTATGAGAATGTGATAATCAAATGGTTTAGGAACTTTATTGGGCGTGACTGTAACTTGTGTAATGGAACGGGTTTGGAAGAAGGAGTGACGCTTGTAAAAGAACTATCTTTATGTGGATGTAATTATTGTGGCGAAAGCATAATGGTTGTGGATGCTTGATTCTTTGAAAGAAATCGGAAGAGCTTGATGCATGTCTTGAGGCTTGACAAATAAGGAAGTCTAAGGTGCTCCACTATTGTGAGGTGTGTTTCCTTACGTGGAACAGTGTGGGTTATATGTTATATGGGCTGGTTCGCCACAAGTGTTGATGATGAACCGTTAAGTGCCTTGGGGCAAGAGATTGTGAAAGGGTGTAAGTGCAGGTGTTTGACAGCACTGATTGGTAATGAAGAAAAGAGAGATAAGTGGATAGTTGGACTTGGTCCTCTGATAGTTTGTCCATAGAGGAACCTTCCGTTCCACGATGATGTGAAATTGCATGCCGTGTGAGTCGACACGCGGTGTCGTAATCCTGGGTTAAGGATAGTGTGGCAGGTCTACGGGCTAGCCAATCATCACACTGATGGGAGTTGATAGATAGACTTGCACGGTTATTCCTTTGTCCTCAGTTCTTACTTCCCAAGGCACCCTCCGTGCTAGTGGACGGTTGGCCTTGGTCCTTCGGTGATTTTTCAAAGAGGCACCTTCCATGCAATGAAGATATGCCAGTTGAGCTGGGCTCTTGGTGCACAACTATATGAGACCCCTTCTAAGTCGTAGTACACAAATGAGCTCCACTATTGTGTTATTAGCATTGAGGTATACAGAGACCTAGGATTGGTAGTGTGGATGGCCACAGAGTAGTGGAGAAGCCCGCTCCACTGTCACCGCCTGGCCACGACGGTTGACGCCTGAGATGTTGATACTCCCAAAATAGATTTACGTAGTAACGCAAGTGCACTTGCCGAATCAAGTAATATAGAGTAAGAAGTGATCGTTCCCTCGAGGAAGTGATTGATTAGTGCTCACAATTACTAGCTCCTCCTATTATTTAAATTCAAGCGAGATATTTAAGGTGATTTAATTGCGAGAATTTTAGATACAGTAATAAAAAAAATTAATCTGATCTTACTTCGTTTACTTTTTCCGAATTGGAGAATTAGTCTCGTATGTTATTTTTCTTAGACTATTTTGACCACTTTTTTAGTGACCTCTCATGATTGGTTGATTACTATCCTGCAATGATTTTTAAGATGGATGACATTATCTCTCGATCTCCGAAATCTGCTTATCCTAATTTCCCTAGTTATCTCTAACATAGGCGGATTTAGAATAACATGAAGGTTTAAAATCGATGTTGCTAACTCAAGACGAAATCTCTTCCTCTCTCGACATTATATTAGGGTTTACATTACACTTACACCGCTCCTCTCTAGAATCTTGCAGTGTTGTAAAAAGATAGAATTTTGACTAAAAAAATTACGCGACTCCTCTCTCGAATTTTGTCGCATAAAATGAGGATTCAACCCTACACTAGCGAGACACCTCTCTCGAATCTCGCCTCGCTATTTAGAAGAAGAACACTTACTCAACAATTCCACAAATAAAGCACATAAACCTAATAAAAATAGATCATCAACCAAACATGAAAGTAAAATTGAAATCAAATCATCACAATGAGTCTAAGTACTTACAACACACAAGACTTTTAAAATTTAGTTCATAACGATGGAGAAATCACACACCATGGTTGGAAGGTTCTTACAAAACATGATGGAAATTAGTCCTAACCGCTGTAGAATCCGTTTCCCGAGGTTGCTTGCTTGATCCGTCCGGAGATTCGTCGTCTTCCTCGCATAAGAAGAGCAACCCTAGGTTTTCTTCCACTTCTCCTCTTCAATTTTGAAAATTAATCAATCTCTACATATCTGAATGTTATTCCCCCCTAAAAACATCAGCCACCCCCCAAAAGATGTGTCTTTCCGTGATTGTAACTGGCGCCAGAATTATGAAAATTAATTTGAATTTCCGCCAAAAGGTTGTAACTTCTTTTTTTTGAGGTTGCAACCTTTTTCCCAGGTCATGCAGTTTTGGACATCTTTATTATCCAAGCGGCTTTCTTCGGCGTATCTTGTATTAATGCACTGGAATAAACCCAAATTAGCCATGGATCATATAAAAATTAATTTAAACACATTTCTTCATCATTTAAATACATTATCATTCAATCAAGATAGGTATTGAGTCAAAACAGTAAGTAAGATAACTTCTTTTTGAGAAGTTATCACACCTCCACACATAAATTTTTGCTAGTCCCTAGCAAATTACAAATTCAAAATCAAATTGAATGAGGCGATAGTAATGTCACCATATGACCAAGGATCCTTCTTTTCAAGCCTAATTAAGAAGATCCTGCTCGAGCGTATTTTTATTTAAAAATGAGGATAATATTAGTCAATCACAAATGATCAAAATATTCGGCTATTTATTAGTTTGATGAACTTAAAGCTCAATCAATATTTCTAGTATGATGTGTGCTCTCCCTTAAAATCCTTTACCTTCCTTCAATTTTTTTATTTTTGAACTTTCTTGATAACTAAGGTGGATGAGAATAAGTCGAGTCTTTGACGTGGCCTCCACAAGAGCTCGGTGGTTTAACTTTGAAAAGATTCATGAGAAGTTGTAATGAAACTGACTTTGGCTTGGTACAGAATATATTTGTAGAGTTAATGGCATTTCCCTAGTTAATTCTTCTTAGTGATTCTCTAAATTATGGGCGTGCATCGAAGTTTAATACGCAGTTGGGATCGTTCCAAATAGGTGTACACACACTTAGGCCACATATCACTATGACAATTACACAATTCTTTCTCATTTTTTTATAATCATAGTTGGGATCATTCCAAGTATGAATGAACATACCTAGGCCGCATATTACTATGACAATATTCATTTTTTTAAATCTCTCTCACTATATATAGTCACAGTTTGGATCATTCCAAGTGGTTGTAGACGAATTTGGGACACATATCACTACGACTTATATATATATATATATTTTATGACACTCACCAAAAATTGAAGAGACATCACTAAGAGATCATTAACAGGAAAGTAAGGAAATAGTGCACGGTGACATAGAGTTCAAGCTCAAAGTATAATGGATAATCAAGTCAAAAATAGGTAGTGAAGCACATCTTGATCAACAGCAATTTTAACTCATTCTTACAACTTAACTAGTTATCTCAACACTTTGGTTTGCAAATTCGACTCGGTCCTTGCTCACCATTCCATCATTATTTCAGAAGTCCATAACAATCTATTTTTAAGAGGAAAAATCATTTAAGGAAAATTGTAAATAATGGAAATATATAAGAGAGCTTTTACCCATCTTACTAACGTAAATTAAAATACTATGACCCATTAGGATTGACTATCCTATCGCATAATAATCATGAATACTCTTGAGCAAACTCGTTAATTCTGTTGTTCCAATTATTCACGCCTCACCCAATTGGTGGTGGTTATAACACCGCCACCTCCACACTTTCACCCTTTGCCAGTCCCTAGCAAAGAGACTCATTACCAAAAAAGAAGATTTTTTTAAGTACTTTTACAAAGTAGGATATGTAGATAAGAGTAACAAATAAACTTGAAATTTAAGTACTTCCATGAGACATGAGGTATCCACATGGTTGTCCTTCGCCCTCTTGATGATGTGTTCAATTCCCTCTGGTGACCATTTACAATCCAAAACACGTGCTCTGTCCTGCAAAACTAATATCTTGACAAATACAGAGGTTATCGCATGAAGTGGAGTGTTATGTAGTTCCCATTACATCATACATAAACTGTAAGCACAATCACTCTGATATTCAATATAAAGTCTAGCACAGCATGCTTACGTGGAGTATGCTCATGTCATATCTCATTCTAATAACAATACTCCATTAAATTAATTACAAACGCATTGCTCATAAAATAACGCATCCAAACATACTTTTGCAGGTAATATGACATCCAGGCAGTAGAATATTCAATTGAAAGTACGCAAGGAAGTAAAATAAATATGGTTGCATCCCAATATTATGCATAACAACGCTTTAACTTTATATAAGAGCATGTTATAAAGTATACTTGAGAATGAATCAACATCGTTGCATTAATGACATTTAAAATCATAAAGATATAAACATCCTGATTGGTTGAAGGGAATTATGGAAGATGAAAATATAACCATATAATAGGATATCAAAGTAAAACACTGTCAAGCCATTCGAAAATATATATAATGTCATCACCGATAAACAGAAGCACAAACAAGATAATAGTCTGCCACCAAAATATTACACCATCTAGAATAAAAATCAGCATAATAAAAAAAAACTAATCAACATCTTCCTCTTCCTCCTCCTCGTCGCTCGTATCACCGACTGTCTCATCTTTATCGCTGCTAACATCTTGAACTGGATCGACTCTGGTTCCATCGCTCGTCAAGAGGTACCCCTCATCATCTAATTGGCCTTGAAAAGCATTGACTTCCTCCTCCAACGGGATCTTGCACTTGTGTTGCACTCATTCCAAGATTTTCCGGATGCCCTTGAATTCGGATACAATGTAAAGATGTTGGCATCTTTGATACTCCTTCATGTACTGCAAGTTGTCATATAGCAAATCTTGTTCACTCCTCCTTTTACCCTTCCAATATGTATCTCCTCTCTCCTCGGGCGTGTTGGTGCCGACTTTGGAGGGTGATCTGCCGCAACCTTAATGTTTACTTCCACTACTGTTTCAATTATATGATGACCTACTCGAGTCAACGAATCGTCCGCTCTCACGGCCACGCCTGTTATGCGACATAGTTCGGTGATCAAAGTCGGGAACCAAAGATGCCTAACTTTATCTTCCTGTACTTTCAATTTGATGTGAGCACAAATTATTTCACCCACATTGAACTTGATTCCCTTTAAGATGTTATAGATAAGGATGCTTCGGTCACGAGTGACATTGTTCCCATGGCGTGTTGGCATAATGCTTGAGTTAATAAAAAGTAACTACACTTTTCATTCCCTCGAAAGGGATGTAGACTTTATCGATGTCCTTGAGCTCCAAGACCAATCCGAATTGGATATTTCACAAATTATGTTAGCCACCTCTTCTAGAGTTACTTCTGCTCCTAAATCAGCTGTCCCTTCGTCGTTGCTTAAATCAAACAAGTCATTAATCGTGTGTGCTGAGAAACTGACTTCTTTCCCCCTCACCATCACTTTCTCATCCTCTATTTCTCATGCATTCGCATAGAATTCGTATACCCAAGGGAGTATTGCTTCAGTGCGAGGATGACAAAATGTTTCCCAAATCAATGTGTGCATTTGGAGGGTATATTGTAAACTCCAAGCCTTCTTTTCCATGATAAATCCCCGTTCAAAAATAAATGGAATGGTCCTCAAGGTTTCGAATCGTTGTTGTGAAGCTTCATTTAAAAATTTTATATTCTTCCAAGCTATTTCCTTCCCCTTTCTTTTCTCCTTGGGAGGCATACTTCTGGATTTAAAAATAACCCAAACCTAACTCTAAGAAAGGATCCAAATCATTTGAAGTTGAAACTTTCATGTAGGAGTTTAAGGGTTCCTCGACGATACCTTATAAATCCCTCGAAGTGCTCGACGTAGTGTTCGCAACCCTCGAACCTTGAGTCCTCGCGCAGCTTCCGCCTCCTTGTTGTCGATTATCGCTGCTTCGTCGCTCGGCGAAGGAATCGCCGCTCTGCCCTAGGTCTCGACCGAAGAAATGAATCGCCGTTCTGCCCTAGATCACTCGGGTGGAGGAAATATCAGTGGCGTCTTTTGAATTAAACCTGTTAATGAAATGTTCTACCCAGTTAAACCACATCTGGTTCATTTTGAACCGGCGCTACACCTTCACCCATTTTCTTTAAGCCTAGACTGCAACCAAAAGGTTGCAACTATTTATTTTCAGTGTTGCAACAAACTCCCTTGGACTGGAACCTGAACCGGACAACAACCAAAAGGTTGCAACTATTTATTTTCTGCATTGCAACTTCTTCCGCTGGGCTGGAACCTAGTATTTCTTCTTGTTCAAACAGTAATATCATATTTATAAGCCTTCCCATGTGCGGTCTTCTACCAATAACAATCAAACGAACATATTTATACAACTTACTTAATTATTTGTTATTAATTTAAATGATTTTCAATAAAAATTAAAAATAAACATAAAAGTGATGGGTTGCCTCCCACCAAGCGCCTAATTTAAAACGTCCCGGCTGGACGTTCTTCTTCGCACTCATTTTTATTTCAGCATGATGACCATCGTCTCTCAGTGGTCGTTGTCTTTAAAGTATTCCTTCCACCGCTGCCCATTAACCTTAAACTTGGATCCATCTTTCTCATTACAAATCGTGATTACTCCAAACGGATGTACCTCCTCCACCCGAAAAGGTCCGGACCATCGTGACTTCAATTTTCCCGGGAATAATCTCAATCTTGAGTTATATGGGAGAACGACTTGCCCTTCTTTGAACTCCTTTCTGTGGAACCTCGAATCATGCCATTTCTTCATCCTTTCCTTCTACAACCTAGCATTTTCATAAGCGTTAGATCTGATCTCCTCCAATTCGTTCAAATGAAAAAGTCTATTCTTGCCCGCTTCTTGGAGATCGAAATTCAATCTTTTTATTGCCCAGTACGCTTTATGTTCCAATTCTACGGGTAAGTGACAAGCTTTTCCATACACCATTCTAAAGGGAGTCACACCTATGGGCGTTTTGTAGGCATTCCTATAGGACCATAACGCATCTTTCAACCTAAATGCCCAATCCTTCCTAGTTATACTCACCGTCTTCTCTAAAATAGACTTGATTTCTCTATTGGAGATTTCGGCTAATCCATTGCTTTGCGGGTGATATGCTAAGGCCACTTTATGTGTTACACCGTATTTTTTTAGAAGTGATTTAAATTGTGTATTGCAAAAATGCCAACCTCCATCACTAATTATCGCCCTAGGCGTGCCGAATCTCGTAAATATGTTTGCTTTTACAAACTTGAGTACAATCTTGGCATCATCTTTCTGTGTGGCAATGTCCTCCACCCACTTTGACACATAATCTACTGCCAAAAAAATGTAAAACATTTCTCCCGAATTCACAAACGGTCCCATGAAATCAATGCCCCAAACATCAAATACTTCTACCTCCAGAATATTGGTCATTGGCATACTTGCCCCTCGATGAATATTGCCCACCTTTTGGCATCTATCACACTTCTTAACAAACAAGTGTGCGTCCCTAAACAGTGTTGGCCAATAGAAACCAGCCTCTATTACCTTAATAGCAGTTCGTTCTCCCATGAAGTGTCCTCCGTAAGGAGATGCATGACACTTTTCTAGGATATCATGAACTTCTATTTCTGGTACACACCGACGAATCACTTGGTCAGCACATATCTTAAAAACATATGGGGCATCCCATAGATAAAAATTTGCCTGACGAAGAAATCTTTTCTTCTGTTGATAATCTATATCTGGAGGAAAAATGTTACTCACAATGAAATTGACGAAATCAGCATAACATGGAATACTCGCCTCAGATATTTCCAGCAACCTCTCATCAAGAAAATTCTCTCTAATCTCTATGTCTACAACCTTCTCACGCTCATACTCTAGACGTTATAGGTGGTCTGTGTTAAAATTTCTCAATGTGGTCAGCAAGATAGCCCAAACTCCAAATTAATATCTTCGGCACTACCCAGTTCACACTTTGATCTAGCAGAAAAACAGGGAGCAAGCTCAACACACCAAGCACATGGATTGAACAAGCAGATCTTATATTCATTTAACTTCTTTACAAGGCGACGTATACGTAGATAGACATGATTTCGCTAGTATACAAGCTACAACAGGAAGAACAAAAAACAAGCCTGACGGACAGCACTGGAAACCGCCGAGACCTCCAAGTCGCCAAGTCCGCCGATACCGCCCGAGCTGAAGCTGCAATCCGCCGAATAGACACGGAGTGTGCCGAAGCCGCGAGGCCGCACGGACAAACTGTTATTCGCCTACTGCTGATGAACTGATGAACAGACCGCCTACCCAACTGCGCCTGGCGGACAGGTTATTGGAACTTGCAAACGTTGAAGCAGAGAACTGACAAGCCGCAGAGCGACCTGCTGAAACCGCAGAGACTACACACTTCCAAGTACTTGACTGAAGTCACAGCCAAACTCCTGGCTCCTTGAAGCTACCCGTGCGACTATTCACTCAGTTACTGTATACGTGCCGCGGGGTCCTATTTATAGGCGAGGTGAGGAGTATGGTCACTGCCCTAGAGATAGAGACACCGCCCCAGCTCATGCGCTAGCAAAACACCGTTCGCTGAGTCCTCAAGGACTTAGCCGGATTCCAAGGACCAAACCTCCAGGAGCAAAATACCTTTGGGCGAACCCTCATCAGTCCGCCCAGGCTATGCGGACAAGGCATCAGCCCGCAAAGCCTCCAAACACCGCAGGACAGCATCCCACTTCAGTGATTGTCCGCACACCAAGAGGCAGTTCGCATATCACCATTGCAACGCCTCCATCTGCCACAAGCCCATGACCAAAGGCAGTCCGCCCGGTCAACAACAGGCTTGGCGGATACTGCGAACACCCTGGTCTTGTCATAGAGTGTGACCAAGTCTAGAATCACCAAAAGTCCTAACGCGAGTTCGGCGAACATTAATCCGTCCGCCAAACAACCAAGCAACACAGACCGCCAAAACCTGCCAAAGAAAAGCAGTCCGCAAGCTACTTGCACGCCTGCCTAATGTAACGGCCATCTGCCAGACTCCACACACAATCCGCCACATTAATAAGAAGGCTGTACTACCAGAGCTCGGCAAGGCCTCAGCCAAACTCTAAGGCCAGTCCGCAAAAGCGAACACCGCAGACACACCAGTCCGCCAGCCTCCCGCGGATAGCACCCAATCTGCCGGTAAGCACAAGCTTGCAACACGGCCACTGAGCAACGTACATCTGTCCTCGAACCTGTATCCGCTCAGTCCTCTCCTTGGCTAAACCAATCAGCCAACGCCGTATCCGCAGATAACAGACCTCCTAGTCCGCGGACTAAAACTGCACAACCCGCTCAGAAGAACAGCCAGCTTCCACTAGACCTTCCACCAGGCCGCATAATAGCAGTCTGCCTAGTCCGCCTAGTCCGTCGGATCTGTCCGCTCAGGCCGCCCTGCCTGTCCCATGAACCACTTCCACTTCACAAATTTCAACACTCCCCCTTGAAGTGAGAAGTGGTGATCAAGCCCAGCAAGCTGCGCAACCGCTCAAAAGGCCCCTTCGACAGTGGCTTTGTGAATATGTCAGCAAGATTATCTTCACTCCGAACATGCATGACCAGCAGAGATCCCTCCAACACCTTCTCCCTTATAAAGTGGTGATCGATCTCAATGTGCTTGGTCCTGGCGTGACACACTAGATTGTTTACCAACTTGAGAGCACTCTCATTGTCACCTCGGAGTAAAGTTGGCCCTTGCACTTCTTCATGCACATCCTCTATAAGCCTCCTCAACCAGATGGCTTCCCGAGTAGCCGAGGCCGAAGCCTTATTCTCTGCCTCCGTAGTTAAGACGGACACCGAGTCCTGCTTCTTGCTACACCACGAGATGCTAGATGAACCGCAAGTGAACACATAACCTGAAGTTGAGCTCCGATAATCCAAATCACCGCCATATTAAGCATCCGTATACCCAAGCAAGGCAAAATCCGAGTCCCTTCTATAGAGAAGTCCCATATCAGAAGTTGACTTGACATACTTCAGAATACTCTTTGCCGCCACTAGATGAGACTTCCTTGGTTCAGCAATAAACCGACTTACTCGGCCAATAGCATAAGCAATGTCTGGCCTTGTAATCGTCAGGTAGATCAAGCTCCCAACAAGAGCCCTGAACACCAAGGGATCAGGAAGAATCCTTCCCTCATCTCGTCGAAGCTTCAGCCCATGTTCCAGTGGAGTAGAGCTACTCTTCCCTTCGCCCATACCGAACCGCTTCACAATGCGATCTGCATATCCTCTTTGGCAAATGAGTATACCGCTCTTCTTCCTCTCTACTTCAAGACCGAGAAAGTGATGAAGCTCTCCCAAGTCTTTCATCTCGAAGCGTATAGGAAGCTCAGCCCTGAGCCTTGCTACTTCCCCCTCCGAATTTCCTGTGATGATCATGTCATCCACATACAGTAGGACCAAGACTTGAAGCTCCCCCTTCCTCTTGACGAACAAGCTGGAATCTTAGTTAGAAGCAAGATAACCGCAGAACTGCAAGTACTCTGCTATCTTTCCATACCAAGCTCTAGGAGCTTGCTTCAACTCATAGAGAGCCTTCCTGAGCTTGCAGACATAGCCCGGATGATCTTCAGAAATAAATCCAAGTGGCTGATCCATGAAGATGTCCTTATCAATTTCTCCGTAAAGAAAGACATTCTTTACATCAAGCTACCACATCCTCCATCCCTTGCTTGCAGCCAAGGCGATCACCACTCTAACTGAAGTCATCTTTGCAACCAGACTAAATGTCTCCTCATAGTCTTCTCCATACTGTTGTGAGAATCCTCGAGCGACCAGGCTAGCCTTGTATCTATCAATGCTCCCATCAGCCTTCTTCTTCAACTTATACACTCACTTGCAAGTAACTGGAGTAATGCCATCAACCTTTGGCACAAGGTCCCAGGTTTCATTCTTCTTGAGAGCAGCTTTCTCTTCCTTCATGGCATCATCCCACTCCTTAACTCTAGTGGCCTCGTTGAAGCTTGCAGGCTCTCACTCATCCAGAGGACCTGCAAAGAAGCAGGAGACAAAGCTCACTGCATTCCCATCACAGCAACGAGCCGGTGGCTTAATAACCCTCTTCGATCTCCGAAGGGTCGGCTTCTTGCTTACTGCTTTTGTTGCTTCTTCGGGCTCAACTCCTACTTGGGGCGAGCATTGAGAAGTGCTCCCCCTGCTTTCTGAGCCAGAAGGCTCAGTCTCGGAGTTAGAAGCAACAGGAGCTGCTGGTGAAACAGCAAGCTCCTCTTCCAGGACTTCAGCAGCCACCAAGGGTTCTTCATCAACCTTGCTACCAGTTAGCTCAACCGAGCTACCTCCATACAACGTCAGCTCATCAAAGATAACGTCTCTTGACACAACGAACTTCTTCGTCGAAGGATCCATGCATTTCCATCCCTTCTTCCGCTCATCATAGCCAACAAAGACAAGCTTCCTTGCCTTTGCATCCAGCTTAGTGCGTGAAGCATTTGAAACATGCACATAGCAAGTGAACCGAACACCCGAAGGTGTCCCACACTTGGCTTCTCCTTCAGCAACAACTCAATAGGAGTCTTCATATTGATCGGGCTGAGTGGCATCCTGTTGATGACATAAGAAGCACAAGACATCCCCTCCTCCCAAAAGGACCTTGGTATGTCTTTGGCATGAAGCCAACATTTGCAAGTCTCCATCAAATGATGGATCTTCCGCTCCGCTACTCCATTTTGTTGTGGAGTGTGAGCACAAGTGAGCTCTTGTTGGATCTCGTGCTTCCTGCAGAAGTTAGAAAACTCGGAGGAAATAAACTCACCCACGTTATCTATTCTAAGCTTCTTGATCCGCAAGCCAAGCCGGCCTTCCACCAACTCCTTGAACTCCACAAACAAACGGAAGGCTTCTGACTTCTCCTTCAAGAAATAAACTCAAGTATACCTTGAGTAGTCATCAATCAGGACAAGCATGTATCTGCTTCCACCAAGGCTGGCAGTGACCGTTGGTCCCATCAAGTCTCCATGAATGCACTGCAATGGTAGCTTGCTCCTTGTTTGTGATTTATCAAACGAAAGGCGATGTGCCTTACCGTATTGACACCCCGCGCAAACATGCCCGTCACCAAAGGAGGACAACTTAGGCAACCCTCTCACCAAACTTCTATTAGCCATAGACTTCACCTTGTCCATGCCTACATGCCCCAGCCTCTCGTGCCAGATAGCAGCGCTATCGTTGGCTCTCATACGATCAACATAAGCATTAGTAGCAAGAAAAAATAAGTTGTTGATCCTCCTCCCTATATGACCAACATCAGCCTTAACTGCTGATACGTTGCGAAGGAACCTCACGTCTGTTGGCCCAAACAGAACGTGATAACCAGCATCTACTACATTGGTCACCAAGAAGAGGTTCTTCTTCATGCCCGGCACGTGATACACACTCCTTAATATGAGTGTCCCTTGATCACTACCCAAAGACACGACCCCCTCTTTCTCTACTACATAAACAATATTATCAGCAGTGATAAAAGCTTCATTACCTAAGTATGCTTGCATGGAGGAGAACTTCGATTTGTCTCCGGTGAGGTGATGACCACACCCAGATTCCACGATCCACTCGCCGTTGAAGTCCTCAGCAGACAAGGCACGTACACAAGTGCCCGTCATGAAAGCTCCTCCCCATTCTGCTTCTTCACTCCTAGAGCAAGCTTCCTACTTTCCTGCAGCATGCCCAGGCTGCAGCATGACCTTGCAGTCCTGCTTGAAGTTCCCTTGCTGATTACACCGGTAGCACTTCAAGTTCTTCTTCTAGTCCTTTGGAGCAGCACTCATCTCTGGCTGATATTAAGTTGAAGGCTCCTTCTCACCAGCGACCTGCTTCTTCTTCCCTTCCCATCCTTTCTTCTTCTTGCTTGAGAAGAGAGCTTCACTGCCTTCCTGATTGATATTAACTCCAGCCATCTACCTTGCCAAGCTCTCCTGTGATGGAATCAGGTTCTCAAGCTCCAGTAGAGATGGCTGAGTAGCCCAACCTTGAACAGATGTCACAAAGGCAACATACTCCTTCCGCAAGCAGCGGATTATGTGCCTTTTCATCTTAGCCTCAGAGATAGGCTCATTATGATCTAGTGCCGACAGCTCAGCACACAAGCTCTTCATCTTCAGGAAGTACTTAGAGATGGTAAGGTCTCCTTGAGTTATCCTGGCCAACTCATTCTCCAGGAACTGAAGTCGTGCCACATTCTTCCTATTGAACAACTCATCAATGGTTGTCCAAATATCAGCAACCGACTCACATCCAATGATGTGATCAAACAGTTCTGGTGATACGACCCTCTTGAGAATACACTCCGCCTTAGCATTTGTTTTTCTCCAGAGCCTAACCTGCTCAGCAGTACCAAACGCAGCAGTGACTTCCTGTCTGTCATCACCACCGACGACTTCCCACAGCTCCTCGCCAAGAAGATAACTCTTCATGCACGACTTCCACTTCTTGAAGTTAGTCGGTGTTAAGAGTTCAATGCCAAGACCTCTTGCATAACTCCCTTCCATTGCACAAACTGCTTGGAAAAGCATTCAGAAGCTTAAAGCACCAACACAGGTTGATCACCACTCAAACACAGAGCACAACACTGGTTGAAGACCGCTCAAGCAACTGAACCTCCCTCTGATAACATGTTAAACTTTCTCATGGTGGTCAGCAAGATAGCCCAAACTCCAAATTAATATCTTCGGCACTACCCAGTTCATACTTTGATCTAGCAGAAAAATAGGGAGCAAGCTCAACACACCAAGCACATGGAAGAACAAGCAGATCTTATATTCATTAAACTTCTTTACAAGGCGAGGTATACGTAGCGAGACATGATTTTGCTAGTATACAAGACACAACAGGAAGCACAAAAAACAAGTCGGGCGGACAGCACTGGAAACCGCCGAGACCGCCAAGTAGCCAAGTCCGCCGAATAGACACGGAGTCCGCCGAAGCCGCGAGGCCGCGCGGACAAACCGTTATTCACCTACTGCTGATGAACTGATGAACTGACCGCCTACTCGCCTGCGCCTGGTGGACAGGTTATTGGAACTTACAAACATTGAAGCAGAGAACTGACAAGACGCAGAGCGACCTGCTGAAACCGCGGAGACCGTACACTTCCAAGTACTTGACCGAAGTCATAGCCAAACTCCTGGCTCCTTGAAGCTACCCGCGCGATTGTTCACTCAGTTACTGTATACTTGCCGGGGGGTCCTATTTATAGGCGAGGTGAGGAGTGTGGTCACCTCCCTAGAGATAGAGACACCACCCTAGCTCGCGCGCTAGCAAAACACTGTTTGCTGAGTCCGCAAGGACTTAGTCGGATTCCAAGGACCAAACCACCAGGAGCAAGAAACCTTTGGGCGAACCCTCATTAGTCCGCCCATGCTATGCGGACAAGGCATCAGCCCGCAAAGCCTCCAAACACCACAGAACAGCATCCCCCTTCAGTGACTGTCCGCACACCAAGAGGCAGTCCGCATATCACCGTAGCAACGCCTTCATCCGCCACAAGCCCAAGACCAAAGGCAGTCCGCCCGGTCAACAACAGGCTTGGCGGATACTGTGGACACCCTGGTCTTGTCACCGAGTGTGACCAAGTCCAGAATCACCAAAAGGCCTAAGGCGAGTTCGGCGGACATTAATCCGTCCGCCAAACAACCAAGCAACACAGACCGGCAAAACCTGCCAAAGCAAAGCAGTCCGCAAGCTACTTGCACGCCTGCCCAACGCAACGGCCATTTGCCGGACTCCACACACAGTCCGCCACATTAACAAGAAGGATGTACTACCAGAGCTCGACAAGGCCTCAGCCAAACTCTAAGGGCAGTCCGCAACAGCGAACACCGCGGACACACCAGTCCGTCAGCCTCCCGCGGATAGCACCCAATCTGCCAGTAAGCACAAGCTTGCAACACGGCCAATGAGCAACGTACATCAGTCCGCGAACCTATATCCTCTCAGGCCGCTCCTTGGCTAAACTAACCAGCCAACGCCCTATCCGCAGATAACAGACTGCCCAGGGCGCAGACTAAAACTGCACAACCCGCTCAGAAGAACAGCCAGCTTCCACTAGACCTTCCACCAGGCCGCATAACAGCAGTTCGCCCAGTCCGCCTAGTCCGCCGGATCTGTCCGCTCAGGCCGCCCGGCCTGTCCCATCAACCACTTCCACTTCACAAATTTCAACAGTCTGCTACAGGATTCTCCGCCCCTTTACGATCCCTAATCTCCAAGTCGAACTCTTGTAAGAGGAGAACCCACCTAATCAGTCTAGGTTTAGTGTCTTTTTTTCTCTACTAAAAATTGGATAGCTGCATGGTCCGTATAAACAATCACCTTAGATGTTACTAAGTAGGAGTGAAATTTGTCAAAAGCAAAAACAACTGCTAATAACTCCTTCTCGGTAGTTGCATAGTTTACTTGTGCATCAATAAGCGTCTTGCTAGCGTAGTATATTGTATGAAAGATCTTGTCGCGAACTTGTTCTAAAACCACGCACCCAACAAAGTTGCTAGCATCACACATAATGGTGAATGGTAAAGACCAATCGGGTGAGATAATAATGGGTGAAGAAATCAGACTTTGCTTCAAAGAATGAAAGGCGGCTAGGCATTCCTCATCAAAGTTAAAGTGCGAATCTTTTTCTAATAAATGGCTTAGCGACATAGAAATTTTAGAAAAATCTTTAATGAAACGACGGTAGAAGCCCTCATGTCCTAAAAAACTACGCACTCCCTTAACATTAGTTGGTGGGGATAATTTCTCTATAACCTTTGTCTTCGCCCGATCTACTTCAATCCCTTCTTCGACACCTTGTGTCCTAAAACAATTCCTTCTTTGACCATAAAGTGACATTTTTCCCAATTTAGGATCAAATTGGTTTGAATGCACCTATCCAAAGCCTTCTTCAACACTTTCAAACATTCATCAAACAATCTCCCAAATGCTGAAAAATCATCCATAAAGATCTCGATGCCCTCATCAATCAGATCAGTAAAAAATAGCGATCATGCAGCACCGGAATGTGGCAGGGGAGTTACACAATCCAAAGGGCATTTTCCTAAATGCAAATGTTCCAAAAGGATAGGTGAAGGTAGTCTTCTCCTGATCTTCGGGAGTTACCATGATCTGATTATACCCCGAGTAACCATCTAAGAAATAGAAATACTCATTCCCCGCTAACCTATCAAGAACCTGATCGAGGAATGGAAGTGGGAAATGATCTTTCCTAGTCACTTTATTCAACTTTCGGTAATCCATACAGATCTGCCATCCAGTTACCATTGTAGTGGAAATCAACTCATTTCTCTCATTTTTAACTACCGTAATGCCCCCCTTCTTTTGCACACATTGAACAGGACTTACCCACCGGCTATCGGAGATAGGATAAATAATACCCGCATCCAACCATTTGATTATCTCCTTCTTGACCACTTCTTTCATTGGTGGGCTAAGTCTTCATTGAGGTTCGATTGAGTCTTTTGCTTCTTCCTCTAAAAGAATTTTATGCATACAAATTTAGGGACTTATCCCTCTAATGTTTACAATGGTCCAACCCATTGCCCCCTTATACTCACGAAGAATCTCAAGCAATTTCTCTTCCTTTTCCTTTACTAAAGATGCATCAATAATAACCGGTAGTGTGTTATCCTCTCCTAGAAAAACATACTTTAAGTTTTCAGGTAGCGATTTTAATTCAAGCGTAGGTGGCTCTAAGATAGAAGGCTTAGTGACCTTAGACTCACTTGGTCTACTTATTAATTCAAACATGTTAGCATTTGGTATATTCTCATAAGTACTTAAAGCTTCTACAGTTTCCGTTAAGTCTGGGTCCTCTTCTATTTCTTCATTTGTTAACACACTAAGGATTTTACATTCCCAGTCATTCTCATCATACATCATATGTATAGGTGCATTCACATCCTCAATGGAGAAACACTCCTCCTTATAATCCAGAAATTTCATAGCTTTGAGGATTTTGAATGTCACATTCTCATCATTAACTCTCATCGTAAGCTCACCCTTCTGGACATCAATGAGTGTTCGTCCAGTGGCCAAGAATGGTCTACCAAGAATGATGCGGACATCCTTGTCCTCATCCATATCAAGTACCACAAAATCAGCGGGGAAGATGAATTTATCCACCTTAACCAACACGTCCTCTACAATTCCCTTGGGAAATGCTAGAGACCTATCAGCCAACTGTAGAGTAAGAGATGTAGGTGTGATCTTCCCTAGACCCAACTTCTTATAGATAGATAATTTCATCAAGTTCATGCTCTCCCCAAGGTCACATAATGCTCTCCCAACAAACTTTAATCTGATAGAACAAGGAATTGTGAAGCTACCGGGGTCCTTAAGCTTGGGTGGCAACTTCTTCTGCAATATAGCACTACACTCCTCAGTCAACTCCACTATTTCTTTATCAACAAACTTCCTTTTCTTTGCGAAGATATCCTCATAAACTTGACATAACTAGGCATTTGCTCAAGAGCCTCATCAAATGGGATATTTATAGTTAGTTTTTTGAAAATCTCCATAAACTTTTGGAATTGTATGTCACGTTTGGATTTAGCAAGTCTAAACAGAAATGGGGGTGGTGGATAGACTGCTTCTTTCTTTTGATTTAATTTCTCTTTTTGTTTCTCTCCCATATCCTTTTTCTCACCCATCTCGTCCTTCTCTAATATGCTCGACTCACCTGACTTCTTACTCGTCTCTTCTTACCTAACTTTCTCAAGCAACCCCTCCCCCACTTGGAATCTCTACACCACTACTCAGTGCAATATCTTTGCGATGATTATTATGATTATCTTTTGTTGGATTGGGTGTGGTATCAGAAGGTAGAGTTCCAATGGGCCTTTGACTTAATGAACTTACAAGTTGTCCCATAGTCATTTCTATTGATCTTAATGATGATTCTATTACTACCATTTTTGAGTCATACTTTTGGAACTTGCCTAAGATAAACTCATCTGTTATCTTCCTTTGGTTTACTTGTTGGGGTTGAGCGTTGTTATTGTTAGGTAGGTGATTTATATTTTGATTAAACCCTTGTGCTTGATTCATCCCTTGATTATTTTTCAGGAGAAATTCGGTTGATTCCGCAACTCGGTGTGATAATGATTGGCAAATCCAGGTGGAATTTGCCTTTGTGCTCCTCCTACATAATTTGCCTCTTCCGGAATTTCATTCAATTGCTCCACCGTCAATGGAGCATTAGATGAAGGTTGTGATAATGAATCTAATCTCTTATTGATTAGATTAAACTGTAATGCCATTTGAGCGGCCAAGGATGTGAATTGGTCCACTTGGTGGATACCAACCGGATTGTTGTTACCTTGACGCTCATAGGCTTGGTAATTATTTGCAGTGAGGTCTTCAAGGATTGCATACGCATCCTTGGGATACTTCTTAAGCAACGATCCTCCAGCAGCGCCGTCTACTAAAATCATGGTTGCAGTTTACAAACCATTATAGAAGGTGGAAACTTGCTGATGTAGGGCTAACTATGATGGGGAAATTTCCTTAAAAACTCCTTATAATGCTCCCAAGCGTCGTACATTGTCTCGTCGTTACCCTGTGTGAATGTGGTTATATCCCTTATCAACTTTGCAGTTTTAGATGGCGGAAAATATTTATGAAAGAATTTTTCCACTAACTGCTCCCATGTCGTGATAGAATCGTTAGGCAAAGAGTATAACCAATCCTTTGCCCTCCCTTCTAAAGAAAATGGAAACAATCTTAACATTATTGCATCTTCTGATGCTCCGCTGAACTTAAACATATCGCAAATTGCTAAGAAGGTTCGTAAGTGGGAATTTGCATGTTCATGACCTAGACCCCCAAACTTATTATTTTGCACTTGTTGCATAATTAGTGGGTCATTTTAAAATTATTAGAAGCAATTGCTGGTCGAGCAATGCTGAAGTACACACCTCCCCTTAGAGGTGTATTATACTCGTGACAAGTCATACGTGGTGCCGCAAGTTGGCCATTTTGATCCACCTGACCATCATTATTAGCATTATTAGCATTATTTGGTGCAGGATTATCCATCCCAGGATGAATAATATTCATGTTTCTAGCTTCTCTTCTGTTTTGTCTACAGGAGCGCTCGATTTCAGAATTCAAAGGCAATAATTCTACTTGCCTATACCTGGACATACAACGCACCAACTTCTAACAGGGCCTGAAGGTACGGTGCCATCGCTACCATTAGTGACTGATGTGAGTTAGAGAGACTCATTTTGTACATGTACTCCGATGTTATAGAAGCTTGTTGATGGTTCTTTTATTTGATGTACTTTTGTACTATTTTACTTATGTGTGGATTTGACTTATGTTTTATATTCTTGGTTGGGTTGGCAATGAATGATATTGATTATAGCCGGCAGGATAGCCGTCTTGTAGTACAGGTTAGCCCGTATGCTAACGCTACCACAAGGCGGCTGTTCTGGGCATAAGACTCCCCTCATGCCGTGTTTTGTGTTCCGGGAGGGGTGTCTTACAAATGGTTTCAGCTTGCTACGATCCTGAACTAAAGAAGTCATTCAACAATGGTGCCACTCCCGTTCGATTAGTAAGTTTCAAGACAAACTGACTTAGCAGAAGCATTGGTGTGCCTATATATAATTCATATTATGTATGTCCAATTTTGACCCTACGATTAGCCAACCTAACCTTAGGTTCGTACCTTTATATGTCGATCTCCTAAAGTTTGGATGATCCCAGGTACGTGAGACTATTGTATAAAGTCTTGTGAGACCCCCCCTAGGGCAAGAACTTTTGTTTATACCGGATTTTTAATCTAGCAGAGATTGTAGACATGACAGATTCCCTAGGACAACAACTTTTTTATAGCAGACTCGAGCTTGGCGGAGATAATAGATAACGTAAAGCGGTTGGAAGGGGATCTTTTGGATGTTTAGACAAGCATTTAGAGACACGCTAAAAGAGTAATGGAAGCAGGACCCAGCTTCAGTACGAGGATTATGAGGAATAAATTTGCACATTATATGCATTTGTCCTTAGTCTGCCTATGTTTGTTCTAGTCATTTGGCTTGAGCCTTTACAATTTTGATACACGGGCATAATTGTTAGTAAGAAACCGACCTATACTCTATTCGATACCGGTGCCACACACTCGTTTGTGATGGCAGACTTTGTTAAAAGACCTAGAAGATTGAAATAGTACACTAGTATTGCTCGGAGAGTACGCCTCCCGGATGGCTTTGAGATGACAGCAACCGCCAAGTGCGAATTAGAGATACTCCTTGGAGGAAGGACATTTGATACCGCGTCCACAGTATAGAGAGTGCTAGAATTCGACTTCATTCTGGGCATGGCATGGTTGGATTGGCATTACACAAGAATTGGCTGCGCGGAGAAACGAATTTACTTGAGTCATGGAGACACTGATGTCATTTTTCAAGGTATAAGATTTGCACCACGTTTGTTCTTATCTTCAAATCAGGCCTTGAAAGCCCACATGAGGGGGGATGAAGTTTACATGATATGTTTCAAATTGAAAGAGATGACAATAAATATGAAGGTTGTGGGAGTGGTGCTGAATTTTCCCTAGGTATTTCCCGAGAAGCTTCCTGCATTACCCCTGCATCGAGAGGTTGACTTTCGAATCAAATTAGTATTGGGTGCCAAGCCAGTCTCCAAGACCCCTTATCGAATGGCCCCGAAGGAACTGGAAGAGTTTATAGTTCAGTCGCAAGAACTCGTGGAATCAGGATTCGTTCGCCCCAGCTACTCACCTTGGGTAGCCCCTGTTCTGTTCGTTAAGAAGAAGGATGGAACCTTACGATTATGTATAGATTACAGGGAACTCAACCGTTTAACGGTGCGGAACACCTACACTTTACCCCAAATAGATGAGTTATTCGACTAACTGGTAGGAGCGCACTGGTTTTCCAAGTTGGATCTGCGCTCGGGGTATTATCAATTGAAGATATATGAAGTGGATATCCAGAAAATTGCATTAAGCTCGAGGTATGGGCTATATGAGTTCTTCGTGCTGCCGTTTGGATTCACGAATGCTCCATCCACATTCATGAGTTTGATGAACAAAGTGTTTGAGCCATATCTAGACATCTTCGTCATCGTCTTCATCGATGACATTTTGGTCTACTCAAAAATAGAGGAGGAGCATGTTGAACATTTGACCTTAGTGTCGAAGAAGCTAAAAGTGTAACATACCTCAGACAACTAGACCCACAGGAGTGGTTTTGTCATGACTAGGTCATGACCAAACCCTGGGAGACCATGTGAACCTAGGAATGTTGGTGAGATCACTATGGTCTGCAAATAGTAGATTTCTAAATACTAGGTTATGGTGATCATGGGGCTTCACCATGACTCCAAGACCTCACCACAACCTCACCAACCTGTTAGAGGGTCCATTAGAGCCATAGGGACCCACTAGGGGCAATTAAAATGGTCAAGTTGACCAAAGTCAACCAAACCCTAATCAGGTCAAACTAAGCTCATACATGGTCAACTAACCCCCACCCCCCCTCCGCCATTGGCCAAAAGGACCACCTAGACCTTCCCAAGCCCTAAGGGAGGCCAATGGGTCACCAAGGACCCATTGGGGTCAACCAAGGAGGCTAAGTTGACCCAAGTCAACCCTAGCCCCAAATAAGTCAAAGTGTCGTAACTAAGGGTCAGGTGACCCCCAAGATGCCCAACCAACCCTACCTAGGTCTTCCTAGACATAAGAGGAAGTCAATGAGTCACCAAAGACACCTTGGGGTCAACCCAAACGGTCATGTTGACTAAAGTCAACACTAGCACTAATTTTGTCAAAGTACCCTTCCTATGTGTCAAGTGACTCCCAAAGTCCCAAGAAAACCCTACACAGCCCAACCTAGACCCTAGGGGGGGCCAATGGGTCACCAAGGAGCCATTTGGTTCAACCCAAAAGGTCAAAATGACCAAGGTCAACCCAAGACTAGTTTATGTCAACTTAGCCCAAATGTGCTAACCCAAGCTCAAGCCCTTTTTCATTTGGGCTAACCACCTTTTAATTATGGATGATATGATTTAGTGGGCTGCAAATAGCTTAAATGGATGACCAAGTAAACCTTGGTGACTAGGAGAGAGAGAACTCCACCTCACCCTTAACGGAGGAAAGAGAAGAGGGAGGAAGAAGCCATTCATGGCTTAGGGAGGCCAAGGGCCACCTTTAATAGATGGATTCAACTCCTCCGGGGAAGAGGAGGAGTTTCCAACTATTTCCCAGCCACCCCAAGCCAGATTCACCCCCCCCCCCCACCATGACTGAGAATGGCCCTTAATGGCCATTCAACCCACACCCCTCCCCTACCCTGTTTGGGTGTTTTAAAAGCATCATTGGGCACCAAGGAGTCGTTTACACCCTTGCCCTGGTAGTTTCATGCTTTTCCACTATGGTGTTGTAGAATTCTGGCGACATCACCACCGCTTATGGCAACCCGATGATCGGCTCGACTCTAGACCACCACAAAGGTCCTACCTTGCTCCTTCTTCTATGGGTATATCTTATGAATAAATAGGGTCAAGAATCGGACTCAATTGATCCAGATCGGGTGGAGAAATTTCCTAGTTTTGGGGTGAAATTCATCTTATTGGGATTGTCGGAAATGGCCCCTCCGGTGGCTGTGCCGCCACATAGCGATAGCCACAACCTCGATGGAGGTGGTGGTTGTAACGACCCCGGTTCAAAGGCTCAGAGGCCCGCAGGCTTCTCCCGCCCCTGGCACTGCTACAGGGCTGCAACCCAATATACCCCAACACCTCTCCCACCTGTTTCTCAGCAAGGCACGTTGTTGGCGCTAGGTATCGAACCCGCAACCCTTGATAAGCAAACCATCCAACGTTCTCATCACCAACTGAGCTGCAGCTCAGTTGCTGATGAGAACGTTGGATGGTTTGATTATCAAGGGTTGCAGGTTCGATACCTAGCGCCAACAATTCGCCTTGATGAGAAACAAACGAGAGAGGCATAGGGGTGTATTGGGTTGTAGCCCTGTAGCGGTGTTAGGGGCGGGACAAGCCTGCGGGCCTCTGAGCCTTTGAACCGGGCTGTTACATAAAAAGTGCACTTTTTATATAACGACTCGGTTCAAAGGCTCAGAGGCCCGCAGGCTTGTCCGACCCCTGACACTGCTACAGGGCTGCAGCCCAATACACCCCAACACGCAGGAGAGGCATTGGGTTGTATTGGGTTGCAGCCCTGTAGCGGTTCCAGGGGCGGGACAAGCCTGCGGGCCTCTGAGACTTTGAACCGGGCCGTTACAGTGGTGGCAGTGGCTGGCTGGGGAGGTGGCTGGGTGGCCGGTGGCAGTGCTTGGAAGTTTCTCCAAGAAGATGCAATCAGGTCCATCGGCTGGAGGTAGAAGATGACCCAGCGCCATCCGATCTTGCGCCAAGATTCGTGCAGGATTAAATAAAATCAAACTATAACATTTGTATTTTTTTGTCACACTTTATATAGTCAATATTTTTAATTATTAGAAATACATATAGCCCTCTAGTGAAAAAATGGTACACATCAAAGTTGTATCCCTTGGGGTGTACTTTAATTTAAAATTAGTTTGAACCAATTTAGATATGTGGTTTGACCAAGGCACTCGTTTTGGTGGGGACTATACCTAGGGTTAGTCAGAGACTAAAAGGTGTGCCCCCACTTCATCTCTTGTCCAAATGTCCTGAAATTTGGACAGGGAGTCATTATAACCTATACCTAGGACTTGTCCTAAAATGTGTAGTTTTGGAGATATTTCTCTATAGTTTTTGGAAAAATTTAATAAATCATGTACTAATTGATTAGGTGTCTTAAACACCTCCAAAACCTCCAAAATTTTGATGGGTGATCTTGGGGAGTATTTTGGGGCTCTGGTAAAAATGTCATCACTTTTGAGTTTGATTTGATAGGGTAAATATGTAGCCAAAGTTTGACCATTTTTGGTCAAAGTAGGGGTAAGTGCCCAAATTGCTCTAAAGTTGGCCAACCTCACCCAAAGGTGATGGATCTTGGCACTTAGCTATGTTAGAACACAAAATACCCCCTCCACTATTATTGGCTGGAAGTTGAAGGGTAGAGCCCTAGGACACTAGTGTAGGTCCTATATGTGCAAACTTAGAGTTTGAAGGTCAAGGGGTCAAGTGACCTTGAAATGACTTGAAACTTGGTGGAGAGCACTTCAGGGTAGTCAAGGTCCTCTGGTCAAAATATCATGAGATTTAGAGGCTGATAAACTCCCCAAAACAATAACCCTAATTTAGGGCACAAACCTTATACATGTAAAATAGGCCATCAAGACTTTATGAAATGTTGTGAATATTTGGTAATGTAGTCAAAGGCTTAATATGAGTCCCTGATAATTTTATTGGAATATTTGGAGCAACAAGTTTAGTACCTCCTTTGTAATACATGGATTTGCCCATGTTAGTTATTTGTTTATTATAACCTCACTGTTCACTAGAAAAATTTGTAAATTGGGCAGTGGGTATTTTAGGTCATTATACTCATACCTGAATTTTATTATAATTTTTAGATTTATATTCTCAGTACTTACTTCACAAGCTTACAGTTATGCAAATTTGTTCAAAAATAGATTCAGAGCTCATTGGTGGTTAGAAAATTGTGAAACTTATGCAAAAATGCACTTAGGTCATTATGCTAATGAGGAAATTTTATCATAATTTTTAGATGAACAATTTCAGTAGTTGTTCCATTAATTTATGAAAGAGGGGTATTGTTCTAAATTGAAATTATAGTTCATTATTCACTGAAAAGTTTGAAAATTTGGTCAGGAGTGTTTTTAGAGCATATTGGTCATGATTGAAGTTTCTTATAATATTTTGAAGCATATTTGCAGCACTTGTTTCTTTACTTGATATATATGTGTTTTCCTTTAAAATTTTGAATCAGAGGCCTAAACCTTGTAAATAAAATTGAGGGACTTGCATTTACTATTTATTAGTTGCCTAGTATTTATCATAATTTTGTGGAGAAATTTGCATAATTATAAAGGCCACTTCATGTTCATAACTAGGGCATTTCGATTTTAAGGAAAATAAATAAAATACCTGTTTAAATAGAAAAATTGCAAGTTTCTGGATTTAGACTAAAAATGTCATGATATGCCCCCACTAATTATCTTATGGCATTTGGAAGAAAATTTGGAGTACCTGCAATCATGTATATCATATAGCTTGGGTTGGTCTACATTTAATAAAACTGCAGAAAATGCGAGCGCATTTGATTTTTGCACATGGGTTGGGCTAGTAGTTGCTGTTTGGGGTAAAATGATCCTTAGATCATCATTGGAACTTGGGATGAGTAGAGTATTGGGTGAACTAGTTTTAGGTGGTGCTTGGGATCGACAAAAGATCGTCTTTCCTGTGGAGGGAGAGAAAGGGTTAATTCACACTAGGATTAGATACATAGTATTATAAAAGGGATTCGGGAATCAGGTATTAAACAATTATAGCAAGTGCCTCGCAAAAGGGAGATTTGTTCTTCAGCCCATCATAGTTCCTAGTGCCCTCGAGAACCCTTCACGGGGTATACCTTGGTCAGTCCCGGGCTAACCTAAACTGTAGGCAAAATAAATTGCAAGAGTAACTAGCATATCTAGGGATTCACTTTCACTCACCTCGATGTCTCTAGATGTTAGGTTGGTCACACGGGCAGTAGGCTCGGTGGTTTTATGATGGGCAAGTAAGCCCGACGAGTTTTGGCTCGGTTGTTGATTTTGACTGACGGGATGGTCCGGGGAGCTTTTGCCCGGTAGCTGATACATAAGGTTGCATGTACATAAAGTATAAGGTGGTGGGTCTTTGAAATTGGAAGGTCGATGCACCGATGCCAATACGTTTGCTCAACAAGTGTGTTTTTGCACTTCGCCAAGATAAGTCTAGTGGACTTGCCGGCAAAGAGTACGCAGGAGCTCCGCTTAGTGCACCAACGTCAAGGCATAGGATAGGTCAGACTGGAAGTGCAATTACCGGTTTAGAGATGGGCGAGGCCCAACCCACCACTTCTATTTTCCACTACGTATGTATCTTGGGAGGTTAGGCTCCAAAAAGGGGGAACTAAATGTCTGTGTACACAGAGTCGGGTGGGTGTGTTGCACTAGCATGTTGGCATCATGGCATACTTGCATGTCATAGCATCATCATTGCATATAACCCATAACACCTATTGTATAACGTGGTATGGGACGCTTTATAAAATAGGATTTGCAAAACGACCCCTTAGCTTATAAGTTTGCGTGAGCGTGCTTATAAGTTAAGGTTATTATTCTATGGATATATATATTGCTTGCTTGAAAACCGACACCCCAACGTATAAATCGGTATGAGACTGATGGTTAAAACTCCAAAATTATTTATGGTCACGCGGCGACCCGACGGTTTTATTTGAGAAAAAGGCGAAGTGATTTTATTTAAGAAAATGGGGCGCGCGTATTTATTTATTTGGATATAAAACGGTTTAGATCGAGTTTTAATGAAAGGAGGCAAGTGCACCTATCGTGAGTAGTACAGGATATTCCAGGTGGGATATCGAGGTCGTATTGTTCTCGGGGTTGGTTCGATTATTTCTACTCTTCGCTGGAGGGGACTATTATTTTACCGATAATTATCTTGTCGGGATATTTTATATATAATAAAAAGCAGAAAATGGCAGAAAGAAAATGAAAGCATAAAAAGAAAGCTTGAAGGTGGTGCCGATGAAGAGCTTAGCTCGATGGCACCGAGAAAACAATTGAACTAAAATAAACTTTAAATAAAAAGAGCTCCTAAATTTCTAATTAATTAAGGCGGAGACTTGGCCGTGGAGGTTCCACTAAAATGAGCTCACCTAGCTATAGGGCTATCGCTCACCTAAACGCTAAGACTATTCGACCGAACGTTAGTCCGACGAAGGATTCCTCTTAACGCCCGCATTACGCTAAGAACCCCGCTATTGGGTGGGGAACCCAATCCGGTAGAGTTGGAGCACCTCCTCTCTCGAGGGTTAGTACGGAACTCTCTTTGCCAAGGGGTGATCTGTCCATACGCACGACCTCTCGGCGAGCGTATGGAAAACGGAAATAGGGCCCACACATCGACATGTGGTCCTACGCGTCGTTAACCCCTGGAAAACCTTAAGTACTTTTAATTAATTAGAAAAATTAGACCTTTAATTATTTTAAGCTATTTTATCTGTCCCAATGCTCCCCGATACCGAGGGCTAAGAACGATTAGCCACTCATCGGAATGGGGACGGCTTGCGGGAAAAGCAGAAAATAAAGCAGTAAATAAAGCAGTAAATGAAAGCGATAAAATGAAAGCATAAGGAAAGCAGAAAATTGCAAGTCCTACCCAAACGAGTAGGACTGAAGAAAGCTGTAAATTGCGAGTCCCGGCGCAAATGCGTGGGCGGGAGAAAGAAAGCGGGTCCTACTCAAACGAGTAGGACTAAATAAATGCAACACACGCACACACTCGACATAAAGTAACACTCACGCACACGCTCTCTCGACATAAATGAAAACACACACACAAATTCTACTCAAATGAGTAGGGAAAATAAAGACCTGCCATTTAACTCGAATGAGTAGGCGGAAATAAAGAAAATTACAAACTCACGCACTCTACAGAAAGTAAAATAAGCAAGTGCCATTTAACTCTTAACGAGTAGGCGGAAATAAATGCGCATACATGAAAAATTGCACAAAACTAAGTTACCGAAAAATTAAAACAACTGCATTTCTACCGCTAGAATGCGGTAGAAATGCATAAAAAGCTAAAATAAAAATTAAACGAGCGAAAAAGTTTGCAAATAAACGCAAAATAAAAATGATCGAAAAATTAAAATGAATACATTTCTACCGCTAAAATGCGGTAGAAATGCATAAAAAGAGAACGAAAAAATTAAAAGAGGAAAAAGTTTTTGAAATAAAAACAAAAATGAAAATGCTTGAAAAATTAAAACGATTATGTTTTCATTCTTATAATTTTATAGAAACGCCTAAAAAGTGGAAATAAGACTAAAAGAGAACGAAAAGTTTTACAATCCTAAAGAGCCTAAGTTAAAAGAAAATTAAAAATCACCTTTTAAAACATTGTTTTATAAACCTATAGGAATGAAAACAAAGTAAAAATAATAAAGTAAACCTAAACAAGTATTTCCATGAAAATAAAATTGCGATTATAACGGCTAGAAATTAGAGAAAAGTTAAAAGCTAAAAAGATTTTAGAAGACATAAAAGAAAAACAAAATAAGAACAAACATTAAAAATCACTTCGAGTAGGGCGCATGAATGGATTCCAAGTTATGCAAAGAGAGAAAAAACTAACACATTTTATTAATGAAAAAGTGATTACAAGAAAGCCAAAAACAAACACTAAGAGAGGGGGAAGAAAATCCCTTACACAGCATAAGAAGGCAATTCGGCAACACCTACCCTAAGTAAAGTGGTTCAAAAAAAAGGGAACAGGATTACAAACAGCAGCTGCTTATTTATAGACAGAAAATTTACAAGTACACGCCCTCGGTCACGGGCGTGACAGGGGGCGTGACAGTACTATTCCGAAGGCGGCCGGCGATTTGACGGGAAAGTGGACTTCTGGCTGGACACGTGTCGGTCTCGCAGTGGTCACGCCCCAGGTCACGGGCGTGACGCTGGGCGTGTCAAGCAGGTGGATCTGTGCACGGGTTGCGCCGAAAGTCTTCGGGCAGGTCTTGTCGGGCCAGCTGGAAAGGTCACGCCCCAGGTCACGGGCGTGACTCTGGGCGTGTCGGCTGGTGTCGACACTCGACGAATGTCGAGCGGAAAGTGTCGAGTTGAAAATCGTTGAGCTGAGATTGAGTCACGCCCCCGGTCACGGGCGTGACGCTGGGCGTGACTGTTGGTGTCGACACTCGACGATCGTCGAGAGGAATTCGTCGAGTGGAGTGAACACGGGCTTGGGTCACGCCCCGTGTCAGGTGACACAGGCGTGACACCGGGCGTGTCAGGCTTTGCACTTCAAAATTTTGCTGATTGACTGGAATTTGACGTGTCACGCCATGGTCACGGGCGTGACCAATTTGTCACGGGCGTGACTTGACAATTTTTGGCATTTTTCCTGAAAATTTTAGGAAACAGAAATAAATTTAAGTTAGCAATATTTATAAAAAAAGAAATAATTTATTAAAGAAATATAAAACAAAAATAACAAAAATAAACAAAAATGACTTATTTAATGTACATAAAAATAGGTATATTTACAATTCATCAAATACCCCCATACTTAAGCTTTTGCTATTCCAGAGCAAAAGTTTGAGATGAACTTATAAGGAATAAAAGAAATCCTAAGTTTAGCTACCGCTTGAATTAATTAAAAGTAAGATCAAAATAAATATCCGGGGTTAAAGAATTAAATCCTAATTTATGAAATGTTATGAATAGAGGAAGAGTTTCAAAAAGACTTCTAGATAAAATAAAATAGAAAGAAAAAATTCATTTTTTGTTAGTTTAACAAAGATGAATTGGATTTATATAAAAAAACCTTAGCTTTAAAAGAAGTTAAAGGAATAATATAATTTAAAAATTATGCTCTCAAAAAAATTTTTAAATTAAGTCTAGAATCATTGAAATGAGATAAGTGGTTTGGTGGTTTATGAAGAAGGCTTGAATATTGAGGCGAGGCAATTTTTTCTCGAACCTCCAATTTTTTTTTCTTTTTAGATAGTTAGGAAAATGAAAACTTATTTTCCTAACACATAATAATTTTTTTTTCTTTCTTCATAAATAAATAAATAACCCAATGTATATGCGTAGGAGTAATGAATTTTATCATCTTACTCCGTACATATAATCTTTTTAAATATTGGGTGCCTATGTTTATGGAATGAAATCTTATTCCCATTGATATAAGATCTTTTAAAGGGATAAAGGAAAACATGTCAAGTAAGACATGAAAAAAAAATGGAAGTGGGTTTATTTTTTCAAAAAGAAAACTAGATTTTAATAAAAAAGTTTTGAGAGCAACCTTTTTAAAAGGAACGTTCCAATGTTTCTAAAAGCAAAGAGTAGAAATAATTGAAATTCATGGATGTTATTTTCTAACATAAAAATGGAGCTTCTATTTATAAAATTAGAAGTGGTGGTGAAAAACAAGTTCCATATTATAAGGAAAAAACATAAAAGATTCTTTAAATCTTAACCCCAGACACTTAAATTTATCGAACTTTAATTAATAAACGAATAGTAAGCAAAGAATAACTAAAATTCGCATATAAATTAACTCGAAACTAGATTTTTGGAAAGCAAAAAGGGTTAAGATATGGTATATTCGAATTATTTTGTTACATAATTTAACAAAACATTTTTTTGGAATTTTTAGAGTTTTTATCATTTTTTTTATTTTTTCGGATTATGATCTTTTTTGTTGAATTTTTAGAGTTATTATCTTTTTTAGAAATTTTTTTTTTGTTTTTCTAATTTTTTGATGTTTTAGTTTTTGTAGATAAGTAATTTACAAGAATGAGAAGAGAAAGAAGTGTTATTTAAAGAAGATAGGGGGAAAGAGAGATTTTTACAAATAAGGGTACAAAGTAAAAACTCGATTGCAGCCCCCGCGAACAGACTCTTATTTGAATGGCTGGTTCGATGAGTCGAACGTCGCGGCCAGGCAGAATGCAAGCTTTTACAAATAAGAAGATGGGGGGGAAAGAGAATTTTTTTTTGTTTTGAAGTTTTATGAAAATAAAAACAAGGAAAATTTTTTAGATTTTAAGTTTTGCAAATTTTTTTGTATTTTTGATGAGTACAGAATAAAAAATGCAGTATAGGAAAACACCCTCATACTTAAACCCAACATTGTCCCCAATGTTGCAGTCTAAGTATGTGGAATGATTAATATACAAAATATAATATGTACAAAAAGAAAAAGGGAGGGTAGGAGCTTCCCTTAGACGAGTCCGGGAGGCCCGAGTCGAAATCCTGCATTATTGTTAGAAGAAGAAGCAAAAATATAACGAAAAAAAAAGAGAAAGTCGGCCAAAAGGTATGCGGGTGGTAGGGGGCAAGTGCGTGGGGGAGCTGAAGGTAGCTAAGGCCTTAGCGACCATTGCATGATAAAAATGTGATCCCCTAGCGCGCACAATAATAGAAGCGTGCCGAAGTAAAAGGAAACGAAAGAAAACAAATTAAAATAAAAGAAGTTAAATAAAAAATATATAGATTTATTAATATCAAATTATATTTTTTTTTGTGTTTTTAAGTAGATTTTGTTATTTTTTAGTTGATTTTTTAGGTAGGTTTTTTAGTTTTTAGTTTTTTTTTTGTTTTCATAAAAATAATGAAAATATAAGTTTTTTATTTTTTTATTTTTTTGTTGTTTCGTTAAGTTTTTCATTTTTTCAAATTTTTTTGTTGTTTTTTGTTTTTTTTTCAAAAACAATAATGAAAATAAAAATATTTTTTTGTTAAGTTTTTTTTTCATTTTTTGGATTTTTAGATTTTTTTTTGTTTTTTTTGAGTTTAGTTTTTTTTTTAGTTTTATAGTTTTTTTTTTTCAAATTTTAAGTTTTTAAGGTTTTGCAAAATTTTTTTAAGTTTTATAAGTTTTTCAAATTTTTTTTTTGTTTTATAATTTTGTAATATATTTTTTATAGTTTTTATTATTATTATTATTATTATATTTTTGTTGGCCATTTTTAATTTTTGTTATATATAGATATAGGTAAAATTAATAGATTTCCAGGGTTTAAAATAACGACACCAAAAATTCCCCGGCAACGGCGCCAAAAACTTGATGGTTAAAACTCCAAAATTTATTTACGGTCACGCGGCGACCCGGCGGTTTTATTTGAGAAAAAGGCGAAGTGATTTTATTTAAGAAAACGGGGCGCGCGTATTTATTTATTTGGATATAAAACGGTTTAGATCGAGTTTTAACGAAAGGAGGCAAGTGCACCTATCGTGAGTAGTACAGGATATTCCAGGTGGGATATCGAGGTCGTATTGTTCTCGGGGTTGGTTCGATTATTTCTACTCTTCCCTGGAGGGGACAATTATTTTACCGATAATTATCTTGTCGGGATATTTTATATATAATAAAAAGTAGAAAATGGCAGAAAGAAAATGAAAGCATAAAAAGAAAGCTTGAAGGTGGTGCCGATGAAGAGCTTAGCTCGATGGCACCGAGAAAACAATTGAACTAAAATAAACTTTAAATAAAAAGAGCTCCTAAATTTCTAATTAATTAAGGCGGAGACTTGGCCGTGTAGGTTCCACTAAAATGAGCTCACCTAGCTATAGGGCTATCGCTCACCTGAACGCTAAGACTATTCGACCGAACGTTAGTCCGACGAAGGATTCCTCTTAACGCCCGCATTACGCTAAGAACCCCGCTATTAGGTGGGGAACCCAATCCGGTAGAGTTGCCGCGCCTCCTCTCTCGAGGGTTAGTACGGAACTCTCTTTGCCAAGGGGTGATCTGTCCATACGCACGGCCTCTCGGCGAGCGTATGGAAAACGGAAATAGGGCCCACACATCGATATGTGGTCCTACGCGTCGTTAACCCCGGGCAAACCTTAAGTACTTTTAATTAATTAGAAAAATTAGACCTTTAATTATTTTAAGCTATTTTATCTGTCCCAATGCACTTCGATACCGAGGGCTAAGAATGATTAGCCACTCATCGGAATGGGGACGGCTTGCGGGAAAAGCAGAAAATAAAGCAGTAAATTAAAGCGATAAAATGAAAGCAGTAAGGAAAGCAGAAAATTGCAAGTCCTACCAAAACGAGTAGGACTGAAGAAAGCTGTAAATTGCGAGTCCCGGCACAAATGCGTGGGCGGGAGAAAGAAAGCGGGTCCTACTCAAACGAGTAGGACTAAATAAATGCAACACACGCACACACTCGACATAAAGTAAAACTCACGCACACGCTCTCTCGACATAAAGGAAAACACACACACAAATTCTACTCAAATGAGTAGGGAAAATAAAGACCTGCCATTTAACTCGAATGAGTAGGCGGAAATAAATAAAATTACAAACTCACGCACTCTACAGAAAGTAAAATAAGCAAGCGCCATTTAACTCTTAACGAGTAGGCGAAAATAAATGCGCATACGTGAAAAATTGCACAAAACTAAGTTACCGAAAAATTAAAACAACTGCATTTCTACCGCTAGAATGCGGTAGAAATGCATAAAAAGCTAAAATAAAAATTAAACGAGCGAAAAAGTTTGCAAATAAACGCAAAATGAAAATGATCGAAAAATTAAAACGAATACATTTCTACCGCTAAAATGCGGTAGAAATGCATAAAAAGAGAACGAAAAAATTAAAAGAGGAAAAAGTTTTTGAAATAAAAACAAAAATGAAAATGCTTGAAAAATTAAAACGATTATGTTTTCATTCTTATAATTTTATAGAAACGCATAAAAAGTGGAAATAAGACTAAAAGAGAACGAAAAGTTTTACAATTCTAAAGAGCCTAAGTTAAAAGAAAATTAAAAATCACCTTTTAAAACATTGTTTTATAAACCTATAGGAATGAAAACAAAGTAAAAATAATAAAGTAAACCTAAACAAGTATTTGCATGAAAATAAAATTGCGATTATAACGGCTAGAAATTAGACAAAAGTTAAAAGCTAAAAAGATTTTAGAAGACATAAAAGAAAAACAAAATAAGAACAAACATTAAAAATCACTTCGAGTAGGGAGCATGAATGGATTCCAAGTTATGCAAAGAGAGAAAAAACTAACACATTTTATTAATGAAAAAGTGATTACAAGAAAGCTAAAAACAAACACTAAGAGAAGGGGAAGAAAATCCCTTACATAGCATAAGAAGGCAATTCGGCAGCACCTACCCTAAGCAAAGTGGTTCAAAAAAAAGGGAACATGATTACAAACAGCAGCTGCTTATTTATAGACAGAAAATTTACAAGTACACGCCCTCGGTCACGGGCATGACAGGGGGCGTGACAGTACTATTCCGAAGGCGGCCGGCGATTTGACGGGAAAGTGGACTTCGGGCTGGACACGTTTCGGTCTCGTAGTGGTCACGCCCCAGGTCACGGGCGTGACGCTGGACGTGTCAAGCAGGTGGATCTGGGCGCGGGTTGCGCCGAAAGTCTTCGGGTAGGTCTTGTCGGGCCAGCTGGAAAGGTCACGCCCCAGGTCACGGGCATGACTCTGGGCGTGTCGGCTGGTGTCGACACTCGATGAATGTCGAGCGGAAAGTGTCGAGTTGAAAATCGTTGAGCTGAGATTGAGTCACGTCCCCGGTCACGGGCGTGACGCTGGGCGTGACTGTTGGTGTCGACACTCGACGATCGTCGAGAGTAATTCATCGAGTGGAGTGAACACGGGCTTGGGTCACGCCCCGTGTCAGGTGACACGGGCGTGACGCCGGGCGTGTCAAGCTTTTCACTTCAAAATTTTGCTGATTGACAGGAATTTGACGTGTCACGCCATGGTCACGGGCGTGACCAATTTGTCACGGGCGTGACTTGACAATTTTTGGCATTTTTCCTGAAAATTTCAGGAAACAGAAATAAATTTAAGTTAACAATATTTATAAAAAAAGAAGCAATTTATTAAAGAAATATAAAACAAAAATAACAAAAATAAACAAAAATGACTTATTTAATGTACATAAAAATAGGTATATTTACAATTCATCAGAGACTTTTTATATGATGGTAGCCTTGCAAAAGACCCCTTAACTTATAAGATTGTATGGGCATTCATATAAGTTAAGGTTACTTGTTCTTAGTTTACCTTTCATTTACTACTGCTTACATATACTTGTTCTATTTATATACTCATGCTAGGGTAGTTCCACCGTCACCTGTTTTATTTATTCTCCACCTTCAGAGCTTCACATTCCTCCTCTCCGCACGGTGCCTAGGAGCCATTGGGGGAGGGATAGGGGATGATAGGACTTAGTCTTTTAGACTAACGCTTTTCGAACAACATCATTTTAGGGACCGTGGAGCCTAGCATGGAGGAGAAGCCATTGAGGTCTGCACGCTTGGAGATGGGACAGTCTAGTACTATAGTTCAGACAGCTGGGACTGTGAGTCTCGATCGCTAGTAGTTGTTTTAGTTTTGCTTTCGCGATGAGAGATATGTAGTGAGGACATTTACGTATCAGGCGTGAGCCCTATTGTTATTACCTTTATTATTATACTGTGTACTCTCCCTTCGTGGATATTATTTATATATATGTGATCTCTGTGGACATGTGTTAGAGTTTTTGTTTCATTTACTCTCTTGCTACTTTTTCTGAGATCGATATGGCCTGCAGGATCAGTATTTTGTAGTGATAACCTTCATGGGCGTGGAGGTATCACCGCAAAGCATCGGTTCTGGGCCTAAGACCCCGTGTTTTAAAAAGAAAAAAAGGGGTGGGTCTTACAGGTGGTATGAGAGCAGACCTCGATCGAAATAGTAGATGTCCACAAACCCTGAGTCACCCCTGCACGAGTTTAGTTTTGGGACAAACTAAGTAGCGGAAGCAGTGGTGGGCCCATATGGGAGATCACATGTAAATTGTCCACATTTAACTAGGTTTTGGTGAATTGCTTACAAATGGTCTTTGTTATACAGAATTCGGCACATACTACAACACAGGGCGGAGTCCAACGAACTCCAAATATTACACCACCTCCCCTGGCTCCCACTCCATTTCTACAATCGGAGATGGGACATACCCTGACATCCTTTCTGGAGGCTTTCAGGGCCCAGCAGGTTCCAGCTCCGCAGCCAAACCCGGGGGCCAAATGACTGAGAATTTTCTGAGGACTTTCTACCCATCTTACTTGGGGACGAAGTAGGCTGTGCGGACGAAGGAGTGGCTGGAAATCAAATATGTGATGCTGACCAGGATACGGTGCCCATGGGAGGAGAGGGTGTCTTTGGTGGTCTCTTGCTTGGAGTCACATGCCAAGAGATGGTGGAAGACACTGCTGTACATGATATATGCTGGTAGAAAGGTTACAGACATTGCTTAAGAGGACTTCAGGGCCGCAATGTTGGAGCACTTTGTTCCGCAGTCAGCCAGAGATGAGCTGGAAGACAGATTTATACAGTTGAGGCAAGGCAACGAGACGTTGGTGGAGTACCACCGGGATATCAATCATTTAGCCCTGTTTGCGGATTCCTATCAGCTAGATGAGTCTGGATACACCAAGAGGTTTTATAAGGGCCTGTGAGAGGATCTGAGAGAGGCTCTGCTGTTTGTATCTGACGGACCTATACCTCGGATATTGGAGATGACAAAGAGGATATAGCCAGATTGGCACACGACTCGAGGCCGGAAGAGGCCAACAGGGGATCGGGGCCGGCGAGCCAGAAATGATCGGTGACGGGGCCTCATTGATGATGGGAGAGATGGGAGAAGGGCAGAGGACCAAACTCGTGAGGAAGTGAGACAGGAGCTGAGGGACCCGATCGTAATGGCGCCTCAACCTCTCCAGATGCGAGAGATGCAGATACCCCGGGGGTATGGCATATACTCCGCCCGAGTGTTAATACTGTCATCAGGTGGGGCATATCCTAAGAAATTTCCCCATGAGGGGGGCACCACTACTAGCACCACCAGCTGCCCTGCCTACAAAGGTGTTTGGCGGCCGAGGACGTGGTCGAGGATGCGGATACCAGGGAGGAGACCGCAAGCAGGAGAGGGAGCAAGTGTATGCCCTGGATCTTGCTCAACCACGGAACCCGGAGCAAGTGATAACAGGTACTCCAGTAAATTTTAAGGTCTTTATTTTCTAAAAAGTTGGACTCATGAATGTAGAATTGTTAGAACTAGGAAGGAAAACCATAACTAGAGTTCTAAATATTTAACCACCCCCAGGCATAGTCTTCATCTATAACAAGCCTACTTATACGCAATTCGATACGGTTTCTTCGCACTCATTCGTATCAGAAGCTTTCGTGGAAGGACCAGAAGGTGTTGAGCGATACACAAGCTTGATGATGAGGGTGCGACTACCCGACGGATCCGAGCTATTCACCTCTTCCCACTGCAACATGGAGGAGGAGATCGGCGGGAATGCATTTGAAGCACCAGTGATGATCCTAAGGATGCCAACCTATGATATGATCCTAGGCATGACATGGTTACATTGGAACCATGCCCAGATCTACTGCCTGTCAAAGTGGATCACCTTGAGGCATGGGGATTCCTATGTCATCATCGAAGGTATTAGACCTACCACTCCTATATTGTTATCATTCGTACAGGCCGTCAAGGCCTACCTACAGGTAGAAGAGGTATATGAAGAGCTATTTGAGATGTCCGAGGCCAAGGATTCCATCTCTAGTATCCCGGTGGTGCAGGATTTTGCTGACGTGTTCCCAGAGAAGTTGCCAGGGCTACCCCCTACACTGGGAGAAGGACATCAAGATACAGATCGTGCCACGGGTTAAGTCGGCATCTATAGCTCCTTACCGGATGGCCCCGAAGGAGTTGGCGGAGTTTCAAAGCCAGCTGTAGGAGCTAGTGGAAGCCGAATTTGTCCGGCCGAGCTCTTCCCCAAAGGGAGCCCCCATGCTGTTCATTAAGAAGAAGGAGGGGACACTCAGATTGTGCATCGACTACCAGGCTGTGAACAGACTGACAGTCCGGAATACCTTCCCACTGTCAAGGATAGATGAGCTATTTGACCAGCTGGAGGGGCACATTTCTTTTCGAAATTGGATTTGAGGTCGGGCTACTACCAGCTGTGGATTCAGGACGAGGACATTCCGAAGACTGCCTTCAGTAGCAGATATGGGTTGTTCGAGTTTAACATGTTGCCCTTCAGGCTCACGAAGCACCATCGGCATTCATGAGCCTCATGACCGGGTGTTCGAGGCTTATTTAGATGTGTTCGTCATCGTGTATATCGATGACATCCTCATTTATTCGAGGACAGAGGAGGAGCACGCCCGACATCTGACACTGACTCTAGAGAGACTGCGGGAGCACCACCTTTATGCAAAGTTCATCAAATGCCAGTTCTGATTGAAGGAGGTCGCCCTCCTAGGCCACATTACCAGCGAAGTCGGGTTGGCAGTGGAGCCGGCTAAGATTCAGGCAGTTAGGGATTGGCCGCCACTGAAGATGGACATAAACGTGCAGAGTTTTCTAGGACTTGTCGGTTATTACCGGATGTTCGTTGAGGGATTCTCTCGAATTTCCCTCCCACTCACATCCCTGATGAGGAAGGATGTGCCCTTTGTCTGGACCACGCAGTACGAGATGGATTTCCATGAGCTGAAGGATCGACTCACCTCGGCTCCTATCCTTGCCCTTCCTTCGGGGAAAGAAGGATTCTAGGACTATATAGACGCTTCCTACCTACGCTTCATACATGGTCTTCCCCGATCGCGGATAGGGAACGATTCGATCTGGGTAATCATTGACCGGCTGACGAAGGTAGCCTGATTTATCCAGATCAGAAAGGATGATCGGTTGGTGTGCTGGTGTAGAAGTTTGTGGAGCAGTTCGTTTGTTATCATGGAGTGCCCAGGACGATCGTGTCGGATCGGGATGGACGGTTTACGTCCAGGGAGTGGCGATCATTGTATGCCTATTTGGGCAGTCGGCTAACATTCAGTATAGCTTTTCATCCCCAGACTGACGGGCAGATGGAACACACCAATTGGACTTTGGAAAAGCTACTATGACTATGCATTCTGGACCGCGGAGAGGCTTGGGAGAAGTTGTTGACACTGTCCGAGTTCTCATATAATAACATCTACCAGTCCAGCATAGGGATGGCCCCATATGAGACTCTCTACGGACGAAGGTGTAAGACTCCGCTGTCATGGATACAGGATGAGGACTCGAAGGTGTTGGGCCCGGATTTTGTTGAGGACACCGAGGCTTAGGTGAGACTGATATGAGATCGGATGATGGAGGTGCAGAGCAGGAAGGCCAAGTACTATGATGCGAGACATCGTCAGGTAGAGTTCCAGGTTGGAGACCTGGTTTTCTTGAAGATCCGACCAATGCATGAAGTTTCACGGGTGCGTGGTCGGAAGAAGAAGCTCGGCCCGAGATATATGGGGACTTACAGGATACTGGAGCGGATCAGTACCTTAGCATATAGGCTGGAGCTGCCACTAGAACTAGAGGGCTGCACGATGTTTTCCACATCACCTCCCTGAGGAGAGCTCTACTTCGGCCGGAGTAGCAAATCTCGACTACAGAGGGGCCTATAGCTTCTGATTGATCGGTGTACCTAGAGCCAGTTCGGATAGAGGATACGGGGATGCGGGTCTTGCGACATAAGAAGGTTCCGTTGGTCAAGTTCCTGTGGAGGAATCACGGTCAGGAGGAGCACACCTGTGAGCCGCAGGATCTGATGAAACAAAAGTACCCCGAGCTTTTCAGTCAGGTATTCCTTACAACCTCTCGGATGTTACATCTTATTTTTCATACTCGAAACCCCGTAGGCGTAACATACATTTCAAGGATGAAATTTTTGGTTTACGTATTGGGATTTGTAACATCCATCAGACAACTAGACGCCCAGGAGTGATTTTGTCATGACTAGGTCATGACAAAACTCTGAGAAGACCAAGTGAACCTAGGAATGTAGGTGAGATCAATATGGTCTGCAAATAGTAGATTTCTAAACACTAGGTTAGGGTGATCATGGGTATTCACCATGACTCAAAGAATTCACCACAACTCACCAACTGATTAGAGGGTCGATTAGAGCCATAGGGACCCACTAGGGGCAACTAAAATGGTCAAGCTGACCAAAGTCAACCCAAACCCTAATCAGGTCAAACTAAGCTCATACATGGTCAACTGACCACACCTTGGCCAAAGGGACCCACCTAGACCTTCCCAAGCCCTAATTGAGGCCAATTGGTCACTAAGGACCCATTGGTGTCAACCAAGGATACAAAGTTGACCCAAGCCAACCCTAGCCCCAAATAGGTAAAGTGCCCTAACTAAGGGTCAAGTGACCCACAAGATGCCCAACCAACCCTACCTAGGTCTTCCTAGACCTAAGAGGAAGTCAATGCATCACCAAAGATACCTTGGGGTCAACACAAATGGTCATGTTGACCAAAGTCAAATCTAGCCCTAATTTGGTCAAAGTACCCTTCCTAAGGGTCAAGTGACCCCCAAAGTGTCAAGACAACCCTACCCAGCCCAACCTATACCCTAGGGGAGGCCAATGGGTCACCAATTACCCATTGGCGTCAACCCAAAAGGTCAAAATGACCAAGTCAACCCTAGTCTAGTTTAGGTCAACTTATCCCAAATGGGCTAACCCAAGCTCATTCCCTTTTTCATTTGGGCTAACCACCTTTTAATTATGGATGATATGATTTAGTGGGCTGCAAATAGCTTAAAGGGATGACCAAGTCAGCCTTGGTGACTAGGAGAGAGAGACAACTCCACCTCACCCTTAATGGAGGAAAGAGAAAGTGGGAGGAATAAGCCATTCATGGCTGAGAAAGGCCATGGGCCACCTTTAATGGCTGGATTCAAATCCTCTGGGGAAGGGGACTTTCCAGCCATTTCCCGGCAACCCCAAGACAGATGCACCCCCCACCACCATGGCCGAGAATTGCCCTTAATGGCCATTAATGGCCATTCAACCCACACCCCTCCCCTACCCCGTTTGGGTGTTTTAAATGCATCACTGGGCACCAAGGAGTCATTTCCACCTTTCCCCCGGCGGTTTCAAGCTTGTCCACTGTGCTGTTGCAGAATTCTGGTGACATCACCACTACTAATGGCAAACTGACGATCAGATCGACTCCAGATAACCACAAAGGTCCTCCCTTTCTCCTTCTTCTATGGCTAGATCTTAGGAATCAATAGGGTCAAGAATCGGGCTCAATTGAGCCCGAATAGGTGGAGAAATTTCCTGGTTTTGGTGAGAAATTCATCTTGTAGGGATCGCCGGAAATGGCCCCTCCGGAGGCTGTGCCGCCGCCTACCGATACCCACCACCTCGACAGAGGTGGTGGTGGCGGTGGCCGGCCGGGGAGGTGGCTGGGTGGCCGGCGACAACACTTTGATGTTGCTCCAGGAAGATGCAATCGGGGCCGTTGGCTGGAGGTAGAAGATGTCCCAGATGAATTCGTCGAGTCCCACTCGGAAAAGCATTATGATAGATTACCAAGTCCACTTCATTCGATGGATTTGCCGAGTCCTCTAGATGAACCATTTCCTTAATTCGACGAATTCGCCGAGTCTACTTGACTTGACTCGACGAATTCGTCGAGTCTTCACCAATACACTCGACGAATTTCACTTGTCTTCTCAACCATCCCTCGAGTCATTTTGACGAATATTCGCAGACCTATTCTAACCACCGACTAAATCCCCCATAGTGATGTCGCAATGCATATGAGGGTCTACCTCGAATTGGGGCGTTACAGGCTAGGCCACTCCCCGGATCGAATCCTTACATTCTCCGGCGAGCAATTCCTGACCAAGCTCGGTCACTTCCGGATCGAATCTTTACATTCTCAGGAAGCAAACACTTTGGACAGGCTAGGCCACTCCTCGGATCAAATCCTTGCATTCTCCGACGAGCAATTCCCGACCAAGCTTGGTCACTTCCTAATCAAATCATTACATTCTCTAGAATCCAACGTTTTGGCCAGACTAGGCCACTCCGCAAATTGAATCCTTACATTCTCCACTGAGAAACTCACACCTAGGCTAGGTCGCACAACAGGATCGAATCATTATATTCTCCGACGATCAGATAAAATCATTACATTCTCCATCATTATTGCAGGCCAACACCCCGCCATCGCCAGGGAATGCCCCCTTGCGATCGCACAGTCGGATTGAGCCCTTACATTCTCCGACACCCGGATCAATTCCTTACATTCTACAGCAATCGGCACATAGCCAGGCTAGATCGCGCAACCAGATCGAATCTTGACATTCTTCAGTGATTGGATCGACTCATTACATTCTTGGTCGTTACTACAGGCCGATGCCCTACCATAACCAGGGTATGCCTCTCTCGCGGTCGCATAGTTGGATAAATCCTTACATTTTCCGATACCTAGATTGAATCCTTACATTCTCCTATAATCGGATCATAGCGAGGCTAGGTCGCGCAATCAGATCGAATCATTACATTCTCTGGCGATTGGATCAAATATTACATTCTCCTTCATTACTGCAGGTCGACGCCCTGCCATTGCTTGGGCATGCCCCCTCACAGTCGTGTAGTCAGAATGAATCCTTACATTATCCGACACCCAGATCGAATACTTACATTCTCAAACAATCCTCTCATATCCAGGCTCGGCCCCGTAGTCGGATCTAATCCTTACATTCTCCGACCCTCGTATTGATTCACTACACTTTTCGATATCGCTATAAGCTTACATTCTGCCTACTACCGGGATCCGTATAATAAAGGCAAGAACAATAAGAACAATACTATCATATCAATATAGGCGCAAATGCATTACACAAAATCACCAAAGGGCGTTGACAAGCATACATCAGAATCAACAAGAAAAAAGCAAATGTGTACAAGCATATAAAGACAAAAGTGCAGGAAGCTATTTGTCGGCCGCAACTACATCAGGCTCAATGCTCTCCTCCTTCGTCATCAGAAATATCATCAAAACTAAGGCTCCAAACATCGCACTTCAGGCACTTGGATACCGAGCGAAAATCCTATGACACCGCTCGTCTGAGCGCAACCTCGCGAACATCCTCTATCTGAGGCACAACCTCACTGGACCAAACGTCCTCACGGACCTCCTCAACAAATAAATCACGATAGCGCATATAATGGAAGGAATCCCTGTACACCTCAAGTCCAACTGCCTTCATCTCAAGCACCCGCTCTTCTGAAGAAAGACATGCTATCTCGGCCTTGGAAGCCTCCAACTCTGCCCTCAAGCCAGAATTCTTCTCTTGAGCAGTTTTCAACATCTACACTATCTTCTCCACCAAGCACTTCTCTATCCGCAACATTGCTCGAGATTCCTTGTAACGCCCCCGATTTTTCTGCAATTATTTAATTCTCGTTTGGCGTTACGTTGACGCGTTTCCGGCTTGTGGCGTTTGTTAGAGCGTGGTCATAGATCTTTAGGTTCCTTGTGTGGTTGTTGGTAGCCTATAAGGCAAGATTACCTAGCAATCCCGGTCTGGTTTTGTGACTCGGTGAGGCCTCTCGGGAAATACTTGTGTTTTGGCTTCTGGTGGTGATAACCCGAGTTTTATTCGTCGAAAGTTGATTTTGACTTGGCCGTTGGGTTCGTAGCATGGGTATTTAGCTACGGTGCAAATTTCGTCGAATTCCGAGAATGTTCGGGCTTCGCGTCGTTTTGTATTTTATCTATAATAATGTCATATTATGTATTATATATAAATATATATATATTTTAGAAAGTAGCAGTTATGGTGAAAAGGTGACTGGCAGCTTTTGGGTTGGCTAAAATAGAAAGTATTTGGGACTTAGCCGCTGATTATAAATAGTCTTAAATTAGAATAAAGACTATTCATTATCTTTTCGGAATTAGCATAACTATCGTCCCTGTACAAGAGAGGAAAACCGATGGGCTGCCCTTGCCTTCCAGCGCCGAATTCGGGAGTTTTAGGGGTCAGATTTTTGTTCCGAGGGCGAATTTGGATTGCTCTCGCCTAGACCTTCACTCCTACGATGAGTTTTTCTGGAATCGTAGCCTTGTTTGTGGTTTCAAATTTCGGATTTTTGACTTGTTTTCCGACGGCTATGTCCAGAAGTTATCGTCTTGTGCTGTGCTGCTAGTGCCGAGTGAGAGGAAGGGGCCGACCATGCTTCGCTGGAATTTGAGGCGAGTGGTGCTCCTACCCTTGCCAAGTTTTTCTCCTTTTCATGTTCATATTTACTGTTATCATTCATTTTCCCGAGATCATTTATTTTGCTCTGTTTTCCCGTCAAAATCATGTGGATCTTGAACCCTTAGGCCTATTCCAAGCTTACTGAACATCGGATCTTGAATCATGAATGCTCCTTTATGTTTTTTTTTCACTTTCTCAAGTTCTGAAACTCCAAGTTTTCGGTCGGGCTGCTGTAGTCTTGTCTTTTATCAAATTGTTCCTTATTAATCTCGAAGTGGGTAGTTTTTAGCCCATCAGCCCTAGAACTAGTAGCAGTGGGTTTTAATACTTTTATTACGAGTGATAGGATCGAATTTTGTCTAAGAGGAATAGTCGGAAATGAAATAGGATGTACAGGATTGCCGCGCACGAGCGCGGTTCACTGTGCGCACGACCACCGGTCATGTGTCACTGTCCGTGCGCGTTGCCAGGTATATTACTGTAGTTCTGCCTGGCCTATCACACGAGGTCGTGCATCACTGATCGGGCGTTGTTTCGGATTTTTGTGTGTGTGTAGGTGAGCACGCACGACTGCTGGTCGTGCGCCGCTGATCGTGTGCTTTGTTATTTTCTGAGTAGTCCGATGTCTCGACAGCGTTGAGTAGCCGAGACCACTCAATGCCGTCGAGCAGTCCGCTGTCTCTACAGCATTGAGTAGTTGAGTGCACTCAACGTCGTCGAGCAGTAGGTCTGGCATTGAGGGCGTTGAAGCCACTCAACGCCTCGTTGAGTGATTTCAACGATTTTGCCTCTGTCTCCCATTGTTTTCCCGAGTGAATCCTGTTGGGTTTGGGGTTAGTTGTCGCCTATTTTCTGAACACCGAATCATGGGTTATGGCTAGTAGGGGTGGTTTTTAGCTCTTAATAGGGGCGGGGTTACGGGTCTAGCCGTGGCTGCCACTATTTTTCCCACATACAGGCTGGGCGTGTGTGGTTTGTAGGTCCCTAGTGCTCTCCCTGTGCGACCCTTGAGCTTATTTTGTTTTGGTGATGGTTGTTTAGGGGACCGCGTTTGCCTCCAACCCAGATCCATGTGGATTTTACTACTGCCATTAACTCACAAATTAGGATTGTTAGGTGTTTCTTCCTTGTAGAATGCAACATTTTGTTGGCATGTTTTTGCCTTTTAGCCTCTACAGGATTTGAGTCGGGATTGTTGTTGTTTCCTTGTACCTGGTGTACTTTTGGCTCACTTTTAGACAATGTTTTTTTTTTCTGTCATGTTTCTTGCTTTCACTAGTTCCTTCTGGATATTTTTGCTCTACTTCAGTTTTTCCTATTTTTTTACTTGCTGAGGTGTTCTTTCTTTGGATGCCTCAGGTTTAGAGCAGTAGCCGGTTGAGCTGCTGGATTTCCTTGGTGATTGATGTTGATCCCTTGGGTTGTTGGGATCTTCCTCCTTGATTTTGTAATGTAGTATTTTATTTTTCTTACAGACATACATGCTCGCCAGTTGGTTCGTGTCAGGTTGTTGACGCCAGCTGGTGGTTTTTACTTATGATACTAGATATGTTTCTTTTACTGCTACCTTTCTGGAGATAGTCTATTTGCTCTTGGGAAGATTTATGCTAGGTTGCTAGTTACTTTTAAACCTAAAAACACTATTATAAGTATATCTCATGATCAGCATGTTTATGAAACTCATACACTACTTTCCAAACAACGTAAAAAGATCGTTTTCTTATATATAATATAAATTAAATGTAGGGTCTTGCATAGTGTAAGTTGTCCTCTGGGGACACTTACGCACTCTTTTAGGATGTCAAATGTGAATAAAGTATTTTCCGCTGCGTATAAGTATAGTTTTTAAACTGTGGACTAGATGATCCACTGAGCCGAGGGATATAGCCTTTAAAATATAACTGATTTTCTAATCATTAAACTTATGAATTTTCATAGTCTAGTTAGATGTTGTTCGCTTGAGCGTCGACAGTTATCCCCTGTTCGACGTGGCATCACGACCCGTGTTTTCTCATACTCTGATACTTCTTATATTCAGAGAAAATAAGTGTTCTGACAGTTGGTATCAGAGCAGGTTGCTTGGCAAATGGTCTGGCAACCTTCCTCGTAGAGTTAGGGGTTTAACATCATGTCATTCACACACCGATATGTCATCAGCATATCTTGGCAGATGCACGAACACTACACTCATAGCATAACATGAAGTATACATGGCATATTATGTAGTATGGGATGCATAAGTATGTCTCCGTATATGGATCCACCATAGGAGGCAACATTTGAGGGTTATGTAGTATGGGATGCATAACCTCACCACATAGATGCGACTATCACATTTTCTTTTCGTTGTATGGGAATGTTATGTAGTATGGGATGCATAACATTTTTATGCGAATGCCGTCATGGCATGCATTACGGCCTTTTAGAATGCATAGCACAAACATGAATAGCATAACATTGCATAAGCACAATGTGCTAAGCTAAAGACTGGCAGGATGACATATGTACACACATAAGCTTTGAGTCAAAATAATATAAGTTCATGCATTCCCGATCTAGGCACAAGAGTTAGAAAGGTGGTGGTAAACCATCCTAGGTTAGGCATTACATTAATTCTTGTAAAAAATAAACTCCCAGGGCAAGTTTAGCAGCTTTAAGTTCATATTTATGTATGTATTGTCTGTTCTTGTAGTTAGTTCTAGCTGTTGTACTAGGATCTAACTAATGTTGATATGATCATAGGATGGCAAGACGTCCTTCAATGAGGTCGACTCCCCTGTCTAAGGGTGAGTCATCTAGAGCGCATAGTGATACGGTGATCGAGAGCTTGTGACAGAGCAACACTTCCTTGACCAGACAGTTGGTGGAGATGCAGGCCCAGATCCAATCTTTTGTGGCAGTTGTGGCAGGACAGACTCAGGGAGTGCAAGACCCTGTAGGGGGGTTAGCTGCTCCTCCCCCTCCTGCTCCCCTGAGACCTCCAGTGGTAGTGCCTGCAGAGATGGCCTTTATCTCACAGTTTCAGAGACTTAGCACTCCTACATATGATGGGAAGGCAGATTTCATGGTCATAGATGATTGGCTGATCTCCATGGAGGAGATGTTCACGTACTCCGGTATTGCAGATGATCAGAGAGTGATGATAGTCGCCTATCAGCTTAAGGGCCTGGCTAAGAGTTGGTGGCTTAGAGAAAAGGAGAGCCTGGTAGCTGGTTGCTCTTGGGGTTTATTCAAGGAAATGATGCTGAGGAAGTTCTTGCCTTCGATCGAGCGTGACCGTCTTATGTTTGACTTCCTCCACCTGAAGTAGAGGTAACTCAAGGTCAGTGAGTATGAGATAGAGTTCAGCAAGTTGAGCCGGTTTGCCCCTGGGTTGGTGAGTATTGAAGCTGATTGAGTCAAGCGGTTCCTTGGTGGCTTGAGGAGCGAGGTTCAGCAGTTGACCAGTGCATAGGGATAAGAGACTTATGCAGGGGTAGTGGAGGCTGCTCTGAAAGTGGAGGCAATTGTGACCACAAAGAACAGTGGCCAGCAAATAAGGAAGGACAAGAGGAATTCTGCTCAAGAGAAGAACCCCCAGGTACCCGGTGCTGCTTCAGGAAAGAAGAGCAAGGTATTGTATAGCTTATGTGGCTGGTCAGGCCACCCTGTTGAGAGGTGTTTCAAGAAGGCGGGAACTCAGAAGAAGGAGCAAGTTCATGCAATTCAAGGTGCTCCTAGGAAGGATGTTTCCTGTTCTATTTGCAAGCGGCCCGGGCATGATGCTGCCCAGTGCTGGTCCAAGGATAAAGTCTGCTATTAGTGTGGACAGAAGGGCCATATCAAGACAAGGTGTCCTCAGGTCCAGCCTATTCTTCAATCAGTTCCACTTCAGGCATTACCTCTGCCTCAGCGTGTGGACAAGGGCAAAGGGAAGCTGAACGTGATCTCTTCCGGTGAGGCTCAAACTTCGACTCAGGTCATCTCAGGTTAGTTGTTTTCCTTGCCTGGAAGTTTTATTTACTAGAATTGTTATAGTTTTTGTTTTGGTAGTTCCTTAGTTGCTTATATACTCATATAGGGAAATTTAAGGTGAAGAACTGCTGCGCACGTGTTCTGTTCGACCCCGGCGCTACCCACTCGTTTGTGGCTAGAGCTTTTGTGGAGCAATATCGGTTGATTTTAGATCAAGTTCGTGATACCTTCCGCGTCAAGTTCCCTTCTGGTGAATCTGTGTTATCAGATTTGGGCATTTTTGATTGCCCTGTTTTGTTGGGGGACTTTCTTGCGAAGGCAGACTTGAAGATGATTGATCTAGAGGACTTCGATGTTATTCTGGGCATGGGCTGGTTGTCTAAGTACGATGCGGTTATTCAATGCAAAGGGAAGCGCTTGGACTTCATCAAGGACAATGGTTAGCCTGGAATTGTGTATGCTGATCCACGCCTGGATTCTCCTATCATTTCTGTGGTATGTGCTCAGAAGCTGTTTCATTCTGATTGTTTTGCTTGTTTAGTCTCGGTGGTTGGGACTGCTGTCAGTGTACCGCGCTTGGAGCAGATTCCTATTGTACGTGGTTTCTCTGATGTTTTTCCTGATGACCTTCCTGGTCTTCCTCCCGATCGGGATGTTGAGTTTGTGATTGATTTGGAACCGGGAATGCGTCCTATTGCTAAGGCGCCGTATCGGATGGCCCCTCATGAGTTGGAGGAGTTGCGAGTCCAGTTGGACGAGTTGTTGGCAAAAGGCTTTATCAAGTAGAGTTCGTTGCCTTGGGGTGCGCATGTTCTATTTGTGAAGAAGAAGGATGGGTCGATGAGGCTGTGCATCAATTATAGAGAGCTGAACAAAGTCACCATTAAGAACAAGTACCGTCTGCCGAGGATTGATGACTTATTTGATCAGTTGTGTGGTAGCACGGTGTTTTCCAAGATCGATCTTCGTTCTGGCTATCATCAGCTCAGGATCCGTGAGGCAGATATTCCACGGAATGCGTTTAGATCGAGGCATGGACACTTCGAGTTTCTAGTGATGTCGTTTGGTTTAACCAACGCACCATCAGCTTTCATGGATATGATGAACCGGGTGTTCAAGGATTTTTTAGACAAGTTCGTTGTAGTATTCATCGATGATGTGTTGATCTACTCTTGCAGTGCTGAGGAGCATGAGCAGCACCTACGCTTTGGTTCTATCGGAGTTAAGGAGCCACAAGTTATTCGCCAAGCTGAGCAAGTGCAAATTTCGGTTGCCTCAGGTCTCGTTTCTGGGCCACGTGGTGAATAAGGAAGGGATCTCGGTCGACCCGGAAAAGATTGCAGCAGTGATGGATTGGAGCAGGCCGGGCACGCCCAAGGAGATTAGAAGCTTCCTATGGTTGGCCGGCTACTACAGGAGGTTCGTGGAGGGTTTCTCCACCCTGGCTGCACCTTTGACCAAGTTGACTCAGAAGAACACGGCCTTTGTTTGGAGCGAGAAGTGCGAAGAAGCCTTCCTGGAACTAAAGATTAGATTCTGCACTGCTCCCGTTCTGACCCTACCAACTGAGGGTGCGGAGTATAATGTGTACGTGGACGCTGCGCATGTTGGTCTGGGTTGCGTGTTGATGCAGGCTGGAAAAGTGATTGCGTATGGGTCAAGGAAATTAAAGACTCATGAGAGAAATTACCCTACGCATGACCTTGAATTTGTAGCGGTGATTTATGCGCTAAAGCTGTGGAGGCATCTACTTTATGGTGCCCATTGCAAGATCTTCACAGATCATAAAAGTCTAAAGTACGTGTACAAACAGAAGGAGTTGAATCTGTGCCAGCGGCGGTGGCTAGAGTATGTGGCCGATTATGATGTGGAGATACAGTATCATCCGGGCAAGGCCAATGTGGTGGCCGACGCCCTGAGCCGGAAGACGGGGAAGATCTTTAATCTCTCCGCCGATTGTTTAGTGGAAGAGTTACTCCTGATGGATATCTCTGTGGGATGCTGTGTCATGTAGAGCAGTTTGGAAGTGGCAGAGCCGTCTTGGATTTCACTTACCAGGTTACACCAGAAAGATGATCCGGATCTTCTGCACTTATACCTCAGGACTGAGAGAGGGGAGTTGATGGATTTTTCTATCGATGATGCGGGTACTTTGATGTACCACTGCAGGTTTTGCATCCCCGCTGTTGGAGACATCAGGATTATGATATGCAAAGAGGCTCATGGATCCAGTGTTGTCTACCATCCAGGATCTACAAAGATGTACCATGATTTGAAGCAAATCTCCTTGTGGTATGGGATAAAGGGGGACATAGCCTGATTTGTTGCTGAGTGCCACACTTGCAAGCGTATGAAGGCTGAGCACGGAAGGCCTGGTGGCAAGTTGACTCCGTTGGAGATTCCGACGTGGAAGTGGGAAAGTATTTCTATGGACTTCATTACGGGCTTACCGAGATCTCCAAGGGGATTTGATTCTATTTGGGGTGATCGTGGACCGATTGACGACGTGTTCACACTTCGTACCCTATAAGATAGATTACCCAATGAAGAAGATAGCAGAGTTGTACTTGAACGAGGTCATCCGTTTGCATGGTGTTCCTGTTAGCATCATTTCAGACCGAGACTCCCGGTTTACATCTCGCTTCTGGAAGAGTTTGCAAGAAGGGTTGGGTACGGATTTGAGATATTCCACCGCTTACCACCCGCAGACTAATGGTCAGACAGAGCGAGTGAATTAGATAGTGGAAGACATGATCGGATGTTATATTTTAGACCACGGTGGAGCGTGGGATGAGCGTTTAAGGCTTATGGAGTTTGCCTATAATAATAGTTATCAGGAGAGCTTGCAAATGGCTCTGTTCGAAGCACTCTATGGGAGACACTACAGACTCCCCTATTTTGGACTGAGGTCGGTGAGAGGTCGTTGATGGGCCAGACGCGCTAGAAGAAATGTAAGTTGCGGTGAAGCTGATTCGAGAAAAGCTTCGGATAGCTCAGGAGCGGTATGAGAAGAACGCCAACCGGCGTAGATTTGACTTGGAATTTGTTGTAGGGGACCTGGTGTTTCTTAAGGTTTCCCCGATGGTTGGTGATAAGAGGTTTGGTAAGAACCGAAAATTGGATCCGAGGTATGTGGGCCCGTTTAAGATTGTTGAACGGATTGGCGTGTCAGCGTATAGGCTGGATTTGCCAGCAAACCTTCCTGGTGTTCATAATGTATTCCATGTAAGCCAACTACGGAAGTGTGTGCAAAGCAGTGGGCAAGCCTTGGATGTTGTGCCCCAGTTGGAGCCGAATCTTTCATATGCTTAGGTGCCGGTCCGCATTCTAGATACTCAAGATCGGGTGCTGCGGACAAAGTCTATCCCGATGGTTAAAGTTCTATGGAAGAATCATGATTTGGAAAGCGCGACTTGGGAGCTAGAGTCGGCTATGAGGGAGGCTCACCCTCACTTATTTCCCTGATTTGATCGATATGTTTCCTTTCTTATAACTCCTGTTTGTTACTTTCCTTCTATAAGTAGAAGTAGTGTATGTAAAGTTTCGGGACGAAACTTTCTTGTAGGGGGAGTGACTGTAACGCCCCCGATTTTTCTACGATTATTTAATTCTTGTTTGGCGTTACGTTGACGCGTTTCCGGTTTGTGCCGTTTGTTAGAGCATGGTCTTAGCTCTTTAGGTTCCTTGTGTGGTTGTTGGTAGCCTGTTAGGCAATATTCCCTAGCAATCCCGGTCTAGTTTTGTGACTCGGTGAGGCCTCTCGGGGAATGCTTGTGTTTTGGCTTTGGGTGGTGATAACCTGAGTTTTGTTCGTCGAAAGTTGATATCCAGTTCATCGTTGCGTTCGTAGCGTGGGTATTTAGCTACGGTGCAAATTTCGTCGAATTCCGAGGATTTTTGGGTCTCGCGTCGTTTTGTATTTTATTTATAATAATGTGATATTATATATTATATATAGATATATTTGTTTTTTTCGAAAGTAGCAGTTATGGTGAAAAGGTTGCTGACAGCTTTTGGTTGGGCTAAGAATAGAAAGTATTTGGGACTTAGCTGCTGACTATAAATAGTCTTAAATTAGAATAAAGACTATTCATTGTCTTTTCGGAATTAGCATAATTGCCGTCCCTGTACAAGAGAGGAAAACCGGCGGGCTGCCCTTGCCTTCCACCGCCAAATTCGGAAGTTCTAGCGGTCGGATTTCTGTTCCGAGGGCGGATTTGGATTGCTCTCGCCTAGACCTTCACTCATACGGTTAGTTTTTCTGGAATCATAGCCTTGCTTGTGGTTTCAAATTTTGGATTTTTGACTTGTTTTTCGCCGGATATGTCTCGAAGTTTTCGTCTTGTGCTGTGCTGCTGGTGCCGAGTGAGAGGAAGGGGCCGACCAAGCTTTGCTGGAATTTGAGTCAAGTGGTGCTCCTACCCTTGCCAAGCTTTTCTCCTTTTCATGTTCATATTTACTGTTATCATTCATTTTCCCGAGATCGTTTATTTTGCTCTGTTTTCCCGTCAAAATCATGTGGATCTTGAACCGTTAGGCCTATTCCAAGCTTACTAAACATCGGATCTTGAACCATGAATGCTCCTTTATGTTTTTTTTTCACTTTCTCAAGTTCTAAAACTCCACGTTTTCGGCCGGGCTGCTGTACTCTTGTCTTTTATCAAATTGTTCCTTATTAATCTCGGATTGGGTAGTATTTAGCCTATCAGCTCTAGAACTAGTAGTAGTGGGTTTTTATAATTTTATTACGAGTGATATGATCGAATTTAGGCTAAGAGGAAAGGTCGGAAATGAAATAGGATGTACAGGATTGCTGTGCACGAGCACGGTTCACTATGTGCACGACCACCGATCGTGTGCCACTGTCCGTGCACGTTGTCAGGTCTATTTCTGTAGTTTTGCCTGCCCTATTGAACGATTAGTGTATAAAGTGCGCACGACCTCTGGTTGTGCGTCACTGATCGGGTGTTGTTTTAGATTTTTGTGTGTGTGCAGGTTAGCAGGCACGACTGCTGGTCGTGCGCTGCTGATCGTGCTCTTTGTTCTTTTCTGAGCAGTCCGTTGTCTCGACAGCGTTGAGTAGCCAAGACCACTCAACGCTGTCACGCAGTCCGCTGTCTCTACAGCATTGAGTAGCTGAGTGCACTCAACACCGTCGAGCAGTAGGGTCTGGCATTGAGGGCGTTGAAGCCACTCAATGCCTCGTTGAGTGATCTCAACGATTTTCACTCTGTCTCCCCTTGTTTTCTCGAGTGAATCCCGTTGGGTTTGGGGTTAGTTTTCGACTATTTTCTGAACGCTGAATCATGGGTTATGGCTAGTAGGGGTGGTTTTTAGCTCTTATTAGGGGTGGGGTTACGTGTTGAGCCGTGGCCGCCACTATTTTTCACAGGTACAGGCTGGGTGTGTGTGGTTTGTAGGTCCCTAGTGCTCTCCCTGTGCGACCCTTTAACTTATTTTGTTTTGGCGATGGTTGTTTGGGGGACCGCAATTGCCTCCAACCCAGATCCATGTGGATTTTACTACTGCAATTAACTCACAAATTAGGATTGTTAGGTGTTTCTTCCTTGTAGAATGCAACATTTTGTTGGCATGTTTTTGCATTTTAGCCTCTATAGGATTTGAGCTGGGCCTGTTGCTGTTTCCTTGTACCTGGTGTACTTTTGGCTCACTTTTAGACAGTGTTTGTTTTTTTTTTCTGTCATGTTTCTTGCTTTCACTAGTTCCTTCTGGATATTTTTACTCTACTTCAGTTTTTCCTGTTTTTTTTTTACTTGTTGAGGTGTTCTTTCTTTGGATGCCTCAGGTTTAGAGTAGTAGCCGGTTGAGCGGCTGGTTTTCCTTGGTGATTGTTGTTGATCCCTTGGGTTGCTGGGATCTTCCTCCTTGATTTTGTGAGATAGTTTTCTATTTTTCTTACAGACATACATGCTCTCTAGTGGGTTTGTGTCAGGTTGTTGACGCCCGCTGGTGGTTTTTACTTATGATACTAGATATGTTTCTTTTACTGCTATCTTTCTGGAGATAGTCTATTTGCTCTTGGGAAGATTTATGCTAGGTTGCTAGTTACTTTTAAACCTAAAAACATTATTATAAGTATATCTCATGATCATCATGTTTATGAAACTCATACACTACTTTCCAAATAACGTAAAAAAGAACGTTTTCTTATATATAGTATAAATTAAATGTAGGGCCTTGCATAGTGTAAGTTGTCCTCTATGGACACTTACACACTCTTTTAGGATGTCAAATGTGAATAAAGTATTTTTCGCTGCGTATAAGTATAGTTTTTAAACTCTGGACTAGATGATCCACTGAGCCGAGGGATACGGCTTTTAAAATATAACTGATTTTCTAATCATAAAACTTATGAATTTTCATAATCTAGTTAGATGGTGTTCGCCTGAGCGTCGACAGTTATGCCCTGTTCGATGTGGCATCACGACGCATGTTTTCTCATACTCTGATACTTCTTAAATTCGGATAAAATGCGGGTTGTGACATTCCTCCTGCCTCGACTTCAACTCTATCTCGATCCTCTCGATCTAGCTCCTCTTTGGAGGTGTCAAGTGAAGACTCCACTGCCCAAAGCCTCTCCTAAGGATCCAAGTATCCATCCTTCAAACTCACATAATGATCATTATACATGAATGCTATATGCGCCTGAGATTCAATCTGCAAACAGCAAGTAAAGGGTTAGGGTCGTGCAAATTAACCCATTCAAATGAAGAAAGATGAACGGTTCACTTACTATGTCACTCGTTGTCTTCAAAGAAGAGAGACCCGGGGAGCAGTAGCCTCTTTGTAGGGGACTTGGGGGCAGAGGCTTCTATCACCTTACGATCTGAATCAACTGGAATATACTCGTCACAAGGGTCCTCCTCAATCAGGTCATCTCTTCGACTTGATGAAGATTGCAACTCTGCAGCAGCATCATAACAACTCCTCAAAACCAACTACCTCTTACGAACCAATGGTGTGACTGTAGCACGCTCAGCATCAACTGAAAAACCACATTGGGATAAGCACTTCACTTCCACAAATAAGGAAATACTGAATAAGTGGTTCGCCAACTCCCGAGAGTCTAAAAATCAGAGCATCGGCGTGAGGTCTCGCTCTTGCCCCCTCTGACATTGGCGACGATCGGGCAAGGAATTCTAGAGCACGGGTAGGCCCAAGGAGTTTCTGACATATCAAAACAAGATGTTCCCATGATGACGATCCATCCAGGTCAAAAAGTTATGCCAAATTTTATTGTTGCGAATCTCAAAATGGTCGCCACCATCAATACGAACATCGCACCAATCCCTGAATAACTCCAAGGAGAACCTTGAGCCATGCTCCCTGAAGAAAGCCAACAGCCCCATAATGCAAGCCATTTTTAGTGGAGTGAACTGGGATATCAGGACGCCACAAAACTTCAGAATGTCCACCACCTCCTTGCATGATGGAAAGAGTAACCCAGACCTCAACGTCATCTTACAAATAGTAAACAAACCGTTAGGTGAGTTCTAAACCCTCTCTTCAGCATGAGTTATCTTCACAACAAGACTAGCAGGTAACCCGTATCTTTTAATTTAAACAGTGACTTGCTCAGTAGTGAGCATAGAGCGCAACCATATAGACCTCATAGGATGCTTCGAAATCTGAAAATAAAAAGCAAATGTTAGAGAAAATCGATAAGGTTGCGAGTGTTCAATTGGGCACCCGATAACAGTAATCCCGACACAGAAGTCAAGAGTCGCAAAAGTTGTGTGCAAGCATGCACGCACATGATCCACATGAAAGTCATGCACAACCAACCACCCGCTTACCCAGCGGGCCGCACAAGGAAAGGGGTGCGTAGCATCCACCCAGTAGTGTGCATGGTTCCACCTAGTAGTGCGCACATATGCTCCGAATGTTCTCTCAACAATGCGCGCGTGTAGAGGTGTGTTCGCCCGTGCGCACCAGGATGTGTGCTTGTGGGCACCAAAGCGCATGCACCAAGGTGTGCATGCCTCTGCGTGCACCAGGGTGCATGTGCCCACTTGATTACACCCAAGGTGTGCGCCCACGCATGGCCAATGTACGCAGCTTCATACCCAGGGGAGCTCCCGACCTCAGGGGAGCCCATGCCGGGGGCGCTTTAGTTAGTGAGCACGTCCTCATGTTGGTAGGCACTGCTCATCGGCTTCATATTCGGCCTCCCTCAGCCGTGCACATTCCCTATTTTTTTCTTATTTACGGCTTACCTTGGATCGTGAAGCACCAATATCTACCTTATCTGGCACCTCCCCATTCGCCATGACCATTGTCACTACCAGAAGAGTCCCTAATTGAAGAAGAAGTCCTTGCTCTTCTCAAATTATTTGCAATACCAAGGATTTTTGTGTCAATTGATGGGGACAAGTGTTGGGTCTATTTGTCATAATATCCCAGATTTGAAGAAAGCCAATAAGAAAATGGTGTACATGAGATTGCATTTGATGCATGTTCTAAGTTCTATGTATGCAGGTTGCTCTTTGTTCACAGTTTAAACAGGTTGTCTAAGCATTAATAATAGGTGGACACAAGACAGGATGTTGATAGGGCAGAAATCTGCATAAGTCCAGATGCGTTGAGTGAAGGCAGTTCACTCAATGTTAGATGGCTTTACGCATTGAGTAAAACTTAGGCATTCAAAGCTTCAGCATTGCCAAAGTAGAAATCTAGTTAAGTCTATAAGCATTGAGTGAAGGCAGTCCACTCAATGCATAGAGCTAGAAGCATTGAGTAAAGCTCAAACAACCAAAGCCGGAGAGAATCTGACAAGAATTCTGGCTAATTTCAGAAGTGTTGAGTGAAGACAGTTCACTCAACACATAAAAGGGAAAGCTTTGACAAAAAACATTTCAGTCAGAGTCATGAGGTCATTTGACATGGAAATCTGTCTAAGGACAGATTCGTTGAGTGAAGGCATCTCACTCAACGCCTATTCAACAGAAAATCTGTCTAAGGACAGAAGTTTTGAGTGAAGGAAATTCACTCAATGCCTATTCAATAAAACAGGCAAAGACAGAAAGCATTGAGTTAAGACAACTCACTCAACGCCTTAATATAGAGAAAATTAATCAATTCCAGATGCATTGAGTGATCACGGCTCACTCAATGCCTTGTCAGTTTGACTACAATTGCCTGGAAATTTGAACAAAAAAAGAGAGTCCGGAAATTTGAATAACTGAAATCTTTATTATCCAAAAAAGGTGTATATTATATGATATTGCCTCCTTTTTATAGAATGAAGGAGATGAGAGAGATTACAATTGAATAATGTGGGACTAAAAAATTATATGTGCAGGAGGTTTAATCTAGCTACAAGCCGACAAGCCGCCCGGTTTGGTGCATGGACAAACCGCCCGGCAACCATTAGAGGATGACACCATGCCTCCACAGAGACCGCCAGACCGCCCGGACACCAAGTCGCCAGGGAGAGATTGGCAGACCGCCCGGACTGCAATCTGCCAGAACCAAACCGCCAGTCCGCCCGGTCTCTATTCTGCAACACTCCCCTCAAGCTGGAGAATATATGTCGATCATGCCCAGCTTGTCACAAATATGATGAAAAGATGCAGATACTGGCTTGGTGAAAATATCAGCCAACTCTTTATCGGAGCTGACGAACGGAGTATAAATTTGTGCCTTCAGAATCTCTTCCCGAATAAGGCAGTCAACTTCGTTGTGCTTAGTTCTCTCATAGAAGACCGTATTTTTAGAGGTGTATATGGTGGCGTTGTTTTCACAAAACAAAGGTAGAGGATAGTTGTAGACCTCTCCTAAGTCAAGCATGAGAGCCCGTAACAACTTCAACTCACACGTGGTCGATGCCATACTTCTATATTCTGCTTCAGCACTGGACCTGGAGACGACCGACTGTTTCTTGCTTTTCCAGCTTACAAGATTCTCCCCCACAAAGGTGCAAAAACCTGACGTTGACTTGCGGTCTCCTTTGTCATCGACATAGCTTGAATCGGAGTAAGCTTCAATTCTCAAATGTCCATTCTTCTAAAAGAGAAGTCCTTTCCCAGGAGATGATTTGATATACTCTATGTTGGATCCCTAGTAAGATTTGGGCTAGGTTCACTAAGTTAGGTCATATGACCCACAATGTATAGCATGGGTCATAGTTGTGTCATAGAGTCTATGCCAAGTCCTTAGAATCAACATCACATGGACCAGCTATCAACACGACTGCTAGAGACTCAAGACTTAGAGTTTTTCCAAAGACTAAGTAAAATGAGTTCGACGTTCGTCGAACTCAGGTCGACGGTAGTCGTGCTCAGCTCGACGATCTCAGAGTAAATTCTCTGAGCTGAGGTCGACGAACTTGGTACTGAGGTCGACGAACTTTGGACACTATACTTCAACACTTCAAGATCAGAAAACATCTCTTTATTCTAAGTCCAGAGTCAGACTTTGGTCGACGAACTTGATTCTCAGCTCGACGAACACTGACCATAATAGCTAGAGTTATCCAGCAGCAGTTATTGGTACTCAACTCGACGAAACCAATTCTTAGGTCGACAAATTTTGGATACTTCACTTCAATACTTTCATCCAAAAGCATCTGAAACTATTCTAAGTCCAGAAATATTTTGCTGAACTTCAGTCGACGAAACCAAATATCAGCTCGACGAACTCCATACACAGGAAAGGCAAAGTTTCTAGAGAATATAGTTCTGCTCTCTACTCGACATCTTGCAACTCAGCTCGATGAACATAAGTCATCTGGTCGACGAACTCAACAACTCAGCTCGACGAACTGTGAACTCAGCTCGATGATTTTTGTTATCAGCTCGACGAATCCAGACTTAGCAATTTTCCATCCTTCTGTCCCCTTCTTACTGCAATAATTCCTTAGTAATTAATGCTCAAATATTATCTAGAATATAACTGTTAGATAGAGTATTGATTATGGTCTTCTCCAAGATTATTGCCTACCGTTTTTCCATGGGACAGTTGGGGAAATAAATCAATGCAGATTATTCTCAATGCCGTCCGCATTGATTACAGAGAATTTCAAATTTTGAAAGGGAATTTTGACAGGAAATATAAATGCAATTTTCCTCTCCTTTCCCAGTAGAATGGCATAGAGAATACAGAAGAATAAAGTCACACACAGACAAAGAATAACAATTAGTCTGAATCATGAAACTTTCTGCACTTTCTTTCATTTTTGATATAGAAGAGAAGCCGTTTACCTAAAGTTCATCAGCTACTTGAAGAAGAAGACACCAAATCAAAATCAAGAGTCTTCTGTCTTCAACACTCCAGAACACTTCAAAGGACAACTACAACTTTATCTGTCAAAGAAGTTCCTGAACAACTGCTGGTCAAGGCTGAACTACTGAAGGCCTATCACCCTGCAACAAGGCTCCATCTCTCTGAACCATTCTATACCTCAGGGGGAGCCTTTACTAAAATCAATATCCACAAGTCTTCTCAGTTGTATATTGAGAAAGAGAAGACAATATCATCTCTCATCCCCCATTGTATAAAGGGTTATAACTCCCTTCAAAAGTTATTCCTGGTTGCAAGTCACCTGATCAAAGGACTCGAGAACTGGTTTTTGAGCTCCTGATCAAAAGCTCATTGGTGTCAGACACCTTATCGAAAATCTGAGTGGATTCCTACCCGGGTGGTAGAAGAAGGGATGTACCCAAGTTTAGGGGAACCACTATAAATTCTTGTGTTGTCTGGAATGCCCTTTTCTTTTGTTTCTTGTTGTGGCTGTGTTAGTTGTTAGGATTGCTGCTTATGCTTTTAATTTTATTCCTGCACTAGATAAAATCAATTAAAAATTCTATAAAATCTAAATACTCTATTCACCCCCCCCCCCTTTAGAGTATTCCTGATCTAACAGCTCATTTTCAATTGGTATCAGAGCTTGGATTCCTTGGTGTACACAAGCTAACCCTTGAACCAAAGATACTGTGTTAGATCAGATTTCATCTTTTATCTTTATTTTTATTTAGTTTATATACACATCATTGGCACAGAACAAAGACTATGCAAGCACCAGACCTCCAGTTTGCAACCTAAATAGGTTTGCCATATAGAAAGCAAGAATCAAATTGTATATGAACTCTATTGATGAAGATATCTACAATTCCATCTTGACAGGTCCTCTTCAAGCCACTGCATCTACATCTACAACAGCCTCAAGCACAAATGCAGTTCCACCACCTGAGTGGACTGAGGCTCAGAAGAAGGCCATGGTTGCTGATGCCAAGGTAATGAACATACTGGCACAGACTATGTCAGACGATATCTTCCAAAAGGTTGCTGAATGCACTTCAGCCAAAGCCATCTGGAATTCCCTAAACCAAATTGTCGCTAGATCAGCAGATGAAAGAAATGATAGGAGATCCAACCTCATATCCTTATATGAGAATTTCAAGAAGGAGGAAGCCGAGTTAGTAGCTGAAATGTATAATAGGTTAAGCTCAATCATCAATGAGCTAAAAACCTTAGACAAGTACATCACCCTCAATGAGGTGAATGACAAGATCCTAATGTGCTTTCCAAGCTCATGGGATTCAAGGATCTGGCCTATCAAAGAAGCCAGAAGCCTAAATGAGATATCCACTGAATCTCTATTAGGCAAGCTTAAGTCCTATGGACAGCTGATTAAATCCAGGGAGGCAGCTGAGCAGAGAACACCCCCTCCAGAAAGAAAAGAGCATATCATTGCTTTTAAGGCAGCTGAAGAGACAGAGACTCCCTCAACAAATGAAGAACTCATGAGCCTTTTTGGCAAAAGATTATACAAGTTGGCAAGAAAAGATTTTAGGAGGAAGTCATCCAGACAGGATGACAAACCAAGGTATGATAAAACACCAAATAAAGAAGTGGTATGCTTTGGTTGCAGGAAAGCTGGACACTTCATCTCTGAGTGTCTAGAGAATCAGAAGAAAGAAAATAGAAGAGAGAAAGATACCAGGAGACAGCACAACAGCAGACCTTCTTCCAGCAAATACAAGAAGGAGAAGGGTTTTGTGGATGAAACCTGGAGTGATATTGAAGAAGAATCAACATCTTCTAGCTCCAGTGAAGATGAGGAAGAGGAAAGGGCCAAGGATGTTTGCCTCATGGCAATTGATGCTTCCAGGAGCCATTCAGAAGAAGAAGACTCAGACAATGAAGCAGTTTCAGATTCTGAAGCTAACAAGGTATTGTCCTCTTTTGATTACAGTTCTGATTCTTTTAAGTTTGAATTTAAAACAATGTGTATAGACTTAATAAACTCAAAAAAGGACATTAAAACTCTTAGGTAAAAATTAGAAAACCTAGAGAATGTCAACTCTGAAAATAATAGGTTAAAAGATGAATTAACCTTAGCTAATGAACAAATAATAATGTTAAAGACTTAGCTTTGTGAGGCTAAACAACTTGAGGAAACTCTTAATGGAAGAAGACTCAAGCTGATGGACATCATAATCACTGTAAATGCCAGACTCAATGACAAGCTAGGCTTGGGTGCTTCATCAAGTTTGCCCCCCATTCTCAAGAAAAACATACTGAAAACCCCAATCAAATTTGTTTCTGCTAATGGGAAAGAGAAAATAAACCATAAACCAACAATAGAAAATATTTCCAAATCAATAGGTCTGAAAATCAAAAATCAGAAAACCTTAAGTAAAAAACAAGGTTCAGCAGAATTCATCGAACTTAGATTGACGAAATGCAGCCAGTTCGTCGAACCCAGATCGACGAACTCTAAACGAAAACTATAGTTATAATTATTCGTCTAACTGCGATCGACGAACTCTATATGGTTCGTCGAGCAGAGGTCGATGAATGTGGGTCATAAAAAATGAATATGTTCATTCTCTGGGTAGAGATCGATGATCTCAACAGAATTCATTGAACTCTGGTCGACGAACTCATATAAATTCTTCGAACCCAGAAAGACTTAACAGAAATTGTAATTTCAATAGCAACTCAAATAATTCTAGGAAACCTTTTAATCCCGTAGCTGATTAGGTTATAAAACCTAGGAGGTATCACCCTTTAGGATACAAAACCCAACTAGAATTTTTTGTTATTTCTAGCTTTTCATACCTGCAAAACAAAGGAACCAAGGTAACCTGGGTCAAGAATAATTAATTGTATTTCATTGCAGGTGAAAAGCTGTCCAAGTGTGAATCAGACTTGGTACTTGGACAGTGGTTGCTCCAAACATATGACTGGCAGCAACGACATCTTACACAAATACAAGTCCAAGCTGGGGCCAAAGGTTATCTTTGGGAATTCCAAATGTGGTCAGTCAGAAGGCTTTGGAGAAGTGAAGATTGGAGCTGCTACTTTCAAGTGAGTAACTTATATCAAAGGACTCAAACATAATATCGTCTCTATAAGTCAATTATGTGATGAAGGTTATCAGGTAGACTTTAACTCATCTTCTTGTATTATTTTTAATAAGAAAAATCAAACTATTTTAATTGGAAATACACAAGGCAACATATATTTAGTTGATTTTCTATCTGCCAATTCTGATATCTACTTACTTAATATTACTAGTAATCAGAATGATTTATGGAATAAAATGCTAGGTCATGTAAACTTGAAAAACATTGCTAGGCTATCAAAAGACAACCTTGTTAGAGGTTTACCTTTTGGTCCCTATAAGAAGGAAGGTCTTTGCAGGGCTTTTCAACTATGCAAGCAAACTAAATCTAGCATTAAATCTGTTAATAAAAGTGATTCACCTAGGATTTTATATTTGCTACACATGGATCTTTATGGACCCATTGATGTACAAAGCCTAGGAGGGAAATCCTACACCTTAGTTATTATGGATGACTTCTCAAGGTTCAATTGGGTATCCTTTTTGAGATCTAAGTCAGATACCTTTAAGGTTCTTACAGATTTTCTCAGGACCATACAGATTGAGTTCTCTACTCATGTTGCATTGATCAGAAGTGATCATGGCACAGATTTTGACTCTCTTCTTATGCATGAGTTCTGTGAGAAGGAAGGTATAAGACATTGCTTATCATCTCCTAGAACTCCTCAACAAAATGGGATAGCTAAAAGGAAAAATAGGACACTCATTGAAGCTGTAGGTACATTGCTTGCAGATACTTACATGCTCCTATTCTTTTGGGCAGAGGATGTGAGCACAACAAATTATGTCCTGAACAGGAGTTTAATTCATAAACTAAAGAATAGGACTCCCTATGAATTAATTAAAGGGAAGAAACCTAAAATCAACTATTTTAAAGTATTTGGATGTATATGTTATATTCACAATAATAACAAAAGATATATTAGAAAGTTTGATGCTAAGCCTGAAGAGGAAATCTTTCTAGGATATTCCCAAGTAAACAAAACCTATAGGGTTTTTAAAAAATCATCTCTAAAAATTGAAGAGTCTATTCATGTTACAATTGATGAAGCTAACATGTCTTGCAAGGAGAAAGAGATTTCTACCAATAGCACATTGCAGGTACCTCACTTGTGTGAGAAGTTGGATGGACTAAACCTCACCCAAGAGGTTCCAACAAATCCCACTCCACAAGTCATTGAAGAAAGTGAAGATGAAGGCACTGAAGGAATTGATCTTGCCCCAACGTCAAACATAATTCCACAAGAGGAATTAGTTCTTAATGCTATTGCAGAACCAACTCCACCCACTGATCTTATCATACTAAGGGATCACCTCAAATTTCAAGTGATTAGAGACATATCAGCAGGTGTACAGACAATGCATCAACTCAATCAAGATTTGATGCATGCCTGTTTTCTCTCTCAGGTTGAACATCTATCCATCCATGATGCAGAGCAAGGTCCCCACTGGATTATTGCAATGCAGGAGAAATTAAACTAATTTGAGAGATGTAGAGTTTTGGATTTCGTTCCAAGACCCCAAGACTATCCAGTCAATGGAACCAAATTGCTATACAGAAATAAATTGGATGCCCAAGGTACAATAGTGAGGAACAAGGCTAGGCTTGTTGCTCTAGGATATAGGCAAGAGGAAGGAATAAATTATGACCAAACCTTAGCACCAGTGGCAAGGTTAGAGGCAATCAGAATATTCCTCACCTATGCAGCCTACAAGAGATTCAAGGTGTATCAGATGGATGTGAAGAGTGCATTCCTGAATGGAGTACTTAAAGAAGAGGTTTATGTTGAACAAACTCCAGGTTTTGTCTCTCCAACAAACCCTTATCATGTTTTCAAATTGCATAAAGCACTTTATGGTCTCAAGCAAGCTCTAAGAGCTTGGTATGAGACCCTAGCTAGCTTTTTGATAAAGCATAAATTCATTAGAGGCATAGTAGATAGAACACTTTTCACTAGACATCATAAGGATCAAATATTATTAGTGCAAATATATGTGGATGACATCATATTTGGGTCTACTAATTCCAAATTATGCAAGAGGTTCTCTGACCTCATGCATTCAAAATTTGAAATGAGTAGCATGGGTGAGCTCTCCTACTTCTTTGGTCTCCAAGTGAAGCAGTTGTCTGATGGCATCTTCATCTCCCTAGATAAATATGCAAAAGAGCTTATCAAAAAGTTTGGGATGGCTGATGCCACAATAAAGAAAACATCCATGGCTACTAATTCTGTGATTTACTCTGATGCACATGGGAAACCTGTGGATCAGAAATTATATAGGGGTATTGTTGGGTCCCTACTATATCTTACAGCAAGCAGACCTGATATCATGTTTGCCACATGCCTTTGTGCTAGGTTCCAAGCAAACCTAAAAGAATCTCACCTAGTTTTCTTAAAAAGGATTTTGAGATATATAAAGAGTTGTCCTAGTCTAGGCCTATGGTATCCGGCTGAGTCAGAATTTGATTTAACTTTATTTTCAGATGCTGACTTTACTGGATGTAGGGTTGATAGAAAAATCACCTCAACGACTTGTCAGTTCCTTGGTATGAGGCTAGTATCCTGGTTTTGGGAGAAACAGTCATCTATATCCACCTCAACTACTGAAGCATAATATATTGTAGCAGGCAGTTGTTGTTCTCAGATGCTGTGGATCCAAAACCAACTCCTAGACTATGGTCTCAACTTAAATAATTCAACTCTCTTTTGTGATAACACAAGTGCTATAGTAATAGCACAAAATCCAGTCCATCACAGAAGGACTAAGCATATATACATTAGGAATCACTTCATTAGAGAGTGTGTAGACAAAAATAAAATTAATCTTGTCTATATCTACATTGATTTTCAAAGAGCTGATATATTCACCAAACCTCTAGATGAGAGAAATCACTTATTCTTTATAAATCAGTTGGGAATGATCAATGGAGAAGACTTAGTTTAATTTCTGTCTACACTCGACGAATTTTCCAGAGTTCGTCGAACGGAGCTCGACGAACTAGGGAAGGTTTGTGAGAGTTTCGTCGAACGGCGATCGACAAACTCTCTATGAGTGAAGTTGTGTTCGTCAAACGGATATCGATGAGTCTACTTCAGGAAAACTTTCGTCAAACAGAGCTCGACGAAGTGTCTTCAACTCTTCCTGCTGAGCTCGATGAATTATTTCACTATCAATTATTTTGTCGATCTCAGGTCGAAGAATTTCTTATTTTTCGTGGAGCGGAGTTTGTCGATTCATATTCCAGAAAACCTTATAACTACGTTTTCTTCGACCTTCGTCCCACGCTTTCTGTTCACTTGTACTTGATCGTCGTTTTTCTCTCTTGCAGGTGATTTAATGGCGACTCTAGCGGGAACTTTGGTTGCGATGAAGTTGGACACCGGATTTGATGTTGACTCTGATTCATTTCAGCATTCAAGTCCAATCATTCTAAACATTCTGCATCTTCTGGAAGAGCAACAACTGAAGAATTTGATGACAACAAGGATAAAATTATTTGGAACTGATATAAGAGAATGGGTCTATACATCATCGACAACAGAAGAAAATACAATGATTGGAACAATTGCGGGTAAGGCTATCTCCCTATCTCCCTCCATATTAACAGAAATCTTTGGTTTGGATAATGGAGAAGTAGAACTGGAAATAGATTCTGAATAATATGACATGATGTTAAGCATGATGGGTTATGCTGGAGATAACCCCAGTAAACTGTTGAAGAAACATTAATCTGCAGAATATAAATTTCTGGTAGATATTGTTGGGAAAGTCTTGCTAGGCAAGCACACTGCACATGACTACATTTCCAGACATCAATTTTTGGTCATGTGTGCAGTGGTAAATAAGAAACAAGTAAACTGGGCTCAGATCATATTTGATCTAATAAAGAAAAAGAACACTAAGAAGGAAGTGTGTTTTGGAAGGATCCTAGGGATCTTCCTGAAGGAGTAGGCTGCTGAATCACTGGTCTCTCCGACCATATTCATTAATGCCCGCAAGAGGCTCACCTGTTCCTTGTTTGGCAAGTGGGAGAGGACTATATCCAAGCCATCCAAGGCTTCAACCTCTTCCACCCCAGCTTCTGAAATAACAAGGGCTGTTAGGGCCACTTCCCACCCTGTTGAAGAGATTATCCCCACACCTCCATCCTTTCCAGCAACTTAACAACAATCACACTACACAGTTCATACTCCCACTCATCAACCACATCAACAACACCAACAATAACTTCAACCACAACCCTCTATTCATGTTCCTACTACAACTACATTACCCGCCACCTCTCCACCAATAGACCTGACTGAATTCCCTACCTCACCCACCCAGTAATACCATCAACCCACTCCACCTAAATCACCACAATCACCCCCCCATGATATACGAGCCCCAACACCACCTTTATCTCCTCTTCCCCCCCCCCCCCCCCACACTTATCCTCCATACCAGCCTTCGATATCCTAACATATCCTCCCAATTATCCTCCTCCTCCATATAAATCCATACAATATGTCCACATACAAGATGCCCCTCCTCCATCCTCAACAACATCTATCATACCTCCAATTTTTTCCACCTCAACATCATCTGCCACTCCAACACTGGACCCGTCCACCATCTCTTCTGTCCTTTCTCTCATCACACCCCTCCTCAAAACCATCATAGTTGATGCCATTACACCTCTTGCTACTTCCATCTCTACCCTATCTGCCCAAATATCTGCCCTTTCTACTGCCTCCTCTTCATTTAGGGGCCTGACTCCAGTTAATACTGAAACCAGGCAGGGGAAGATGCTTGATGAAGAAGCTGCAACAGCTCTAGTAGCAACAGCAGTTCCAGCAGTAGAAGCTCTAGCTCCAGCAGATGCAGAGGCAGCAACAGCAGAAGGTACAATTATATATTTAATTGATTTAATTCAGTTTATTGAGACTGACATGGATATGGAAGATACAGTCACAGAAAAGTTAATTACTGTTGGTGATTTCATTTTAAATCCCACAGTAGATTTGGTTAATTTGTTAAGCATTTTTGATACTGCATACTTGAGATTCTTTCCAGTAGAGTATACTAATCCATCTTTGGCTATTATCCCATACACATCTCCAATAAGCCCTAAAGTGGCTAAGCAGCTTAAGGAAAACTTTGCTTCTCGAAAGGTTCCTACTTCACCTCTTCCTAAAGTTGTTTCCCTAATTGTCTCTTCCCCTTCAGTCCCAACTTTTGTAATGGATGACTCAACCTTGCCTGATCTGGATGAGTTAATCAGGGCTAACATTGAAGAAGAAAATAAGGCAGCTACTGAAAGCACCGTCACAGTTAGTTCTCCAGCCCCTCTTGAAATTTCTCTTCCAGCTCCAGCTCCAGCATCTACTCCAGCTCCATCCCAAGTTGAGAAACCCATTATATCTGATGAAACACTGAAAAAGCTAGATGCTTTGTATGATAATCCACAGGATAGTAGTGATGATGATGATGAGGATGATGAGGATTCTGATGAGGATGCTAAGAAAAAGAAGAAGCCAATATCTAAAAAGAGAAAAGCTCCTCCTCCTCCTCCTACTCCTAAGCGAAATCCAGCCAATGACAAGCCCTACTATATTCTCTAGAAGATAACTCCATATAAAGGGATGCCAGCTTGGATGTGGCTATCCAAGAATGAGCAGAAAAAGAGGAAGATGAGCAGAAGATATTCCACTCCTCCATCTTAGAAATATAGAATAGATCCACCCCCTCCTCCTCCTCCTCCAGCTGCTGGTGCTTCAGGCACAACTTCCCAAAGATCTACCCAATTCCAAACATATTAGAGATATCAAGGAAGATCTTCTTCTTGAAGCAGCCAGCATAGGCATTACTCTTCTGGAAAGAAACATCAATTTCAGCATCAACCACTGCAGCAGGATCAACAACAGCTATCATTCCCTGCAGATCAGAAAGCTGAAAGTCCTAAAAGACCAAATTATCCTCTTGTTCTTTTTGAAGATTCTGAAACAGCTAATACAGCTAGAATGGCCAGGTTCCAAGAACTTGTATGCCTTTCTATGATTAATAAGGCCAAAGCTGAAGGAAAGGATCCTTTTGAGTATTCCACAATGTCTAAGTACAGGAAAGAAGAGCTTAAGAGGTATGAAAAAGCTAACAAGTTTTTTAATGTTGATTACTACATGAAGTTACACCCAGAAGCAGTTGTCCCCAGAGCCACATCTTTGAAGATTATAGGGGCTGCTGATATGACCATGACTAAAGTGCAAACTTCTGATCCTAATAGAGAGATTGTCTTCACCAATCTTGGAGATAAAGGTAAAGAAGTAATGCCCAAAGGGAAGAAACAAAAGAAGTGATTCTGAACTGCTTTACTTCTGTTATATTCTTATGACTGCTTTCTATTTCTGAACAAAGCTTATGTACATAAATATATCTACTGCATGTGTTATTGATCTATGCTAGATATATGCTTTCTTGCCTTGTGATTTTCACTTTTGATTTGAGTCTGTAATTAGTGACCTCACCCAAATAGGCGGAGATTGTTAGATCCCTAGTAAGATTTGGGCTAAGTTCACTAAGTTAGGATCATATGACCCACAATATATAGCCTGGGTCATAGTTGTGTCTTAGAGTCTAGGCCATGTCCTTAGACTCAACATCACATGGACCAGCTATCAATAAGACCAAGTAAAATGAGTTCGACGTTCGTCGAACTCAGGTCGACGATAGTCGTGCTCAGCTCGACGATCTCAGAGTAAATTCTCTGAAGTGAGCGCGATGAACTTGGTAATCAGATCGACGAACTTTGGACACTATACTTCAACACTTTAAGATCAGAAAACATCTCTTTATTCTAAGTCCAGAGTCAGACTTTGGTCGACGAACTTGATTCTCAGCTCGACGAACTCTAACCACAACAACTATAGTTATCCAGTAGTGATTAGTGGTCCTCAGCTCGACGAAACCAATTCTTAGGTCGACGAATTCTGGATACTTCACTTCAACACTTTCATCCAGAAGCATCTGAAATTATTCTAAGTCCAGAAATATTTTGCAGAACTTCAGTCGACAAAACTAGATATCAGCTCGACGAACTCCATACACAGGAAAGGCAAAGTTTCTAGAGAATATAGTTCTACTCTCTGCTCGACGATCTTGGAACTCAGCTCGACGAACAGAATTCATCTGCTCGACGAACTCAGCAACTCAGCTCGACGAACTGTGAACTCAGCTCGATGATTTCTGTTATCAGCTCGTCGAATCTAGACTTAGCTATTTTTCATCCTTCTATCCCCTTCTTACTGAAATAATTCCTGAGTAATTAATGCTCAAATATTCTCTGGAATATAACCGTTAGACAAAGCATTGATTATGGTTTTCTTCGGGATTATTGCATGCCATTTTTCCATGGGACAGTTGGGGAAATAAATCAATGCAGATTATTCTCAAGGCCGTTAACATTGATTGTAGAGAATTTCAAATATCAAAAAGGTATTTTGACTGGAAATATAAAAGCAATTTTCCTCTCCTTTCCCAGTGGCATGGCATAGAGAATTCAAAAGAACACAGTGACACATAGACAAATAATAATAATTAGTCTGAATCAAGAAACTCTCTGCACTTTCTTTCATTTCTGATACAGAAGAGAAGCCTTATACCTGAAGATCATCAGCTACTTGAAGAAGAAGAACACCAAATCAAAATTAAGAGTCTTCTGCCTTCAACACTCCAGGACACTTCAAAGGATAACTACAACTTTATCTGTCAAAGAAGTTCCTGAACAGCTGCTGATCAAGGCTGAACTACTGAAGGCCTATCGCCCTGCAGCAAGGCTCCATCTCTCTGAAAAATTCTATACCTCAGGGGGAGCCTTTGATAAAATCAATATACACAAGTCTTCTCAGTTGTATATTGAGAAAGAGAAGATAATATCATCTCTCATCCCCCACTGTATAAAGGGTTATAACTCCCTTCAAAAGTTATTCCTGGTTGCAAGTCACCTTATCAAAAGACATGAGGATTGATTTTTGAGCACCTGATCAAAAGCTCATTGGTGTTAGGCACCTGAAAAAAAATCTGAGTGGATTCCTACTAGGGTGGTAGAAGAGTGGATGTACCCAAGTTTAGGGGAACCATTATAAATTCTTATGTTGTCTGGAATTCCCTTTTCTTTTGTTTCTTGTTGTGGCTGTGTTAGTTGTTAGGATTGCTGCTTATGCTTTTAATTTTACTCCTGCACTAAATAAAATCAATTGAAAATTCTATAATATCTGAATACTCTATTCACCCCCCCCCCCATAGAGTATTCCTGATCTAACATCTCACTTTCACTCAAATATCCTCAGGGCAGATTGTAGATGACACTCCCGAGGAGCTTGTATGAACTGGCTAACCTTGCCTACAGCATAGGCAATGTCGGGTCTGGTCACCGGGAGATATATAAGTTTTCCAACCAGACGTCTGTACCTCGTAGTATCAGAAAGAAGAGGGGAGTCATCTGTTCATGTTTTATCTTCTTCAGTCTCCATGGGACATCGGGCAGGTTTAGTGTTAACCCCTCAGTCCGCAATGCGTACAAGATTCCAAGGTCACAAACTTCGTTATCCGCGTGTTAGAAACCAGGCCGAGGGTCCCACACATTTTGGGTAAAGGCCCGGTCCTGGCCGACTGCAGTCGAACGGCACAGCATCCCCAACCAAATCTCCCGGGGGTCTCACACATTTTGGGTAAATGCCCGGGTAGATTGTTGAGGCCTGGTCTCGACCCCAGGACCTCCTTTATAAGAGGTGCTTAAGCCAACCTCTCATACCCAATTACACTTGACTCAATTTGGCAGTCCGTCTGGCCCGACGATGACTCCGTATTGTTTCAAGGTCCCTGGCTTGTCATAGGCGGGCTCGTTTTGGCAGTCCGCCAAGCTCGGCAGGGCAGCAGCATTAAGCCGTCCCAAGGCTGATCCCCCCAGCGGCAGACTCAATGCTCCATCCGCCCAGTTCGCCATGCCTTTGGATCTCCTGGATTGTTTCCACTTCGGCAGACGCACTATCCCGTCCGCCTAGGCCGTCGTCCTCCAGCATGATCATGCCTTGTAGTAGAAGATGGAAGCTCCAGCCTGCGAGCCCAGTCCGCTCCTTTTGCGCGGACTGCCCTATTCTATCTTTTTGCTTACCGTCACCGTTGCCCGATCCTCCTGTACCTCGGGAAGCCGGTTATTTTAGCCCTGCACGTTTGGGCAGGCCCCCATCCTATAAATAGGGGGGAGGTGGTGCACCCAAAACACGCTGACTCGTGCTTATGAGCCTACTTGTTAAAGGCTGCGGACTCGAATCTCAGGCTTTGCGGACTCCAGCTTGCTCAGCTCTTGCATTTTTCATTTACACCACTTGTAATTAAACCCTTCTTCAATCAAAGGAAAGCCCGTCTCTAGAGAGGCATTGAGGCCGCGATGCGCGAAGTCTGTTGTTGTCATGGCTCAAGGCCCTGCTGTTCTTTCTGCTCTCGTCTGCTTAGTAGATTGCTACTCGCAGTCTCTCTTTCCCTTTATTTTCCCCCATGCTCGAACCGTTAGCTGGTGGTGCTCGACTCCCTTTCCATTTTCGTGCATCAACAGTTAAAACGTCACCTTCAGATTTGAGTAGTTTTTTTGAATACATCGGATAAACATGTCAGACTGCCGAGCTCGCTACTCAGACCGCTCCAGCTCTTCAGAAGATTCTCTTTGGGATGCAATCGAGCAGGTTCGTTTTGAGGCTGAGCAATCCCGCAGACAGACTGATTAGCATCTTGATGCAATCAGCTAGGCCTTGCTTGTGTTGACCCAGCTGCTTGCTCCCCAGGCCACAACAGAGCCTGCGGACTCGCCAGTCCGCCAGACCCCAGCTCGCCAAACTCCGCTTCGGCAATCTCCAGTCACTCCTCACCATCCTGCTCAGTCCGCCGGTCCTCTGCGCACTCAGGAGGAGCAGTTCGCCTCCTTCATGAATTTCTTCTGGGAGGCAGCCAGGGGCACTCCTGCCCGCCAGCTCCATCTCACTGATCGCCAGTCCATCGAGCCTGTGGACGCCCCGGCTTTAGTCCACCCCGTCTTCCATTCTACTCAGGGGAGACTGATCTAGTCGCCCAATTCCAAGCGTTCGAAGGGGCTATTGCACTGATATGCATCTCCGATGCCATCAAGTGCAAACTTTTGGTTACCACTTGATATATAATTTTCGGAGAAGGGGTTATATGCGGAGAAGACAAATTTAAGGAAGGAGAAGGTGAATGTGTGATTGTGAGACGCTCTACGATTCTATATTCTATGAAGACAAGTGTACGTTATCGTATATACTATAGGATATTAAGTTCCATATTAAGGTCGTATTACCCGAGTCGATTTGAGTACTTCTACTTCAAGGAGTAACTATTATCTTATCAAATAAAAGTTGTTTTGGGGTTGCTTACTAAATTAGAGAAGTGAGAATGTTTTACTTGCAAATTAGATAAAAGCTAAATGATAATTAAGCGATAGTACTCGATCGAGAATCACCTCGGCTTAAGTTGATCAAAACATGCAATAATAAACTTTTTAAATTAATAAGGCAAGAGACCTTGATCGCGGAGTGTTGAAGCCAAATATGACCTCAACTGGAGTTCGAAGAAAAAGGGGTGCAACCAAAACCTACTTCTCTCAAGTCCCAACCCTCGACTGGATTCAAAGGACCTAAGACTGACCCAATAGCCTCAGCAAGGAGGTCCCACCTCACACCCGGAAGATCTTTGAGAGCTTCCCCTCCAAAGCCAAAGCTGGGCTAGGAGCTCCTTAAAAAGCGCTGGAATTTGAGAGATAATGATCGCTTGCCTTCTGAAGAGCCCTTATGGGTCTATTTATAGCATCATGCTGACCTGAAATTACTGAAAAGCCCCTAGTTGGTATGCCAATAGCCGAATCCCGCTGTTTTTCTGAGGGCACATGGGGTAAATTTACCTGAGGGTGACCTGGTCATTTAACCATAGGCCTTGGGCCCCACTCAGCGAGAGTTGTGCCGAGGTCCTCTCGTCCAGAGCCTGGCGCGAACGCTCTCGCCTGTTTATAGGCGAGAGCCCTTTGAGATTGGAGCCTGGCGCAAGAGCAAGCATTCCCGTGCTGGCCGCGCTTGACGATCTTGGCCCGCTGTTCTCCGCTCGACGACTCGGTTGCGCTCGCCGATCTTGGATCGATGATCTGGCGCGATCGCTCCCGCCAACCTGAGCGAGATCTTCTTTAGGGCGGGAACTCCTTTGGCTAGTCCAAGTGTGACCATTGCGCCTCCTTGTCTGACTCAGCGAATATGAGGTTGTACACACTCCCCGCTCTTTTTGAGCTAGCTCTGCGCTCGAAAAGACACGTCCAACGCAAAAATATTCGCTGGGCACATGTCAACATCAGGGAATCTTTTGGTGGGCCGTACGGTGCCTATAAATATGTGTGCTGATAGACTGCCAAAACACTTCCTTTGATTCATCATTCTCCGCCTGAGCTCTCGCCTCCTCTCGCGATGCCTTCCAAGCGCGCTGACAAACCGCTTCCGCGGGATCTGCAAGACCGCATCAATGCGGCACAGGCGCGAGCCAGGGCTAACAGCGCCCTAGTTGCCCCATGGCTAGCGAGACATTCGTCGGCCGCTGAGCCTTCTCTGCCCAAGAAGAAAACGAAGAGGCGAAGGTGATTCAGCGGGACCTGCCCCACGAGAACAGGAGCCCGCCTACCCCAACCCCTAGCCGCGCGGATGATCCCTCGCCGCGGAAGGTATGCTCGATTTGCCAATTTATTGAAAACACCATCTGCTCAGTAGTTGACGCGATATCTCTCGCAGGAGACGGTTCCCGATGCTGTCGCATCCCCGCGAGAACCCCTGGATCCATCCTCTAGCCGTCTCGAGGATCAACTGCGGGTTCCGGTGGTGGCTCCTCCACCTGACCCGAACACTGCAGGTAACTGATCCCCTCTCGCCCTTAACTCCAATCTTTGAATGTTGAACTGTTTTCTTGCAGCGCCAGTTTTTGCACCGCTGGATCTCGCCACCCAGGAGAGCGGGGCGAGAGCTGCGAATCAGCCTGCCCTCGCGGTTGATTCCTCCCTACTGATGAATTGTAAATATACGTATTTTTGTGCACATTAATTTAGTCATTTTCATTTATTTTCTTCGTTTTTACTTATTTTTGTTCAATAAAATGTTCGTATTCTTGTAAATTTGCTTCTAACTTGTTTTATTTTATTTTTCAGAAAAATTTCAAAATCTGCCAAAATTGGGCAGTACACGCCCGTGACATATTTGTCACGCCCGTGACCAAGGCGTGACGCTCAAATTCCGTGAACTGGCAGATTTCTGAAGTAAAAAGCTCGACACGCCTGGCGACACGCCCGTGTCACCCGACACGGGGCGTGACACAAGCCCGTGTCCTCTCCTCTCGACGAATTCCGCTCGACGATCGTCGAGTGTCGACACCAATAGTCACGCCCAGCGTCACGCCCGTGACCTGGTGCGTGACTCAATTTCCGCTCGACGATTTCAACTCGACACTTTCCAATCCACATTCGTCGAGTGTCGACACCAACTAACACGCCCAAAGTCACGCCCGTGACCTGGGGCGTGACCTTTCCAGCTAGCCCGACAAGATGCTGCCGAAGACTTTCGGCGCAACCCGCGCCCGGTTCTACCTCCCCGACACGCCCAGAGTCACGCCCAGAGTCACGCCCGTGACCTGGGGCGTGACTACCGCGAACTCAGCCCGAAGTCAACTTTCCTGTCCAATCGCAAGCCGCCTTCATGAATAGTACTGTCACGCCCCCCCTACACGCCCGTGACCGACGGCGTGTACTTAGAATTTTTTGCCTATAAATTGCCCAGTTTTGTAAGGTCCAAGGGTTCAGATTTTTGGGCCAATTTAGTGTGTTTTTGTGCGCTGCATCCGTGATTTCTAAAGCTATGTAAGGAGATTTCTCCCTTTTTTATTTCATGTCTTGTTTTGCTTTAGCTTTAGCCCTTGTAATAGCTTGTAATAGTTCCTAAAAATCAATAAAATGTTAGATTTTCTCTTCATATTTATCTTTGGAATGAACACTTGTGCCCACTTTCCTTCTCCTTTTTATCCTTGGTTTTATCTTTGTTCTTCATTTAGTTCTTCTTTTATGAAATGTGTGTGTGTGTATGAGTGTAACTTATTTACTTTACATGTTTTTTTTAACTTGTTTTCATGCTTAGGTATGCTAGGTTTTCCTCTTTTTCTCCTTGTCTTTTTCTTGAAAGAATTTTGATTTCATTCTTATGATTTTATAAAAGAGATTTAAAAAAGTGATTTTGTTTTTTTTTATTTAGTTTTCTTTTAGGATTGTAAAACCTCTTTTGTTCTTTTCATCTTCTTTTTCACCTTTTTTAGCACTTTCATAACATCATAAGAATGAAAATGTTGGCATTTTAATTTTCCAAAAACTTTGGTTTTTAATTTGTTTTGAAAAACTTTTGTCTTCTAAAAATTGAAATTTCCTCTTTTTATTTGTTTTTGGCAAAACCTAAGCATGAAAAAGTTAAAATTTTATTTTTTAGGTAACTTTCATTTTGCTTTTTATTTGTGTGTGTGAGTGTATGAGCCTAAATTTCCTTTTGTTCTTCTTAATCTTCATGAAGTGTGTGTGGGTGTAGGTGTATAACTTTTATGCTTTGATTCAAATTGTGTAGAGTGTGTGAGTGTAGGTGTATAACTTTTATGTTTTGTTCAATTTTGTAGAGTGTGTTAGTGTAGGTGTTAGCTTTATTGCTTTCTTGAAATTCATATGGAGTGTGTGTGTTTGTGTGCATTTATTTCCGCCTACTCGTTAAGAGTTAAATGGCGCATCGTTTTCATTTTCAGTCCTACTAGTTTGAGTAGGACTTGTTATTTTCTTGCTTTATTTTTTCCGCCTACTCACTTGAGTTTAATGGCCGGACTTTATTTCCCGCCTACTCGTTTGAGTAGGATTTGTAATTTTTCTTTCTTTATTTTTCCGCCTACTCACTTGAGTTTAATGGACGGACCTTTTAGCCCTGTAATCACATTTATTTTCTCCTACTTATTCGAGTAGGACTCGCTTTCATTTCAGTCCTACTCGTTTGAGTAGGACTTGCAATTTTCAGCTTTTATTTACCGCCCCCACTCGTTTGAGTGGGACTCGCAAATTTCAAAAATGCAAATTTCTTTTATGTGTAACTTAGTTCCTTTTTAATTTATAATTTGGAGTGTGCGTGAGCTCTTATTTTAGCTAGTTTTTCAGTTTTCTAAATGTTGTTATTTTTCTTGTGTCCACTTCTTATAAACGTTTAGTGTTTAATTTCGATCTCGCGCCTCACTAAATTATAAGCCGTCCCCATACCGATGTGTGGCTAATCGCTATTAGCCTCGGCATCGAAGAGCATTGGGACATTTAAAATGATTTATAATAATTGAAGCTCTTTATTTTCATTTTAATTTAAGCACTTTAGGTTTACCCCGGGTTTACGACGCGTAGGACCACATATCGATGTGTGGGCCCTATTTCCGTAGTCCATATGCTAGCTAGCCGAGAGGCCGTGCATATGGAGCGATCACCCCTGGGTAAATAGAGTTGCGTGCATACCCTCGAGAGAGGACAAGCGTAATTCTACCGGATTGGGTTCCCCACCCAATAGCGGGGTTCTTAGCGTAAAGCGGGCGTTAAGTGGAATCCTTCGTCGGACTAACGTTCGGTCGAATAGTCTTAACGTTTAGGTGAGCGATATCCCTATAGCTAGGTGAGCTCACATTTGTGGAACCTCCACGGCCAAGTTGTCATATTATTAATTTGAAAACTAAGTCTTTTTATTATTAGAAATTGTTTTAGTCTTAATCCGATTCGATGCCGAGCGTTAACCCTTCATCGAATATTTTCTAAATCGTTTTTTCGCTCCTTTGCTTTTCCGTCTTTTATTAAGTAAAAAAATCCACCTTACTTTCAGTAAAATAATAGTCCTCCCGGAGGAGTAAGAACAGTCAACGCGACCCCGAGAACAATACGACCTCGGTATTCCCCCGAATATCGAGTACTACGTGCGATAGGTGCACTTGCCTACCCGAGCGAGCCCGCGATGATCGACTCACCGAACCAACTACAGTAAGAGTTTGTTCGCGGGCGCATCAAGTTTTTGGCACCGTTGCCGGGGAATTTCTTTTCGAGTTGCTATTTCGAATTCCGGAGTCTATTAATTTTACTTATTTTCTAAAAAAAAAAAAAAAACTAAAACTAAAAACTTTATTTTACAAAAAAAAAGAAGTTTATTTTGTTTTATTTTTGTTTGGGTGTATGACCCGTGGACAACCCTCAGAGTCTGAAGATTTTGACTTCGACCCTGAGATTGAACGCTCTCTTGCGCGTATTCGATCTCAACGCCGAAATCCTTCTTTAGATCCCGAGGAATCTATCGGAGAACCCACTGTTGTACTTATGGCTGTGCCTAACCCTCCCCCGGTGGCCGAGCGTACTATGTCCTATTACGCCCGACCTAACCTGGATGATTCTGGGTCGAGTATTGTTCGCCCTACGGTGGCGAATAATAATTTCGAAATTAAGTCGACTGTCATTCAAATGGTCCAAAACGCCGTGCAGTTCGATGGACTGCCGGATGAGGACCCGAATGTCCACTTGTCCAATTTCTTGGAGATATGCGACACCTTCAAGATTAATGGCGTCACTGATGACGTCATTCGTTTGCGCTTATTTCCTTTTTCCCTTAAGTCCAAAGCCAAGGCGTGGTTGAATGCCCTCCCGCGAGGATGTATCACCACGTGGGCTGAGTTGACGGAACGGTTCCTAACGAAGTACTTTCCTCCCGCAAAAACTGCAAAGTTGCGGGCGGACATTTCTTCGTTTGTGCAGAACGATCCTGAGTCTCTATACGAGACTTGGGAACGGTTTAAGGAATTCCTCCGTCGTTGCCCGCACCACGCGCTGCCAACGTGGTTGCAAGTTCAATTTTTTTATAATGGGCTTAATTTTCAAACGCGTCAAATGATTGACGCGGCTGTCGGGGGTACTCTGAACAACAAAACCCCCGAGGCCGCCCAGGCTTTATTCGAAGAGATGGCTATGAACGCCTATCAATGGAACGTCCCGCGGGGACGTCCAAAGCCGGCGGCTGGTCTTTTTGAAGTGGATGCCACTGCTCTCTTGACCCTTCAAGTTGAAAGGTTAACAAAGCAGGTGGCAGAGATGTCTGCAGCCTCCTCCACTCCGCCTTGTTTTATTCCCCCTAACGTCTGCGTAGCTGAAGAGTTCGTGGACTTCATGGGAAATTCGGGTCGTCCTCCCTTCAACCCCAACAACAACCCTTATAGTAATAACTATAATCCGGGTTGGAGGAATCACCCAAACTTCTCGTGGAGCAACCCGAATAATGCTCAGCGTCCCCCTATTTCTTTTGCGCCCGGATTTCTTCCTCCTCCTCCTCTTCCGAAACCCTCCCCGATGGAGGAAAATTTTTCGAAGTATATTGCGTCCAACGAGTCAAATATCTGGAACCTCACCGGATCGCTAAAAACACTCGAACAACAGGTTGGACAGCTGGCGAGGATGATGTCCGAGCGCGCGCTCGGGGCACTGCCGGGAAACACAGAGCCCAATCCGCGGGAGAACGCCAACGCTATAACCCTCCGTAGCGGAAAGGAGGTGGTCGATCCAAAACGGACCGACCCTCAGGTACATATTTCATCTCCGACCCCTCTTCCCCTTTCTTCGCTTACGCCGCCTTTACCAATTATAAAAGAAACAATTATTTTAAACAAGGCTCTTCCATATCCGCATAAGTTAGAAAACGAGCGTCAGGACGCGCAATATGCAAAATTTATTTTATTATTAAAACAAATTCACATTAATGTTCCTTTTTGCGAGGCTATCTCGCAAATGCCTAAATATGCGAAATTTTTAAAAGAACTACTTTCTAATAAACGTAAATTAGAGGATATTTCGCATGTATCTCTTAACGCCATCTGCTCGGCGGCCCTTACTAATAAATTGCCCACAAAACAAAACGACCCGGGATGGTTTTCCATCCCGTGCCTTTTTGGCGATATATTAGTAAAGTACGCCTTAGCTGATTTAGGGGCTAGCATTAATCTAATGCCGTTCTCGCTCTTTTCGCGTTTAGGTTTGGGTACTCCTAGTCCTACGAATATGCGCATCCAATTAGCGGATCGCTCGGTTAAGTTCCCTATCGGGGTAGTGGAGGACGTCCTTGTCCGAGTCGACAAGTTTACCTTCCCGGTAGACTTCGTCATCTTAGATATCGAGGAGGACGCCGAGGTACCAATAATACTCGGTTGCCCTTTTCTCGCCACCTCCCGCGCACTAATAGATGTTAGTAATGGTAGTCTTCTCCTCCGAGTAGGCGATTACCAAGTTACTTTCTCTATTAATCCCTCGATGGACAATTTGTCATCGAGCGACGATTTCTGCTACTCTTTAGATACCTTTTTTGGAGATCGTTCTTCTCCCATTTTCGAGTCCGTATTTTTAAACGACGATATTTATGCGCTCGAAAATTTTAAATGCGATGAGGATACTTCTTTAGACTTGCCTTTCGAACCAATTGGTAAGAAAGACATAGGTATTAAAACCTCCCTAGAAGAACCGCCCATCCTAGACCTCAAACCCTTACCCGCATCACTCAAATACGTTTTTTTGGGAAAAGGCGATACGCTTCCCGTTATCATTTCTTCGGACTTGAGTGATTCGGAGACTTCCGATTTATTGGAAGTTTTACTTAAACATCGCCACGCAATTGCGTGGCAAATCTCTGACTTAAAGCGGATTAGCCCCTCCTTTTGCACCCATAAGATTTTTCATAATGATAATTGCCGCAAAACGATTCAGCCGCAACGTCGTCTTAACCCAAACATGAAAGACGTCGTTAAAGCCGAAATCATTAAGTTATTAGATGCGGGGATTATCTACCCTATTTCGGACAGTGCATGGGTTAGTCCCGTGCATGTCGTGCCCAAGAAGGGCGGTCTTACCGTAGTGGCGAATGAGCATAACGAGCTCGTCCCAACTCGTACTGTTATGGGTTGGCGAGTGTGCATCGACTATAGAAAACTTAATGACACCACCCGCAAGGACCATTTCCCTCTGCCATTTTTGGACCAGATTTTAGAGCGTTTATCCGGTCATCCGTATTATTGTTTTCTTGATGGTTTATCGGGGTTTTTCCAAATCCCCATTTCCCCCGATGATCAAGAGAAAACAACTTTTACTTGCCCGTTTGGTACCTTCGCCTATCGAAGAATGCCATTTGGACTCTGCAACGCGCCAGCTACATTCCAAAGATGTATGCTAGCGATCTTTGGCGAGCTCGTAGAAGACATTATCGAAGTCTTTATGGATGACTTCTCTGTTTTCGGACGCTCTTTTCCCGATTGCCTTCACAATTTAGATCGTGTCCTTCAACGGTGCGAGGACACAAGCCTTGTTTTAAATTGGGAAAAATGCAACTTTATGGTTCGAGGAGGTTTGGTCCTCGGCCATATGATTTCGTCTAAGGGGATAGAGGTGGATAAGGCCAAGATAGAAATTATAGAAAAACTTCCGCATCCAACAAACGTAAAAATTATTAGGAGTTTCTTAGGCCATGCGGGCTTTTATCGACACTTCATTCAAGACTTTTCAAAAATAACCAAGCCGCTTACTCACCTCTTGGAAAAGGAATCACGTTTCATCTTTAGTAGCGAATGCGAGTCCGCCTTTAATTTGATAAAACAAAAACTTATCTCTTCACCAATTTTAGTGGCCCCTAATTGGTCCATTCCGTTCGAAATAATGTGCGACGCTAGTGATATTGCCTTAGGTGCCGTTCTTGGCCAACGCGTAGAAAAACATTTTCATCCTATTTATTAAGCTAGCAAGACGCTCACTTCCGCACAAGTAAATTACACGACAACGGAAAATGAACTCTTAGCCGTCGTTTTCGCTTTCGATAAGTTTCGCTCGTATATAACGCTATCTAAAGTTATCGTTTTTACCGATCACTCCGCGCTAAAATATTTATTAGCTAAAAATGACGCGAAGCCCCGCCTTCTTCGCTGGATTCTCCTCCTACAAGAGTTTGATTTGGAGATCCGAGATAAGCGGGGAGCGGAAAATCTAGCTGCAGACCACCTCTCCCGTTTAGAAAATCCGGGTGCGGAAGCGCTCGTCGAATCTGAAATAAATGACAGATTCCCCGAGGAACGCCTTCTTGCCATTAATAAATCTTCGTCATCTTCGCCTTAGTTCGCAGATTTTGCAAATTTCTTAGTAGCGCGGGTGCTTCCAAAAGAGTTTTCAAGTCATCAAAAGAAGAAATTCTTTTCCGACTTGAAAAATTTCTTTTGGGAGGACCCATTTCTTTTTCGTATCTTCGCGGACCAAGCGGTCCGAAAATGCGTTGCGGGTGTGGAGTGCTTACAAATTCTTAAGCACTGCCACGAGGGTCCAGCCGTTGGGCATTATCAAGCCAACCGGACCGCTCGGAAGGCGCTAGAGGCGGGCTACTTTTGGCCCACTCTCTTCAAAGACGCGCATAATTTTGTGCGCGCATGCGATAGCTGTCAGCGGTCGGGTAACATCTCTCGTCGCGACGAGATGCCCCAAAACATGTTTTTAGAGTGCGAAGTCTTCGATTTGTGGGGCATAGATTTTGTTGGCCCCCTACCTCCTTCTTTCAAAAATATGTATATTTTAGTGGCAGTCGACTATGTATCAAGGTGGGCGGAAGCGCAAGCTCTCCCCACCAACGATGCGCGAGTCGTCGTTACATTTCTTAAAAAATTATTTTTTCGCTTCGGCACGCCTCGCGCAATTGTTAGTGATAGGGGAACGCATTTCTGTAACGCTCTTATGGCTAAGACGTTAGCTAAATACGGAGTCACGCACAAGCTTGCCACCCCCTACCACCCGCAAACAAGTGGCCAAGTCGAGATAGTAAATCGAGAGATTAAGCGAATTTTAGAAAAAACCGTTTCGCTCAATAGGAAAGATTGGTTCGTTAAACTCGACGATGCGTTGTGGGCGTATCGGACGGCATACAAAACCGCAATTGGTTGTACGCCGTTCCGGTTAGTCTACGGCAAAGCGTGCCATTTACCCGTAGAATTAGAGCATCGCACTCTTTAGGCTTTAAAACTCTTAAACCTCGACTCCAACTTAGCCGCTCAGAATAGGAAACTGCAACTAAACGAGCTCGATGAATGGCGTGCGAACGCTTACGAGAGCAATAAATTCTATAAGGAGCGCTCTAAGTTATATCACGATCGAAAAATCAAGTCCCAAAAATTATTTTCTCCGGGCGATCTTGTCCTTCTTTACAATTCACGTCTTAGGCTTTTTCCAGGTAAATTAAAATCTAGATGGTCCGGTCCCTTCCTAGTTGAAGAAGTTTTTCCTTATGGAACCGTACTCGTCTCCCACCCGGACAAAGGCTCTTTTAAAGTAAACAGTCATCGGTTAAAGTCTTATATAGCAGGCGACCCAGTGATTGGTTTTAGCGAAACCATAACTTTCCTCCACCTAATAAACCCGCCAAAATAGTCAAGCTACACGACTATAAACAAAGCGCTCCTGGGAGGCACCCCTCGCTTATCTTTTTCGCTCTTTCCTTATTACCTTTGCTGTTTTTTTCTAATAAACGCAGGGTTTCTGATCGGCCTCCCCCTACGCGTTTCAGGGAAGCTTCTACCCCCTTCCCTTTCTTTTCTTTGTATATATTGTCTTTCCTTTCTGTTCCGCATACTTACGATACAACATTGGGGACAATGTTGGACTTAAGTATGGGGGTATTTTCGTGCTTTACTTTCTGCACTTCATTTTTTTCTGCATTTCAAAAAAAAAATACAAAAAAATACATATAATAACAAAACAAAAACAAAAAAATTTTTAAAAACATCTTAAAATGAAACAAAAAAAATTTTTTTTAATGAAAAAATCCAAAAAAAAATTTTTGTTTTGTTCTCTTTCTTTCTTTTTTCCAAAAAACTTAAAAACAATTAAAAAAAAGAGAAAACAAAAAAATATATTTAGTTTCACTTTGTAAATATTTTTTGTACTTCCTTTTTTCTCTGTCCCCCTTACTCATTTTTGTAAAAACCTCTCTTTTTCTCCCATATTTTTGTACATAAATGAAAATTCTCTTAAAACAAAAATTCAAAAAAAATGAGAAAAACAAAAAAATAATGATAACAAAAACTATAAAAATCAAAAAAAAAATGTTTTGAAATAAATAAATCAAATATTCCATACTTAACTTTTCTGCTATCCAAAAATTCAGTTTTGAGTTTATTTATATGCGAATTTGATTAATTATTTGTTCACTACCCGTTTATTAATTATTGATTGAAAAATTTAAATAGCCGGGGTTAAGTTTTAAAAAATTCTTTATGCTTTGTTAAAACTAGCGAACTCGTTTTAGGCACTACTTCTAATTTTTCATTAATAGGAGCACATATATTATGTTAGGAAATAACGACTATAGAATTCAATTATACTTACTTTTAGCTTTCTGAAACATTGGAACGTACAAATTATTAAGGTTGCTCTCAAAAATTTTTAGGATTACAATCTAGTTTTCCTTTCTCCCCTTACTTTTCATGACCTACTTGGCATGAAAAAAAAAATTTTATCCTTAAAAGATCCTATGTCAATGGGAATAAGATTTCGTTCCGTAAACATAGGCACCCAATAATTTAAAAAGATTATATATGGAGTAAGAGGATAAAATTCATTACTCCTACAAATATACATTGGGTTACTTTTATTCTTATGAAGTTGAAAAACAAAAATCATATTAGGAAAATAAGATTTTGTTTTCCTAATAATCCAAAAGAAAAAAATAGAGGTTCGAGAAAAAATTACCTCACCTCAAATATCAAAACCCTCTTCATAAACCCACTACCCCCTTAGCCAATTACACGATTCTAGAATTAATTCAAAAATCTTTTTGAGAGCATAATTAGTAAATTGTATTATTTCCAGTAGCACTCGTATAAGCTAGAGTTCTTATAATTCCAAACTATTTTCGTTAATCTAACCATTTCAAATGTTGCCTTCTATTTGATTACATCAAGAAGTCTTTTGGCCAAAACTTTTGCGCTATTTAAATCATCTACATAATTTTAGGACTTAACTCTTACACCCCGTATATTTATTTCGATCTCTCTTATAATTGATTAAGCGGTAGCTAAAACTTAGAGTTTTTTTTATTCCTTATAGATTCACCTCAAACTTTTGCTCTGGAATAGCAAAAGCCTAAGTATTGGGGTATTTGATGAATTGTAAATATACGTATTTTTGTGCACATTAATTTAGTGATTTTCATTTATTTTCATCGTTATTACTTATTTTTGTTCAATAAAATGTTCCTATTCTTGTAAATTTGCTTCTAACTTGTTTTATTTTATTTTTCAGAAAATGTTCAAACTCTGCCAAAATTGGGCAGTACACGCCTGTGACATATTTGTCACGCCCGTGACCAAGGCGTGACGCTCAAATTCCGTGAACTGGCAGATTTCTGAAGTAAAAAGCTCGACACGCCTGGCGACACGCCCGTGTCACCCGACACGGGGCGTGACCCAAGCCCGTGTCCTCTCCTCTCGACGAATTCTGCTCGACGATCGTCGAGTGTCGACACCAACAGTCACACCCAGCATCACGCCCATGACCTGGGGCGTGACTCAATTTCCGCTCGACGATTTCGACTCGACACTTTCCACTCCACATTCATCGAGTGTCGACACCAACTAACACGCCCAGAGTCACGCCCGTGACCTGGGGCGTGACCTTTCCAGCTAGCCCGACAAGATGCTGCCGAAGACTTTCGGCGCAACCCGTGCCCGGTTCTACCTCCCCGACACGCCCAGAGTCACGCCCGTGACCTGGGGCGTGACTGCCGCGAACTCAGCCCGAAGTCAACTTTCCTGTCCAATCGCCAGCCGCCTTCATGAATAGTACTGTCACGCCCCCCCCTACACGCCCGTGACCTAGGGCGTGTACTTAGAATTTTTTGCCAATAAATTGCCCAATTCTGTAAGGTCCAAGGGTTCAGATTTTTGGGCCAATTTAGTGTGTTTTTGTGGGCTGCATCCGCGATTTCTAAAGCTATGTAAGGAGATTTCTCCCTATTTTATTTCATGTCTTGTTTTGCTTTAGCTTTAGCCCTTGTAATAGCTTGTAATAGTTCCTAAAAATCAATAAAATGTTAGATTTTCTCTTCATATTTAGCTTTGGAATGAACACTTGTGCCCACTTTCCTTCTCCTTTTTATCCTTGGTTTTATCTTTATTCTTCATTTAGTTCTTCTTTTATGAAATGTGTGTGTGTGTGTATGAGTGTAACTTATTTACTTTACATGTTTTTTTTAACTTGTTTTCATGCTTAGGTATGCTAGGTTTTTCTCTTTTTCTCCTTGTCTTTTTCTTGAAAGAATTTTGATTTCATTCTTATGATTTTATAAAAGAGATTTAAAAAAGTGATTTTGTTTTTTTTACTTAGTTTTCTTTTAGGATTGTAAAACCTCTTTTGTTCTTTTCATCTTCTTTTTCACCTTTTTTAGCACTTTCATAACATCATAAGAATGAAAATGTTGGCATTTTAATTTTCCAAAAACTTTGGTTTTTAATTTGTTTTGAAAAACTTTTGTCTTCTAAAAATGAAATTTCCTCTTTTTATTTGTTTTTGGCAAAACCTAAGCATGAAAAAGTTAAAATTTTATTTTTTAGGTAACTTTCATTTTGCTTTTTATTTGTGTGTGTGAGTGTATGAGCCTAAATTTCCTTTTGTTCTTCTTAATCTTCATGAAGTGTGTGTGAGTGTAGGTGTATAACTTTTATGCTTTGATTCAAATTGTGTAGAGTGTGTGAGTGTAGGTGTATAACTTTTATGTTTTGTTCAATTTTGTAGAGTGTGTGAGTGTAGGTGTTAGCTTTATTGCTTTCTTGAAATTCATATGGAGTGTGTGTGTTTGTGTGCATTTATTTCCGCCTACTCGTTAAGAGTTAAATGACGCATCGTTTTCATTTTCAGTCCTACTCGTTTGAGTAGGACTTGTTATTTTCTTGCTTTATTTTTTCCGCCTACTCACTTGAGTTTAATGGCCGGACTTTATTTCCCGCCTACTCGTTTGAGTAGGATTTGTAATTTTTCTTTCTTTATTTTTCCGCCTACTCACTTGAGTTTAATGGACGGACCTTTTAGCCCTGTAATCGCATTTATTTTCTCCTACTCATTCGAGTAGGACTCGCTTTCATTTCAGTCCTACTCGTTTGAGTAGGACTTGCAATTTTCAGCTTTTATTTACCGCCCCCACTCGTTTGAGTGGGACTCGCAAATTTGAAAAATGCAAATTTCTTTTATGTGTAACTTAGTTCCTTTTTAATTTATAATTTGGAGTGTGCGTGAGTTCTTGTTTTAGCTAGTTTTTCAGTTTTCTAAATGTTGTTATTTTTCTTGTGTCCCCTTCTTATAAACGTTTAGTGTTTAATTTCGATCTCGCGCCTCACTAAATTATAAGCCGTCCCCATACCGATGTGTCGCTAATCTCTATTAGCCTCGGCATCGAAGAGCATTGAGACATTTAAAATGATTTATAATAATTGAAGCTCTTTATTTTCATTTTAATTTAAGCACTTTAGGTTTACCCCGGGTTTACGACGCGTAGGACCACATATCGATGTGTGGTCCCTATTTCCGTAGTCCATATGCTAGCTAGCCGAGAGGCCGTGCATATGGACCAATCACCCCTGGGTAAATAGAGTTGCGTGCATACCCTCGAGAGAGGACAAACGTAATTCTACCGGATTGGGTTTCCCACCCAATAGCGGGGTTCTTAGCGTAAAGCGGGCGTTAAGAGGAATCCTTCGTCGGACTAACGTTCGGTCGAATAGTCTTAACGTTTAGGTGAGCGATATCCCTATAGCTAGGTGAGCTCAAATTTGTGGAACCTCCACGGCCAAGTTGTCTTATTATTAATTTGAAAACTAAGTCTTTTTATTATTAAAAATTGTTTTAGTCTTAATCCGATTCGATGCCGAGCGTTAACCCTTCATCGAATATTTTCTAAATCGTTTTTTCGCTCCTTTGTTTTTCCGTCTTTTATTAAGTAAAAAAATCCACCTTACTTTCAGTAAAATAATAGTCCTCCCGGAGGAGTAAGAATAGTCAACGCGACCCCGAGAACAATACGACCTCGGTATTCCCCCGAATATCGAGTACTTCTTGCGATAGGTGCACTTGCCTACCCGAGCGAGCCCGCGACGATCGACTCACCGAACAAACCACAGTAAGAGTCTGTTCGCGGGCGCATCACCTACCAGCGGGAGGGAAGACTGGCGAGTCCTCCGTGCCTTCGCTAGACGCCAGCCATCCTGCGGGAGAGGAGACCCGCTCCCCCGCTCCCGACCAAGCCGGGATCACTATTCGTAAAGTTTACCCCCCCCCCCCCCCCCCCGGAAAAGGAAAGCCAATTCACCTACTCTTTGGAGCTGAGGGGGGGGGGGGGGGGCTGGGCCTTCTAGCCTGCCGTCGACCGGGGGGCCTCGTCATGCTGCAGGTATATGGAAAGTTTATCACAGCAATCCTCTAGCTCTCGCTATAATAGGAAATCTTTTGCCAGGGGACATGGGCTCGCGGCTTGGAGCTGAGGTAGAGGAAGAAGAAGAAGAAGAAGAAGAAGAAAGAGAGGGGGAAGATGGCGAGAGCTCTCCCTTCCTTTCGTCTGACGAGATGGAGGAGATCTTGACTGGTGCTGGGAGCGCTAAAGGACGAGGGAAGAAGGTCGCCGCCGTCCTATCGAAGCTCATCCGGCGAGAACAGGTCCGCGACCTTGCGACAAAAGAGTTTCGCCAGTCAGTGGAGAAGAGGCAAGAGACTCTGGAGCGGGATTATCTTATCGGCGAGATGGACCGGCCGGGTGGAGCTACCGCCGGATCCTCACCCGAGAGGTGCATCGAGCGAATCCGGGATCTGTCTCGCCGGGTTGACCTGGGATGCAGTGTTCTGTCGTCTTACTTCAACCCGCAGGCGCCACCCCAGACCAAGCTGCGGGAGCGATGGAAATGGCGGTGGGAGCAAGGGAAATGGCGCTGGGAGCCTAATTGAAGCGCAAGACCTCCCCTTCTCTTCTCCAGGCCTTCCCCTTCTCAGATGTACCCATATTTATTCGCTTAGAACTGTAACTAATAATTCTGCGCTTATCGCTTACTTTTTATCCCGTTCTCGCTCAGCGAGAGCAATAACTCGGCACTTATTACTTTTTATTATTATATGCGTATATATGTTATTTTCCTGTGCTCTTGGTTGGCGAGAGACACCTTGCTTCCACCTATCTTGCATGTCGTATGTCATCTCACAACGTTTGCGCTAGTCACTTAGTCAATCGGTCACTATCAAACTCGGGCGGGAAAAATGAAGCGTCGCTGACCTAGGACGCGCCGGCTGTACCCCCGTCGCCTTTCTGAAAACAGCCATCATTATCACGGTTTTCTATAAATAGGGAAGCTCACCTACCACATTCATTTCTCCGATTCCAATCTCTCTCCTCTTTTGTTGCTTTCGCGGTCTCTCCAAAGCTCTCGCCTGTCTCCGCCTTCTCCTTTCGTTCTCGTACCGTTCTCGCTCTCGCCTTCTTCTTGAAGCTCTCGCCTTCAAACACTTCATCGCGATGCCGGGCGGAGGTGAGGGACGATCCAACTGCGCGGAAACTTTTCAGAAGCATCTTTTTCCTTCCTGCACTCTCACCGTGGATGAGTTCAACCTAATCAAGACTCAACACGTTCCCGCCAGCTTCACCGCGCGGAACCCGGGCAATCATGACAAGGTAAACACCGCAGGGAAGGGGGAGCTCGCCATCCCCATCGAGCACTTCGAGGTGGGCTTCCGCCTCCCACTATGTCCCGAGATGCGGCAGGCCCTATGGTATTACGGGGTGGTTCTCGCGCAGCTGAACCCAAATTCAGTTGCGATTCTCGTGGCCTTCATATGTTACATGCGGTCCTAGAGGATCGAGTTCAGCTTGCAGATCTTCCGCAAGCTGTTTACTTTCTGCGCGAAAGGAGGGGTGGTATTCTTCTCTGGACAACTGCTCAAGACAATCGGTCTCGCCAACAAGCATCATCACTGGGGCGAGAGGTTCATCTTCGTTTCCGGCGACTTCGGGAACGTACCTCTCGCCCCCATCCAATACGAGGATGCCGCCTATAAGCCCCCCTCCTTGGGCTCGCGCGAGAGCGCCCTCGTTGAGTTCTTTGGAACCAAGGACTTCGACGTTGTCTACCTTCGGCGAGACGTCGATTCTCTCCTCCCCGTGCTTCCTGGAGAAGGTAAAGTCTCGCCTTTATCTTGCTTTTCCTTGTCTTCTTCAAGGTTGGAACTTAGTGTTATCATTTTCATAGGAGAGCGCGAGATCCCCCTATGCCAGCCTTTTGACGAGGCTCACGCTGGAGGGAGTCAACCTCCAAAAGACACGCTGGCTCTTGCGAAGGCCGCTGCGCAAGCCTGCCGGAAAGAGTCGGCCCCTCCTCCTTCAAGTGGTACCGTGAAGCGAAAGCCCGGTGCCCCTGCGCCCCAACCAATCAAGAGACCCAAGACAACCGATACCGAGAAGGGCAAGGCCGTCGTGGTGCCGCCCGCCCAACCTCTCCCTGCAGGCCGCTCCTTTGAGGAGGTCTAGCAGGCTGTCAGCGAGATCGCAGCCACTAGGGGCGGCTGTGAGGCCCCTGCCGAGAACCCTCAGGCACCTGGCGCTGCCGAGAGCGAGGGAGTCGCCGCCAAGACCCCCGGCCAGCCCCTGTCTGGAGCGGTGCCGCGGGGCCATCGCAACTTCGGTCTCGGCACGAGGTGTCTGGACGCGAAGAACAAGCCGCTGCTTCAGTGGGATCCCGACGCCAACAAAGTCTCGATCTCGTCCCTCTTTCCAAGCTGGGCAGAGCGTGACGAGGTTACCAGCGAGGCTTTCTCCTTGGGTTACTGCCTCTACAGCCGGGAAGATGTCAGTGTCTACGACAGGATGTCGACCCGGCTGCTGGCTTACGACTCCACACGCACCCTGATGCGCGGGCTGGAGCTTGCGTACATGTGTGCTCGCCGGAGCATCACAATAGACCATAATTTTCAAGATATGTTCAAGGCTAGGGATGATGCGGTGACTCAGGCGGCCACTTTGGCCAAGGAGCTGGCTGAGGCCCAGCAGCTGCAATCATCGCGCCAGGCGGAAGGGGTAAGCGAGATCTTTTACAATTCTTGCTCTCGCTACTTTAACTCTTCTCTTTTATGCTGACCTCTCGCGGTTCAGGATTCCGCCCAAGCCACGCTTCGCGAGGAGCTATCCCAAGCTCGGTACGACAACATTCTCCTGCGGGAGCAGATTGCACGCCAGGAGGCAAGTGCGGCCCCCCCGCTGGACGAGAGACTGAAGAGCCGGTACTACTTGGTTTATGATATCGACAAGCTGCTCCAGGCGAACGCGCATGCTACAGTAAGGTTGACGCTGGAGACACTTCGAGACGTCAACTGCTGGGATGGGAGGTGCAAAGACATCACTGCTCAACAGCTCGTTCCCTGGCTTTTCGAGCCAATTCCAAAGCCACCGGGCGCCCCGGATACCCCACCCTCGGACGTCCCAAAATCTCCTGCAGTGGGTGGCGAGACCTCCGGGGAGAGCTCCGGCGAAAGCTCCAATGGGATCTGAAGCGGGAGCTCGGAGGGGTACAACTTGTCTCCATGAGGGGGCCCCTCTTCCTTTTCTTTTCACCTCAATGTAAAGCGCGAGACGCTACCAGTTTGTACTTATATATATTATATTTAATGCAAACGATTTTATTGTAAATATCTCATCCTGTTACTGTGAATGTGCTCGATGTAATTGTTGTGGTCGAATGTTTCCTGCGTGTGCTTCCGCCGAGGCTCTTGGCCTTCCTAGGATAGTCTTCCTTAGCGACGGATCAGCGGGAACCTGCTGCAAACTACCAGCCGGAAGCGTGGCTCACGAACCCTTAGGACGGAACCGTCCCCTTTAGCCTGCGCGAGTCCCTTCAGGCCCGTCTCATAACGATTCCGCCTATTTGTTCGAGAACATTAAGAGGAGCCTTCTCGGCGAAAGCCCCCCCCCCCCCCCCCCCCCCCCCCGCTGCGAGACCTCTTTGACGGGAACTTCCCTGTCGAGATCTATCCCTGCCGAGACCTTCCCTACCTTTTCCATTTGTGTTCCCGATGCACTTACTGTCTTGTCCAAACCAAGCCAACCAAACAAAACATATCCCCCACAGGCGAGCCTTCGGACCTACCAGCTAGATGAGAGCCTGCGCAGCGGGTCTACCTGGGGCCGAGCCAAGCTCGGGGTGCCGATGAAGTTTCCACAAACCTAACCTATCCTTCCCTAACCTATCCTAACCTATCCCCCACAGGGGAGCCTATGGACTTGCCAGCTAGATGAGAGCCTGCGCAGCGGGTCTACCTGGGGCCGAGCCAAGCTCGGGGTGCCGATGAAGATCTCAAACCAACCAAACCTATCCCCCACAGGCGAGCCTTCGGACCTGCCAGCTAGATGAGAGCCTGCGCAGCGGGTCTACCTGTGGCCGAGCCGAGCTTGGGGTGTCGATGAAGATCTCAAACCAACCAAACCTATCCCCCACAGGTCGGCCTTCGGACCTGCCAGCTAGATGAGAGCCTGTGCAGCAGGTCTACCTGGGCCCGAGCCGAGCTCGGGGTGCCGATGAAGATCTCAAACCAACCAAACCTATCCCCCACAGGCGAGCCTTCGGACCTGCCAGCTAGATGAGAGCCTGCGCAGCGGTTCTACCTGGGGCCGAGCCGAGCTCGGGGTGCCGATGAAGATCTCAAACCAACCAAACCTATCCACCACAGGCGAGCCTTCGGACCTGCCAGCTAGATGAGAGCCTGCGCAGCGGGTCTACCTGGGGCCGAGCCGAGCTCGGGGTGCCGATGAACATCTCAAACCAACAAAACCTATCCCCACCAGGCGAGCATTCGGACCTGCCAGCTAGATGAGAGCCTGCGCAGGGGGTCTACCTGGGGCCGAGCCGAGCTCGGGGTGCCTATGAAGATCTCAAACCAACCAAACCTATCCCCCACATGCGAGCCTTCGGACCTGCCAGCTAGATGAGAGCCTGCGCAGCGGGTCTACCTGGGGCCGAGCCGAGCTCGGGGTGCCGATGAATATCTCAAACCAACCAAACCTATCCCCCACAGGTGAGCCTTCGGACCTGCCAGCTAGATGAGAGCCTCCGCAGCGGGTCTACCTGTGGCCGAGCCGAGATCGGGGTGTCGATGAAGATCTCAAACCAACCAAACCTATCCCCCACAGGCGAGCCTTTGGACCTGCCAGGTAGATGAGAGCCTGCGCAGCGGGTCTACCTGGGGCCGAGCCGAGCTCGGGGTGCCGATGAAGATCTCAAACCAACCAAACCTATCCCCCACAGGCGAGCCTTCGAACCTGCCAGCTAGATGAGAGCCTGCGCAGCGGGTCTACCTGGGGCCGAGCCGAGCTCGGGGTGCCGATGAAGATCTAAAACCAACCAAACCTATCCCCCATAGGCGAGCCTTCAGACCTGCCAGCTAGATGAGAGCCGGCGCAGCGGTTCTACCTGGGGCCGAGCCGAGCTCGGGGTGCCGATGAAGATCTCAAACCAAACAAACATATCCCCCACAGGCGAGCCTTCGTACCTGCCAGCTAGATGAGAGCCTGCGCAGCGGGTGTACCGGGGTCGAGCCGAGCTCGCGGTGCCGATGAAGATCTCAAACCAACCAAACCTATCCCCCACAGGCGAGCCTTCGGACCTGCCAGCTATATGAGAGCCTGCGCAGCGGGTCTACCTGGGGCCGAGCCGAGCTCGGGGTGCCGATGAAGATCTCAAACCAACTAAACCTATCCCCCACAGGCGAGCCTTCGGACCTGCCAGCTAGATGAGAGCCTGTGTTGCGGGTCTACCTGGGGCCAAGACGAGCTCGGGGTGCCGATGAAGATCTCAAACCAACCAAACCTATCCCCCACAGGCGAGCCTTCAGACCTGCCAGCTAGATGAGAGCCTGCGCAGCGGGTCTACCTGGGGCCGAGCCGAGCTCGGGGTGTCGATGAAGATCTCAAACCAACCAAACCTATCCCCCACAGGCGAGCCTTCGGACCTGCCAGCTAGATGAGAGCCTGCGCAGTGGGTCTACCTGGGGCCGAGCCGTGCTAGGGGTGCCGATGAAGATCTCAAACCAACCAAACCTATCCCCCACATGCGAGCCTTCGGACCTGCCAGCTAGATGAGAGCCTGCGCAGCGGGTCTACCTGGGGCCGAGCCGAGCTCGGTGTGCCGATGAAGATCTCAAACCAACCAAACCTATCCCCCACAGGCGAGCCTTCGGACCTGCCAGCTAGATGAGAGCCTGCGCAGCGGGTCTACCTGGGGCCGAGCCGAGCTCGGGGTATTACAAAACACACGATTACGTTAAGTTACGAAAAATTTGACAATAGTTAAGAGAAGGTCAATCGATGTAGTATAATAAGTTTATTCTTGAGATATGTGGTTACATCCTTCCCCCTTCACATGTAGAAGTGTTTTAGGTCATCACCGCTCCAGGTGTGGCTTAGGGCCCTCCCTTCCACGTCCTGGAGGTAGTATCCTCCCATTCTGAGGACTTCCTTCACTATGTATGGACCTTCCCAGTTCGGGTAGAGCATGCCCACGGGGGCCGACCTTCCTGCTGCGTCAAACTTTCTCAGCACCAGATCCCCTTCAGTAAACTGCTTGACCCTGACATGCTTATCAAAATGCTTGGCCATCCGTCGCTTGATCTCTTCTTGCCTGATAGCCGCCACGTCTCGCAGTTCCTCCACCATATCTAACGAGAGGCGCTACCCCTCCTCATTCTCCACCCTCCAAGTCTCATCTCCTTCGCCCGCGGCTGTGACTCGCGGGGACCGGACCTCGAACTCCACTGGTAGGATGGCCTCACACCCGTGAGAGAGCTTGAAGGGGGTCTCACCGGTGGCCGTGTTCGGGGTCGTTCGCAGGGCCCATAGGACCGAGGGGAGCTGTTCCACCCAATTCCCCTTTAGGTTCTCCACCTTTTCCTTTAGTAGGTTTACAATGATTTTGTTTGCTGCTTCCAGCTGGCCGTTACTCCGGGGGTGGTGGACGGAGGCAAACCGGAGATCTATCCCTAGTTGGGTGCAGAAGCTGATGAACTCCTCGCTGGCAAACTAGGGGCCGTTATCAGTCACTTTTGCTTGGGGCAACCCATGTCTGCAAATGATCTCCCCCCAGATGAAGTTCCTTATGACCTGCGAGGTGACCTTGGCCAAGGCTTTAACCTCTAGCCACTTCGAGAAATAATCGACCATGACCAAGAGGAATCTCCTCTGTCCACTAGCCGGAGGAAAGGGCCCAACTATGTCCATTCCCCAGATAGCGAATGGCCATGGTGCCGTGATACTTCGGAGCCTCTGAGCTGCCAAGAGCTGAAGGGGGGCGTAGAGCTGACATTTTTGACAACTCCTCGCAAACTCCATGACATCCTTCCTTAGGGTGGGCGAGAAGTACCCCTGCCTGACCACCCTTGCCTCCAGCATCCTTCCTCCAGAGTGACTGCTGCACTCGCCCGAGTGCACCTCCCTCAATATCATCGGGATCTCTTCTTCGATCACACATCTAGCTAGGAGCCCTGACAACATTTTACGATGCAGGCCCCCTCCATCATTAAGTAGTGAGCCGCTTTGCGCTTGAAGCTTCTCCCGACCTTGGTCCCCTCAGGAAGTTCACCGGTGGTTAGAAAGGTCACAAATGGATCCACCCACGAGGGTTGCCGATCCACCACCATCAACTCTCCTTCCTCGATAGCCGGTCGGAATAGCTCCGTCAAGGTCCCTCCTCCCCGAGGTCCTAACTTGGCTAATCGATCGGCGGCTACACTTTCTTCCCTCGGAACATGTTGAATCGAGAATGACCGGAATCCTTCGATGATCGCCCTTACCTTGGAGAGGTATTTGATGAGGGTAGGCTCCCGAGCTTCAAACTCTACCCGGATCTGCGATGCTACTACCTTTGAATCAGTGAAAGCTTCCACATCCCGAATCTCCAGCTCCTTTGCCAAGCGGAGGACGGCGATCACGGCCTCATACTCCGCTTGATTGTTGGTCACGGGGAAATGCAAAATGACCGCTTGCTCTATGGTTACCCCCTGAGGACTTGTCAACACCACCCCTTCCCCGAGGGAGTGCCTTCCCGAGGCCCCATCAACCATCAACTTCCATGCTTCTTGAGGTTGCTGCTCTCCCCCTTCGAGTTCAACGATGTAGTCTGTTAGGAAGTCCGCCACTGCCTGTGCCTTGATGGAGAGCCTTGGGACAAAAGAGATGTCGAACTCGCTTAGCTCAATGGACCACTTAGCCAGTCTCCCCGAGTGCTCCACTCCTTCGAAGATCTTGCGAAGCGGGTGGTCGGTCACCACCCTAATCGAATGTACTTGAAAGTACGGCCAGAGCATCCTTGCCGAGATGACCAAAGCGTAAGCGAGCTTTTCCAGGATGGGGTAGCGAAGCTCTGCTTTCCTCAATATCCGGCTGACGTAGTAGATGGGCAGCTGCTTCTTTCCTTCTTCCCTCACTAGGACGGAGCTCACCGCCTCCGCTCCTACTCAGAGGTACAAGGTTAGGTCCTCTCCTTCCTGTGGGCTCTGAAGCAGAGGAGCCTGAGAGAGTTGCCTTTTCAGCCCTCGGAAGGCCTCTTCACACTCGGTTGTACATTTGAACCTTTGATTCCCCCACAACACTTTAAAGAATGAAGAGCACTTGTCTCCTGCCCTGGAGAGGAACCTGCTTAGCCCAGCCAGCTTTCCTGTCAAGCGTTGTACCTCCTTGGCGTCGCGAGGTGACTCCAAATCCAGGATCTCCTTGACCTTGTCCGGGTTGGGCTCCACCCCCGCCGGAGTCAGAAGATGCCCGAGGAACTTCCCGCGGCTGGCCCCGAAGACACACTTCAAGGGGTTCAACCTCATCTTGAACCTTCTTAAGGTGGCCAATGTTTCCTCCAGATCTTGTAGGTGCGAAACCATGCACTTACGTTTGATCATTTGGTCGTCGACGTAGACCTCCAAGTTCCTCCCCCTCTGATCCCGGAAGACTCGATCCATCATGCGCTGATAGGTAGCCCCTGCGTTCTTTAACACAAAGGGCATCATTTTGTAACTGAAGCATCCCTCCCTTGTGATGAAGGAAACATCCTTGGTATCAGAAGGGTGCATCCGGATCTTGTGATAACCTAAAAAAGCATCTAAAAAGCTCATGACAGAAAAATCGACGGTTGAATCAACCAGTGCGTCGATCCGAGGTAGGGGGTAGCAATCCTTAGGGCATGATTTATTTAACAAAGAAAAGTCAATACACATTCTCCATTTTCCACCTCCCTTCTTTACCATTACCACATTGGAGATCCAGCTTGGATACTGGATCTCTGAGATGAAGCCCGCCTCCAGGAGCTTCTTGACCTCCTCGCGAATGGGCTCCTCCAGCTTGGTGGCGATGGCTCTCATCTTCTGACGTATGGGGCGAGTGCAGGGGTCCAAGTTCAGGAGATGGCAGGCCATGTCTGTGTCGATGGCTGGCATGTCCGTCGCGCTCCAGGCGAAGATGTCGACGTTGCCTTGAATGCAAGCCCGCACTTGCTCCCGGGCCTCGGGACTCAAGCCCCCGCTGACCCGCATACTTTGTACTTGTCCTGCGCTGGTGAAGACCTCCATCTCCACCACTTCTTCGGCCGGCTCCAGCCGCGAATGCTCCCAGCCGGCCCTTGCCTCTTCCTCCAGCTCCAGCTCACCCCTTTCTACCTCCTCCTCAATCTACATCGCTTCTACCAGCCCCTCCTGCTGCCACCCGACTCCCACGCCCCTCGGGGCCTCTCCCTCAACTCCTCCTGCCGCTTGTTCCCCTACTTTTATCGCCCCTTCTGGGCTCTCCTGCTCCTCGTCCCCCCGGACCACCTGCACATCTCCTTGCTGCTTCTCAGCCTCCTCTTCTCCGACTTCCTCTTCAACTATCTCTCTCGCCTCCTCTAGGCCCATTTCCTCTTCCTCACCAACCTCCTCAAGTGCCGCCATCTCTATCTCAAACTCCTCTGCTTCTGCCATCCACGAAATGGTGTTGACTACTGTAATGTAGCATTGTCATGCCACCTTCGGGTCCCCTCTTACCCTGACCTACACCCCCCCGTTATTGAACTTGAGGCATTGATGGAACGAGGAGGGGACGCAGCGAAAGGCACTGATGTGGGGGTGCCCAAAGGTGGCATTGTAGCTGCTCGGGGTGTCCACGATCACGAACCTGCAGTTCCGTGACACGCCCCCCAACCTTACGTGCAGCCCTACTCCTCCTTCTACCTCTTTCCTCTCTCCGGAGAACCCGAATAGAGGTCCATCCGAAGCCAAGACCCTCTTCCCTTCAACCCCCATCTCATCAAAGGCCTTCTTGAAGATGACATTTACCGAGCTCCCGTTATCTACCAATATCCTTGAGTTCGTATAATTTTCCACCGCCGTCTGGATCACCAGGGCGTCACAGAACGGATCCTCATTGTCTGGCATGTCTGCTGACGAGAAAGTAGTTTTTTCTTCCGGTGGGGGAACTTGGAAGGTAGAGGCGACCCCCCTTCGGTACATGGTTTGCATGCTCCCCTTGCGGGTTGCCTCAATCCCCACTCCTCCGTGAATCACCCCAATTCCTCCCCGGGTCCATACATCTACCCGATCTTCGCACCTATCTTCCACCTCACCCTGCTGCACCTCTACTATCCTTACCGGTGGATCCTGCCTCCCTGCTCCTCTTGCTTCTCTTAACTCTAAGAACTCCGGGAAGGTGGCCGTTGCGTGACCTTCCTACTGGTGGAAGTCACAAAAGAGCAACGCCTCCCCGCCCCTTCTTCCGTCTCCTCTCCCTCTTATCCCTGCTCCTCGAGCTCCTCTCCCAGCTCCTCTTCACCTTACCACTTCCATGGCCTCCTGCGGTGGTGGGGGTAGACCCCTCGGCTCCTGCCTCCATGCCGGTCGGTCGAACCGCCGAGGCTCCCGCAGGTTATTTCTCCCCTGGTAGCCTTCTACTGGGCCCTGGGGGCGACCCTCTTGGGGCCTCCAACCTAACCGGTTGTTCGGCTCCCGGGCCCCCCATCCCTCCTGCTGCCCAAACCTTCGGGGCTCTTCCCTTCTCCTTTCTTCCCTTTGCTCCCTCTGTTCCCTCAGCTCCTTCTGTCTTCCCGCTACTGGTTCCTTCACGTCGTCCTCTGCCAGCCTGGCCAACTTCCTGGCGAATGCTGGATTTGCTCTCTCGAAGTCAATTTCCTTTGCCGCCCTCTCCATGAGTTCCTCAAAGGAGAGGGGAGGCACCCTCTTCAACTCCAAGCTAAAGAATCCCGGTCTCAGCCCCAGGGTGAAGGCCAGCATCAGTGCGTACCCTGGGACCTCCTGGACCAGGAGGATCTCTTCCTGAAACCGGTCGACATAGTGACCCAGCGTCTCATCCGGCTTCTGCCTCACCGTAAACAGACACTCTGCTTCCTTCTTCCGCTTCTTCGAGGTTGAGAGCCTCAATAGGAAACTTCTTCGCAGATCCTCAAAACAGTAGATTGATATTGCTGGCAACTGGTGGAACCAGTCCCGAGCCTTCTCCTTCAACATGATGGCAAATAGCCGGCACTTGAAGGCATCTGTCATCTGCCTTCTCGATACAATGTCCTCAAACCACTGTACGTGTTGTACAGGGTTATCCTTCCCCGAGTAGTAGGACATGTCGGGCTCCCGGAACCCCTCCAACACCGGAGCCGAGATGATGAGCTCGCTAAATAGGCTCTCGCCTCTAGCCTGGCGAGATGGTACGTCCCGCGGCCTCGGCTGACTGGCCCGATCCGCGAGACTGTGCCCCGGGAAGATCTCCCGCACTGCCGCTTCCTTCTCGCCCAGATCCGTCAGTGCCTCCTTGCCCGGGCGCTGGCTCTGGCCTGGGAAGAGTTCACGTGCTGCCACATCTCTTTCGCCGGCCTCCCCCGGGACCTCCTTTCCCGGGCGCCGTCCCGGGGCGTTCTCGCCCAAGAGCGGAACCTCTTCTATCGGGACCTGAGGGGTGGCCCACTCGCCTCTCGCCGAGAAGGCCAAACTGATCGTCTGCAGAACCTCTCGCCTGAACTCATCCAGCATCCTCTTCATCGCTTCCTCTCCCCGGGTGGGGGAGCCTCCAGAACCTGACCCTTCACCTTCACCTCCAGCCATCGGACAAAACTCAAGGCTTTCTTGTATCGGCTGCCTTCCATGCTCACTGCACCAGAACTGTTGAAGCCAAATATGACCTCAACTGGAGTTCGAAGAAAAAGGGGTGCAGCCAAAACCTACTTCTCTCAAGTCTCAAACCTCGACTGGATTCAAAGGACATAAGACTGACCGAATAGCCTCAGCAGGGAGGTCCCACCTCACACCCAGAATATCTCTGAGAGCTTCCCCTCCAAAGCCAAAGCTGGGCTAGGAGCTCCTCAGAAAGCGCTGGAATTTGAGAGATAATGATCACTTGCCTTCTGAAGAGCCCTTATGGGTCTATTTATAGCATCGTGCTGACCTGAAATTACTGAAAAGCCCCTAGTTGGTCTGCCAATAGCCGAATCCCGCTGTTTTTCTGAGGGCACATGGGGTAAATTTACCTGAGGGTGACCTGGTCATTTAACCCTAGGCCTTGGGCCCCACTCGGCGAGAGCTGTGCCGAGGTCCCCTCATCCAGAGCCTGGCGTGAATGCTATCGCCTGTTTATAGGCGAGTGCCCTTTGAGATTGGAGCCTGGCGCAAGCGCAAGCGTTCCCGCGCTGGCCGCGCTTGACGATCTTGGCCTGTTGTTCTCCCCTCGACGACTCAGTTGCGCTCGCCGATCTTGGATCGACGATTTGGCGCGATCGCTCCCGCCAACCTGGGCGAGATCTTCTTTAGGGCGGGAACTCCTTTGGCTAGTCTAAGTGTGACCATTGTGCCTCCTGGTCTGACTCAGCGAATATGTGGTTGTACACGGAGGTTCTTAAAGCAAGAACATTCTTCTCTCGAAGTCATGCCCATCTGAGTTTAGGAAGGTCTGACTGAACTCTCGTCCGAATCGGAGGCCTAAAATCCACTTTATGCTTGAACCTTGTTGTTGGATTGCACTCCAATCCAGGAGATTTAACGTCCACCTTTCTCGAGGGGTGCGTGCAACTCTCTTCACTCTTGAGTGCTCACTTTAAACCATCGTCCTCTCGGCTAGCCAAGAATGAAAGCTAATAATGGAAAATATATATCGATGATATATCTCCAAGCATAGGTAAATCAAGAGTAAATCAAGGTATAAGCCTTACAAAGAAAAAAGAAAACTAGAGCATCATAACTTAATCAACTCGAACCTCAGATCATCAATGAAAGAAATTGTAACTAATCACCTAGAGGGGGGGGGGTGAATAGGTGACCTTAATCTTTTTAAATTTTTAGGCAGAATAAATCACAGATTTCACAGAATATAGAACAGCAACCACAGAATCATTCACACACAGAGTACACACAGTTTTATAGTGGTTCCCCAAGGTTTGGGTACATCCACTTTCCCCCTTCGCCTATCTAGTAGTGTACTAGATTCGGCCAAACTCCTCTACTATTCCTCAGATCCTCAGATCTTACACTCAGAACCCCAACCAGGTTCCTACAACTCAGGCTCAAGGCCCTACCACTCAGTCTTCACAAAGACCTACACTCAGCCTTCAACAAGGCCTACACTCAGCCCTCAACAAGGCCTACACTCAGAGAAATGGATCTCCTACACTCAGGCACACAGGCCCTACCACTCAGCCTTTATAATTTCAAGCTTACAACTCAGATCCCTTAGGATCCTACAAGAAATTAAAATTATAATGTATATAACCACAACTCAGTATGAGAGAGAAGAGTTGACAGGTTTCTTGATGAGTTCTTGGAAGAACTTTGCTGAGATCAACCTTCCTTGGCTTCCTTCAAAGCTTCTTGAATTTAGAACACAATAGGGTTGAGTCTCTATGCAGCTGATCTTCAATCACTGCTAACTTAAGAATCAGATCTCAATCTGAAACTTGTCTTCAAAGCCTGGTTCAACAGCTGTCTTCTTGGAAGGAGCTCTCTCTCTCTCTCCAACTTCTTAGATCTTCACTTGAAGGTCTTCTTCTAGTTGTATTGTTCTTCACTTTGTTGATTTCCAAATCTTGTCATCTGTTGAATGTATAAGTCTTTATATAGACTTTCTTCATGGTGACCGGCTGATACGGTTCCTAACAACTTTCTGACATCTCTGACAGTTGCAGTAGATCGACTGGAATGGCAGCTATCAAGTCTTCCAGTCACTTCTTGAATTTTCTGTAACTGTCTGAAAGTGTCGAGACAGTCAGTCTTTAAGTGTCGACACTAATAGACTAAGTGTCGACACTAATAGACTAAGTGTCGACACAAGTAGACTAAGTGTCGACACTAGCCTTCATGGTGTCGACACAACTCCTTGTGTTGTAGAATCTGCTTCTCGACACTGCTACTTCAACATGTATCGACACTGATCCTGTGTGTCGACACAAGTCCTTCTTAGTTGATTTCTTGTAAGTGTCGACACAACTCCTTTGTGTCGACACATCTTCTTGTGTTGATACTTGCTAAGTGTCGACACATCTCCTTGGTGTCGACACATGCCTTCTGAGTTGATACTTTTACTGAGTGTCGACACTTCTCCTTGTGTCGACACATTCTTCTTATGTTGAGACTTTGGCGAATTGTCGACACATCTCCTTTGTATCGACACTTGTACTTAGACTTTGTTGAAATTTTGCTGAGTGTCGACACAGCCTCCTAGTGTCGACACTTTCTTCATGTGTTGAGACTTTTGCTGTCTGTCGACACATTCTTCATTATGTCGACACTTGTACTTAAACTCTGTTGAAGTTTGCTGAGTGTCGACACAGCCTCCTAGTGTCGACACTTTCTGATGTCGACAAAGTTCCTCTGGGTGTCGACACTGCTTCTAAGTGTCTACACTGCTTCACTGGACATTTATTCATTGTGTGTCGACATAACCTGTATGTGTCGACAATTTCCTTCTGGTGTCGACTCTGCATTCGTGGTGTCGACACAATTACTCCAAGTGTCGACACAGCTTTCCTAGGTGTCGACACAAGTCTGCTTAAGTGTCGACACTTTTCTTCTAGGTGTCGACACATGGACTTAGAAACTTTTAAACTTTCCCTACAATTACTTAACCTGCACAAGTTAACTCAAAATACTTCAAATATATTTTGATGTATATCATTGAGTAGGGTGAGCCTTCTTCAAATCAGGTACATTTATTCCAATGTACCCAACAATCTCCCCCAATTTGGAGAAGTCATAACCCTTAGTCAATGATATACACCATACATAACAAATTCACAGTATGATGTAAAACAATATTAAATGACAGGGTAAGTACATAAACATGTATAAACAAAACATGTATACACAAATATCTCAGAACATTAATGTAATAGATTTAACATATATCACATTGTTCTAACAACTTCAACATATTCATTATTCAAAGGTTTACAGAAAGTTGAATGCAACTGATTACACATAGTAAACTTAAGAAAAATTCTATCATATTGCTGCTTAGGCTCCTTGATCACAATGCCCTTTCCAGATTCTATTTTTGCTTGGACAGGAGCTTCAGTGTCTTCAGCAGTAGCAGGCTTCTTTCCTTTAAGATCCTTCTTTTTCAATTCTTCAGCTTGGATCTTCTGCCTTTCAAAGTAATGATAAGGCTTTGGAAAGTACTTGCTAGGCTCCTGGGCAGTAGGAGGTAGCTTTCCCATCTTAGCCTTTCTTCTATATTGCATAATGGCCTCTTTCCTATTCTCATGTTTCCTCCACTCCAGTTCAGAATAACACTTGTTTCTATCCTGGATATTGTCCTTGGCAGCCTTCCATGCAGTCAAGATGATATTCCTGGAAGTGGGGCTCCATTGTTCAAAATCAGGCCTTAGTTCAGCTTGCTCTCTGAATCTCTTCTTAGACAATTGAGTCTCTTGTTCCTTCAGCAAAGCCTCTTGTTCTTTCAGTATTTCCCCTGACACTGGCTGAACCACTTTCTCAAGGATGACATTTTGATTTCCCTCAGGTGGGCTATACATTGACTGTATATCTTGATGTATCATATCAAAGTCTGGTGGAGGGTATATTACTTGAGCCACTTCAACTTGCTCCTCTCCAAGATATGCAGGATTAATTCCAGACTCTGCAACATTGTCATCATCACATAATGGAGGATATCCAAGGGTGGCTCTGATGGAATTTGAAATCCACTTTGCATGATCAGAGTCTGCTTTGACTAACACCCTCTCCCCCTTTATGACTTCTCTTTCAATGTGATCCCTAAGATCATCTTTCTGAAACCTTATTTGTGCATTTAGATAGTTTACTGCATCCTTGTAGAAAGGTTTCAACCTTTCGAGCTTTTCAGTTATTAGCTTCTGGGAATCTTGAAGTGCAGAAGTAACAGCAGTGATACCTTCTTGTAGTGCTTTATCAAATTCTGCCTTAGCTGTAGCACTTGCTGTAGTCTGACTAGTAACTATATTCTTCATTTCTGTTACTATTGCATTGTGTGAAGCAGTGAGATTATCATTCATTCTCAGCTGGTTCTCTAGGACATAGCCTTGCTTCAATGCAATATCATCTACTTGTTTTTTGATCTTCTCCTGATGAGTGGCCAGATAGACTACTGCATTTCCTCCCTTATGAAAGCAGTCAGTCATTTCTTTCTTGTTCAGATTCATTTAAAATCTGAATGACTTGATATTTTGGGCCAGATAAAATTGTAATGACTTATGCCCTTCATCTATATAAGATTGCAAAGTCTGTCTTTGCTCATCCATCTTTATCTTCATTGCCACCATTAATGAACTGTAATCAGTAGATGGTGCTGGCTGTGGTGCAATAGTTTGTAAAGTCTTTTTGTATGTCTGGCTCCTCCTCTTGAAGACTTGAAATTTCCTCTTCTTGTCTCTTGCAGCCTCTTCATCCTCTGAGGCAGATGTGCTGGCTATTTCAACTCTTTCCTTTGGGCTAGGAGGTAAATCCTTGTCATTCCTAGGAATCTACTCAGCATCCTTGGGCTTCTCAGTCTCTTTGCCTGCAGTTTATTCTTCAATCTCCACATGCTTCCCCTCAATAATTATTTTCTCCCCCTCAGCAGTAGCTTTCTCTTTCTCAAAATCTGTTTGTAGAAGGTCAGGGAACAGTTCTTCTAAAGTAAATTCCTGTTGAGGATGAAGTGGAGAATCTCTAATCTCATCAACCACTTTATCTGCAACAGATGTGTCTTCCATGACAACATCTTGAGGTTGACTAAGAATCTGAGGTTGCTGATTAACATCAGATAATCTGTCAGTCATATCTTCATTCTCAAAAGGGAAATCTAAATATTGGATTTCAGTTATTACCTCAAGTAGGTTTGGGTAGCTTGTTCACTCTCTAGTGGAGTTGGCTCTTCCACAAGTAGAGGCTCCCCCTGGATTGAATCCAGGTGAATAGCGCTTGCTGGTGGTATCTCCCCCTGCCTCTCTACATCTTCTTGTCTTGCTGGAGATTGTCCAACATTTCCAGTGTCTTCCTCATCGGGAGTAAAAACAACTTGCTCTTCAGAGCTGCTTGAGGATTCTTGAGCCACAGGGGTTGTCTTCTTCTTCTTCTTCTTCTTCAGGGGTGTGTCCTTCTCAGGAGTTGGCATTTCTTTGGTTAACACTCTATCCCACATAGAGAAGATTCTCAAATCCATTCTCCTCATGTGGTTAATCTTAGATCCAGCTGCTTGGCTCATCACCTCTGGTATACTACCAGCTAGGTAAAGACTTAGAATTCTACCCATATTGGGTTTCTTCAGGCTCTCTTTAATCTTATCAAACAATACTGCAGACCAATCAGTATTAAGTTGGAAGATAATTCTTGTCATTAGACTGAACATATAAGCAGATATTCTATCATGTCCTCCAGGTTTGCTCAGGATAACTTTGCCCATAATTTCAGATAGAATCTTGCCTTGCATATTCATTCCCTTTCTGTTGAAGACAGATCCTATTTTCAGATTTGAGTCCAAACCACACCATGTCAATGCTTCTCTAGTCTTAGAAGTAGAAACATCTTCTTCTTCCTTAGTTCTTGGCAGTTGTAGTACCTTTCTTAGACTCTTAGGAGAGACATTCACCTTTGCCCCATGAACTCTGGACTTTATCTTGAGTCCTGATCCATCTAGTGTTCCTGCATTCAGAAACTTGAGGACTTCCTTCTTACATATCTTGTTCGGTTCTGAAATAAGAAAGTCTAACCCAGTCTCAGCTATTAGGGTTATCACGCCTTTGATATCAGGTTCTGTGTCATCAAATGCGTGTCGCACGAGTTCATATCCTTCATTAACATTCTCTTCTAGCTTGGGCGCCATTAGGGTTTGGAGAAATTTGAATTTTGAGAAGAGAGATGTCGACACACAAGTTTGGTCTCGAAACTTTGGTGAGCGTGTCGACAGACAATGGCGAAAACCTATTTATACCTTTCTAGAATCGAAGATGAAAGGGCGCGTCAAAATACTTAAATTGTGTCGACACTGTTGAAAAGTGTAGACACTTACTTATAATGTCTCGACAATCTATGTGTCGACACAAGTATAGTCTACAGAATATTTGTGTCGACACTTGTTTATGTGTCGACACCGCTTTGCTCGACACTTAGTCGAGACTTTACAAGACTAATTCTAAGGAAAGCCTAAGTGTCGACACCACCTTGGATGTGTCGACACCTACTCTGCATGTGTCGACACTAATGCTCTGAAGTGTCGACACAGACTTTCTAGATGTGTCGACACCATTTCTCTGAAATGTCGACACCACTACTGTGTGTCGACACCGACAACTCTGTGTGTCGACACCTTTTTACTTAGCCAATTTTGAAAACTTATTCTAAGTTTATCATCCCTAATTCAATTTTAAATTTATTGAATTTGGTTTCATCTAAAGGCTTAGTATATATGTCAGCTAGCTGATTATCTGTATTAATATACTCTAGTGAAATATCTCCTTTTTCCACATGTTCTCTTAGAAAGTGGTATTTTATTTCTATGTGCTTAGTCCTACTATGGGAGACAGGATTGTTTGTAATAGAAATAGCACTAGTAGAATCACAAAATAGAGGTGTTCTACTTACTTGTATACCATAGTCTTCTAGCTGATGTTGAATCCATAGAAGTTGAGCACAGTAATTTCCTGCAGCCACATAGTCTGATTCTACTATGGAGATAGCCAAACTTGTTTGTTTCTTGCTACTCCATGAAATCAGTCTTCCACCTAGGAATTGACAGGTTCCAGTTGTACTTTTCCTATCTTGCAGCCTGCAAAATCTGCATCTGAATAACCTGTCAGTTCAAAGTCTCCATTCCTAGGGTACCAAAGGCCCAGATAAGGTGTGTCATTTAGATATCTCAACATTCTTTTGACTGCTGTCAAATGAGATTCTTTAGGGCAAGCTTGGTACCTAGCACAGACACATGTAGCATACATGATATCTGGTCTACTTATAGTCAAATATAGTAGGGAGCCAACTATCCTTCTATACAAAGTCTCATCTATAGGTTTCCCTGCATCATCTTTGCTAAGAGACATACTTGACCCCATAGGAGTTTTCATGGTGCTGGATGATTCCATACCATACTTCCTTATCAATTCTAGGGTGAACTTAGACTGGCATATGGATAAACCATCCTCAGTCTGTCTAACTTGGAGACCCAAGAAGAACTTAAGTTCCCCCATACTGCTCATTTCAAATTGTCCTTGCATTAGTTTTGCAAACCTTTTGCAAAGACTACTTTCAGTAGACCCAAATATGATGTCATCTACATATATTTGGACTAGAATGATCTTGCCTCTGGATTCCCTAAGGAATAGAGTCTTGTCTATTTTCCCCCTTGTGAATTTATTCTCAATAAGGAAACTAGACAGGGTTTTATACTAAGCCTTAGGGGCTTGTTTTAACCCATATAAAGCCTTCCTAAGTCTATAAACATAATAAGATTTAGTTGAATCAACAAAACCTGATGGTTGTTCCACATAGACTTCTTCCTTCAGATTTCCATTCAGAAAAGCTGACTTAACATCCATTTGTTATACTTTAAACCCTTGATAGGTTGTATAGGCCAGGAACATCCTTATAGCTTCAAGTCTGGCCACTGGAGCAAAGGTTTGATTAAAGTCAATACCTTCTTCCCGCCTTTAACCTTTTGCAACCAATCTTGCTTTATTCTTTATAATCACTCCATGTTCATCCATCTTGTTCCTAAAGATCCACTTAGTTCCAATTATGTTGTGGTCTTTTGGTTTAGGAACAAGATCCCAGACATTGCATCTTTTGAACTGGTTCAGCTCCTCTTGCATTGCCTCAATCAAATGAGGGTCTAGGATGTCTTCTTCAAATTTCTTTGGCTCTACTTAGGATAGAAAACTGGAGTAGAGTACTGAACTTAGATGTCTACTCCTTATTTGTACCCCTTGTCTGAGATCACCAATAATTTGATTGGCTGGATGATCTTTTAGATGCATGTTTGCTGGAGGCAGCCTGTCTTCAGGTTGTACTCCTTCAGCTTCTTCAACTTGTTGCACCCCTTGGTCTTCTTCTACATGAGGTGCATCTAGTACTCCCCCTGGACAGCAGCCACTATCATCCACATACTGACTTGCAGTAGAACCTTCTTCAATAGTGAGCTTGTCCATCTTCTCAGTCACACCTGTAGAGCTGCAAATACTTCTAGACAATTCATTGTTAATGAGTCTAGCTTCATCAAACACTACATGTACTGACTCTTCTATAACTTGAGTAGTCAAGTTGTAGACCCTATAAGCCTTACTGTTGTTGATGTACCCAACAAAGATCCCTTCTTGGGATTTGGCAGCAAACTTTGTTAAGTAAGACTTACCATTGTTAAGTATATAGCATTTACAACCAAAGATCCTGAAATAGGATTAGTTTGGTTTTCTGTCTTTTACAATCTCATCGGGGGTCTTATTGTGGCTCTTGGTGATAGTAGCCATATTAATCACATGACATGCAGTATTAACTGCCTCAGCCCAGAAATATTCAGGGAGAGATGTGTCACTTAATAGGGTTCTACCAGCCTCAATCAAGGTTCTATTTTTCCTTTCAGCAATGCCATTTTGCTGAGGTGTTCTTGGTGAAGAAAATTACTGAAAAATTCCAAATTCTTCACACAGTTTTGTAATACTGTCAGACTGAAATTCAGTACCATGGTCACTTCTGATTTTGACCACTGTACTGTCCAATTCATTCTGAATTTGTTTAACAAAGCTGTATAAGATAATTGGAGTTTCAGATTTCTGTCTAAGGAAGAACACCCAGGAAAACCTTCAGTAGTCATCTACAACCACAAATGTGTAGACCTTCCTACCTAGGCTGTGAACTGGCATAGGACCAAAAAGATCCATATGCAAGAGGTATAAGCACCTCACAACATCTTTGTTTTCAATGCTATTAAAGGTGGATCTAGTCTGCTTGCCCTTTTGACAAGCTGAGCATATCCCATCTTTAATACACTTAACCTGAGGACCATTCCTCACTAACTCTTTGCTATAGAGTTGGCCAATTGTCTTGTAGTTAAGATGGGCTAGCCTCTTGTGCCATTTGACACAATGAGAGACTTTCTCATCAGCTACAAGACACACAGGATAAACATTGTTCTCACCCATAATGTCTAGATAATAGACATTTCTCTTCCTATAACCAGTCAGAATGATCTCTTGATCATTTGATCTCCTGATATGACAACCATCTTTGACAAATGAGATGTCATATCCTAAATCACTCAGCTGACTTATACTAATGAGGTTGTGTTTCAAACCTTTAACATAAGCCACTTGAGTAATTGTTATAAGTTTGCTAGAAATGTTACCAAAACCTTTAATGATTCCTTTTTCAGAAACACCAAAGGTGACTTTAGGACCATCCTTGATTGGTGTGTAGTCTTTTAGCAATCCCCTAGTTCCAGTCATGTGCCTGGAACATCCACTGTCCAAGTACCATATTGGCACATGGTCACTTGGACTCACCTGCAAAACAGATTAGTTAACCTTAGAACCCAAAGAATTCTTGGGTCCTTGGTGCTGGTTAGTTTGCCTCTTAACAAAACTACCTGTAGCTTTTCTAGCAGGCAGATTGCTACTCACCTTGGCAATTGAATTGTGCCAACAGTCTATGGCAAAGTGGACTATCTTGTCACAACACCAGCACTCAAATCTGTTGTACCTTTGATTAGGTACAACCCTGGCTGTTCTATCTACAGCAGGCTTGTTGAGTACTGGGGCTTTGCGCTTAGACTTGGACTTTACAGTCCTGACAGGTTTAGTAAACCCCAATCCAATTTTACCCTTTTGAGAAATGAACTCATCTATCAAAGGTAGAACAGACTTTGGTTTAGAAAACCTTGCTACTATATCTCTCTCCTTCTGAAGACTAATCTCCAGATTTCTGATTTGATCATTCTTGAATATAATAGTCCCTATCTGAATAACAGTAATGTTCTTCAGCCTGGCTATTTCATTTAGTTTCTGATCAAGCAACTTATCAAAATCTGTTGCAGCCACTTTGAGACTTGCAATCTCCTTAGCCTGACTCTTGGCCAAGGATTTGCTTTTCTTCAAAGCTTGCAACACTACTCTATATTCATCAATTAATTGATGAATGTCTCCTTCAGATTCAGATCCACTCTCATCACTTGATGATGATGTATCTGAATCTGACTCAGTACTAGAAATTGAACTAGCAGAACAATTTTGTACCTGACTTGGTCCAGGTTGATCCTGGATGTTGTCTCCTTCTTATAAGGCCATCAGTCCCTGGAACCGATTGTCCTCTTGCTCATATATTGAGTTCATTAATTGGATGAACTCTTCTTCTTCTTCTTCAGCAAACAGTCCAATGTAAGCTTCAGCTTCTGAATCAGTTTCTGAAGAAGACATATTTGACAGACTTTTGTCCTTCTTAGCAACAAAGGACCTTTCCTTTTTGCCCTTGATTTGAGTCTTCTTCTTATCAGTAGACTCTTTCCTCTTCTCTGGACAGTAAGCAACAACATGTCCCTGTTTGTTACAACAATAACAGACTATCTTTGAAGATGTAGTTTTACTTGTCTTGGGCTTTCTCCTGTCATACTTTGATGACTTCTGTGAAGTGGATGGCTTAGACCTCCACTGTTTCTTCTTAAGAAACTTCTGAAAATGTCTAGTGAAAGCTGCAAAATCTTCATCACTCTCACTGTTTTCAGAATTCTTGCTTTCTGACTCATCTGACTCAGTCTCAGCAACTTTTGGAGGTGGAGATGGAGACTTACTTTTATATTTCTTGGTGGCTTCTGTCTTGAATGCCACAGCTCTTTCTTTATGTTCAACTCTGGTAGTCTTCTCCTCTTCTTTCCTTACCATTAACTGCATCTCATATGATAACAGTTTTCCAAACAATGTTGGAGGAGGAATGTCTGCTAATTTGGTCATTTCCCTTATGGCACAAATCTTAGTATCCCAGTCTTTAGTTAGGGATCTCAAGAACTTATCATTCAGCTCATAATTGCTGAATTCTCTTCCATAGGACATTAACTCATTAACTATCCTATAGAATTTCGTGTAGCACTCAGTTATGCTATCAGACCTTCCTTATCTAAAGCTTTCATACTCTTGGTTTAATAAAGACTTTCTGTCATGTCTAACTTCTTCAGAGCCCTCCATGTACACTATCAGTGTGTCCCATATTTCCTTTGATGTTTTACAGTGAATCAAATTATGGAATGTGGCATCATCTATTGCACTCACTATAATATTCTGAGCCCTATTGTCCATAGTGTCCAGAATAATCTCATCCTTGGTCATTTCAGAATAGTCTTTTGGAGTTCTCTGATTTGCATCTAACACAGATACCTTCATTGGCACATATGGCCCTTCTTTAACAGTAATATAAATTCTAGGGTCAGAGGCTTCCATAAATAGTCTAACCCTTTCCTTCCAGATGCCAAAGATCTCCTTTCTGCAGATTGGCAACTTCATGGATCCTAGTTCTTTGTGATTCTCTATTGAACCCATTTTCTTGATTTTCTTGATTATGCTGAATCTGCCAACAGGATCTTTACTCAGAATGTTATGTCCTTTTTGAGTAACCTGCCTCTGATACCACTTGAAAGAAATTGTACCTAATCACCTAGAGCGGGGCGGGGTGAATAGGTGACCTTAATTTTTTTAAACTTTTAGGCAGAATAAATCACAGATTTCACAGAACATAAAACAACAACCACAGAATCATTCACACACAGAGTACACACAGTTTTATAGTGGTTCCCCAAGGTCTAGGTAAATCCAGTTTCCCCCTTCGCCTATCTTGTAGTGTACTAGATTCGGCTAAACTCCTCCACTATTCCTTAGATCCTCAGATCTTACACTAAGAACCCCAACCAGGTTCCTACAACTCAGGCTCAAGGCTCTACCAGTCAGTCTTCACAAAGACCTACACTCAGCCTTCAAAAAGGCCTACACTCAGCTCTCAATAAGGCCTACACTCAGAGAAATGGATCTCCTACACTCAGGCACACATGCCATACCACTCAGCCTTTATAATTTCAGGTTTACAACTCAGATCCCTTAGGATCCTACAAGAAATTAAAATTACAATGTATATAACCACAACTCAGTATGAGAGAGAAGAGTTGACATGTTTCTTGATGAGTTCTTGGAAGAACTTTGCTGAGATCAACCTTCCTTGGCTTCCTTCAAAGCTTCTTGAATTTAGAACACAATAGTGTTGAGTCCCTATGCAGCTGATCTTCAATCACTGCTAACTTAAGAATCAGATCTCAATCTGAAACTTGTCTTCACAGCCTGGTTCAACAGCTGTCTTCTTGGAAGGAGCTCTCTCTCTCCAACTTTTTAGATCATCACTTTAAGGTCTTCTTCTAGTTGTATTGTTCTTCACTTTGTTGATTTCCAACTCTTGTCATCTGTTGAATGTATAAGTCTTTATATAGACTTTCTTCATGGTGACCGGCTGATCCGGTTCCTAACAACTTTCTGACATCTTTGACAGTTGCAGTAGATCGGCTGGAATGGCAGCTGTCAAGTCTTCCAGTCACTTCTTGAATTTTCTGTAACTGTCTGAAAGTGTCGAGACAGTCAGACTTTAAGTGTCGACACTGATAGACTAAGTGTCGACACAAGTAGACTAAGTGCCGACACTAGCCTTCATGGTGTCGACACAACTCCTTGTGTTGTAGAATCTGCTTCTCGACACTGCTACTTCAACATGTGTAGACACTGATCCAGTGTGTCGACACAAGTCCTTCTTAGTTGATTTCTTGTAAGTGTCGACACAAATCCTTTGTGTCGACACATCTTCTTGTGTTGATACTTGCTAAGTGTCGACACATCTCCTTGGTGTCGACACATGCCTTCTGAGTTGATACTTTTGCTGAGTATCGACATTTCTTCTTGTGTCGACACATTATTCTTATGTTGAGACTTTGGCTAAGTGTCGACACATCTCCTTTGTGTCGACACTTGTACTTAGACTTTGTTGAAATTTTGCTGAGTGTCGACACAGCCTCCTAGTATCGACATTTTCTTCATGTGTTGTGACTTTTGCTGTGTGTCGACACATTCTTCATTATGTCGACACTTGTACTTAAACTCTGTTGAAGTTTGCTGAGTGTCGACACAGCCTCCTAGTGTCGATACTTTCTGATGTCGACAAAGTTCCTCTGTGTGTCGACACTGCTTCTAAGTGTCGACACTGCTTCACTGGACATTTCTTCATTGTGTGTCGACACAACCTGTATGTGTCGACACTTTCCTTCTGGTGTCGACTCTGCATTCCTGGTGTCGACATAATTACTCCAACTGTCGACATAATTTTCCTGGGTGTCGACACAAGTCTTCTTAAGTGTCGACACTTTTCTTCTAGGTGTCGACACATGGACTTAGAAACTTTTAAGTTTTCCCTGCAATTACTTATCCTGCACAAGGTAACTCAAAATACATCAAATACATTTTGATGTATATCATTGAGTAGGGTGAGGCTTCTTCAAATCAGGTACATTTCTTCCAATGTACCCAACAATCAAGATCGAGTACAAGGAGTATAAGTTACTCATGGTGAAATGGAGAAAGAGAGATGAATAGAAATGCGTTGAGAAAGCGAGGAAAATGGAAAACTTTTTATTAACACTAAAAGAGAACTACAACTTGAAAATGAAAGATTACAGGTGCGGGAAATGAAAATCTATGCGAACATTGCCGTTAGCTACTAAGCAGTTACAACAACTAATACAAAATAAGAGTAACTAAGCTAGATTACAAAGCTCGAAATGAGGAAGGAGAGTGGAAACATGGAAAATTACAAGAAAAATACAAGAAAACTAAGGGGAAGAACCTCCCCTCCCACTCCAAAACTGCTTGCTGAACCCTAGGAGAAGGGATCAATTTATAGAATTTTTTGGGCTGGGTCACGCCCCCCTGACACGCCCGGGTAGGGCATGTACCTGGGGCGTGACACATTCAGTGCGACTTTTTTCGCAAAAATTGAATGCTGGAGGTGACGGGCGTAGTAGTTGGGTTATGTAACATCCCATTTCCAACTAGACCCCTAAGAATGGTTTTTTTCATGACTAGGTCATGACAAAACCCTAGGAAGCCGAAGAAGACCAAGTAGACCTAAGAATGTGGGTGAGACCACTATGGTCTGCACATAGTAAATTTTTGAACTATTGTTTAAGATGATCATGGGGCTTCACCAAGACTCCAAGACCCCACCATGGTCTCATCAACCCATTGTAACGTCCAGTTGAGCCCTTAGGCTCCATTGAAGTCAACCCAGGGTGCCCAAGTTGACCAAGAACCACCATAGGCCTAAATTGGGCAAGTTGCCATAACTAAGGGCAGTGTGCCATGGTAAAGCCCAACTAACCCTACCAAGGACTTTATAGACCTAAAGTGGGATCAATGGTTCACTAAGGACCCATGGAGGGCAGTCCAAAGGGTTAAGTTTACCAAAGTCAACTCTTACCCTAAATGGGTCAAACTAACCTACACAAGGGCCAATTGAAGTTCCCTTAGCAAAGTGGACCCCACACATACCTTACTAACCCTAGTGAGAGTCCAATGGGGCACCAAGGACCCATTGGGGTCAACAAAAAAGGCTAAGTTGAACAAAGTCAACTCTTGCCCTAAAATGGTCAAAGTGCCCTGCCTAAGGGTCATGTGACCTCCAAAGGGCCAAGACAACCCTACCTATGCCTTAGGGGAGGCCAATGGGTCACCAAGGACCCATTATTGGCAACCTCAAGACCAAATTGACCAAGGTCAACCATGGTCAAAGTTTAGGTCAAGTTAGCCGAAATGGGCTAACTCAAGCTCAAGCCCAATTCACTTGGGCTAACCTTGCTTTGATGGGTCAAATGAGCATGTGGGCTGCCATTGGGTTAGGTAGGAGCCAATTTTCAGCTTGGTATGAAGGAGAGAGAAAAATCCACCTAAGAGAAGAGAGAGAAAGTGAAAGAGATAATGGAGGAAGACTTTGGGCTCCTCATTCCCCTTCCCCAAACTCTCATTCATTGCTTTAAGACCAGGAATGCATCCCCAATCCAACCAGCTACCCATTGACTGGTTTGAGCCAAGATTTTCCCCCCTACCTACCATGGCCGCCAACCTTGACCAAGATCCAATAATGGCAAGCACCCCTACAACCACCTAACTCCCTATTTCTCCTTCTTAAAACATTCACTGGACTCCAAGGAGTCATTTCCACCACTTACCCGAAGGAGCCAAGCAATTCCACAGTGCAGTTGCAGAAATCCGACCACCACCACCACCAAAATGGCTTCCCGGCGATCGGCAAGGCTACAGCCGCCCAGCAAGGTCCTCCTCCACTCCTTTTCCTATGGATAGTTCATAGAATTCACTATGGACAAGGTTCGGGCTCAATTAAGCCCGATCCAATTCGGAATTTTGATTGTTTTTGGCCGAAACTCTTCTTGGTAGAATTGCTAGAATAGTGCTTTCCGGCGGCCAAGCCGCCACCTAGAGACAGCCACTACCTCAACGGAGGTGGTGGTGGAGGTGGACGGCCGGAGAGGTGGTCGGATCGCCGGCGGCAGCGGCTGGAAAAAGCTCCAAGCAGAATGAATCGGAACCGTCGGCTGGAGGTGGAAGATGAAGGAATGCCGTCTAGTGGCGCGTCAAGATTCGTGCAGAGGAGAAATTTAATCTATAGGAAATTATTTCTGATTATTTCATTTTGTCACATATTATGCATTTAATGTTTCTAATTTTTAAAAATACTTAAAGGCTTTTTCATAAAATGTGTTCAACATGAAAAGTGTAGCCTGGAGAGTGTCATTTACAGAAAAATTGATTTGAGCCAATTTGGGTGTCTGGTGTGACCAGGGCAATCATTTTGGTGGGACCTACATCTATTGCTAGACAGACATTAAACTTAGTGCCGACACTTCATCCTTGGTCCAAATTAATTGAAATTTTGGCAGGGAGTCCCCCTAGACCATATCTATGTGAGGCCCAAAGAGGGGAAGTTTCTGTTACAGGTTTTCTATAGTTTTGGGAAATATTTAATTTATCTATGTTTAATTAATTTAAGGCCAAAGTACCTCCAAACTCACCCAAATTTTGTTGAGAGGTGCTTATGTTCAATATAAATATCTGGTTAAAATTGCATCACATTTGGAGGCAGTTTGAATAGAAATCATGCAAACCCTAGCTTGGCCCAAAAAGGGGTATTTTGGTCAAAAGGTGTATTTTGGGTTTTGAGTTGCCAAATTACCTCAACAGAGGTTGGGATTGGAGCCACTGGCTTGGTATGGCTTATTTCACCTTATCATTAAAGATGTGATAGATTGGAATTGGTTTGCTCTAATATCTAAGGCCATACCCTAAGGAAGGGCTTTTGTGCCTTGTGAAGGGTATGAGGTCAAAAAACCTTGAATGATCTTGGAATTTTGTAGGGAGGGTGCTAGGATAGATAAAACCCTCTGGTAAAAATTGTAAGGGATTTTGGGAAGGGTAGTGTCCACAAAACCCTAACCCTAGCCTAGGGCACAAATATTGTGGAGCTAGAATAGGTTAGCAAGACTCTTAAAACAATTATGAATATTTGGCAGAGGGAGTTTTAGACCATATTAATCATATGAAAATTTTAGTGGAATTTTTGGATACATAATTAGGGTACCTACTTCACAACCTCAAATATTTAGGAACTTACTAAATAATTCTTATAGAGCTCAATACTTGTTGAACAATTATGAAACTTGCGAATTAGTGTTCCTAGTTCAGTATGCTCATATAAGAATTTATTTGGAATTTTGAGATGGATCATTGCTATACTTTGTTCATTTACACCTTAACTTGGAATATTATGAGAAAATCAAATATAGACTTTATTATTCATTGATAAATTGTGAAACTTGAGCTAGAGTACTTATATTCCCTTACAATCATCCATGAATTTTCTCTGAATTTTGGAATTATTAATGATGTAAATTCTCTTAAAATGAATTATTATGGGATATATTTGAAATTAAAATTAAGGATTAAACCTTACTGGAAAAATTTTGAGGCTTTGGATTTTGAGTTATATATTCATATTGTATTTAACAAAAATTTGGTGTAATATTATCTTATCTAAAATTAGTTCTTTATGTTCAAACTTGGGATTTTTAGCTACTAAATTAATTAAATAAATTATCAGATAAATAGGAAAAATTGTGAAATTCTTGATTTAGTCCATAAACCAATAATGGCGCTCCAATAATTATTATAAGAGTATTGGATGATTATTTGTTGTACCTCCCATTTTACGGGTCATATAGTTTAAGTGGTCTGCATATAGTAAAAATTGCAGAAAATATGTTGGAGTATAATTTGATGTATGTCTTGGGATTAGTGGTCTGCTGGTTTGGATAGATAAAAAATAAGTTCATTATTGGAAGTAGGATGAGTAGAGGGATGGATTGGCTAGAGTTAGGCGGTGCCCGGGATCGACGAAAGATCGTCTTTCCCGTAGGGAAGAAGTGTCAATTGCACTAGGGTTAGATCCAACACAACATTTAAGGGTAGCTAGTAAGTCTAGGGTTTCAATTTCTCACACCTCGATGACTCAGGGAGATAGATTTGGTCACTCGGGCAGTAAGCCCAGTGGTTTGGTAAAAGGGCAGGTTAGCCCGGCGAGCTTTGGCTCGGTAATGGTTTGTGATGGGCAGGTTGGCCCAGCGAGCTTTGGCTCGGTTGTTGTTTTATGACGGCCGGTATGGTCCGGGGAGCTTTTGCTCGGTAGCTGATATATAAGGTTGCATGTGCATAAAGGAAAATCTGGTGGGTCTTTGGTGTTGGAGGGTCGATGCACCGACGCCAACACGTTGACTCGGCGAGTGTGGTTTAGCACTTGGCCAAATAAAGTCCGGTGCGCCAGCCGGCAAGAGTACGCAGGCGCTTCGCTCTGTGCACCAGCATTGAGGCATACGATAAATCTGACTGGTAGTGCAATTACCAGTTTAGAGGTGGCCGAGGCCCAGCCCACCGCTTCCCTTTGCCACTACGGAGGTATCCTGGGAGGTTCGGCTCCAGAAAGGGGGAACTAAAGGTCCGTGTACACAGAGACAAGTGGGTGAGTTGCACTTGCATGTTCACATCATGGCATAATTATATTACATAGCATAATCAATGCATATAACCTGACATCTATTGTATAAGTGGTATGTGACGCTCTATACAATAGGCCCTGCAAGACAACCCCTTAGTTTATAAGTTCGCGCAAGCGTTCTTATAAGCTAAAGGTTTTATTTGATATTACATATTATTCTTGCTAGAAAACTGACACCCTATAGTATAAATCAGTATGGGACTTTTTATACGATAGGAGCCCTGCAAAAGATCCCTTAGCTTATGTGTTTTCATATAAGTTAAGGTTACTTTCTCATTCAGTTTTTCATACCTATTTTGCTGCCATACATACTATATAACTGCTAGGTTAGTTCCGCTGCCACCTGCTTATTTGTTATTCTCCACCTTCATGTCCCCTCCTTTCCTTCTCCCCGTTCGGTGCCTAGGGGCCATGGGGGAAGGGGCGGGGGATGATAGGACTTAGTCTTTTAGACTAACAATTTTCGAACCACATCATTTTAGGGTACCGTGGAGCCCAGCATGGAGGAGCAGCCCAGGAGGTCGGCACGAATAGAGATGGGCCAGTCTCGTACCGGTGTTCAGATGACAGAGACTGTGAGTCCTGGTCATTATTAGTTATAGTATTTGCTTCCGTGTTGAGAGATTTGTAGTGAGGACATGATGTAGTGGGCATGAGCCCAAGATCTTATATTTTTGTTGCATCTGTGGACACTCCCTTCGTGGGGATTATTTACATATATATGTGATTTCTGTGGACTTGCTTTACTATTTTGCTACAGTTGCGATCGATTTGGCCGGCAGGATCGGCGTTTTGTAGTGATGACCTTCCCAGGTGCGAAGGTGTCACCGCAAAGCGGCGGTTTTGGGCCTAAGACCCCGGTGTTTTAAAAAGAGAAAAAAGGGGGGGTGGGGGTCTTACAAGTGGTATCAGAGGAAACCTCGATCGAAAAGTAGTAGTCCACAACCCCTGGGTCACCCCCGCATGAGTTTAGTTTGGGGACAAACTAAGCAGCGGAAGCAGTGGTGTGCCCATATGGGGGGATCACGTGTAAACCTTCCACTTTTTACGGTTGATTCGATTACTTACTGATGGCTTTGGAGTTGATCCAGACATTAGAAAAGATGCAGATATCCTGATGTAGGCTCACTCTTTCGAGCGCTATGGGTGGCCGACTGAACTAACACGATGTTCTCCGATAACTCTCACGTCACACTCAAGAATTTAATGCAGCAACGACACAATTAATATTGTTACTAATTAAAGATTACAGGTGGGGTTCGCAAGGACCCTTAAGATAATACCAAGGCGATATGCCGAGGTCCTCTCAAGCGAAAAGAACCCACACGGTTCGATCGAGCGTGTTGTACCAAAAGAGAAGCCACCGAAAAACAAAAGATTCGGGCAATGGTGGTTCTCTCCCAACAAAATACAAACGAGGGCCGCCACGCCTCACGAACTTGAACGAAAGAAATAAACACGACAATAACTAAAAGAAATTAGCCACGAAAATTCAAGCGTTACACAAGCCACGCAATTTGCCAATGCCACAAGATCTATCTAAATAAGAGAAACACATAAAGGTGGAAATGTTCATTACCCAACCGGATTTGATGAATCCGGTTCACTCTACTAGAATCGTTCTTCAACGGCTCCGCCAGAGATACGCCGGAGGGAGAGAAATTCGTCGCCTTCTTCGTAACGCGCTATATTTGGAAAGTCCTGGCGAAATCTTCTGAATATGGAAATAATATTTCCCAATAAGGCAGGAGAGAGAAAAGGTGGCAGGATATCAGAAATAGTTAAGGAATGATATAATTTAAATATGGTAGGCAGAGAATTTGTAGACGGGGATATATTTTGAATATGGTAAATAAGGGGGAATATTGTAGAGAGTACTTCGGATTTGAAAAGAGATTTGGTGTGGAGGGAAAGAGGAGATGGTGGGGCTCGGTTTTGATGGTGGTGGAGGGGTTCTCGGGTTTGAAGAGGATGAGGGCTGTTCGGGTGAGGGAGTTTTGGGTGGCGGTCGGGTCTTGTGAGGGAGGAGTTAGGTGGCGGATTTGGAGGTTGGTGATGGAGGTGGCTCGACTAGGATTGCTAGGAGGTGGCTCGGGTTGGTTGGGGGAGAGAGGTGGCCGGTTGTGTGAAGGAGGAAGAGGATGGTAGGGCTCGGGTTGCAAGGCTGTAGGGAAGGGATGAAGGGAGAAGGGGAGGAGAAGGGAGCCTGAGAGAGAGGGGAGGAGGAGGGTGGCCGGCGGCCAAAGAAGAAGAGGAATAGAGGAGGGGGGTGGAGAAACTTGCCTTAGAGAAGGAGGAGGATTTCTATCTTGAAATTGGTTTTCTTTTCATTCATTCACTAGGGAAAAACAAAGGAGTACATGCCTTTATATAGGCTTTACAATCAAGGGAAAAGGGCTACATGCAGCCCAACATGAAAATGAAATAAAACACAACCATACACCATGGTTTTATAACATAACCATGTTACAAATAATACATGAAATTAAACATGAAATGAAAATGATAATTTTGAAATAAAACAACAAATAAAATATATTATTACTCAATTATTATTTATTAATATATATTATTAATAAATAATAATTGGGCTTGCGCTCCGGATGGCTATTGTGGCGACGCCAATAATTGGTCTTGCGCTCCGGACGGCTATTGTGACGACGCTTACAAGGGTCATCCGTAAGCATGCTGTCGCCGTCATCAAAGTGTTGCGGCCAGACGTCTCCATTAAAATCTACCGGGTCACCATCATCGTCAGAGGGAGGACGCTTCTTGGCCACATGTCATGGGAAGTCGTCTCCATCAATCCTCCCCCTCTTAAAAATACTCATCACTGATGAGTATACCTGTGTGTACTCGCCTGGAAGGTCATCGGCGGGGAAGAAGAACCTGCATGGCAAAAGGTGGTCTTGGAGGGACCTCAAATACGCGTTTTCCAAAGAAGGAAAAACAATTTCAACAACATCCACCAACATACCTCCGATGGAGACCGAGAAGGAGAACGATCCTAGGAAACTATCACCACCCAACCCAATAGAAAGCATAGTGGAAAATATATACGGAGAGGTAGATATGTCAAGTGGCATAAAAGCATAACGCGTAAAGTATGTAACGATGAAAATAGGAGCTATGCCCCCAATCAGTGGAAACTTTTAAAAGAAATGTCATGTCACCAAACTTCCGTAAAATTCATAAAGAATAGACTAGCCGATTCGTTATTATTTCTAAGGTGCCCGGGAGCATCCGTTCAGTGGTGAGACAATCCAAAACCAAATCAATCACATAACAGTGGGAGACTTTCTGATACAAACTCGCAAGTAAATTAAAGGACGCATTTTGATGGATTAAAATGATAAGAATGCGCCTAATTAAATAAAAACCATGTGGGGTGAACCCATGTGCAACATGACTAGAATTAATAGTAGAAAATAACGGAACTATGTCAGATGGCACAAGTTCTTTAAATTCAAAAATTATTTCGGTGGAGTCTAACGTTTTTGTTTTAAATTTGGAATTAAATTTTGATTTAAAAATGTCTTAATGAATAGCCAGCAGAAAACGTTCGTCACCAACTACGTTTACCCACATCCTTCGAAGTAAGCCTAATTGGGAGGCGGTAATAGTAAGCTTATCCAAATATAAAGGGCTAGAAATTACTAGCTCGTGTCCTAACAAATTATCTACTCGAGTTAAATGAACCGAAGGGAGAGTCGACATGGGTGATTCCATAGGGGAAGTTAAGTCACACTCAACGTCAAAACACGGATTACTCGTCCAAGAACAAGACTCCGGTAGCAGGCCGTTAAAATCATAGGAAAAATTAAACAGTGGATTCGTCCTCACTGAAAAATCAGTCGACAAGTCTTCCAACTCATTCGATACTTCATTTAATTCAGAATTAGTGATCGTATCATAGGTTAGCAAAATCATACCTGACAAAATTTCTAAACTAACACGGGCCCCAGACGAAGGAACTATCAATGAAATGTCTATCGGACCCTCAGTGCAACCGTCCTCCAAAGAAAAGTCTTCCGCGTAGGGTAAATCTACCAAAGCTTCACAACCTTCGTTGACCAGCTCTTCCCATGAGGTGGGTACATTGCCTAAAGCATAATAGAGGGATGGGAAAATCGAATCCCGTGGAGTATCAAAATTAACTTGACTTTTAAGCGGCGTTGATAACGTAAACGAACAAACTCCCGGATGTATCAGACTATGATTATCCCAAATTGAACGACCATCCCAAGGTGACTCTTCCAATACCATTGAAACATCTATTAATTCTGGGTCATCCATTATAATATTGTGGTCCTCACTCGCACTTATCCGACTGGATTGATCTAACGGGGAAGCTAAATAAATGGGCACCTAAATATGTTCCGAGCAAGAAGGAACTAGCTCGTGTTCTAGCAGGTCATCACCTAAATAAGTAACAGGTAAGCTCTCAACATCGGGTGACTCAGCCGGAATGTCTTCTTACTCAGGGTCATCAGAAGACTCTGTAACTATCATGGGAGATGCCTCAGAAACATCGTCGAAAGGAAGAGGAGATGATTACTCAGAGGAGAAGTCCTCGTCCAGGTCACTAGGGTAACCAATCTCCTCATCGTCAGTCAAATCGCCAACGTAATCACCCTCGACCTCAGTGATGGGCACAGTCCTAGTCACGACCTTAGACTCATCAGGGGAGTCTACAACAAAATCAGGCAACTTAGGGGTGACTCAAAATGGTCTACAGGCATAATCAGGGTATGACGCACCATAGAGCCAAGACCAGATTCGCTACTAGACTCACCTATAGTAATCGTCTGATATGAGGGAACTTTACTCCTAGGAATCTGGTGCTTCTCAATTTCTAATGTCGTGGTAAAAGTGGAGTCTAGATGTGTGTGCCAATAACGCAGTAATTTACTCTAGATGTACGGGTTTAATCCCCTACCAAACCTAGAGAGGGTGATCTCTGGCAACTCCTTCACACCACTTCTAACCATCATATTCTTAAAAAGACACATATAATCCAAGACGGACTTGTTCCCTTATTTAAGGTTAGTCAAATCTTCAGTTATCTATCGCTTGGTCTGGACGTTAGGTTTATAGTCATACTTAAAGATCGGTATGGAACTAGAGCCGTCCGTAGGATAACTAGGGTGTTGCCTTGGGAGAAATGGTACTACTTGGCTAGCCTTTAATTGGCCAGTCAACGCCTTAATCTCATCCACTACCGGACATTGGAATGGCTTTCTAACGTCCCTAATGGAACCTAATGATTTTCCGCGAGAAACATTTACGTCGTAGGCTATATTGTGATAACCGGAGAGAAAACTCGATCCGGAATTTGTGCACATACAATGAGAAACGCTTCTGGCCCAATTAAAATAGGTTTGTCGGAATTGTTCCCGCTTAACCACTAAGGTAATATTAATATAAAATAGATTTTCTTGCAGAATAAAATATAAAGATTATATTTTAATTTTGTTTTTATTTTTTTGCTGAAAAATAAGATATTTAAGCCGCTATTGGCAGACCAGAATTTTTTATTATTATTATTTTGACTCTGAACGTGCATACAAAGCACATGTTAACGTGCTAAATAAAAGGAGGAGGGTGCCAATGAAGAAATTGATGTGAACCTCCCTCTGATACCAATTTGATGTAGGCTCACTCTGTCGAGCGCTATGGGTGGCCGACGGAACTAACACGACGTTCTACGATAACTCTGACGTCACACTCAAGCATTTAACGCAGCAATGACACAATTAATATTGTTACTAATTAAAGATTATAGGGGGGGTTCACAAGGCCCCTTAAGATAATACCAAGGCGACCCTTAAGATAATACCAAGGCCCCTTAAGATAATACCAAGGCGATATGCCGAGGTCCTCTCAAGCGAAAAGAACCCATACGGTTCGATCGAGCATGTTGTACGAAAAGAGAAGCCACTGAAAAACAAAAGTTTCGGGCAAGGGTGGTTCTCTCCCAACAAAATACAAACGAGGGCAGCCACGCCTCACGAACTTGAACGAAAGACATAATAAACACCACAATAACTAAAAGAAATTAGCCACGAAAATTCAAGTGTTACACAAGCCACACAATTTGTCAATGCCACAAGATCTATCTAAAGAAGAGAAACACATAAAGGTGGACATGTTTGTTACCCAACAGGATTTGATGAATCCGGTTCACTCTACTAGAATCGTTCTTCAACGGCTCCGGCAGAGATACGCAGGAGGGAGAGAAATTCATTGCCTTCTTCGTATCACGCTATATTTGAAAAGTGCTGGCGAAATCTTCTGAATATGGAAATAATATTTCCCAATAAGGCAGGAGAGAGAAAAGGTGGCAGGATATCGGAAATAGTTAAGGAATGATATAATTCAAATATGGTAGGTAGAGAATTTATAGACGGGGATATATTTTGAATATGGTAAATAAGCGGGAATATTGTAGAGAGTACTTTGGATTTGAAAAGAGATTTGGTGTGGAGGGAAAGAGGAGATGGTGGGGCTCGGTTTTGGTGGTGGTGGAGGGGGCTCGGGTTTGAAGAGGATGAGGGTTGTTCGGGTGAGGGAGTTTTGGGTGGCGGCCGTGTCTTATGAGGAAGGAGTTAGGTGGCGGCATTGGAGGTTGGTGATGGAGGTGGCTTGGCTAGGATTGCTAGGAAGTGGCTCGGGTTGGTTGGGGGAGAGAGGTGGCCGGTTGTGTAAAGGAGGAAGAGGATGGTAGGGCTCGGGTAGCAAGGAATTAGGGAAGGGATGAAGGGAGAAGGGGAGGAGAAGGGAGGCCGAGAGAGAGGGGAGGAGGAGGGTGGCCGACAACCAAAGAAGAAGAGGAAAAGCGGGGGGGGGGGGGGGGGGGGGGGGGGGGGGGGGAGGGGGAAACTTGCCTTAGAGAAGGAGGAGGATTTCAATCTCGAAATTGGTTTTCTTTTCATTCATTCACTAGAGAAAAATAAAGGAGTACATGCCTTTATATAGGCTTTACAATCAAGGGAAAAGGGCTACATGCAGCCCAACATGAAAATGAAATAAAACACAACCATACACCATGGTTTTATAACATAACCATGTTACAAATAATACATGAAATTAAACCTGAAATGAACATGATAATTTTGAAATAAAACAACAAATAAAATATATTATTACTCAATTATTATTTATTAATATATATTATTAATAAATAATAATTGGGCTTGCGCTCCGGACGTCTATTGTGGCGACGCCAATAATTGGGCTTGCGCTCCGGACGGCTATTGTGGCGATGCTTCCAAGGGTCATCCGTAAGCATGCTGTCGCCATCATCAAAGTGTTGCAGGCGACGTCTCCATTCAAATCTACTGGGTCACCATCATCGTTAGAGGGAGGACGCTCCTTGGCCACATGTCGTGGGAAGTCGGCTCCATCATATCCTTTGTGTCCGAGGATCACCCTGAGCTGTACCGGGAATACCTAGCGTCGTTGATTGCCCTAGATGACATTAGAGACCGAGTCAGAGACTGCAGAGGCAGGATGCCCAGCTAGAACCGGTATTCTAGGCCTTAGAAGCAGGCACAGCTAGGGATTACACGTTAAGGGATGGTCTAGTGTGTTTCAAAGGATGAGTGTACAAACCAGAGGGAGGCCAGGTCTAGGAGGATATATATATTGATGGAGGCCCACTGCAGTCGGTATTCGGTACACCCGGGGATTACAAAGATGACTGCGCATCTGAAGAAGACCATGTAGTAGACAGGCATGAAGAGGATATCACCCACTTCATGACCCATTACGAGGCATGTCAGTGGGTGACGGCAGAGTGTAGGAACACTGCAGGACTGTTGCAGCCACTCCCAGTGTCGGAGTGGAAGATCGATGACATTATGATGGACTTTATCCATGGGCTTCCCCGATCACGGACGGGGAACGATTCGATCTGGGTGATCATCGACCGGATTGACGACAAGGGAATACGGATCTTGCATCACAAGAAGGTTTCATTAGTCAAGGTCTGTTGAGAAACCACGGCCAGTGGGATCATACCTGGGAACCGCAGGACCTGATGTGACAAAAGTATCCAGAGCTGTTCAGTCAGGTATACCTCACCACATCCCAAGATGTTCAATTTACTTTCCTGTTTTAAACTAGTAGGGATGCTCTAGGAAGAGTAGAGGCTAATCTTTTGTTTATTGGGATCTTGGTTTTGCCAATTAGGCAAATTGGTCATAGATTTAGGTTTTCCTTTAAACCCCACCTGACAAACATGGCGTCGAGATGTAATCTTTCACTTCTTATGGGATGCTACAAGTTTCCTTTTCTTCGATAGAAATTCCCGTAGGCTTAACCTGGATTTCGGGGACGAAATCTTGGTTTTGTTTATTAGGATTTGTAACATCCCATTTCCAACTAGACCCTTAAGAGTGGTTTTGGTCATGACTAGGTCATGACAAAACACTAGGAAGCCCAAGAAGACCAAGTAAACCTAAGAATGTGGGTGAGACCACTATGGTCTGCACATAGTAAATTTCTGAACTCTTGTTTAAGATGATCATGGGGCTTCACCAAGACTCCAAGACCCCACCATGGTCTCATCAACCCATTTTAGGGTCCAGTAGAGCCCTAAGGGTCCATTGAAGTCAACCCAGGGTGCCCAAGTTGACCTAGAACCACCATAGGGCTAAAATTGGCAAGGTGCCCTAACTAAGGGCAGTGTGCCATGGTAAAACCCAACTAACCCTACCAAGAACTTTCTAGACCTAAAGTGGGATCAATGGGTCACTAAGGACCCATGGAGGGCAGTCCAAAGGGTTAAGTTGACCAAAGCCAACTATTACCGTAAATGGGTCAAACTAACCTACACAAGGGCCAATTGAAGTTCCCTTAGCCAAGTAGACCCCACATATACCTTCCTAACCCTAGTGAGAGGCCAATGTGTCACCAAGGACCCATTGGGATCAACCAAAAAGGCTAAGGTTACCAAAGTCACCTATAGCCCTAAAATGGTCAAAGTGCCCTGCCTAAGGGTCAAGTGACCTCCAAAGGGCCAAGACAACCCTACCTAGGCCTTAGGGGAGGCCAATGGGTCACCAAGGACCCATTTGGGGCAACCTCAAGACCAAATTGACCAAGGTCAACCATGGTCAAAGTTTAGGTCAAGTTAGCCCAAATGGGCTCACTGAAGGTCAAGCCCAATTCACTTGGGCTAACCTTTCTTTGATGGGTAAAATTAGCATGTGGGCTGTCATTGGGTTTGGTAGGATACAATTTTCATCTTGGTATGAACGAGAGAGAAAAATTCACCTAAGGGAAGAGAGAGAAAGTGAAAGAGATAATGGAGGAAGACTTTGGGCTCCTCCTTCCCCTTCCTCAACCTCCCATTCATTTCTTTAAGACCAGGAATGCATCCCCAATCCAACCAGCTACCCATTGACTGGTTTGAACCAAGTTTTTCCCCACTACCTACCATGGCCGTCAACCTTGACCAAGAGCTAATAATGGCAAGCACCACTACATCCACCTAACTCCCCATTTCTCCTTCTTAAAACCTTCACTGGACTCCAAGGAGTCATTTCCACCACTTACCTGAAAGAGCCAAGCAATTCCACAGTGCAGTTGTAGAAATCCGACCACCACCACCACCAAAATGGCTTCCCGGCGACCGGCAAGGCTACAGCCGCCCAGCAAGGTCCTCCTCCACTCCTTTTCCCATGGATAGTTCATAGCATTCACTAAGGCCAAGGTTCAGGCTAAATTGAGCCCGATCCAATTCGAAATTTTCATGGTTTTTTGCCGAAAAGCTTCTTGGTAGAACCGCCAGAATAGTGCTTTCCGGCGGCCAAGCCGCCGCCTTGAGACAGCCACCACCTCAACGGAGGTGGTGGTGGCGGCGGCCGACCGGGGAGGTGGCCGGATCACCGGCGGCAGCGGCTGGAAGAAGCTCCAGGCTGGATGAATCGAAACCGTCCACTGGAGGTGGAATATGAAGGGATGCCATCCAGTGGCGCGTCAAGATTCGTGTAGAGGAGAAATTTAATCTATAGGAAATGATTTCTGATTATTTTATTTTTGTCACATATTATGTAATTAATGTTTCTAATTTGTAAAAATACTTAGATGATTTTTCATAAAATGTGTTCAATAGGAAAAGTGTAGCCTGGAGAGTCTACATTACAAGAAAATTGATTTGAACCAATTTGGTTGTATCATGTGACTAGGGCACTCATTTTCGTGGGACCTACACCTAGGGCTAGACAGACATTAAACTGATTTCAAACACTTCATCCTTGGTCCAAATTAATTGAAATTTTGGCAGGGAGTCCCCCTAGACCATATCTAGGTGCTGCCCAAAGAGGGGAATTTGTGGGCACAATTTTTCTATAGTTTTGGAAAATATTTAATTTATCTACGTTTAATTAATTTAAGGGACAAAGTACCTCCAAACTCGCACAAATTTTGGTGAGAGGTGCTTAGGGTCAATATAAATATTTGATTAAAATTTCATCACATTTGAAGGTGGTTTGAATAGAAATAATGCAAACCCTAGCTTGGCCCCAAAAGGGGTATTTTGGTCAAAAGGTGTATTTTGGGTTTTGAGTGGCCAAATCACCTCAACAGAGGTTGGGATTGAGGCCACTGACTTGCTATGGCTTATTTCACATTATCATTAAATATGAGATATATTGGAATTGTTTTGCCCTAAGATCTAAGTCCATACCCTAAGGAAGGGCTTTTGTGCCTTGTGAAGGGTATGAGGTCAAAACACCTTGAATGATCTTGGAATTTTGTAGAGAGGGTGCTAGGATAGATAAAACCCTCTAGTAAAAATCTTAAGGGATTTTGGGAAGGGTAGGGTCCACAAAACCCTAACACTAGCCTAGGGCACAAATATTGTGGCGCTAGAATAGGTTAGCAAGACTCTTAAAACAATCATAAAAATTTGGCAGAGGGAGGTTTACACAATATTAATCATATGAATATTTAAATGGAAGTTTTGGATACATAATTAGGGTACCTACTTCACAACCTCAAATATTTGTGAACTTGCTAAATAATTCTTACAGTGCTCAATACTTGTTGAAAAATTATACAACTGGAGAATTAGTGTTCCTAGTTCACTATGCTCATATGGAAATTTATTTGGAATTTTTAGATGGAACATTGCTATACTTTGTTCATTAACCCCTTAACTTGGAATATTATGAGAAAAATAAAATATAGACTTTATTATTCAATGATAAATTGTGAAACTTGATCTACAGTACTTATATGCCCTCACAATCATCCATGAATTTTCTCTGAATTTTTGGAATTATTAATGCTTTAAATACTCATAAAATGAATTATTATGGGATATATTTGAAATTAAAATTAAGGGTTAAACCTAACTGGAAAATTTTGAGTCTTTGGATTTTGAGTTATATCTTCATATTGTATTTAACAAAAATTTGGTGGAATATTATCTTATCTGAAATTGGTACTTTATCTTCAAACTTGGGATTTTTGGCTACTAAATTAATTAAATAAATTATCAGATAAATAGGAAAAATTGTGAAATTCGGGATTTATTCCACAAAGCCCATAATGGCCCTCCAATAATTATTATAAGAGTATTGGATGATTATTTGTTGTACCTCCCATTTTACGAGTCATATAGTTTAAGTGGTCTGCATATAGTAAAAATTGCAGAAATTATGTTGGAGTATAATTTGATGCATGTCTTGGGATTAGTGGTCCGCTGGTTTGGATAGATAAAAAAATAAGTTCATTATTGGTAGTAGGATGAGTAGAGGGAAGAATTGGCTAGAGTTAGGCGGTGCCCGGGATCGACGAAAGATCGTCTTTCCCGTAGGGAAGAAGAGTCAATTGCACTAGGGTTAGATCCAACACAACATTTAAGGGTAGCTAGTAAGTCTAGGGTTTCACTTTCTCACACCTCAATGACTCGGGGAGATAGGTTGGGTCACTCGGGAAGTAAGCCCAGTGGTTTGGTAAAAGGGAAGGTTAGCCCGGCGAGCTTTGGCTCGGTAATGGTATGTGATGGGCAGGTTGGCCCGGCGAGCTTTAGCTCGGTTGTTGTTTTATGACGGACGGGATGGTCCGGGGAGCTTTGGCTCGGTAGATGATACATAAGGTTGCACGTGCATAAATGAAAAGGTGGTGGGTCTTCTGTGTTGGAGGGTCGATGCACCGACGCCAACACGTTGACTCGGCGAGTATGGTTTAGCACTTGGCCAAATAAAGTTCGATGCGCCAGCAGACAAGAGTATGCAGGCGCTCCGCTATGTGCACCACCGTTGAGGCGTACGATAGGTCTGACTGGTAGTGCAATTACCGGTTTAGAGGTGGGCGAGGGCGAACCCACCGCTTCAGTTTGCCAGTACGGAGGTATCCTGGGAGGTTCGACTCCAGAAAGGGGGAACTAAAGGTCTATGTACACAGAGTCGAGTGGGTGAGTTGCACTTGCATGTTCACATCATGGAATAATTGTATCACATAGCATAATAATTACATATAACCTGACACCTATTGTATAAGTGGTATGTGATGCTCTATACAATAGGCCCTGCAAGACGACCCCTTAGTTTATAAATTCGCGCAAGAGTGCTTATAAGCTAAAGTTTTTATTTGATATTACATATTATGCTTGCTAGAAAACCGACACCCTATCGTATAAATCGATATGAGACTTTTTATACGATAGGAGCCATACAAAAGATCCCTTAGCTTATGTGTTTTCATATAAGTTAAGGTTACATTCTCATTCAGCTTTTCATACCTATTTTGTTGTCATACATACTATAGAACTGCTAGATTAGTTCCGCTGCCACCTGCTTATTTGCTATTCTCTACCTTCACGTCCTCTCCTTTCCTTCTCCCTGCTTGGTGCCTAGGGGCCATGGGGGAAGGGGCGGGGGATGATAGGACTTCATCTTTTAGACTAACGGTTTTCGAACCACATCATTTTAGGGGACCGTGGAACCCACCATGGAGGAGCAGCCCAGGAGGTCGGCACGGATAGAGATGGGTCAGTCTAGTACCGGAGTTCAGATGACAGAGACTGTGAGTTCTGATCATTATTAGTTATAGTATTTTCTTCCGTGTTGAGAGATTTGTAGTGAGGACATGATGTACTGGGCATGAGCCCGAGATCTTATATTTTTGTTGCATCTGTGGACACTCCCTTCGTGGGGATTATTTACATATATATGTGATTACTGTGGACTTGCTTTACTATTTTGCTACAGTTGTGATCGATTTGGCCGGCAGGATCGGCGTTTTGTAGTGATGACCTTCCCGGGTGGGAAGATGTCACCGCAAAGCGGCGCTTCTGGGACTAAGACGCCGGTGTTTTAAAAATAAAAAAGGTGGGTCTTACAGGTTACACGCCCATATGTCACGCCCGACCAGGGCATGTTCCTGGGGCGTGACCATTTCGATGCCACTTTTTTGGCTGCAATTTACTGTTGGAGGTGACGGGTGTTGAAATTGGAGTACACGCCCATATGTCATGCCCGATTAGGGAGTGTCTGGGGGCATGACAATTTCGGTGAGACGGTGGAGCAGGAAAAATAGTGTGCTGCGGCGATTTCTCGGGATCTGGGGACATGCCTCGTGAACACGCCCGTGTTGGGAGTGACACGGGCGTGACAGCGGGCATGTTCACTGTGTTTCCAAGAAATGCATTTTTGGACTTGTTGCTTCATGGGGTCCTCCCTGGCCCTAGGTACACGCCCTGGTAGGGCGTGACCTTAGGGCGTGTCACAGCAAAATTTTGCTGAAACCCGTGCAATCCTGCAAAAAGAAGAAAACACATTAATGACAATAATATTTACAAAAGGGGGTCAATATAAGCAATTGCAAGACATGATTTGTACTTTAAAAAACCCGAAAATACACTAATATTGTTGACTAAAAACGTACTATTACCACTCTCGAAGGACAGGCGAGAGAGTGGTTTTATGAGCTGCCTTCGGGCATGATTTCTTCCTTCACTGAGCTTCGCAGTGAACTGTTGCTGAGGTTTGCTACCTCAAAAAAGAGAAAAGATGGACCAGTTGCCCACTTCGAGATCAAGCAAAGGGACAACGAATCGGTTGCACATTTCGTTGATTGCTTCCAGAAAGAGATTCAGGGGGTGAGGAACGTGAAATCCGATTACTACAAGGTTGCCTTGATTCATGGCTTCTGGGAAGGCCCCTTAAAGTTTACTGCAACAACGATGGCACCAGCAACATATAAGGAGTTGATAGCCATGGTTAATCGCTTCATTGAAGGCGAGAACGCCAACCCCACCTATGTCGCATCCATGACAGCTAAGGCTGAAGGAAGGGATGCTTCCAGCACTTCTTCTCATAGCAACCACCATCACAGCAAACCTCCTCGCCCTGATTTCCAGCCTCCTTCTCAAAGGGTCCGGAATTTCTGCCACAAGAAAACCTTCCTCGACCATCAACAGTTTCAAGATCAGAGACCGCTGTTGGCCGCCACTCCCGCCGTACCACTGCAAGCGCCTCCCATCCTTCAGCAAGCAGCCCTGCCTGCTCCAAGCCACTGTGATACCAACTCCGTGGAGGATATTATAGGTCTCGATCTTGACGAAGTTATCCAGATCCTGCAAAAGAAATCAGAAGAGAAGAAACAAGGTCCTCAGAGAGAGTGGAGGCCAAGGAACAATGCACATTTCTGCCAGTTTCACAAAGAGAAGTGTCACTTGACAGAAGATTGCAAGGCCCTTCGTATGCTGATAGAAAAATTACTTGCTGAGGGCAAGATTGATTTGAATAAGAAAGACTCTTCTTCGAAGACATCTGCCTCCAAGGGCAAGGAGGTAGCTGAAGCCTATCAGGAGTGTGTGGAGGTAGAAGATGAAGGCCGTTTGGGGCCAATCAAAGTTCCAGTTTGTTGGGTATATTGGAAATTGTGTACCATATTTGAAGAAGTCTCACCTAACTCAATGATATGCATCAAGTTGTATTTGATGTTGTTTTGAGTTTATATGTGCAGGTTAAGTAAATGCAGGAATGTAGAAAAAATTTCTAAGTCCGTGTGTCGACACCATGAGAAGCTGTGTCGACACTTATGAAGGCTTGTGTCGACACTGGAGAAAAGCTGTGTCGACACTTGGAGTTAATTGTGTCGACACTTGGAAAGGCTGTGTCGACACCAGAAGAAACTTGTGTCGACATACAGAGGCAGTGTCGACACATAGAGGAGCATAGTCAACATCAATTGTGTCGACACATAGAGGCAGTATCGACAGATAGAGAAAGTTTAGTCGACATCAACTTTGTCGACACACAAAGGCAGTGTCGACACACAGAAGCCTTAATCGACATCAACTGTGTCGACACCAAGAGACAGTGTCGACACACAGAATACTATGTCGACATCAACTGTGTCGACACACAGGACTTGTGTCGACACACTGTAGAGCTTCAACAAAGTTAAAGAGAAGAAGTGATTGTGTCGACACACAGAATCAGTGTCGACACATTCTACAAATGCTGTGTCGAGAAGCAGTGTCCACACCAAAGGAGCTGTGTCGACACCATCAATGCTTGTGTCGATACTTAGTCTATTTGTGTCGAAAATTATGATGTTCAGTCTCGACACTTTGCTGACAGACAGAATTTCAAGAAGTGACTGGATGACCTGACAGCTGCCGTTACCAACCGGTCTACTGCAACTGTCAGAGATATCAGAAGTTTGTTAGAAACCGGATCAACCGGTTACCATGGAGAAAGTCTATATAAAGGCATTCTCCTTCAACAGATGATTAATAAGAGAAGAAAAACACAGATACTGAGATAGAATAAAAGAAGTTGGAGAGAGAGAGCTCCATCTACTCAAGTGCAGTTGCTGAACCAGGCTGCTAAGAAGGATTCAGATTACGATCTGAATATCAAGAAAGAAGCTGATTGAAGATCAACTTCACAGGAGATTCAACCCTACAGAGTTCAGATTCAAGAAGCTTTGAAGAAATCTAAGAGTGGTTGTTCTCTGCTATCAGATTCTTCCAAGAACTGATCAAGAAGCCATCCATCCATTCTCTCTCTACCAAGGTGGTGGTTAAATACATTGTTAAATCTATTTTCTGTAGGATCTTTATAAGATCTGAGTTGTAATCATGTGTTTATAAATGCTGAGTGTAGGAGAGTATTTTCTCTGAGTGGTAGGCCTTGTTGAAGGCTGAGGTAGGGCTGTGAGCCTGAGTTGTAGGAGATTGTGATCTCTGAGTGTAGGCCTTGTATAGGCTGAGGTAGGGCAGTTTGCCTGAGCTGTAGGAGTGTGTACTCACTCTGAGTTGTAGGAGCCTTGTTGGGTTCTAAGCTGTAAGATCTGAGGATCTAAGGTGAAGAGAAGAAGTTAGGCCGAATCTAGCACACTACTAGATAGGCGAAGGGGGAAAGTGAATGTACCCTGACCTTGGGGAACCACTATAAAAATTATGTGCACTCTGTGATTGAATGATTCTGTGAATTCTGTGCTGTGTTAGCTGTAGAACTAGCTGTTATAGATTAATTAACTGAATAGATATTCTGCTTTAGAAGAAAAAGGAATTACACCTATTCACCCCCCCCCTCTAGGTAATTAGGCACTAATTATTTCAAGTGGTATCAGAGCGAGGTTACTCAAAGTTAGACTTAACAGTCTGAGTGAGATCTGTAAGGCAGAATTAAGATCAAGAAGATGGGTTCAGGAGAAAACCATAAAGAACTTTATTCAATGAAATTGCCCATCTGCAGGAAGGAAATATTTGGAATCTGAAAGGAAAGGGTCAGATTGTTTATGGAGGCATCTGATCCTAGATTCTATATAACAGTTAAGGAAGGGCCATATGTTCCAATGAAGATTTCTGTTCTTGATGACAATCAGAGATTTCCAAAGGATTTGTCAGAGATGACTAAAGATGAAATCATCTTGGCAATAATGGATAAAAGGGCCCAGAATATTATAGTAAGTATCATTGATAATTCAACATTCCAGAATCTAATACACTACAAAACCTACAAGGAAATGTGGTACACATTGATAGTCTACATGGAGGGTTCTGAAGAGGTTAGGCAAGATAGAAAATCTATGCTTAATCAAGAATATGAGAGTTTCAGACAAGCCAAGTCTGAAAGTATTACTGAATGCTATAAGAAGCTCTATAGGATAGTCAATGAACTAATGTGTTATGGAAGAGTTTTCAGTACTTATGAGTTAAATGATAAAATCCTTAGGTCATTGACTAAGGATTGAGATACAAAAATCTGTGCCATAAGAGAAGTGGCCAAACTGGCTGAGATTTCTCCTCCAACACTGTTTGGAAAATTGCTGTCATATGAGATGCAACTGTTAGCTAGAAAGGTGGAAGAGAAAAACACAAAGGGTGACTATAAAGAAAATTCAGTGGCTTTCAAGGTTGAAGCTACAAGGAAGAATAGGAAAATGTCTCCATCTTTTCCTAAGAGAGATGCAGAAATTATCTCAGAAAATTCAGATAATCCCAGTTTAGACAGCAGCAATTCAGATGAAGACTTTGCAGCATTTACAAGGCAGTTCCAGAGATTTTTGAAGAAGATACAGTGGAAATCTAAGCCTTCCACATCACAGTCCAGGGATGACTATTATCAGAAGGGGAAATCATCCAAGAATAGGACAAAGCCTGGCAAGTCAACTTCATCCAAGATTATATGCTATTGCTGCAATAAAGCTGGACATGTTGTGGCTGACTATCCAGACAAGAGGAAGGAGTCTGCTAATAGAAAGAGGTCTCAACACAAGAACAAGAAGGAGAAATCCTTGGTTGCTGAGAAAGAGAAAAGTCTGACTGATCAATCAACTTCAGACTAAGAATCTAAGGCTGAGGTATATATTGGTCTGTTTGCTGAAGAAGAGGATGAGTTCATGCAATTACTGGACTCTATCTATGAGCAGGAAGACTATAAGTGCAGAGGATTGATGGCAGTGTCTGAAGAAGTCCAGTGTCAGGATCAGCATGGCCCCAGTAAGGTAAAATGTGTATCTGTAGATTCTGATTATTTCACTGGGTCAGAATCAAAAGCATCTCCATCAAGAGATGAAGATGGGTCTAAATCTGAAGGAGATATTAATCAGTTAATAGATAAATATGGATATTTATTTCAGGCACTTAAGAGAAGCAAAAGCCTGGCCAAACATCAGGCTAAGGAAATTGCACCTCTTAAGTTGGCTGCATCTGATTCAGAGAAGTTGCTGGATCAGAAGTTGAATGAGATAGCCAGACTGAAAAACATTACTGTTATTCAGATGAGAACTATCACATTTAAAAATGATCAGATTAAAAGTCTAGAGAATATACTTCAGAAAGAAAAGGAGATAGTGGCTAATTTTTCTAAGCCAAAATCTGTATTACCCTTGATTGATGATTTTGTGTCTCAAAAGGGTAAGGATGGATTAGGGTTTAAGATAACTGCATGGACTGCTAAGTCCAATTCTAGAGGCAAAGGCCCAGCACAAAACAATAGACCTGCTGCAAATATTACAGCTAAGATTGCACCTAAAAAGAGGTACAATAAGTTTGAGTGCTGGTGCTGTGGCAAGATAGACCATTATGCCTTAGACTATTGGCACAATACCAGTGTCAAGGAGAGTAGCAGTCTGCCTGTTAGAAGAGCTGCAGGCAGATTTGTTAAGTTTCAGACTAACTTGCACCAAGGACCCAAAAGTTATTTGGGTTCTAAGGTTAAGTAATCTGTATTGCAGGTGAGTCCATGGTGCCATGCCCCTATATGGTACTTGGATAGTGGATGTTCCAGGCATATGACTGGAACAAGGGGATTGCTGAAGGACTACTCACGTATGCTGAATGGGCCTAAAGTAATCTTTGGTGGTTCTGAAAATGGAGTCATCAAAGGTTTTGGTAACATTTCTAATAACTCAATTATAATCACTCAAGTGGCCTATGTAAAGGGTTTGAAACACAACCTAATTAGCATAAGTCAGCTGATTTAGGTTATGACATTTCATTTGTCAAGAATGGTTATCATATCAAGAGGTCAAGTGATCAAGAGGTCATATTGACTGGATATAGAAATAGAAATTTATATAGCCTAGACTTTGTGTGTGAGAATAGAAATTCTCCTATCTGTCTTGTGGCTGATGAGAAAGTCTCTCATTGTGTCAAATGGCACAAGAGGCTAGCCCATGTTAACTACAAGACGATTTGCCAACTCTTTAGCAAAGAGTTAGTGAGTAATGCTCCTCAAGTTAAGTGTTATAAGGATGGAATATGTTCTGCTTGTCAAAAAGGCAAGCAGACTAGATCCTCCTTTCGTAGCCTTGAAATTAAGGATTCAGTGAGCTGCTTGTACCTCTTGTATATGGATTTATTTGATCCAATGCCAGTTCAGAGCCTAGGTAGGAAGGCCTACACTTTTGTGGTTGTAGATGACTATTCTAGATTCTCGTGGGTATTCTTTCTGAGAGAGTAATCTGAAACCCCAAAGGTCTTGTACAATTTTGTCAAACAATTTCAGAATGAATTAGATAGTTCAGTGGTCAAAATCAGAACTGACAATGGAACTGAATTCCAATCTGAAAGTATGACAAGGCTGTGTTGAAAGTGCAACTAGATCTGATATACTCTAGAGGGGGGGTGAATAGAGTATATGGTGCTTTAAAAACTTTTACAAACTTTTACAACAATTGTTGTAATATGTGTGAGCAGGGAAGCAATAATAAATCTAATTACAGCACAAGGTTAAACAAAAACTAAACACAGAAAAATCAAGGCCAGAAACAAACATAAACACAAGCAAAACTAGAAGACACAAGGAAATATAGTGGTTCCCCAAACTTGGGTACATCCACTCTTCTACCACCCTAGGTAGGAATCCACTGCAGGATGAGTTGATCAGGTGTCCTGGGCACCAATGCGCTTTTGATAAGGTGCTCAAAAACCAAAGCAGATTTTTTGATCAGGTGTCTTGCCACCAATGAGCTTTTGACAAGGTGCTCAAAAACCAGGTTCAAACTTTTGAAGGGAGTTTGAAAAACCCTTTACAGAGTGGGGGTGAGAGATTGATGGAAGTCTTCTCTTTCTCAAACAACTGAGAAGACTATGTGGATTGATGTCAAAGCTCCCCCTGAATCCTTGAGATCTTCAGGAAGAAAAGCTTTGCTGAGGGTGATAGGCCTTCAAAGATTGAGCTCCAGCAATAGATGATTTCAGCAAAAGGGACTGAAATTTTGAGTGTCTGGAGTCTGGAATATGTTGGCCTTGAACACTTTGAAAACTACAGAGATCTGAAGATTTGAGAAAACTTGATCTCCTTGGTTGAGTGTTCTTCAGAATTCTTTTAGACAGAAGATTTTTGAGAGTGTCTCTGTAGTCAGTATGTCTCTCTCTGTATTGTGTGTGTTCTTCTATGTGAGAGATTCAAAAAGTTCTATCTTTTATTCTCTGGTCCTGAATAGAATATCATTCTCTGTCAAGGATAGTCATTGGTCTACATTGATTGCATCCTTAATTGCATAAACTCTTCTGGAGGAAAGTCCACAGAGACATTCCTTTAAAAATCCCTTGAAACTTGGTCCAGAATTAAATGAAAACGGCTAGCAAATCTATGAATTAATTGCAGAATAACTCCTAACTGATTTTGAATTTGAATTCTGGAAGTTATCTGAAATCGTCGAACTGAGCTCTGCTATCGTCGAGCTGAGCTCAGCGATCTGGAAATACACAGCAGCAAAATATCGTCGATCTGAGCTCAAAGATCGTCGAACTGAGCTCAGAGATAAAGATCCAAGGCAGAGTCAAAATCGTCGACCTGAGCTCACCGATCGTCGAATGGAGTTCGACGATATTATGAAGTTTATCTCAGCGATCGTCGAATGGAGTTCAACGATCTGTCGAAGTGGAGCTCAGCGATCGTCAAATGGAGATCGACGATCTGTCGAAGTTGAGCTAGACGATCGTCGACCGGAGTTCGACGAATCGTCGTGCTGAGCTCGACGATCAGACTTAGTCTCCAGACAGAAAAACTTGGTCTTCAGGGCAGCTTCCAAACCTAGACTTCTAACCCTTAGACTCAATTCTAATTGACCTTTAAGCTATACAGGAGGTCAAGCAAAGGTTCCTAGAGACATAGTGATCCTGACCCAAATTAGTAATAGGGTGTTCCAACAATCTCCCCCTATTTGGGTTAGGATTACTATTTACAGACTTTGGAAAAATTCAAATAACAACATACAAGTATTAAGCAGAAAAACAACAACTAGACAAGCAGAAACACAGATATATATATATATATCATCCAGATAGCAATCAGAATTCACAAAAATTGTCACCTTACAATGTCACTTCTTCTCTTTGCCTTTAACCATTTTAATTTCTCTGTTAGGGTTTAGGGCTTCTTTGTTGGACCTGGTGTCATCTGCTGCACCCAAATAAGTTTGCTTTGTAGGACTGGGAACCACAGCTGCAGGATGTAACTCCATGTATCTGTCAGCATCAAAGAATTTACTGGAAGCATATCTTTCTAATTCTTTCTGTCTTTGCTCATACATTGTAGAAATGTTGGAGGTATCCAATCCTTGATCTCTGGCCTTCTTAATCTGATCCAGTGCAGCCAATTCCTTTAACCTGGCAGTCCAAGCAGCTGGGTTATTTTCAGGGTCCTCAAAATGTACAGGTGGCTCATACCTGTTGGAAGGATTGTCTTGAGGAGGCCTGGCAGACACAGTCTCTTTTAGCTTGTAGGGGAAAGGACCTGATGATGTATCAGATGAAACATGTCCTCCCCTAGAATATGGGTGCTGCCTGGAATACCCTTTGGAGTAAACTTGAATATCTCTCTGATTGCCCCTATATCCTCCTCTCCCAGAATATGACCCCCTGGATTGGCTTTCCCTTTGATAGGATCTGGCATGAGGTTGATAGGGAGCCTGGCTTCTGGCTGGGGGTTGACTTGCAGAGCTTCCACCTGCACCTGCATCAGGAGGAGGTGGTGGAGGATGACGAGGGTGCTGGAATTGGGATGAGCCCTTCTCATATTTTCTCTTTTTCTTCATGGCTTTCAGCTGGTTCTTGGAATACTGCATCCAGTGTTCAGTGATTGGGCAGTTATGAAGGATATAATAAGGAATATCATTGTTATCCTTAACTTTAGTAGGAGGAACCCTTTTCATTGCTTTGCTCCTTGCCTTCCTTTTCCTGGCAATGGTAGCAGATGAGTCATCAGAGTCTGTTTTGAATTCATCAGATTCAGAACTCTGATCATCATATAGAGCATCAATTTTCTTCATAAGATCTTTCTTCAGTTGAACAGAGGCAGATGAGGCAGAAGCTGAAATAGCAACAGCAGTAGGGGTTGAGATGGTAGCAGCATGGACAACAGCAGATGGAGAAGGTGCAACAACAGCAGCAGCAGGCTCTGGGCTGGTGATAACAGCAGCAACTTCACTAGCAACAACAGATTCACTATCAGCAACAGAGACTAGAGAGTTGATAGCAGCAACAACTTCACTGACAATAGCAGAAACATCATCAAAAACTGCAGCAGGCTCAATTTCAGTGGCCTCTGACATCAGAATGTCCTTGGATATTGGCTCATCAGAAGCAGTTGGAACTTCAGCAGCAGTATGAATATCTTCAGCAGCAGCAGTATCAGAAATCTCAGAAGCAAGATCAGTCCTTTCTTCAGAAGCAGCAGCAATGACTGAATGTATAAAAGAAGTGAGGATGCTAGGGTCACAGCAAGACAATGGCACAAGTGCCTTGGATAAGTCTTCTGGAGGCTGGACAGCATGGACCTCTGTCAAACAGCTAAAGAAAGCAGAATCAAAAGCTGAGAGCAAAGACCTTAGGTCTATTGCAAGAACTGCAGTAGGAGGCACAGCAGCAGCACCAACAAGAGGAGGAGCAGCAGTCACAGAAACAGCAGCAGCAACAACATGAAGAGTCTCTTCATATGGCATCTCCCCCTGCCTAGATGCAGATACATCTGGATCAAGGCACACTACTGTAGGTGCTGCCTGAGGGAAGAAGGGAAGAGAGCCTGGCAGAAAGGGCTGCCATAGACAGGTGTAGAGGAGCCAAGGAGGTCTCCAACAATAGAGTTAGCCTGGGGGCAAGTAACTCATACAGCCTGTCAGCTAGGGCTGAGAGGTCTACTTGCTCAACAGCTGGAGCAGAGGTAGAGGGTAAGGAGGCAGCTGGGGATGCTGGAAGGAATTGGAGAATTGTGGAATGGATGGCTGAGGTGTTGGTAGGGTGGATATGGAGGATAGGGGAATGGATATGGATGGGGTGAATGTTGGTTGGTCTATGATGTGGTGTAGGAGATCTTGGAATGAAGTGGAGGAGGTAGGGAAGTCAGGAGGAGATGAGGGGGAATCATCCATAAAGGAATCATCCAGGAGGGTGAAGGATGGAATGGATGGTGAAGAGGTGATATCAGGTGGAGGGTAGGAGAACAGTGGTTGGAATTGGTCTGCTGGTGGAGGTAGAATGGGTTCTGGAGATGGAGTTGATGTTGGAGATGGGCTGGATATGGTGATGGTGGATGGAGCTGGAATGGTGGATGGTAGGGAAGGGATGGAATTGGAGGAGGAGGAGAGGCAGCAACACAGCAGCAGCCAGGTCATCTGCAGGGCAGAGACCTGTGGAGGAGTGACTCTTTGAGTCCTGGTGCCTGAAGGAGCACTGGAGGAGGGCCTGCTAGGCTTGCTTATTTGCCTGTCCCACTTGCCAAAGAGGGCACAAGTTAGTCTCTTGGAGGCATTTATGTGAACTCCAGAGGAGACCAGCAAGGCAGGGCACCTGGTCTGCAGGAAAACTCCAATAATTCTTCCAAAGTTAACAAAACTCTTGTTTATTTTCTTCTTGATGAGGTCAAAGAAAACCTCTCCCCAGTTCAGATTTTTCTTATCCACAAGAGCTCCCATGAGACAGAGCTGATGTCTGGATATAGTATCATGGGCTGAGTGCTTTGCCAGTAGCACTTTTCCCACCACATCTGCCAGGAACCTATATTCAACAGACAGGTTCCTTTTGAATAGCTTGCTAGGGTTTCCCTCTGGATGACCCATCCTGGCAAGCAGGTCAGAATACTCTTCTCCAGATAGCTCAGCAGATTCTTCTCCATTTCTCAATCCAAGAACTTCTGTTAAGATGTTTGGGGTCAAGGGTACCTGATGTCCAGCTATGGACCCAACTATGGTGTTGTTATCTTGATTATGAGCAGTATAAACCCATTCCTTGATCTCATTTGAAGCCTGCTTTATCCTGGTGGTCATGATAGCAGACAGATTCTGATCCTTGAACAGACCCAGTATGTCTTGGAAAGTCTGGTCAGTGGTGCTGAATGATTCTATATCAATGTCAAACCCAGCATCGAACTTCATTGCAGCAAGAACAGCAACTGACACAGCCATTGTACCTGCAAAAACTCAACAAACAAAACGACCAAGCGTAGAACTGTTTGGAGGGAAAGAAAGATTCTTGCAGAGAAATCGAAAGCGCAAAAGAGAACGACGGCGAAAAAGAGTTTTATATTAGGGTTCGACGCAGAAAAGGAAAGATCGTTGAACTCAGTTCGACGATCGAGGCTTCTGAAGGAATCTGAAGAGTCTTCAACATCGTCGATCTCCGTTCGACGATATTGGAGAGTGTCGAGCTCCGTTCGACGATCGTTCAGAGAATAAAATCGTCGAGCGCCGTTCGACGATCGTTGACCGGAAGAGATAGTTCATACTATCAGAGAGGCGCTGAACTCAGTTCGACGATTTTTGGAAATCGTCGATCTCCGTTCGACGATCTTGGGGCAAATCGTCGAGCGCAGTTCAGAGATCAGAAAAATTCTAGACACAAAAAAACATAAAGTTTGCCTAGTCTTGGTCAATTTTTAATCTTTCAAAATCTTGGATATTATTTAAGGCTTCCTCCATCTAACATTCCTAACTGATTTAGGAAGAAGGTGTGTTTCTTTTCATCCAAGGGCTTGGTGAAAATATCTCCCCTTTGTAAATCAGTTGGGATATATTGTAATTCAATTTTATTCTTTTCAACATTATCCCTTAAGAAATGATGCCTAATCTCTATGTGTTTTGTCCTACTATGGAGGACTGGATTTTGAGCTATGGAAATAGCACTTGTGTTGTCACAAAAGATTTTAGACTTCTCTAAGTTGTAGCCATAGTCTAGGAGTTGGTTTTGTATCCACAAGATTTGTGAACAACAACTGCCTGCAGCCATATATTCAGCTTCAGCAGTTGAAGTTGACACAGATGTTTGTTTCTTACAAAACCAAGAGACAAGTCTGTCACCAAGGAACTGACAAGTTCCACTGGTGCTTTTCCTGTCAATTCTGCATCCAGCATAATCAGCATCAGAGAATCCAGTTAACTCAAATGCTGAATCTTTTGGATACCAGAGACCTAGATTTGGACAACTTTTAACATACCTGAGAATCCTCTTTACTAAAGTGAGGTGTGACTCTCTAGGGCTTACTTGGAACCTAGCACATATACATGTAGCAAACATTATATCTGGTCTACTAGCTGTAAGATACAGTAAAGAGCCAATCATTGCTCTATATGTTGTCTGATCAACAGGTTTCCCATGTTCATCAGCATCCAATACAGCATTGGTAGGCATGGGTGTTTTCATACAAGATGCCTCAGACATACCAAATTTCTTAACCAGTTCATTTGCATATTTGGTTTGAGAAATAAAGATGCCTTCAGCATGTTGTTTGACTTGCAATCCTAGGAAGAAGGATAGCTCACCCATGCTACTCATCTCAAATTTAGAATGCATCAGGTTAGAAAACCTTCTGCACAATTTTGAGTCAGTAGAACCAAAAATGATATCGTCTACATAAATTTGTACTAGTAGGGTATGGGACTTATGGGTTCTAATAAAAAGAGTTTGGTCTACTCTACCCCTTATAAAACCATTTTCCAAGAGAAAGCATGCTAAGGTCTCATACCATGCTCTAGGAGCTTGCTTGAGACCATATAATGCTTTATTTAATCTAAAAACATAATCAGGATAAGTTGGAGAGATAAAACCTGGAGGTTGTCTGACATAAACTTCCTCTTTGATGTCTCCATTTAAGAAAGCACTTTTGACATCCATCTGATATACTTTGAAGCCTTTGTGAGCTGCATAAGCTAGAAAAATTCTGATGGCTTCCAATCTTGCAACAGGTGCAAAGGTCTGGTCGTAGTCAATTCCTTCTTCTTGAGAATATCCCTGAGCAACTAGCCTTGCCTTGTTCCTTATAATTACTCCTTGATCATCCAGTTTGTTTCTGAATACCCATTTTGTTCCAACAATGGAATGATCTTTAGGCTTTGGCACTAGTTCCCATACTTTGTTCCTCTCAAATTGATGCAACTCCTCTTGCATTGCAATGATCCAGTGTGGATCTTGCTCTGCATCTTGAATGGACTGAGGTTCAATTTGAGATAGGAAGCAGGTGTGCAACAGGTTTTGGTTGACCTGATTTCTGGTTTGCACACCAGCTGAGATTTCTCCAATTATTTGGGAAATTGGATGGTCTCTTGATGTTACTAAATCAACAGGGGGTGTTGATTGTTCACCAACCTGTGTTGTTGTTTCCTCTTGTGGTACAACAACTGGCTCTTCAAGTTGAGCTTCAATGTGTTGAGCATTCCTTCATCTTCACTGCTTTCATCCTCTTGAGTAACCTGTAACTTGTTCAAGTCTTCAACTAGAGAATGTTCCTGCAAAGGTTCTATGGTAGAAGAAATCTTCTCCTTGAAAGACATGTTAGTTTCATCAAAAGAAACATGAACAGATTCCTCAATTTTCAAAGATGATTTATTATAGACCCTATAGGCCTTGCTGATCATGGAGTATCCCAGAAACACTCCTTCATCAGCTTTGGCTTGAAATTTTGCTAAATATTTCTTGTCATTATTGTGAATGTAGCAAATACAACCAAAAACTCTAAAATAGTCAACTTTAGGTTTCTTCCCTTTGAGTAATTCATAGGGAGTCTTTCCCTTTAGTTTATGTATCAGACTTCTGTTCAGCACATAGTTGGAGGTGTTCACTGCCTCTGCCCAAAAGGATAGAGGTAGATGAGCATCTGACAACAATGTAGTGGCAGATTCAATAAGGGTTCTATTTTTCCTTTCAGCTACCCCATTTTGTTGAGGAGTTCTAGGAGCTGAGAAAGTATGCCTGATCCCTTCACTCTGACAGAACTCTTGCATAAGAAGAGAATCAAACTCTGTCCCATGATCACTTCTGATCAGGGCAATGTGAGTATTGAACTCAATCTGTATACATTTGAGAAACTCTGTCAGACACTTAAAGTTATCAGACTTCTTCCTTAGAAAGAACACCCAAGTGAATCTAGAGAAGTCATCTACAATTACTAAAGTGTAGGATTTCCCTCCTAGGCTTTGTACTGTGATGGGTCCAAAAAGATCCATGTGTAACAGATACAATATCCTAGGTGAATCACTCTTATTAAGTGACTTAAAACTGTTTTTAGTTTGCTTGCCTAATTGACAAGCCCTGCAGAGTCCTTCTTCTTGTAGGGGCCAGAAGGTAGTCCTCTAACAAGGTTTGTCCTTGGATAGCCTAGCAATAGTTCTAAGGTTTAGGTGTCCTAATCTCTTATGCCATAAAACATTTGGTCTACAGACACAGTTAAACAAGTAAATATCTACATTAGTTGAAAGAAAGTCTACTAGATAGATGTTACCTTTCCTTATACCTGTCAACACTGTTGTGTTGTCCTCTGACTTGATTTTGCATAAGGCTTTGCTGAAGGTTACCTGGTAGCCTTCATCACACAGCTGACTGATGCTAATTAGGTTGTGCTTCAGTCCTTCCACATAAGCTACCTTCTTGAAAGTTACTGATCCAATCTGGACTGCACCATATCCTTTAGTCTGTCAAAAGTTTGAAACACCAAAGATAACTTTGGGTCCAAGCTTGGCTCTGAAGGATGTGAGGTTGTCCTTGTTCCCTGTCATGTGCTTAGAGCACCCACTATCCAAATACCATTGCTGGTTAGATGTTGGATAGGTCTTCACCTGCACATTAAACAATTCATTTGTTTTTGACCCAGTTTACCTTGGGCCTAGGTTGATAGCCTTTAAATTCTGAAATGAAAGACATCCCAGGTTGACTCTTATATCCTTCAGGATGATATCTCCTTGGAGGTAAAATCCATTTAGTATAAGGGTTATAGATTTGGGATGAAGGACCCTTAGGATTCAATTTTGATTTGCCTTTGAAAAGGTTTCCAGAGCTCTGACCTCTGTTCGACGATCTTGGAGCTGCGTTCGACGATCTTGGGTCAGATCGTCGAGCTCCGTTCGACGGTCGACTATGGCTGAGGTCAGGTATATGAGATCGTCGACCTGCGTTGGACGACTTTCGCTGAGATCGTCGATCTATGTTCGACGATTTTGCCTGAGATCGTCGAGCTGCGTTCGGCGATCGTCGATCTTCATTCGGCGATCGTCGATCTACGTTTGACGATTTCTGCTGGGGCTTAGTTTTCTGAGGCAGATCAGAATTTTTCCTGGCAACCTCTACAACTCCCTTTCCCTTGTCAGAAATGAATTTGATGGGAGTTGTTAGGACTATAGGTTGGCTGGATGAAGCACCCAAGCCCAGTGTACTGTTGAATCTAGAGTTCACTGTGCTTGTGATGTCCATCAGCTTGATGCTTCTCCCATTAAGGGATTCTTCAAGATTCTTGGCCTCAGAGAGCTCACTTTTTAGTGTAGCTATCTGTTCCCTACAGTTCTCCAACTCCTGAGAGAGTTTGAGGTTTTTTGACTTTAAAACATTGTGTTTAGATAATTGATTTCTGAGAGAGATAATCTCTTTCTCAGACTTTAGCAGGTCTAAATACAGTGCTTTAAATTCAGATTTTAAATCTTCTGAACTAAAATCAAAAGAACTAATTACCTGATCTTCTTCAGGTTGGGTCTCTGAGTCTGACTCTGACTCCTCTTCCTCTGAATTGTGTTGTGAGGCATTGATTGCCATCATGCAGAACTCTTTTTCTTCTGCATCATCCTCATCATCACTGGAGCTAGAAGAGGCTTCTGACTCCTCTTCTGTCTCACTCCAGGATTCAGCAACAAACCCTTTTCTTATATGCTTATTTTTGCTTGAAGAAGGTTTGCCACTTCCATTCCTTTTGGAGTCTTTCTCCTTTCTTCTTTCTTTTCTGTCCCTTCTGTCCTTGTTCTTGTTCTCTGGACAGTCAGAAACTATGTGCCCTAGTTTCCTGCAACCAAAGCAAATAATGTCTTTATTGTTGCTAATGGACTTGTCATACCTTGGCTTGTCCTGCTCCTTGTATGATCTTCTTCTGAAGTCCTTTCTGGCCATCTTGTAGAATCTTTTGGCCAACAAGCTGAGTAGTTCATCATTGCCTGTGGCTTTATCTTCAGGCAGATCCTCAGTTGCTTTAAAGGCTATGGTCTTCTCTTTCCTTGTGGCTGGTGAAGCAGCCTTATGTTCTTCCTCTCTATTCTTGATGAGTAGCTCATAAGATTTGAGCTTACCCAGCAAAGCTTCAGTGGTGATCTCATTTAGACTTCTGGCATCCTTAATTGGCCAGATTCTTGAATCCCAAGTGCTGGGGAAGCACATTAGGATCTTGTCATTAAGTTCTGTTAGAGAGATCTCTTTGTCCAATGTCCTTAGCTCACTGACAATTAGACTTAGTCTGTTGTACATATCTCCCACTAACTCAGTCTCTCCCTTCTTGAAGTTCTCATATTGAGAGATGAGATGAGATCTTCTGTCCTTTCTCTCGTCAGCTGAGCCTTAGACTATTTCTGAGAGTCTATCCCAAATTTCCTTTGCTGAATTACATTCAGCTACCTTTTGAAATATGTCATCTGACATTGTCTGGGCTAGGATGTTCATAGCCTTAGCATCAGCTACCTTCCATTTTTTGATGTCAGCATCTGTTCCTGATGGAGGTGGAACAACATTTGTACTTGTGTTCTCTGGGGGTCTTGGACACACTGTCAAAACAGAATTAAAGATGTCTTCGTCAATAGAATTCATGTAAAGTCTAATCCTTGCCTTCCAAAGTGCAAACTTGGATAGATTGCACACTGGAGGTCTGGTGCTAGCATAATCTTTGTTTTGGGCCATGATTTGTGAAAACAAAATCTAATAATAAAATACCAAAGAAACACAGATCTAGTTTGGGATCTTGGGGTTCAGGTGTTAACCTGTACAACCAATCAGATATGGTATGATAAACCAACCTGGCTCTGATACCAATTGAAAGTGCAACTAGATCTGATATACTCTAGAGGGGGGGGGGTGAATAGAGTATATGGTGCTTTAAAAACTTTTACAAACTTTTACAACAATTGTTGTAATATGTGTGAGCAGGTAAGCAATAATAAATCTAATTACAGCACAAGGTTAAACAAAAACTAAACACAGAAAAATCAAGGTCAGAAACAAACATAAACACAAGCAAAACCAGAAGACACAAGGAAATATAGTGGTTCCCCAAACTTGGGTACATCCACTCTTCTACCACCCTAGGTAGGAATCCACTGCAGGATGAGTTGATCAGGTGTCCTGGGCACCAATGAGCTTTTGATAAGGTGCTCAAAAATCAAAGCAGATTTTTTGATCACGTGTCTTGCCACCAATGAGCTTTTGACAAGGTGCTGAAAAACCAGGTTCAATCTTTTGAAGGGAGTTTGAAAAACCCTTTACAGAGTGGGGGTGAGAGATTGATGGAAGTCTTCTCTTTCTCAAACAACTGAGAAGACTATGTGGATTGATGTCAAAGCTCCCCCTGAATCCTTGAGATCTTCAGGAAGAAAAGCTTTGCTGAGGGTGATAGGCCTTCAAAGATTGAGCTCCAGCAATAGATGATTTCAGCAAAAGGGACTGAAATGTTGAGTGTCTGGAGTCTGTAATATGTTGGCCTTGAACACTTTGAAAACTACAGAGATCTGAAGATTTGAGAAAACTTGATCTCCTTGATTGAGTGTTCTTCAGAATTCTTTTAGACAGAAGATTTTTGAGAGTGTCTCTGTAGTCAGTATGTCTCTCTCTGTATTGTGTGTGTTCTTCTATGTGAGAGATTCAAAAAGTTCTATCTTTTATTCTCTAGTCCTGAATAGAATATCATTCTCTGTCAAGGATAGCCGTTGGTCTGCATTGATTGCATCCTTAATTGCATAAACTCTTCTGGAGGAAAGTCCACAGAGACATTCCTTTAAAATCCCTTGAAACTTGGTCCAGAATTAAATGAAAACGGCTAGCAAATCTCTGAATTAATTGCAGAATAACTCCTAACTGATTTTGAATTTGAATTCTGGAAGTTATCTGAAATCATTGAACTGAGCTCTGCTATCGTCGAGCTGAGCTCAGCGATCTGGAAATACATAGCAGCAAAATATCGTCTATCTGAGCTCAAAGATCGTCGAACTGAGCTCAGAGATAAAGATCCAAGGCAGAGTCAAAATCGTCGACCTGAGCTCACCGATCGTCGAATGGAGTTCGACGATATTATGAAGTTGAGCTCAGCGATCGTCGAATGGAGTTCGACGATCTGTCGAAGTGGAGCTCAGCGATCGTCGAATGGAGATCGACGATCTGTCGAAGTTGAGCTAGACGATCGTCGACCGGAGTTCGACGAATCGTCGTGCTGAGTGATGACTAGTTTTAGTCATCCTTTTTGGGGGTAATTTAGTTTTCAAAATGCCTAATTTTATTTATATTTTATGTTTGTTATTTCATGTTTTAATGTTTTTTTTACAATATTTTAATTCCTAGTGTTATTAGAGTTTTGATATAAAATTCTATATAATCTTACTATATGTGTTATGTTATTATATATTATGTTATGTTATGATACGTTTTAATTTTAAGGTTGTAATATTTTTATGTTATTGTGTTTAAAAATCTTGTTTTAACTTTAACTTTGTTATGTTATGTTTTAAAATCTATATAGTGTTATGTTATGTTATGTTTTAACTTTGTTTCAACGTTGTTATGACTAATCCATATCTTGTTTTGTTTTATTTATAGGTTCAAAGTCCACTTGGTGCAGCCACAATTTGCATGGCCGGCCTCTTCCCAAGATTCAAGGTGCAGCCCACATTGATAAAGCCTACATGATGCAGCCCTCAAGCTCAAACCCGAGCCCATGCAGCCCTCAAGCTCAAACCCGAGCCCCCTATGCAGCCCATGCAGCCCTCAAGCTCAAACCCGAGCCCCCTATGCAGCCCAAAGCAGCCCCATGCAGCTCCTCCCTCAAGAGCAGCCCACCTAGCCCCTACCCGAGCCACCAAACAGCCCCTATACAGCCCATTTAAGCCCACATGGCCGGCCACCCCCCTCTCTTTCCTTTATTTCTCTTGCCACCTTTCAATCCATGCATGCATCATGATATTTTCTCTCCCTTTCATTTATTGCATGCATGCATTCACTTGTTCATGCATGGCCGGCCCCTCCATTCCTTCACCCTATTTTATTTCTTGTCTTTATTATTCTACATTCAACCCATCTCTCTCTCCCTTTCTTTATTTCTTATTCATTCCCCCTTTGCTATTTTATATTTTCCAACTCATTCCCTTAAATTCCATGCATTGAACCCACCTCATTCTCTCCACCTCATTTAATGCAATGCATGCACCTTCTCCATCCTACATGGCCGGCCACCCCCCCCCCCCCTTGCCCCCTCTTCTTCTTTCCATTCTAGAACCTTCCCCTCATCTATAAAAAGGCACCATGGTCTCATGCTTTGGAGAGTTGGATTTTGGAGAGCAAGTGAAGTTCTAGTTCAAGAGAGTGCTTTTTTTTTTTTGCTTACATGTTGTTAAGTCTTTATTAGTGTAATCTTTGCTTTTGATAGTGTAATCTTTTCTTAGGTAGCATAATCTTGTCTCCGTATTATTTTGTACTTCTCCGTTTTTATTTATCAATGGAAATGAATTTCTCTTATCTTTCCGTGCTTTCTTTCTTAACTATGCGTAGCTAATCTCCTTTTAGCATTTGATCATGAGGATCCATGATTTGAAATGAGAATTATTTTTATTTCATAGTTTTATTTTTGCGTAATTCTACTCGGTCCTTCTTTGAATAATTATTGTGTCGACTCCGTATTTCCGGTATACGGTTGTAGGCTTATGATCTCATATTCGAGTAGCCGAGAGGCTCGTGGATGTGAAAGATCACTCAAAGAAGGAAGGAGTTGAATGCAACCCTAGAGATAGGACGACGTAAATCCTCCGGATTGGAGTCAAATCCAATAGTGCGGATCACCTCGATAATGCAACTTTAGGCTTTTTCGATTTTTAAAGAGATTTCGATCGAAGAGTCTATAAGTTAGGAGACCTAATGCTCTAGCGAGATTTTGTCTTATTTTCGGATCCGTCACGGCCGAGTTGGATTTGCAAATTTAAAACTATGCCCTTTTATTTTCTCATTTCATTTCATGGTGAATCAATGATCGAATGCTAGCCTTTTTTATATAAGTTTTCGTCTCGAATTTATCGTTCATTTTACTTCTTAAAAAATTCTCAAAATCCCAATAGTCTTCCGGTAGGATAATAGTTAGAGCGCGAGTAGAAGTACTTGACAACCCCGTGTTTAAATACGACCTTGGTACTACAATTCGACAGGTACGCTTGCCTGTTCGGGTTTTGGCCCACCAAGTTTTTGGCGCCGTTGCCGGGGAGCTTTCTTCGTCAATATTTTGAAAACGCTTGCGCTATTACTTCTCCAAAAATAATAAAAAAAATTTATAATTTATATATTTAAATTTTTTATAATCAACCCACCTCATTTTAATTTCTACCCCACCTAAAATCTCTCGAAAAGGGTAAGGGGCTTTAAGCGCCACCATTTTACCTAGTACCGGACGAACCCTTCACCGGGTAGTCCTCGGGAAGTTCGAGAGCCAAGCCGTCTAAAAAAAATCTTTTTTTTCAAAAAAACAAAACTAAAAAAATTTTTCCTTTCTTTTCCTTTTTTTCTTTCTTTTCCAAGCTTTCATTCTCATCTTCCCTCGTTTTCTTTATTAGTGCATGACCCGAGCGAATCCGTCGCTACTTGTTGATTTGGACCCAGAAATCGAACGCTCCTTTCGGAGACAACTACGATTCGGGGCTTCCACTTCTCAAACAGCGGTTGAGGATTCCTTCGGGGATTGTAATTATTCTGAAATGGGAGATCCCAACCCAGGAATGGCTCAGCAAAGGACTATGTCCGATTATGCTCGACCCAACCTGGAGGGGACTGAAACAAGTATTGTTCGACCTGCAATTGCGAACAATAACTTCGAGCTTAAGCCTAGCATCATACAAATGGTGCAGCAATATGTACAGTTCGACGGATTACAAGATGAAGATCCGAACTTGCATATTGCTAATTTTCTTGAAATCTGTGACACCTTTAAAATTAATGGTGTCTCAGATGATGCTATAAGGCTAAGACTCTTCCCCTTCTCCTTAAGAACTAAGGCCAAACAGTGGTTGAGTTCTCTTCCAAGAGGCTCAATCACTACTTGGAACATTTTAACTGAAAAATTTCTTGCTAGATATTTCCCTCCCGCCAAAACTGCTAAGTTAAGAAATGATATCACCTCTTATTCTCAAATTGCTTCTGAGACCCTCTATGACACTTGGGAGAGGTTCAAAGAACTTTTGAGAAGATGCCCTCATCATGCTCTGCCTGTATGGTTACAGGTTCAGACATTTTACAATGGGCTAAATCAAGAAACAAAGCAAATGATAGATGCCGCTTCCGCTGGTTCTTTAGACCGCAAAACTCCGGAAGCCGCTCTTGAGCTTATCGAGGACATGGCGATGAACACTTATCAGTGGAATTCGTCCAGGTCTCGCCCATCTAAACCTGCAGGTATCTATGAAGTGGATTCGGTTTCGCAACTGGCGCTACAAGTGGAAATGTTAAACAAGAAGATTTCGGAGATGACTGCTTCCTCCGCCGCTAAGGTATATGAAAATGTGAATGCTGCTGCTGCCGAGCAGGTGGATTATCTGGGGAACATACCCAGGCCTGCTCAAAATAATTCTGCAAACAATTTTTCTGCTTTTCCGAATTTTTCTTCTCCGCCTGGTTTTTCTTCTTCTAATTCTTATCACCCCGGATGGCGTAACCATCCAAATTTCTCGTGGAGTAATAACGCTAACGCCATACGCCCACCGCACGATTTTACACCACCACCACCTCCGCAACAAAATTTTCAAAAACCTTCCCCTTTGGAAGAGATCCTCGCTAAATATATAAGCTCGAACGATGCCACTATTAGAAATTTAACAGGATCAATGAAAAACTTAGAAAATCAAGTCGGCCAACTCGCTAAGGCCTTTTCCGAGAGACCACCTGGAACTCTTCCCTCGAACACTGAGCCTAACCCAAGGGAACACGCAAATGCAATTTCCCTTCGGAGCGGTAAAGTTGTTAACGAGCCCACCACAAGGGAAGAGCCAAAGGTGATTGTCCCTCCTGTTGTGGAAGCAATTACCCCTACGGAAAATGATAAAACAAATTTTGAAAATGAAAAATCTACTTTAGATAAAGAAAAAGATGTTTCTATTTTTTCTAATGATGACGTTCAAAATGATGCTCCGCTTATCATAAAGGAATTTCCGCCACCACCTTATCCGGCCCGACTTAGGAAAGAAAAACTAGATGATCAATACCAACGCTTCCTTGAAATGTTCAAACAAATTCATATTAATTTACCATTTCATGAAGCGATTAGTCAAATGCCTAAGTACGCCAAATATCTCAAAGATTTATTAACGAACAAAACGAAATTAGAAAATTTATCGCATGTAACGTTAAATGAAGAATGCTCGGCGGTCGTTAAAAACTCTAATCTTCCTAAAAAGATAAACGATCCGGGTAGTTTTTCCATTCCGTGCGTTTTTGGTGATCTGTTCGTTAAACATGCGTTAGCGGATCTAGGGGCGAGCATAAATTTGATGCCCTTTTCTTTATTCAAAAAGCTAGGATTAGGCACTCTTAGCCCTACAAGAATGAGTATCCAGTTAGCCGATAGGTCTATCAAGTATCCACTAGGTATCGTTGAGGACGTGCTAGTAAAGGTCGACAAATTCATCTTCCCGGTGGATTTTGTCATTCTTGATATTGAAGAGGACGTCGAGGTTCCTCTTATCCTTGGACGACCATTTCTAGCCACCTCTCGAGCGGTTATAGACGTTAGTAACGGAAAGTTGTTTTTGCGTGTGGGAGATGATGAGGTCACATTTTCAATTAATCAATCAATGAAAAATTCCTTACAAAATGATGACTCATGCTTCTTTATTGATGTTTTAAATGAAGATTCTTCCCTTTCCCTTTCCAACATCTCTTCAAATGAATTTTCCTCTTCTTTTTCTGAAATTTCTTCACATGATTTTGAAAACACGGTTATGTCCGCAAAAACAAATTTTGAAAATGATTCTGTCTTTGGTAGAAGCAAGTATGAAAGTCTTATTTTTGAAAAAGAAAAGAATTTGAAAAACTCTTATAATGAGCCACCCCATCTTGATTTAAAACCACTCCCTGATCATCTAAAATATGCCTTTCTTGAAAAAAATTCTAAGTTGCCCGTTATAATCTCGGCCTATTTATCTCAATCCGAAAACGATCAGTTGATCGAAGTACTACAAAAGCATCGCCGAGCTATAGCGTGGCAAATTTGTGATATTCCTGGCATAAGCCCCTCCTTCTGCACACACAAAATATTTTTTGACAATAATCCTAAGGGTGTAGTTCAACCACAACGTCGTCTTAATCCAAATATGAAAGAGGTTGTGAAGGAAGAGGTGCTTAAGTTATTAGATGCGGGGATAATTTATCCGATTTCCGATAGTCAGTGGGTGAGTCCGGTACAGGTTGTTCCTAAGAAGGGAGGGATTACGGTAGTACCAAATGAAAATAACGACTTAATTCCAACTAGGACGATAACGGGATGGAGGATGTGCATCGATTACCGTAAGCTAAATGATGCCACTCGAAAAGATCACTTCCCCCTCCACTTTATCGATCAAATTCTAGAACGGTTGTCCGGGCACAATTTTTATTGCTTCCTCGACGGTCTCTCGGGATACTTTCAAATCCCTATCGCACCGAGGACCAAGAGAAGACGACATTCACCTGCCCCTTCGGAACTTTTGCTTATCGTAGAATGCCTTTCGGACTATGCAACGCACCCGCCACCTTTCAGCGGTGTATGCTTGCCATTTTTGATAAATATGTAGAGAATATTATGGAAATCTTTATGGACGATTTTTCTGTTTTTGGCGACTCCTTTAATTTATGTTTAGAAAATTTGGAAAAAGTTTTACAACGCTGCGAAGAAACGAATCTAGTTTTAAATTGGGAGAAGTGCCACTTTATGGTACGCGAAGGTTTAGTCCTTGGCCACAACATTTCCGCTAGGGGAATTGAAGTGGACAAGGCAAAAATTGAAGTAATTGAAAAGTTACCGCCGCCTACAAATATTAAAGCGATTAGAAGTTTTTTAGGGCATGCGGGTTTTTATCGACGATTCATTAAAAACTTTTCAAAAATTACTAAGCCTCTCACCCACCTTCTCGAAAAAGACACTCCTTTCGTTTTTGATGAATCATGTCTCGCGGCATTTGAATTAATTAAATCTAAACTTATAAATGCTCCTATTTTGATCGCCCCAGTTTGGGATTTACCTTTCGAAATCATGTGTGATGCGAGTAATCATGCGGTAGGTGCGGTTTTAGGTCAACGAATCGCTAAGAACTTTCATCCGATTTTCTACGCTAGTAAAACTCTCACTTCTGCGCAAGAAAACTACACCACAACGGAGAAAGAGCTCTTAGCGGTTATTTTTGCTTTTGATAAATTCCGACCGTATGTTACTCTTTCTAAGGTTATTGTTTTCACGGATCATTCCGCTCTGAAGTACCTCCTTTCTAAACCGGATGCCAAGCCGCGTCTTATCCGTTGGATCCTCTTACTTCAAGAATTCGACTTGGAGATTCGGGATAAGAAAGGAGCGGAAAACTTAGCAGCTGATCATCTCTCTCGTCTTGAAAATCCCAATCTAGATCTTTTAAATGAAACTTTTATTAATGATTCTTTTCCGGATGAGCGTCTTTTTACTATTTCTTCATCTCCTACCCCCTGGTTTGCCGATCTGGCCAATTATCTTGTGGCCCGGGTCCTCCCAAAAGAATACTCCACTCACCAAAAGAAGAAATTCTTTTCGGAGTTGAAGTATTATTTTTGGGAAGACCCATTTCTATTTCGCATTTGTGCGGACCAGGTGGTTAGGAGATGTGTTTCACGGGAAGAGGGTCACCAAATTTTAAAACATGTTCATGAAGGTCCGACTGGCGGGCACTATCAAGCTAACCGCACCGCACACAAAGTGCTTAGTGCTGGCTTCTATTGGCCAAGCATATTTAAAGATGCACAAATCTTTGTGGGCGGGTGCGATCGATGCCAGCGGACTGGAAATCTCTCAAATAAAAATGAAATGGAACAAAACTACTTTCTCGAATGCGAAGTTTTTGATCTATGGGGCATAGACTTTGTCGGCCCATTTCCCTCCAGCTTAGGAAATAAATATATTCTAGTCGCAGTCGATTATGTTTCTAGGTGGGCAGAGGCCCAAGCTCTACCAAATAATGATGCTCGCGTTGTTGTCAATTTTTAAAAAAATTATTTTCTCGCTTTGGCTTTCCTCGAGCGATCGTTAGTGATAGGGGAAGTCATTTTTGCAACGCTCAACTCACTAAGGCTTTAGCCAAATATGGCGTTACGCATAAATTATCCACCGCTTATCACCCCCAAACTAACGGTCAGGTCGAGGTAGTCAATCGCGAACTTAAACGAATTTTGGAAAAAAACGTTTCTACTTCTCGTAAGGATTGGTCTTTAAAATTGGACGATGCTCTGTAGGCCAATCGGACAGCGTACAAGACCGCCATCGGTTGTACTCCTTTCCGATTAGTCTATGGAAAATCGTGTCATCTTCCGGTAGAAGTAGAACACCGTGCGTACTGGGCGTTAAAATTTTTCAATTTCGATCCGCACTCGGTCGGCGAGCATAGAAAAAACCAACTAAATGAGCTTGACGAGTGGCGAGCGTACGCATATGAAAATAATAAAATCTATAAAGAACGCACGAAATTGTATCACGATAAGAACCTCCGCCACCCTAAAACCTTTAAACCAGGCGATCAAGTTCTTCTTTTTAATTCGCGTTTACGTCTCTTCCCGGGAAAGCTTAAATCTAGATGGTCCGGACCGTTCACAGTCAAGGATATTTTTCCTTACGGCACTGTGCTACTTTCACACCCCGATAAGGGGGACTTTAAAGTTAATGGTCATAGACTTAAACTCTATTTCTCTAATGATTCTGTGACTCCTGCCAAGGAGAATCTTCTTTTTGATTCTTAGTTCTCTTATTTTCTGATGGACATTTTATTTTTGGACTTATTATTATTATTCTGCAACTCTTTTATTCGGACTTTAAATGTTGTAATAAAAAACCATTATCGGGCATCTGCCCATTGACTCTTTCTATTTTTTTTGCTTTTATTTTGCTATTCCTACCGGAGGCCAATCAAGTCCATGTTCGTGGTCACCGCTCCGCCGTTGCTGATATCAGATGGATCAAGTCATACCTGCTGACGATCAAGTACTCTAAAAAGCAAGCATGGGGGAGCGACATCCACCTTCATCTCACGAACTCGGGGAAGTCCTGTTCTTTTTTATTATTTTTCCTGCATTTTTCTTTTTCTCTTCTTCTCAGTCCCCTTCTCTTTTTTCTTTATGTTTTCTTCATTGAGGGCAATGAAGGATTTAAGCATGGGGGGGTCTAGTTTCTTTTGGGTTCTTCTTCTTTCAAAAAAATTATGTTTTATATTAGTATAGTATTTTATGTTATCAAAATCTAAAATCCAAAAAATTATAAAATATAAAACCCAAAAAAATTAGAAAAACAAAAATCAAAAAATTTGTGCTAAAATCTATTTGAAAAACAAAACCTAAAATTATTTTCTATCTTTATTTTTATGTTTCTTCTAGTGATGTGTAGGCCCGTGCGGTTCCTTAGTTCTATTTAGATTTCTTTGAATTGGTTTTCTAAATTTATCAGTTTAACATAGCTTAGTTTACTAGTTTCTTTTTCTTAAATATAGGCATCCGATTTTTACGTTTTAAGTTAGCAATTTGTAGTTATGTCTTTTTATTCGGTTAGTTGCTTACGAATGGTTGCTAGGTATCATTAGCTCTTTTTCATTTGCGAGGTAGTCTTTCTTGGTGTCTAGAACTTGTACCAAGCTACTCTCGAAGCATTTGCGCCGTTTTTACGTTCTTTAGAAATGATTTAGGCCACCATTTGAATAGTTCTAGCTTTTCTTGCCCACCAAAAACAAAACCCTTGCAAAACAATTTTGGGCCTTTTCCTTTTTTCCTTGTTTTAGCTCCACCTTTCATTTCATTATATTCACCAAAGCCAAATATCTTTCCTATTATTGCACTATAAAATTGAGCTTAAAAATTATTTTTGTGGGAAGGGTATTATCTTTGAAATGAATAGAAAATTCTCAAGCTTATTTTTGGAGCTTTCTTATCAAATGTTATTCAAAAGGAAAAAATGAGAAAGAAAAAAAATATATCATTAAAAAATCAAAAAAAAAAATGAATGCAAAAAGTTTATGTTTGGCCAAATTTATAAAAGAAAAAATTTTCATGGCCTTTTTGTTGTAGTTTCATATTGGAGAAATGACATACTCATTACTTCTCATTTTTTTTTTATGCCTTATTTTATTTTTGAGCTCACCTTGGTTTAGTGCCTAAAACTTTCATGTTTATCTTTGATTCCACTTCCTAATCATTTACCTATGCCAAGTTTTAATGCCTAGTAGAAGTCCTAATGATCTTAGAACTTAATTTCGCGTAGTGGAGAGAGTGTGAACGTACAAGCCTATGGCCACCATCATTGATGGATTTCTTTGGAGGTTATCTTGGAGTGTCTTAGGGTTAATGTTTATCTAGCAACCTAGTAGTTTGTTAATGCACCGTTTATTGAGAACCTCTACTTTTTGTTGTCCTTATTTTCATTTATTTTGGATGCCTTGTTTTTAAGATTTAGAAATGTGTAGACTTTTCTTATGTTCTAATGATATTTTTAGGTCTCCACTTTCAAGTTTTCTACTGTGCACTTCTCACCCCACTAGTTGTTAACATAGGAATTAGGATAGTTTAATTTTTCATGTTTTGTTTTTCTTAATTATGAAACCTAAATTAGCTTTGTTTATTTTCTATTTCCTACCCTAGTTTTTATTTCTATTTGCTTGAGGGCAAGCAAATGTCTAAGCATGGGGGAATTTGATGACTAGTTTTAGTCATCCTTTTTGGGGGTAATTTAGTTTTCAAAATGCCTAATTTTATTTATATTTTATGTTTGTTATTTCATGTTTTAATGTTTTTTTACAATATTTTAATTCCTAGTCTTATTAGAGTTTTGATATAAAATTCTATATAATCTTACTATATGTGTTATGTTATTATATATTATGTTATGTTATGATACGTTTTAATTTTAAGGTTGTAATATTTTTATGTTATTGTGTTTAAAAATCTTGTTTTAACTTTAACTTTGTTATGTTATGTTTTAAAATCTATATAGTGTTATGTTATGTTATGTTTTAACTTTGTTTCAACGTTGTTATGACTAATTCATATCTTGTTTTGTTTTATTTATAGGTTCAAAGTCCACTTGGTGCAGCCACAATTTGCATGGCCGGCCTCTTCCCAAGATTCAAGGTGCAGCCCACATTGATAAAGCCTACATGATGCAGCCCTCAAGCTAAAACCCGAGCCCATGCAGCCCTCAAGCTCAAACCCGAGCCCCCTATGCAGCCCATGCAGCCCTCAAGCTCAAACCCGAGCCCCCTATGCAGCCCAAAGCAGCCCCATGCAGCTCCTCCCTCAAGAGCAGCCCACCTAGCCCCTACCCGAGCCACCAAACAGCCCCTATACAGCCCATTTAAGCCCACATGGCCGGCCACCCCCCTCTCTTTCCTTTATTTCTCTTGCCACCTTTCAATCCATGCATGCATCATGATATTTTCTCTCCCTTTCATTTATTGCATGCATGCATTCACTTGTTCATGCATGGCCGGCCCCTCCATTCCTTCCCCCTATTTTATTTCTTGTCTTTATTATTCTACATTCAACCCATCTCTCTCTCCCTTTCTTTATTTCTTATTCATTCCCCCTTTGCTATTTTATATTTTCCAACTCATTCCCTTAAATTCCATGCATTGAACCCACCTCATTCTCTCCACCTCATTTAATGCAATGCATGCACCTTCTCCATCCTACATGGCCGGCCACCCCCCCTTGCCCCCTCTTCTTCTTTCCATTCTAGAACCTTCCCCCTCATCTATAAAAAGGCACCATGGTCTCATGCTTTGGAGAGTTGGATTTTGGAGAGCAAGTGAAGTTCTAGTTCAAGAGAGTGCTTTCTTTTTTTTGCTTACATGTTGTTAAGTCTTTATTAGTGTAATCTTTGCTTTTGATAGTGTAATCTTTTCTTAGGTAGCATAATCTTGTCTCCGTATTATTTTGTACTTCTCCGTTTTTATTTATCAATGGAAATGAATTTCTCTTATCTTTCCGTGCTTTCTTTCTTAACTATGCGTAGCTAATCTCCTTTTAGCATTTGATCATGAGGATCCATGATTTGAAATGAGAATTATTTTTATTTCATAGTTTTATTTTTGCGTAATTCTACTCGGTCCTTCTTTGAATAATTATTGTGTCGACTCCGTATTTCCGGTATACGGTTGTAGGCTTATGATCTCATATTCGAGTAGCCGAGAGGCTCGTGGATGTGAAAGATCGCTCAAAGAAGGAAGGAGTTGAATGCAACCCTAGAGATAGGACGACGTAAATCCTCCGGATTGGAGTCAAATCCAATAGTGTGGATCACCTCGATAATGCAACTTTAGGCTTTTTCGATTTGTAAAGAGATTTCGATCGAAGAGTCTATAAGTTAGGAGACCTAATGCTCTAGCGAGATTTTGTCTTATTTTCGGATCCGTCACGGCCGAGTTGGATTTGCAAATTTAAAACTATGCCCTTTTATTTTCTCATTTCATTTCATGGTGAATCAATGATCGAATGCTAGTCTTTTTTATATAAGTTTTCGTCTCGAATTTATCGTTCATTTTACTTCTTAAAAAATTCTCAAAATCCCAATAGTCTTCCGGTAGGATAATAGTTAGAGCGCGAGTAGAAGTACTTGACAACCCCGTGTTTAAATACGACCTTGGTACTACAATTCGACAGGTACGCTTGCATGTTCGGGTTTTGGCCCACCACTGAGCTCGACGATCAGACTTAGTCTCCAGACAGAAAAACTTTATCTTCAGGGCAGCTTCCAAACCTAGACTTCTAACCCTTAGACTCAATTCTAATTGACCTTTTAAGCTATACATGAGGTCAAGCAAAGGTTCCTAGAGACATAGTGATCCTGACCCAAATTAGTAATAGGGTGTTCCAACATCTGTGAAGAGTTTGGGATTCATCAGGAATTCTCCTCACCTAGAACACCTCAACAAAATGGCATTGCTGAGAGAAAGAATAGGACATTGATTGAGGCTGGAAGAACACTATTGAGTGATACTTCTCTCCCAGAATATTTCTGGGCTGAGGTAGTTAACAATGCATATCATGTGCTCAATAGGGCTTCCATCACCAAAAGCCACAAAAAGACACCCTATGAGGTTGTGAAAGGCAGCAAACCAAACTTATCCTATTTCAGGATCTTTGGTTGCAAGTGTTATGTGCTTAACAATGGAAAATCTCACCTAACTAAGTGTTCTTCCAAATCCCAAGATGGGATATTTGTTGGGTACAACAACAATAGTAAGGCCTATAGGGTCTACAACTTGGCTACTCAGCTTGTAGAAGAGTCAGTTCATGTCATTTTTGATGAAACTAGACTTATTAACTGTGAGTTGCCAAGTAGTTCTTGTAGCTCCACGGGTATACAGTAGAAGATGGACCAGCTTACTATCAGAAAAGATCCAACTACAAAGCAGGATGTGGAAAATGGTAGTTGCTGTCCAGGGGGAGTACAAGACACTCAGGATGCTGAAGAAGAACATGAGGTGTAGCATGAAGAAGAGATTGGAGAAGATCAAACTGCTGATAGATTACCTCCAGCAGTTAGACAGTTGAAGGATCATCCTGCACACCAGATCATTGGTGATCTAAGACAAGGAGTATAAACAAGGAGCAGGAACTTGAACACAGTTCTTTGCTCTAGCTTCTTATCTCAAGTGGAACCCAAGAGATTTGAAGAAGCAATTGAGGACCCACACTGGATTGATGTCATGTAGGAGTTAAATCAATTCAGAAGGTGCAAGGTCTGGGATTTGGTTCCAAAACCAAAAGACCACAATGTCATTCGGACAAAGTGGATATATAGAAACAAGCTTGATGAGAGTGGGATCATAGTGAAGAACAAGGCAAGGTTAGTTGCCAAAGGATACAGACAAGAGGAGGGCATAGACTTTGATTAGACTTTTGCTCCAGTGGCTAGGTTGGAAGCTATCAGACTATTCCTAGCTTATGCAGCATATCAAGGATTCAAAGTGTTCCAGATGGATGTGAAGTCTGCCTTCTTAAATGGTGACTTAAAAGAGGAGGTCTATGTAGAGCAACCATCAGGTTTTGTCGATCCACTCAATCCTACTTATGTCTATAGACTTAGGAAAGCTTTGTATGGGTTAAAACAAGCTCTAAGGGCTTGGTATGAAACCCTGTCTAATTTCCTCATTGAGAACAAATTCTCAAGGGGGAAAATAGATAAGACTCTATTCCTTAGGGAATCCAAAGGAAAGATTATCCTAGTCCAAATATATGTTGATGACATAATATTTGGGTCTACTGAAAGTAACGTTTGTAGAAAGTTTGCAAAACTTATGCAAGGGAAATTTGAAATGAGCAGTATGTGAGAACTTAAGTTCTTCTTGGGTCTCCAAGACAGACTGATAATGGCTTGTTCATATCCCAGTCTAAGTTCACCCTGGAGTTAATTAAAACGTATGGTATGGAGTCATCCACTACCATGAGAACTCCAATGGGGACAAGTGTATCTCTTAGCAAAGATGATGCAGGGAAACCTATAGATGAAACTTTGTATAGAGGAATAGTTGGCTCCCTCCTATATTTTACTGCTATTATAGTAGATATCATGTATGCTACATGTGTCTGTGCTAGGTACCAATCCTGCCCCAAAGAATGTCATCTTACTGCAGTCAAAAGGATTTTGAGATACCTTAAGGGCACACCTAATCTAGGTCTTTGGTATCCTAGGGATAGAGATTTTCTACTAATGGGTTATTCAGATGCAGACTTTGCAGGTTGCAAAGTAGATAGGAAAAGTACTACAGGCACCTGTCAATTTCTAGGAGGAAGATTGGTGTCTTGGAGGTGTAAGAAGCAGACCAGTGTGGCTATTTCCACAGCTGAGTCAGAGTATGTTGCTGCTGGAAGTTTCTGTGCACAACTATTGTGGATACAGCATCAGTTAGAAGACTATGGTATTCAGGTAAGTAGAACTCCATTGTTATGTGATTCTACTAGTGCTATTTCTATTGCACATAATCCAGTTTCTCATAGTAGAACAAAGCATATAGAAATAAGGTACCATTTTCTTAGAGATCATGTAAAGAAAAAGGATATCTCTTTAGAATTTGTTAGTACTGATTTACAACTAGCTGACATGTTTACTAAGACTTTAGATGAAACTAAATTCAACAATTTCAAAATTGAAATAGGTATGTTGAATATAAATTAGTTTACAAAATTTGGCTAAGTAAAATTATGTCGACACAAGAAGTTGTCTGTGTCGACACATAGTAGTTGGTGTTGACATTCCAGGAAAGTGGTGTAGACAAATCTAGAGAATCGGTGTCGGCACTTCAGAGAAGTGGTGTCGACACATCCAGAAGTAGTGTCGACACTTAGAGTAAACACGCAGATTCGTCGACCTCACATCGTCGAACTCGACAAAGTCAAATAAAATTGATGTCGAGTCATTAGAAGTCTGTGTCGACACTTTTCGACAGTATCGACACATTAAGAGATTGTTGACGCGACTTTTGACCTTCATTACTTAGAAAGGTATAAATAGGTCAACAACATATTCTGTCGACACACTCTCAATATTTTCGAGACCAAAACCCTGTGTCGACAACTTCTCTCTTCTTAATCCAAGCTTTCACTCAACCCTAATGGCGCCAAAGCTAGAAGACAATGTCAATGAAGGCTATGAGCTGGTACGCAACGCCTTTGATCATGCAGAACCTGAAATTAAAGCCGTAGTAACCCTAATTGCTGAGAATGGGTTAGAATTTCTGGTTTCTGAACCGACAAAGATTTGGAAGAAAGAAATACTAGATTTCTATGGCACACTAACTATGGATTCTACTGGACTCAAAATCAAGTCTACAGTTCAACGAACTAAGGTTAAACTTACTTTGATGAGATTGAGAAAAACTTTTCAACTTCCAAGAACTCAAGAAGAAGTAGAAGTACCTTCATCAAAGACTAGGGAAGCACTTCAATGGTGTGGATTGGATCCCAACTTGAAGATTGGTTCAGCAATGAACAGAAAAGGAATGAATCGACAAGGAAAGTTTCTTTCAGAAGTGGTTGGCAAAGTTATTCTCTGCAAGCCAGGGGGACATGATAGGATTTCTGCCTATATGTTCAGCCTGATGACTAGGATTATATTCATACTAAACACTGATTGGTCAGCAGTTGTTTTTGAAAAGATTAAGGAAAGTATTAAGAAGACAAATCTGGGAAGGATAATGAGTTTATACTTGGCTGGAATAATTCTAGAAGTAATGACACAGTCTGCTGGTTCAAAGAATAATCACATGAGAAGAATGGACATAAGGATTATCTCCACATGGGATAGGGTCCTAACAAAGGACATGCCAGATGAGGAGAGGCAAGAGATTCCTGAAAAATCTCCAGCACAAGACATTCCTGCACAAGACCCTACAAATAGTGCTTAAGTGCAGGGGGAGCCACATCTTGAGGAAGAGCCAATACACTTGGAAAGTGATATGGCTACACAAACTATACTTGAGGTAATACATGAGGTTAATCAATCAAATCTCATTGATAAAGATGAAACACTAACTGAATCTTTGATTGATGTTGATCAGCCAACTCAACTACACAGTCAAGCATAAGATGTTATCATGGAGGATACATCTGCTATTGATAATGCTCCAGAGATAAGAGTATCTATTGGAACACCCTATTACTAATTTGGGTCAGGATCACTATGTCTCTAAGAATCTTTGCTTGACCTCCTGTATAGCTTAATAGGTCAATTTGAATTGAGTCTAAGGGTTAGAAGTCTAGGTTTGGAAGCTGCCCTGAAGACTAAGATTTTGTATTTGGAGACTAAGTCATATCGTCGAGCTCAGCACGACGATTCGTCGAACTCCGATCGATGATCGTCTAGCTCAACTTCGACAAGATCGTCGAACTCCATTCGACGATCGCTGAGCTCAACATCATTATATCGTCGAACTCCATTCGACGATCGGTGATCTCAGGTCGACGATTTTAACTCTGCTTTGGATCTTCATCTCTGAGCTCAGTTCGACGATCTTTGAGCTCAGATCGACGATATTTTACTGCTGTATATTTCCAGATCGCTGAGCTCAGCTCGACGATAGCAGAGCTCAGTTCGACGATTTCAGATAACTTCCAGGATATTTCTTAATTCAAATTCAAATCAGTTAGTAGTTATTCTGCAATTAATTCAGAGATTTCCTAGCCGTTTTCATTCAATTCTGGACCAAGTTTCAAGGGATTTTTCAAGGAATATATCAGTGGACTTTCCTGCAGAAGAGATTATGCAATTAAGGATGCAATTAATGCAGGCCAACGGCTATACTTGACAGAGAATGTTACTCTATTCTGTACCAGAGAATAAAAGACAGAATGTTTTTGAATCTCTCAGAAGAACACACAATACAGAGAGAGAATACAGATTACAGAGACACATTCAAAAATCTTCTGTCACAAAGAATTCTAAAGAACACACATCCAAGGAGATCAAGCTTTCTAAAAAATCTTCAGATCTCTGTAGTTTTCAAAGTGTTCAAGACCAACATATTTCCAGACTCCAGACATTCAACATTTCAGCTATTGCTGAAATCATCTATTGCTGGAGTTCAACCTTTGAAGGCCTATCACCCTCAGCAAAGCTTTTCTTCCTGAAGATCTCAAGGATTCAGGGGGAGCTTTGACAACAACAATCCACATAGTCTTCTCAGTTGTTTGAGAAAGAGAAGACTTCCATCACTTTCTCACCCCCACTCTGTAAAGGGTTTCTCAAACTCCCTTCAAAAGTTTGAGCTTGGTTTTTGAGCACCTTGTCAAAAGCTCATTGGTGGCAAGACACCTGATCAAAAAATCTGCTTTGGTTTTTGAGCACCTTATCAAAAGCTCATTGGTGCCCAGGACACCTGATCAACTCATCCTGCAGTGGATTCCTACCTACGGTGGTAGAAGAGTGGATGTACCCAAGTTTGGGGAACCACTATATTTCCTTGTGTCTTCTGGTTTTGCTTGCTTTCATTTTTGTTTCTGGCCTTGATTTTTCTGTGCTTAGCTTTTGTTTAACTTAGTGCTGTGATTAAATTTATTATTGCTTCTCTGCTCACACATATTACAACAATTTTTGTAAAAAGTTTCAAAGCACCATATACTCTATTCACCCCCCTCTAGAGTATATCAGATCTAGTTGCACTTTCAATTGGTATCAGAGCCAGGTTGGTTAAACATACCATCCCTGATTGGTTGTACAGGCTAACACCTGAACCCAAAGATCCCAAACTAGATCTGCCTTTCTTTGGTATTCAATTATTAGATTTTCTTTTCACAAATCATGGCCCAAAACAAAGATTATGCTAGCACCAGACCTCCAGTGTGCAATCTGTCAAAGTTTGCACTTTAGAAGGCAAGGATTAGACTTTACATGAATTCTATTGACGAAGATATCTTTAATTCTGTTTTGACAGTATGTCCAAGACCTCCAGAGAACATAAGTACAAATGCTGTTCCACCTCCATCAGGAACAGATGCTGATATCAAGAAATGGAAGGTAGCTGATGCTAAGGCTATGAACATCCTAGCCCAGACAATGTCAGATGACATATTTCAAAAGGTAGCTGAATGCAATTCAGCCAAGGAAATTTGGGACAAGCTCTCAGAAATAGTCTCAGGCTCAGCTGATGAGAGAAAGGATAAAAGATCCAATCTCATCTCTCAATATGAGAATTTCAAAAAGGGAGAAACTGAGTCAGTGGGAGATATGTACAACAGACTAAGTCTAATTGTCAGTGAACTCAGGACTTTGGACAAAGAGATCTCTCTAACAGAACTTAATGACAAGATCCTAATGTGCTTCCCCAGCACTTGGGATTCAAGAATCTGGCCAATTAAGGATACCAGAAGTCTGAATGAGATCACTACGGAAGCTCTGTTGGGTAAGCTCAAATCTTATGAGTTACTCATCAAGAATAGAGAGGAAGAACAGAAGGCTGCCTCACCGGCCACAAGAAAAGAGAAGACCATAGCATTCAAGGCAACTGAGGATCTGCCTGAAGATAAAGCTACAGGAAATGATGAACTACTCAGTCTGCTGGCCAAAAGATTTTACAAAATGGCCAGAAAGGACTTCAGAAGAAGATCATACAAGGAGCAGGATAAGCCAAGGTATGACAAGTCCATTAGTAATAATAAAGACATTATTTGCTTTGGTTGCAGGAAACCAGGGCACATAGTTCCTGACTGTCCAGAGAACAAGAACAAGGACAGAAGGGACAGGAAAGAAAGAAGAAAGGAGAAAGACTCCAAAAGGAATGACAATGGCAAACCTTCTTCAAGCAAAAATAAGCATACAAGAAAAGGGTTTGTTGCTGAATCCTGGAGTGAGACAGAAGAAGAGACAGAAGCCTCATCCAGCTCCAGTGATGATGAGGATGATGCAGAAGAAAAGGAGTTCTGCATGATGGCAATCAATGCCTCACAGCATAATTGAGAGGAAGAGGAGTTAGGGTCAGACTCAGAGACTCAACCTGAAGAAGATCAGGTAATTGGTTCCTTTGATTTTAGTTCAGAAGATTTTAAATCTGAGTTTAAAGCACTGTGTTTAGACCTGCTAAAGTCTGAGAAAGAGATTATCTCTCTCAGAAATCAATTATCTGAACACAATACTTTAAAGTCAGAAAACCTCAAACTCTCTCAGGAGTTGGAGTGCTGTAGGGAACAGATAGCTTCACTGAAAAGTGAGCTCTCTGAGGCCAAGAGGCTTGAAGAATCCCTTAATGGGAGAAGCATCAAGCTGATGGACATCACAAGCACAGTGAACTCTAGATTTAACAGTACACTGGGCTTGGGTGCTTCATCCAGCCAACCTATAGTCCTAACAACTCCAATCAAATTCATTTCTGACAAGGGAAAGGGAGTTGTAAAGGTTGCTAGGAAAAATTCTGATCTGCCTCAGAAAACTAAGTCCCAGTAGAAATCGTCGAACGTAGATCGACGATCGCCGAACGAAGATCGACGATCGCCGAACGCAGCTCGACGATCTCAGGAAAAATCGTCGAACGCAGATCGACGATCTCAGCCAAAGTCGTCGAACGCAGGTCGACGATCTCAAATACCTGACCTCAGCCATAGTCGACCGTCGAACGGAGCTCGACGATCTGACCCAAGATCGTCGAACGCAGCTCCAAGATCGTCGAACAGAGGTCAGAGCTCTGGAAAATTTTTCAAAGGCAAATCAAAATTGAATCCTAAGGGTCCTTCATCCCAAATCTTTAACCCTTATACTGAATGGATTTTACCTCCAAGGAGATATCATCCTGAAGGATATAAGAGTCAACCACGGATGTCTTTCATTTCAAAATTTAAAGGTTATTAACCTAGGCCCAAGGTAAACTGGGTCAAAAACAAATGAATTGTCTTATGTGCAGGTGAAGACCTATCCAACATCTAACCAGCAATGGTATTTGGATAGTGGGTGCTCTAAGCACATGACAGGGAACAAGGACAACCTCACATCCTTCAGAGCCAAGCTTGGACCCAAAGTTATCTTTGGTGATTCAAACTTTGGACAGACTAAAGGATATGGTGCAGTCCAGATTGGTTCAGTAACTTTCAAGAAGGTAGCTTATGTGGAAGGACTGAAGCACAACCTAATTAGCATCAGTCAGCTGTGTGATGAAGGCTACCAGGTGACCTTCAGCAAAGCCCTATGCAAAATCAAGTCAGAGGACAACACAACTGTGTTGACAGGTAAAAGGAAAGGTAACATCTATCTAGTAGATTTTCTTTCAACTGATGTAGATATTTGCTTGTTTAACTCTGTCTGTAGACCAAATGTTTTATGGCATAAGAGATTAGGACACCTAAACCTTAGAACTATTGCTAGGCTATCCAAGGACAACCTTGTTAGAGGACTACCTTCTGGCCCCTACAAGAAGGAAGGACTCTGCAGGGCTTGTCAATTAGGCAAGCAAACTAAAAACAGTTTTAAGTCACTTAATAAGAGTGATTCACCTAGGATATTGTATCTGTTACACATGGATCTTTTTGGACCCATCACAGTACAAAGCCTAGGAGGGAAATCCTACACTTTAGTAGTTGTGGATGACTTCTCTAGATTCACTTGGGTGTTCTTTCTAAGGAAGAAGTCTGATAACTTTAAGTGTCTGACAGAGTTTCTCAAATGGATACAGATTGAGTTCAATACTCACATTGCCCTGATCAGAAGTGATCATGGGATAGAGTTTGATTCTCTTCTTATGCAAGAGTTCTGTCAGAGTGAAGGGATCAGACATACTTTCTCAGCTCCTAGAACTCCTCAACAAAATGGGGTAGCTGAAAGGAAAAATAGAACCCTTATTGAATCTGCCACCACATTGTTGTCAGATGCTCATCTACCTCTATCCTTCTGGACAGAGGCAGTGAACACCTCCAACTATGTGCTGAACAGAAGTCTGATACATAAACTAAAGGGAAAGACTCCCTATGAATTACTCAAAGGGAAGAAACCTAAAGTTGACTATTTTAGAGTCTTTGGTTGTATTTGCTACATTCACAATAATGACAAGAAATATTTAACAAAATTTCAAGCCAAAGCTGATGAAGGAGTGTTTCTGGGATACTCCATGATCAGCAAGGCCTATAGGGTCTATAATAAATCATCTTTGAAAATTGAGGAATCTGTTCACATTTCATTTGATGAAACTAACATGTCCTTTAAGGAGAAGAATTCTTCTACCATAGAACCTTTGCAGGAACATTCTCTAGTTGAAGATATGAACAAGTTACAGGTTGCTCAAGAGGATGAAAGCAGTGAAGATGAAGGGAATGCTCAACATAATGAAGAACAATTTGAAGAGCCAGTTGTTGTACCACAAGAGGAAACAACAACACAGGTTGGTGAAGAATCAACACCCCCTGTTGATCTAGTAACATCAAGAGACCATCCAATTTCCCAAATAATTGGAGAAATCTCAGCTGGTGTGCAAACCAGAAATCAGGTCAACCAAAACCTGTTGCACACCTGCTTCCTATCTCAAATTGAACCTCAGTCCATTCAAGATGCAGAGCAAGATCCACACTGGATCATTGCAATGCAAGAGGAGTTGCATCAATTTGAGAGAAACAAAGTATGGGAACTAGTGCCAAAGCCCAAGGATCACTCCATTGTTGGAACAAAATGGGTATTCAGAAACAAATTGGATGATCAAGGAGTAATTATAAGGAACAAGGCAAGACTAGTTGCTCAGGGATACTCTCAAGAGGAAGGAATAGACTACGACCAGACTTTTGCACCTGTTGCAAGATTGGAAGCCATCAGAATATTTCTAGCTTATGCAGCTCACAAAGGCTTCAAAGTATATCAGATGGATGTCAAAAGTGCTTTCTTGAATGGAGATATCAAAGAGGAAGTTTATGTCAGACAACCTCTAGGTTTTATCTCTCCAACTTATCCTGATTACGTTTTTAGACTGAACAAAGCATTATATGGTCTCAAGCAAGCTCCTAGAGCATGGTATGAGACCCTAGCATGCTTTCTCTTGGAAAATGGTTTTATAAGGGGTAGAGTAGACCAAACTCTTTTCACTAGAACCCATAAGTCCCATTCCCTACTAGTACAGATTTATGTAGACGATATCATTTTTGGTTCTACTGACTCCAAATTGTGCAGAAGGTTTTCTAACCTGATGCATTCTAAATTTGAGATGAGTAGCATGGGTGAGCTATCCTTCTTCCTAGGATTGCAAGTCAAGCAACATGCTGAAGGCATCTTTATTTCTCAAACCAAATATGCAAATGAATTGGTTAAGAAATTTGGTATGTCTGAGACATCTTGTATGAAAACACCCATGCCTACCAATGCTGTATTGGATGCTGATGAACATGGGAAACCTGTTGATCAGACAACATATAGAGCAATGATTGGCTCCTTACTGTATCTTACAGCTAGTAGACCAGATATAATGTTTGCTACATGTATATGTGCTAGGTTCCAAGTAACCCTAGAGAGTCACACCTAACATTAGTAAAGAGGATTCTCAGGTATGTTAAAAGTTGTACAAATCTAGGTCTCTGGTATCCAAAAGATTCAGCATTTGAGTTAACTGGATTCTCTGATGCTGATTATGCTGGATGCAGAATTGACAGGAAAAGCACCAGTGGAACTTGTCAGTTCCTTAGTGACAGACTTGTCTCTTGGTTTTGTAAGAAACAAACATCTATGTCAACTTCAACTGCTGAAGCTGAATATATGGCTACAGGCAGTTGTTGTTCACAAATCTTGTGGATTCAAAACCAACTCCTAGACTATGGCTACAACTTAGAGAAGTCTAAAATCTTTTGTGACAATACAAGTGCTATTTCCATAGCTCAAAATCCAGTCTTGCATAGTAGGACAAAACACATAGAGATCAGGCATCATTTCTTAAGGGATAATGTTGAAAAGAATAAAATTGAATTACAATATATCCCAACTGATTTACAAAGGGGAGATATTTTCACCAAGCCATTGGATGAAAAGAAACACACCTTCTTCCTAAATCAGTTAGGAATGTTAGATGGAGGAAGTCTTAAATAATATCCAAGATTTTGAAAGCTTAAAAATTGACCAAGACTAGGCAAACATTCTGATTTTTCTTAGTGTCTAGAATTTCTCTGATCTCTGAACTGCGCTCGACGATTTGCCCTAAGATCGTCGAACGGAGATCGACGATTTCCTAAATCGTCGAACTGAGTTCAGCGCCTCTCAGATAGTATGAACTATCTCGTCCGGTCAACGATCGTCGAACGACGCTCGACGATTTTGCTCTCTGAACGATCGTCGAACGGATCTCGACGCACTCCAATATCGTCGAACGGAGATCGACTATGTTGAAGACCCTTCAGATTCCTTTAGAAGCCTCGATCGTCGAACTGAGTTCAACGATCTTTCCAATTCTGCGTCGAACCCTAATATAAACTCTTTTTTCGCCGTCGTTCTAATTTGCGCTTTTGATTTCTCTGCAAGAATTTTCTTTCCCTCCAAACAGTTCTACGCTTGGTCGTTTTGTTTGTTGAGTTTTTGCAGGTACAATGGCTGTGTCAGTTGCTATTCTTACTGCAATGAAGTTTGATGCCGGTTTTGATATTGATATAGAATCCTTCAGCACGACTGATCAGATTTTTCAAGATATACTGGGTTTGTTCAAGGATCAGAATCTGACTGCTATAATGACCACCAGGATCAAGCTGGCTTCTGATGAAATCAAGGAGTGGGTTTATACTGCCCATAATCAAGATAACAACACTATAGTTGGGTCAATAGCTGGAACTCAGGTACCCTTGACCCCCACAATTTTAACAGAAGTTTTTGGATTGAGAAATGGAGAAGATTCTGCTGAATTATCTGGAGATGAATTTTCTGAACTGCTTGCCAGAATGGGTCATCCAGAGGGAAACCCTAGCAAACTCTTCAAGAGGAATCTGTCTGTAGAATATAGGTTCCTGGCAGATGTGGTTGGGAAAGTGCTACTGGCAAAGTACTCTGCCCATGATACTATATCAGGATATCAGCTCTGCGTCATGGGAGCTCTTGTGGACAAAAAGAATCTGAATTGGGGAGGGGTTTTCTTTTACCTCATCAAAAAGAAAATAAACAAAAGTTTTGTTAATTTTGGGAGAATTATTGGAGTGTTTCTGCATCACAGGTGCCCTGCCTTGCTGGTCTCCTCTGGAGTTCATATCAATGCCTCCAAGAGACTGACCTGTGCCCTCTTTGGAAAGTGGGACAGGCACATCAACAAGCCTAGCAGGCCCTCCTCCAGTGCTCCTTCAGGCACAAGGACTCAAAGAGTCACTCCTCCACAGGTCTTTGCCCCTACAGATGACCTGGCTGCTGCTGTTGCCTCTCCTCCTCCTCCTCCAATTCCATCCCTTCCCATACCAGCAACCATTCCATCTCCTTTCACCATCATCATCTCCAGCCCATCTCCAACATCAACACCTTCTCCAGAACCCATTCTACCTCCACCAGCAGACCAATTCCACCCACTATTCTCCTATCCTCCACCAGATGTCACCTCATCACCGTCTCATCCATCCTTCACCCTACTGGATGATTCCTTTATGGATGATTCCCCATCATCTCCTCCTGAATTACCTACCTCCTCCACTTCATTTCAAGACCTCCTACACCACATCATAGACCAACAAACATTCACCCCATCCATATCCATTCCTCTATCCTCCATATCCACCCACCCAACACCTGATCCATCCTTTCCACCATTCTCCAGCTCTCCACTTCCAGAACCTTCAGCTGCTTCCATACCTTCTACCTCTGCTCCAGCTCTTGAGCAAGTAGACCTTTCAACCCTAGCTGACAGGCTGTACGAGTTACTTGCCCCCAGGCTAACTCTGCTGTTGGAGACCTCTTTGGCTCCACTCCACCTGTCAGTGGCAGCCCTTTCTGCCAGGCTCTCTTCCCTCTTCCCTCAGGCAGCACCTATAGTAGTGTGCCTTGATCCAAATGTGTCTGCATCTAGGCAGGGGGAGATGCCATATGAAGAGAATCTTCATGCTGCTGCTGCTGCTATTTCTGCAAGCTCTCTGTCTGCTGCTGTTGTTAGTTCTGCTTCTTCTACTGCTCCTCATGTTGTTGTTGCTGTGCCTCCAGAAAGTCAGATTTCAACTGCAGTGCTTGCAATAGACCTCAGGTCTTTGCTATTAGCTTTTGATTCTGCTTTCTTCAGCTGTCTGCCAGAGGTCCATGCTATCCAGCCTCCAGAAGATTTATCCAAGGCACTTGTGCCTTTTTCTTGCTGTGACCCTAGCATGATCACCTCCTTTGTAAATTCAGTCATTGCTGCTGCAGCTTCTTCTGAAGAAAGGACTGATTTTGCTTCTGAGAATGTTGATACTGCTGATGCTGAAGTTTCTGCACTTCTGATGAACCAATCTCCAAGGACATTCTTATGACAGAGGCCACTGAATTTGAGCATTCTGTAGTCTTTGATGATGTCCCTTCTGTTTCTGTGGCTGATAGTGAATCTGCTGTTGTTAGTGAAGTTGCTGCTGTTGTCACCTGTCCAGAGCCAACTGCTGCTGCTGTTGTTGCACCTTCTCCATCTGCTGCTGTCCCTGCTGTTACCATCTCAACACCTACTGCTACTGCTGTTTCAACTTCTGCCTCATCTGCTTCTGTTCAGCTTTAAAAGGACTTGATGAAGAAAATAGATGCTCTCTATGATGACCAGAGTTCTGAATCTGATGAATTTAAAACAGACTCTGATGACTCATCTGCTACCATTGCCAGGAAAAGGAAGACAAGGAGCAAAGCAATGAAGAGGGTACCTCCTGCTAAAGTTAAAGATAACAATGATATCCCATATTATATTCTGCATAACTGCCCAATCACTGAACACTGGATGTAATACTCTAAAAATCAGCTGAAAGTAATGAAGAAAAGGAAAAATATGAGAAGGTTTCATCCCAAATCCAACACTCTCATCCTCCTCCACCACCTCCTCCTGATGCACGTGCAGGTGGAAGCTCTGCTAATCAACCCCCAGCCAGAAGTCAGGCTCCCTATCAACCTCATGCCAGATCTTACCAAAGGGAAAGACAATCCAGGGGCTCACATTCTAGGAGAGGAGGATATAGAGGTACTCAAAGAGATATTCAAGTATATTCCAAAGGGTACTCCAGGCAGCACCCATATTCTAGGGGAGGACATAGTTCTTCTGATACAACTTCTGGTACTTTCCCATACAAGCTAAAAGAGACTGTGTCTGCCAGGCCTCCTCAAGACAATCCTTCCAACAGGTATGAGCCACCTGTACCTTTTGAGGACCCTGAAAATAATCCAGCTGCTTGGACTGCAAGGTTAAAGGAATTAGCTACACTGGACCAAATTAAAAAGGCTAAAGAGCAAGGACTAGACTCTTCCAACATCTCTACTATGTCTGAACAGAGACAAAAAGAATTAGAGAGATATGCTTCCAGTAAATTCTTTGATGCTGACAGATACATGGAATTACATCCTGAAGCTGTAGTCCCCAGGCCTAAAAAGCAAACTTATTTGGGTGCAGCAGATGACACCAGATCCAACAAGAAAGCCCTCAATCCTAACAGAGAAATTAAACTTGTTAAAGGCAAAGAGAAGAAATGATATTGTAAGGTGACAATTTCTGTGATCTCCGATTGCTATCTGGATGATATATATATCTCTGTGATTCTGCTTTGTCTAGCTGTTGTTTTTATGTTTTACTGATTGTATGTTGTATTTTAAACTTTTCCAAAGTCTGTAAATAGTAATCCTAACCCAAATAGGGGGAGATTGTTGGAACACCCTATTACTAATTTGGGTCAGGATCACTATGTCTCTAGGAATCTTTGCTTGACCTCATGTATAGCTTAATAGGTCAATTTGAATTGAGTCTAAGGGTTAGAAGTCTAGGTTTGGAAGCTGCCCTGAAGACTAAGATTTTGTATTTGGAGACTAAGTCATATCGTCGAGCTCAGCACGACGATTCGTCGAACTCCGATCGACGATCGTCTAGCTCAACTTCGACAAGATCGTCGAACTCCATTCGACGATCGCTGAGCTCAACATCATTATATCGTCGAACTCCATTCGACGATCGGTGAGCTCAGGTCGACGATTTTGACTCTGCTTTGGATCTTCATCTCTGAGCTCAGTTCGACGATCTTTGAGCTCAGATCGACGATATTTTGCTGCTGTATATTTCCAGATCGCTGAGCTCAGCTCGACGATAGCAAAGCTCAGTTCGACGATTTCAGATAACTTCCAGGATATTTCTTAATTCAAATTCAAATCAGTTAGGAGTTATTCTGCAATTAATTCAGAGATTTCCTAGCCGTTTTCATTCAATTCTGGACCAAGTTTGAAGGGATTTTTCAAGGAATATATTTGTAAAGTTTCCTCCAGAAGAGATTATGCAATTAAGGATGCAATTAATGCAGGCCAACGGCTATACTTGACAGAGAATGTTACTCTATTCTGTACCAGAGAATAAAAGACAGAATGTTTTTGAATCTCTCAGAAGAACACACAATACAGAGAGAGAATACAGATTACAGAGACACATTCAAAAATCTTCTGTCACAAAGAATTCTAAAGAACACACATCCAAGGAGATCAAGCTTTCTAAAAAATCTTCAGATCTCTATAGTTTTCAAAGTGTTGAAGACCAACATATTTCCAGACTCCAGGCATTCAACATTTCAGCTATTGCTGAAATCATCTATTGCTGGAGTTCAACCTTTGAAGGCCTATCACCCTCAGCAAAGCTTTTCTTCCTGAAGATCTCAAGGATTCAGGGGGAGCTTTGACAACAACAATCCACATAGTCTTCTCAGTTGTTTGAGAAAGAGAAGACTTCCATCACTTTCTCACCCCCACTCTGTAAAGGTTTTCTCAAACTCCCTTCAAAAGTTTGAGCTTGGTTTTTGAGCACCTTGTCAAAAGCTCATTGGTGGCAAGACACCTGATCAAAAAATCTGCTTTGGTTTTTGAGCACCTTATCAAAAGCTCATTGGGGCTCAGGACACCTGATCAACTCATCCTGCAGTGGATTCCTACCTAGGGTGGTAGAAGAGTGGATGTACCCAAGTTTGGGGAACCACTATATTTCCTTGTGTCTTCTGGTTTTGCTTGCTTTCATTTTTGTTTCTGGCCTTGATTTTTCTGTGCTTAGCTTTTGTTTAACTTAGTGCTGTGATTAAATTTATTATTGCTTCCCTGCTCACACATATTACAACAATTATTGTAAAAAGTTTCAAAGCACCATATACTCTATTCACCCCCCTCTAGAGTATATCAGATCTAGTTGCACTTTCAGTATCTCCAGTCCCTACTCCACAAAAGTTCACTCTTGAAGAGTTGTTTCCTGATTTAGGGCAAACTGAATTATAGGGGGAGAAAGTAGACTTTGAGGGAGAGCAAGTTACTTGAGAAGGAGCAAGTAAGTACTGTGGGGGAGGAGCAAGGGACTCAGGGGGAGCTACCTAGGACTGCACAGGAATTGCCTCCTTGTCCTAAGGATAGAGTTGATATTGCCAGTACCTCAGCTTCAAAAGAGGAAGCAGAAATTCAAGCGAAGAAAAGAAAACTGATGGTTTTCAAAAGAAGGAGTCAAAGCTATAAGAGGGCATTACAAACTACTCCCCAATCTGCCCCAGCTACAGATTATAGTTCCTTATTAGTCTCATTGCAAGTAAAGTTGGATGAACAAAGGATTGCAATGGAGAAATATATGGATGAAAATCATAAAGATCTGCAACTCTCCTTGGCTACAGATATAAAATCCATAAGATTTGAAGTTAATCAGCATAAGAAGGAAATGACTGATTGCTTTCACAAAGGAGGCAATGCTGTGGTTTTCCTAGCAACACATCAAGAGAAAATCAAGACTCAAGTTGATGATATAGCTGTGAAGCAAGGTTTTGTCCTAGAGAATCAAATTAAAATGAATGATAATCTGACAGAATCACATAATGTGATTGTTACAGAACTAAAGAATGTTGCAACTGCTCAGACTGAGGCAAGGACTAAAGCCATGGCAGATTTTGACAAGTAATTACAGGAAGGACTAGTTGCTGTCCAAACTGCAATTAAGGATTCTCAAAAGACTATTTCTACACAGCTGCTGAAGTTAAAGTCTTTCTATAAATATGGAGTTAATTTTCTTGATGAGCAAATCAGATTTCACAAAGATGACCTCAGGGATCATGTTGAAAGAGAAGTCATAAAGGGGGAGAGAGTGTTAGTCAAAGCTGGCTCTGATCATGCTAAATGGATCTCTAATAGCATCAGAGCCACACTTGGATATCTACCCCTTTGTGATGATGATAATGTGGCTGAGTCAGGTATACACCCTGCTTATTTTGGAGGTGATCAAGCTGAAGTTGCTCAAGTTATTTATCCTCCAGCTGATTTTGAAATGATCCACCAAGAAGTACAATTAATCTACAGCCCTCCTGAGGGTAATAAAAATGTTATCCATGAGAAAGTAGATATGCCAGTGCCAGAGGCAGTTTTGAACAAAGAGCAAGAAGCTCTATTGTCTAAGAAAAGATTCAGAGAACAGGCAGAGTTGAAGCCTGATTTTGAGCAGCGGAGTCCAACATTCAGGAACATTATACTGACTGCTTGAAAAGCTATAAAGGATCAGACCCATGATAGGGGCAAATGGTACACAGAACAAGAGTGGCAAAAGCATGAAGCTAGACAAGAAGCCATAGTTCAATATAGAAGAAAGGCTAAAGCTGGGAAGCTACCTCCTAATGCTCAGGAGCCTAACAAATATTTTCCAAATCCCTTTCACAACTTTGAAAGTCAATGAATAAGGGCTGAAGAGCAAAAGAAGAAAGATCTAAAGGGCAAGAAGCCAGTTGATGATATTGATGCTCCAATACAAGCCAAGATCCAATCAGGTAAATGCATAGTTATCAAGGAGCCAGAACAGCTTTAGATTAGATTTACTTGATTTTACAAATTTGTAATCTTTAGTGTTAAAATCTATGTAAACTTTTGATTAGAAACTTTTGAAAGTTGAAACAAAAAAATAATTAATGCTTATTGTGTTACATTATTATTCTGTGATGACATGCTATGTATGTTTTGTTATATAAGTTACCCTGTCATATAATGTTGCAATACATCATAATGTGTATTTGTTATGAATGGTGTATATCATTGACTAAGGGTTATGACTTCTCCAAATAGGGGGAGATTGTTGGGTACATTGGAAAATGTGTACCAGATTTGAAGAAGCCTCACCTTACTCAATGATATACTTCAAGGTATATTTGATGTTGTTTTGAGTTTATATGTGCAGATTAAGTAAATGCAGGAATGTAGAAAAAATTTCTAAGTCCATGTGTCAACACCACGAGAAGCTGTGTCGACACTTATGAAGGCTTGTGTCGACACTAGAGAAAAGTTGTGTCGATCCTTGGAGTTAATTGTGTTGACACTTGGAAAGGCTGTGTCGACACCATAAGAAACTTGTGTCGACATACAGAGGCAGTGTCGACATACAGAGAAGCATAGTCGACATCAACTGTGTCGACACACAGAGAAAGTTTAGTCGACATCAACTATGTCGACATACAGAGGCAGTATCGACACACAGAAGCTTATTCGACATCAACTGTGTCGACACCAAGAGGCAGTGTCGACACACAGAAGTCTTTGTCAACATCAACAGTGTCGAGACACAGGACTTGTGTCGACACACTACAGAGCTTCAATAAAGTTAAAGAGAAGAAGTGAATGTGTCGACACACAGAATCAGTGTCGACACATTCTACAGAAGCTGTGTCGAGAAGCAGCGTCAACACCAAAGGAGCTGTGTCGACACCATCAAGGCTTGTGTCGACACTTAGACTATTTGTGTCGACATATGATGAAGTTCAGTCACGACACTTTGCTGACAGACAAAATTTCAAGAAGTGATTGGATGACTTGACAGTTGTCGTTACCAACCGGTCTATTGCAAATGTCAGAGATGTCAGAAGTTTGTTAGAAACCGGATCAACCGGTTACCATGGAGAAAGTCTATATAAAGGCATTCTCCTTCAACAGATGATTAATGAGAGAAGAAAAACACAGATACTGAGATAGAATAAAAAGAAGAATTTGGAGAGAGAGAGCTTCATCTACTCAAGTGCAGTTGCTGAACCAGGCTACTAAGAAGGATTCAGATTGTGATCTGAATATCATTAAAGAAGCTGATCGAATATCAACTTCATAGGAGATTCAACCATACTGAGTTCATATTCAAGAAGCTTTGAATAAAGCTAAGAGTGTTTGTTCTCTGCCATCAGATTCTTCCAAGAACTGATCAAGAAGCCATCCATCCATTCTCTCTCTACCAGGGTGGTGGTTAAATACATTGTTAAATCTATTTTCTATAGGATCTTTATAAGATCTGAGTTGTAAGCCTGTGTTTATAAAGGCTGAGTGTAGGAGAGTATTTTCTCTAAGTGGTAGGCCTTGTTGAAGGCTGAGGTAGGGATGTGAGCCTGAGTTGTAGGAGATTCTGATCTCTGAGTGTAGGCCTTGTGTAGGCTGAGGTAGGGCAGTTTTCCTGAGCTGTAGGAGTGTGGACTCACTCTGAGTTGCAGGAGCCTTGTTGGGTTCTGAGCTGTAAGATCTGAGGATCTGAGGTGAAGAGAAGAAGTTAGGCCGAATCTAGCACACTGCTAGATAGGAGAAGGGGGAAAGTGGATGTACCCATACCTTAGGGAACCACTATAAAAACTGTGTGCACTCTGTGATTGAATGATTCTGTGAATTCTGTGCTGTGTTAGCTGTAGAACTAGCTATTACAGATTAATTAACAGAATAGATATTCTACTTTAGAAGAAAAAAGAATTACACCTATTCACCGACCCCCCTCTAGGTGGTTAGGCACTAATTCTTACACAGTTGAATGCTTTGATGCGGATGATGAAGGAGTCCTGGGGCAAATCTTCTTCATTCATGGTGGGACAGGAACCGAGTCTACTCAGAAGTCCTCAATTTCCATAGTCACTCGAGTAGAGGTTGCCTCTTCCTCTTCCTCTGCTCCATCAGGGGAGGACATCACTTTTGTCCAAGCTGATCTACCTCAAACGGCCAATCCATTTGATGATGTAGTCGTGATTAAGGGTGTTATTGGAGATTTTACGGTTGACAGGATTCTCATTGATACTGGTAGCTCAGTCAACGTGCTGCTTAAATCAAACGTTGAGGCCCTGAAGACTGGAAAGCCCCTGCTTTCCAACGATGGGCCAGTCTACGACTTCTCTGGTGAGAGAAAAGAAGTTGAAGGAAGCGTCACAATACCTGTAAAGCTTGGAGGAGAAACCAAGCAGGTTCAATTCATTGTGGTTGACGCTCCCAGTAGTTATGACGCCATCTTCGGTAGACCATTGTTGAGCAAGTATCAAGCAGTGGTCTCAACTTACCACCTCGCGATCAAAATTTTTGCAAATGGATGGATGTGCAGGGTCAGGAGTGACCCAAGGAGAGCAAGGGAATGTTATGTTCGCACTGTCAACATGGTTGAAGCCAGTACTTCCATTGCTCCAGCAGCAGCTGCAGAAGACCCTTCAAGTTCAAAAACTGCTGCAGATGGAGGAGCTCACCTGGAACATTCCCAGGTGACGCAAGCAGTTCCCATTGCTGAGGGGGAGGAGAGGAAGCTTTCCATCAACTCGGAGTTGCCTGAAGATCAGACGGCCAAGTTGAACTATTGCTTACTGAAGAACCTGGATGTCTTCGCCTGGTCAGCGGAGGACATGCCGGGCGTGGATCTGGATGTTGCTTGCCACCACCTTAATGTTGATCCAAACTTCAAGCTTGTGCAGTAGAAGAAAAGACATATGGCAACGAAGCTTGCTGAACCAATAAGAGAGGAGGTCGCTAAGTTCCTCACGGCAAATTTTATTTGTGAAATTAAATACCGTACCTGGATATCCAATATTGTAATGGTTTAGAAACCAGGAGTGAAGTGGTGCATGTGTGTATATTTTACAAAGCTTAATAAAGCGTGCCCCAAAGATTGTTACCCCTTGCCTCAGATAGATTCTTTAGTTGATTCTGCGGTAGGGTACTCCTTTATGAGTTTTTTAGATGCATTTTCTGGTTACCACCAAATAAGAATGCATAAACCTGACGTTCCTCATACGTCATTCATTACCAATGATGGTTACTACTGTTACCTTGTGATGCCCTTTGCGCTTAAAAATACTGGTGCAACCTACCAACTCATGACGGACAATGTATTTAAGCAACAGAAAGGAAGAAACCTAAAAATGTACATAGACGATCTCTTGATTAAAAGCAAGTCTTTTTCACTGCACCTGCAAGATCTAGCAGAGACGTTCGCTACTCTGCATAGATATAAAATGAAGCTCAACCCGTCGAAGTGTACCTTTGGGGCGAGTAAGGGGAAGTTCCTCAGTCACCTCCTTAGTCCAGAAGGGCTTGCCCCCAATCCAGATAAAGTAAAAGCTATTCTTGATATACCTCCCCCCACCCCCAGTTCACCTAAGGAAGTTCAACAATTAGGGGGGAGGTTAGAAGGTCATGGGAGGTTCCTCTCTCGTGTTGGAGACAAGAGTTCTTCTTTCTTTAAAACTCTTCAAGGAGCGTCCAAATTTGAGTGGACAGAAGAGTGTTCTCAGGCCTTTGAGCAGTTAAAGAAGCACCTGACTTCAAATCCATTGCTCCAAAGTCCCCATTCAGGGGAGAAGCTTTTCTTGTACTTAGGAGTTGGCCCTGAGGCGGTCAACTCTATTCTTCTTCGAGAAGAGAGTACAAAACAGTTCCAGATTTATTATGTTAGCCATATTCTGAAGAGTGCAGAGACACGATATCCGATTCTGGAAAAGTTAGCCTTGGCACTAGTTATGTCTACTCGTAGACTCTGTCCGTACTTCAAAGCACACTCAATTCAAGTTGTTACTGATCAACCTTTGAAAAGTGTGTTGGAGAAACTTGAGCATTCTGGCAGATTAGCCAAATGGGTAATAGAATTGAGTGAATTTGAAATTTCTTATGTTCCCAGGACAGCTATCAAATCTCAAGTTCTAGCAGACTTCTTGATTGACACGGCAGAGTCTAGTGATAATACGGTTTGCAGTCAATTTTATTAGGATATTTTCGGGGTTTTAAAGCAAATCATGTCTTGTAAAGTACTTATTTTGATTCCCCTTTGTATATATTTTTGTCGCTAATGCATTTTTTCTGCTTTTTGCAGGTTTTCACGGCTTTCAGCCGAATTTTGCTGTGACACGCCCCAAGGTCACGCCCTACCCGAGCGTGTACCTAGGGCGTGTAACCCAGAGGAATGAAGCAATTGGTCTGAAACTGCATTCCGTGGAAACTTAGTGTACACGCCCTCTGTCATGCCCGTGTCACATCCGACACGGGCGTGTTCTAGAGGCGTGTCCTCAGGTTCCGAGGAATCGCCGCAACGCGCTCGTTTTTCCCGCTCCACCGTCGCACCGAATGTGTCACGCCCCAGGGTCACGCCTGACCCGGGCATGACATATGGGCGTGTACTGCAGCAATTCCGCCCGTCACCTCCAGCATTCAATTTCAGCTCAACAAAGTCACGCCGCAAAGAACACGCCCCAGGTACACGCCCTACCAGGGCGTGACATGTGGGTGTGTACTCCAGCTACTTCGCCAGAATTATATTCCTGCCCGAAAAAGTCGCGCCGAATGTGTCACGCCCCAGGGTCACGCCCGACCCGGGCATGACAGGGGGGCGTGATCCGACCCGAAAAATTCTATAAATAGAGCCCAACTCTAAGGGTTCAGGGACACTTTTTGGATTGAGAGGGGAGGTTCTGTCCTTTGTATTTTTGAACTTTTTTAAGCATGTCTCTTTATTTTTAGTTCTTAGCTCTAGCTTTATGCTTTCCCTGTATTAGTTCCTAGCTTCGTTCTGTAGTATAATGTTAATGATAGTGTAGTTTACATTTCCATGCACTTGTAATCTCTGGTTTTCAAGCTGTAAGATCCATGTTTCCATTAATAAAAAGTGTTGTTTTCTTTTTCCTTTCTGCTCTGTTTTCATTATTCTTCTTCTACTCATCCCCCCTCTTCCACCTCACCATGATTAACTAATCCTCCATGTACTCGATCTTGATGATCCGAGGTTCGAGTGATTAGGTTATGATGCTTTGAATCTTACCTTTTCTTTTTAGGGTTTAGCTTTGAATTACTCTTGATTTATCACGGGTTGGAGGTATATCATCGATATATACTCTCCACCTTTGCTTTCATTCTGGGCTAGCCGAGAGGCCGAAAGTTTGAAATGAGCACTCAAGAGTAAAGGTAGTTGTTCGCACCCCTCGAGAGAGGCAGACGTTTAAATCTCCCGGATCGGAGTAAAATCCAATAGCGGGGTTCACCGCATAAATCGAGTTTTAGGCCTCCGATTTAGGCGAGAGTCGGTCGGACCTTCCTAAACTTAGTTAGGCACGACCTTCGAGAGAAGCGTGTTGATGAACTGTAAATATACGTATTTTTATGCACATTAATTTAGTCATTTTCATTTATTTTCGTCGTTTTTACTTATTTTTGTTCAATAAAATGTTCCTATTCTTGTAAATTTGCTTCTAACTTGTTTTATTTTATTTTGCAGAAAAATTCCAAAATCTGCCAAAATTTGGGAAGTACACGCCCGTGACACATTGGTCACGCCCGTGACCGGGCCGTGACTGCGCATTTCCCGTGAAATCGGAAAATTTCTGAAGTTCAAGCTTGACACGCCTGGGGTCACGCCCGTGTCACCCGACACGGGGCGTGACCCAAGCCCGTGTCCTCTCCTCTCGACGAATTCATCTCGACGATCGTCGAGTGTCGACACCAACAGTCACGCCCGTGACATGGGGCGTGACTCAATTTCCGCTCGATGATTTCGACTCGACACTTTCCACTCGACATTCGTCGAGTGTCGACACCAACTGTCACGCCCAGCGTCACGCCCGTGACCTGGGGCGTGACCTTTCCAGCTAGCCCGACAAGATGCTGTCGAAGACTTTCGGCGCAACCCGCGCCCGGTTCTACCTCCCCGACACGCCCAGAGTCACGCCCGTGACCTGGGGCGTGACTGCCGCGAACTCAGCCCGAAGTCAACTTTCCTGTCCAATCGCCAGCCGCCTTCATGAATAGTACTGTCACGCCCCCCCTACACGCCCGTGACCGAGGGCGTGTACTTAGAAATTTTTTCCTATAAATAGCCCAGTTCTATAAGGTCCAAGGGTTCAGATTTTTGGGCCAATTTAGTGTCTTTTTGTGGGCTGCATCCGTGATTTCTAAGGCTATGTAAGGAGATTTCTCCCTTTTTTATTTCAATTCTTGTTTTGCTTTAGCTTTAGCCCTTTGTAATAGCTTGTAATAGTTTCATTTTAATCAATAAAAAGTTAAATTTTCTCTTCATATATGGCTTTGGAATGAACACTTGTGCCCACTTTCCTTCTCCTTTTTATTCTTAGTTTCATCTTTGTTCTTCATTTTTGAAAAGTGTGTGTGTGTGTGTATGAGTGTAACATGCTTACTTTACATGTTTTTTTTACTTGTTTTCATGCTTAGGGATGATAGGTTTTCCTCTTTACATGCCTTTAATTTTTCTCAAGTTAGGTTTTGTTTGAAATTTATGAAATGATGAATTAGGTTTTTCTTTTTTTTCTTGTCTTCTTTTAATTTCTTCAACATCTTCACTCTTATGAATGTGTAAAAGAGTTACTAAAGTTTCTTTTGTTTTTTTTTACTTAGCTTTATTTTAGGATGAAAACCCTTTTTTCTTCTTTCTCTTTTATTTCAACTTTTTTAGCTCTTTTATGAAATCCTAGGAATGAAAATGTTGAAATTTTAATTTTCCAAAAAACTTTGGTTTTTAATTTGTTTTGAAAAACTTTTGTCTTCTAAAATTGTAATTTCTTCTTTTTATTTGTTTTTGGCAAAACCTATGCTTGAAAAAGTTAAAATTTTAATTTTTAGGTAACTTTCATTTTGCTTTTTATTTGTGTGTGTGAGTGTATGAGCCTAAATTTCCTTTTGATCTTCTTAATCTTCATGAAGAGTTTGTGAGTGTAGGTGTATAACTTTTATGCTTTGATTCAAATTGTGTAGAGTGTGTGAGTGTAGGTGTTAAATTTTAATGCTTTCTTTTAATTGCTTTTCTTTAATGTTTTATTCAAATTATGTAGAGTGTGTGAGTGTAGGTGTTAGCTTTATTGCTTTCTTGAATTCTCTTATGGAGTGTGCGTGTCTTTGTGTATTTATTTCTGCCTACTTATTAAGAGTTAAATGGCGCATCGCTTTCATTTCAGTCCTACTCATTTGAGTAGGACTCGTTATTTTCTTTCTTTATTTTTCCGCCTACTCACTTGAGTCAAATGGCCGGACCTTATTTCAGTCCTACTCGTTTGAGTAGGACTTGCAATTTTTCTTTCTTTATTTTTCCGCCTACTCACTTGAGTTAAATGGCCGGACTTTATAGCCCTGTAATCGCATTTATTTTCTCCTACTCATTTGAGTAGGACTCGCTTTCATTTCAGTCCTACTCGTTTGAGTAGGACTTGCAATTTTCAGCTTTTGTTTACCGCCCCCACTCGTTTGAGTGGGACTCGCAAATTATAAATATGCAATTTTCTTTTATGTGTAACTTAATTTCTGTTTAATTTATAATTTGGAGTGTGCGTGAGTTCTCGTTTTAGTTAACTTTTTAGCTTTCTAAATGTTGTTATTTTTCTTGTGTCCCTTTCTTATAAACGCTTAGTGTTTAATTTCGAACTCGCGCCTCACTAAATTATAAGCCGTCCCCATACCGATGAGTGGCTAATTGCTATTAGCCTCGGCATCGAAGAGCATTGGGACATTTGAAATGATTTATAATAATTGAAGCTCTTTATTTTCATTTTAATTTAAGCACTTAAGGTTTACCCCGGGTTTACGACGCGTAGGACCACATAATCGATGTGTGGGCCCTATTTCCGTAGTCCATATGCTAGCTAGCCGAGAGGCTGTGCATATGGACCGATCACCCCTGGGTAAATAGAGTTGCGTGCATACCCTCGAGAGAGGACTAGCGTAATTCTACCGGATTGGGTTCCCCACCCAATAGCGGGGTTCTTAGCGTAAAGCGGGCGTTAAGAGAAATCCTTCGTCGGACTAACGTTCGGTCGAATAGTCTTAACGTTCAGGTGAGCAATATTCCTAGAGATAAGTGCGCTCACATTTGTGGAACCTCCACGGCCAAGTTGCCTTATTATTAATTTGAAAATTAAGTCCTATAATTATTAAAAATTATTTTAGTCTTAATCCGATTCGATGCCGAGCGTTAACCCTTCATCGAATATTTTCTAAATCGTTTTTTTTTCGCTCCTTTGCTTTTCCACCTTTTATTAAGTAAAAAAAATCCACCTTACTTTCAGTAAAATAATAGTCCTCCCGGAGGAGTAAGAATAGTCAACGCGACCCCGAGAACAATACGACCTCGGTATTCCCCCGAATATCGAGTACTACTTGCGATAGGTGCACTTGCCTACCCGAGCGAGCCCGCGGCGATCGACTCACCGAACCAACCACAGTAAGAGTCTATTCGCGGGCGCATCAAGTTTTTGGCGCCGTTGCCGGGGAGTCTCTTTTCGAGTTGCTATTTTGAATTCCGGAGTCTATTAATTTTACTTATTTTCTATAAAACAAAAAAAAACTAAAAACTTTATTTTAAAAACAAAAAAAAGTTTATTTTTGTTTTATTTTTGTTTGGGTGTATGACCCGAGGACAACCCTCAGAGTCTGAAGATTTAGACTTCGACCCTGAGATCGAACGCTCTCTTGCGCGTATCCGATCTCATCGCCGAAATCCTTCTTTAGATCCCGAGGAATCTATCGGAGAACCCACTGTTGTAGTTATGGCCGCGCCTAACCTTCCCCCGGCGGCCGAGCGTACTATGTCCTATTACGCCCGGCCTAACCTGGATGATTCTGGGTCGAGTATTGTTCGCCCTGCGGTGGCCAATAATAATTTTGAAATTAAGTCAAGTGTTATTCAAATGGTCCAAAACGCCGTACAGTTCGATGGACTGCTGGATGAGGACCCGAATGTCCACTTGTCCAATTTCTTGGAGATATGCGACACCTTCAAGATTAATGGCGTCACTGATGACGCCATTCGTTTGCGCTTATTTCCTTTTTCCCTTAAGTCCAAAGCCAAGGCGTGGTTGAATGCCCTCCCGCGAGGATGTATCACCACGTGGGCTGAGTTGACGGAACGGTTCCTAACGAAGTACTTTCCGCCCGCAAAAACTGCAAAGTTGCGGGCGGACATTTCTTCGTTTGTGCAGAACGATCATGAGTCTCTATACGAGACGTAGGAACGGTTTAAGGAATTCCTCTGCCGTTGCCCGCACCACGCGCTGCCAACGTGGTTGCAAGTTCAAATTTTTTATAATGGGCTGAATTTTCAGACGCGTCAAATGATTGACGCGGCTGCCGGGGGTACGCTTAACAACAAAACCCCCGAGGCCGCCCAGGCTTTATTCGAAGAGATGGCTATGAACGCCTATCAATGGAACGTCCCGCGGGGACGGCCAAAGCCGGCGGCTGGTCTTTTTGAAGTGGATGCCACTGCTCTCTTGACCCTTCAAGTTGAAAGGTTAACAAAGCAGGTGGCGGAGATGTCTGCTGCCTCCTCCACTCCGCCTTGTTTTATTCCCCCTAATGTCTGCGTAGCTGAAGAGTTCGTGGACTTCATGGGAAATTCGGGTCGTCCTCCCTTCAACCCCAACAACAACCCTTATAGTAATAACTATAATCCGGGTTGGAGGAATCACCGCAACTTCTCGTGGAGCAACCCGAATAATGCTCAGCGTCCCCCTATTTCTTATGCGCCCGGATTTCTTCCTCCTCCTCCTCTTCCGAAACCCTCCCCGATGGAGGAAACTTTTTTGAAGTATATTGCGTCCAACGAGTCAAATATCCGGAACATCACCGGATCGCTAAAAACACTCGAACAACAGGTTGGACAGCTGGCGAGGATGATGTCCGAGCGCGCGCTCGGGGCACTGCCGGGAAACACGGAGCCCAATCCGCGGGAGAACGCCAACGCTATAACCCTCCGTAGCGGAAAGGAGGTGGTCGATCCAAAACGGACCGACCCTCAGGTACATATTTCACCTCCGACCCCTCTTCCCCCTTCTTCGCTTACGCTGCCTTTACCTATTATAAAAGAAAAAATTATTTTAAACAAGGCTCTTCCGTATCCGCATAAGTTAGAAAACGAGCGTAAGGACGCGCAATATGAAAAATTTATTTTTTTATTAAAACAAAATCACATTAATGTTCCTTTTTGCGAGGCTATCTCGCAAATGCCCAAATATTCGAAATTTTTAAAAGAACTACTTTCTAATAAACGTAAATTAGAGGATATTTCGCATGTATTTCTCAACGCTGTCTGCTCGGCGGCCCTTACTAATAAATTGCCCGCAAAACAAAACGACCCGGGACGGTTTTCCATCCCGTGCCTTTTTGGCGATATATTAGTAAAGTACGCCTTAGCTGATTTAGGGGCTAGCATTAATCTGATGCCGTTCTCGCTCTTTTCGCGTCTAGGTTTGGGTACTCCTAGTCCTACGAATATGCGCATCCAATTAGCGGATCGCTCGGTTAAGTTCCCTATCGGGGTAGTGGAGGACGTCCTTGTCCGAGTCGACAAGTTTACCTTCTCGGTAGACTTCGTCATCTTAGATATCGAGGAGGACGCCGAGGTACCAATAATACTCGGTCGCCCTTTTCCGCCACCTCCCGCGCACTAATAGATGTTAGTAATGGTAGCCTTCTCCTCAGAGTAGGCGATGACCAAGTTACTTTCTCTATTAATCCCTCGATGGACAATTTGTCATCGAGCGACGATTTCTGCTATTCTTTAGATACCTTTTTCGGAGATCGTTCTTCTCCCATTTTCGAGTCCATATTTTTAAATGACGATATTTATGCGCTCGAAAACTTTAACTGCGATGAGGATACGTCTATAGACTTGCCTTTCGAACCAATTGGTAAGAAAGACATAGGAATTAAAACCTCCCTAGAAGAACCGCCCATCCTAGACCTCAAACCCTTACCCGCCTCGCTCAAGTACGCTTTTTTGGGAAAAGGTGATACGCTCCCCGTTATCATTTCTTCGGACTTGAGTGATTCGGAGACTTCCGATTTATTGGAAGTTTTGTTTAAACATCGCCACGCAATTGCGTGGCAAATCTCTGACTTAAAGGGGATTAGCCCCTTCTTTTGCACCCATAAGATTTTCCTTAACGATAATTGCCGCAAAACGATTCAGCCGCAGCGTCGTCTTAACCCAAACATGAAAGACGTCGTTAAAGCCGAAATCATTAAGTTATTAGATGCGGGAATTATCTACCCTATTTCGGACAGTGCATGGGTTAGTCCCGTGCATGTCGTACCCAAGAAGGGCGGTCTTACCGTAGTGGCGAATGAGCATAACGAGCTTGTCCCAACTCGTACTGTTACGGGTTGGCGAGTGTGCATCGACTATAGGAAACTTAATGACGCCACCCGCAAGGACCATTTTCCTCTGCCATTTCGAGACCATATTTTAGAGCGTTTATCCGGTCATCCGTATTATTGTTTTCTTGATGGATTATCGGGGTTTTTCCAAATCCCCATTTCCCCCGATGATCAAGAGAAAACAACTTTTACTTGCCCGTTCGGCACCTTCGCATATCGAAGAATGCCATTTGGACTCTGCAACGCGCCAGCTACATTCCAAAGATGTATGCTAGCGATCTTTGGTGAGCTAGTAGAAGACATTATGGAAGTCTTTATGGATGACTTTTCTGTTTTCGGACACTCTTTTCCCGATTGCCTTCACAATTTAGATCGTGTCCTTCAACGGTGCGAGGACACAAGCCTTGTTTTAAATTGGGAAAAATGCAACTTTATGGTTCGAGGAGGTTTGGTCCTCGGCCATATGATTTCGTCTAAGGGGATAGAGGTGGATAAGGCCAAGATAGAAATTATAGAAAAACTCCCGCATCCAACAAACGTAAAACCTATTAGGAGTTTCTTAGGCCATGCGGGCTTTTATCGACGCTTCATTCAAGACTTTTCAAAAATAACAAAGCCGCTAACCCACCTCTTGGAAAAGGAATCACGTTTCATCTTTAGTAGCGAATACGAGTCCGCCTTTAATTTAATAAAACAAAAACTTATCTCTTCACCAATTTTAGTGGCCCCTAATTGGTCCCTTCCGTTCGAAATAATGTGCGACGCTAGTGATATTGCCTTAGGTTCCGTTCTTGGCCAACGCGTAGAAAAACATTTTCATCCTATTTATTATGCTAGCAAGACGCTCACTTCCGCACAAGTAAATTACACGACAACGGAAAAGGAACTCTTAGCCGTCGTTTTCGCTTTCGATAAGTTTCGCTCGTATATAACGCTATCTAAAGTTATCGTTTTTACCGATCACTCCGCGCTTAAATATTTATTAGCTAAAAATGATGCGAAGCCCCGCCTTCTTCGATGGATTCTCCTCCTACAAGAGTTTGATTTGGAGATCCGAGATAAGCGGGGAGCGGAAAATCTAGCGGCAGACCACCTCTCCCGTTTAGAAAATCCGGGTGCGGAAGCGCTCGTCGAATCTGAAATAAATGACAGATTCCCCGAGGAACGCCTTCTTGCCATTAATAAATCTTCGTCATCTTCGCCTTGGTTCGCAGATTTTGCAAATTTCTTAGTAGCGCGGGTCCTTCCAAAAGAGTTTTCCAGTCATCAAAAGAAGAAATTCTTTTCTGACTTGAAAAATTTCTTTTGGGAGGACCCATTTCTTTTTCGTATCTGCACGGACCAAGCGGTCCGAAGATGCGTTGCGGGTGTGGAGTGCTTACAAATTCTTAAGCACTGCCACGAGGGTCCAGCCGGTGGGCATTATCAAGCCAACCGGACCGCTCGGAAGATGCTAGAGGCGGGCTACTTTTGGCCCACTCTCTTCAAAGACGCACATAATTTTGTGCGCGCATGTGATAGCTGTCAGCGGTCGGGTAACATCTCTCGTCGCGACGAGATGCCCCAAAACATGTTTTTAGAGTGCGAAGTCTTCGATTTGTGGGGCATAGATTTTGTTGGCCCCCTACCTCCATCTTTCAAAAATATGTATATTTTAGTGGCGGTCGACTACGTATCAAGGTGGGCGGAAGCGCAAGCTCTCCCCACCAACGATGCGCGAGTCGTCGTTACATTTCTTAAAAAATTATTTTCTCGCTTCGGCACGCCTCGCGCAATTGTTAGTGATAGGGGAACGCATTTCTGTAACGCTCTTATGGCTAAGACGTTAGCTAAATACGGAGTCACACACAAGCTTGCCACCCCCTACCACCCGCAAACAAGTGGCCAAGTCGAGGTAGTAAATCGAGAGATTAAGCAAATTTTAGAAAAAACCGTTTCGCTAAATAGGAAAGATTGGTCCGTTAAACTCGACGATGCGTTGTGGGCATATCGGACGGCATACAAAACCGCTATTGGATGTACGCCGTTCCGGTTAGTCTACGGCAAAGCGTGCCATTTACCCGTAGAATTAGAACATCGCACACTTTGGGCTTTAAAACTCTTAAACCTCGACTCCAACTTAGCCGCTCAGAATAGAAAACTGCAACTAAACGAGCTCGATGAATGGCATGCGAACGCTTACGAGAGCAATAAATTCTATAAGGAGCGCTCTAAGTTATATCACAATCGACATTTAAAGTCCCCAAAAATATTTTCTCCGGGCGATCTTGTCCTTTTTTATAATTCACGCCTTAAGCTTTTTCCGGGTAAACTAAAATCTAGATGGTCCGGTCCCTTCTTAGTTGAAGAAGTCTTTCCATATGGGACCGTACTCGTCTCCCACCCGGAAAGAGGTTCGTTTAAAGTAAACGGTCATCGGCTTAAGTTATACATCGCGGGCGACCCAGTGATCGAGCATTACAAAACCATAACCCTCCTAGATTTATAAATCCGCCAAAATAAGTCAAGCTACACGACTATAAACAAAGCGCTCCTGGGAGGCACCCCTCGCTTATCTTTTTCGCCCTTTCCTCATTACCTTTGCTGCTTTTTCTAATAAACGCAGGGTTTCTGATCGGTCTTCCCCACCGCGTTTCAGGGAAGCTTCTACCCCCTTCCCTTTCTTTTCTTTGTACATATTGTCTTTCCTTTCTGTTCCGCATACTTACGATACAACATTGGGGACAATGTTGGACTTAAGTATGGGGGTATTTTCGTGCTTTACTTTCTGCACTTCATTTTTTTCTGCATTTCAAAAAATACAAAAAAATACATATAACAACAAAACAAAAACAAAAAAATTAAAAAAAAAATATTAAAATGAAACAAAAAAATTGTAAATGAAAAAATCCAAAAAAATTAAAAAACATATTAAAATGAAACAAAAAAAATTTTAAATGAAAAAATCCAAAATTTTTTTTGTTTTGTTCTCTTTCTTTCTTTTTTTCCAAAAAACTCAAAAAACAATTACAAAAAAAGAGAAAACAAAAAAAATATATATTTAGTTTCACTTTGTAAATAATTTTTGTACTTCCTTTTTTCTCTCTCCCCCTTACTCATTCTTGTAAAAACCTTTTTTTTTTCTCTCCCATATTTTTAATTTTTTTTATGAAAATTCTCTTAAAATCAATTTTTCAAAAAAATTGAGAAAAACAAAAATGCAAAAAAAGATAATAAATGAAAAACACAAAAAAAAATGATAATAAAAACTATAAAAATCAAACAAAAAAATGTTTTGCAACAAATAAATTAAATATTCCATACTTAACTTTTCTGCTATCCAAAAATTCTGTTCTGAGTTTATTTATATGTGAATACTATTAATTCTCTGTTTGCTACCCGTTTGTTAATTATTGATTGAAGCATTTACATAGCCGGGGTTAAGTTTTAAAGAATTCTTTATGCTTTGTTAAAACTAGCGAACTCGTTTTAGGCACTACTTCTAATTTTTCATTAATAGGAGCACGTATATTATGTTAGGAAATAACGACTATAGAATTCAATTATACTTACTTTTAGCTTTCTGAAAAAAATTGGGACGTACAAATTATTAAGGTTGCTCTCAAAAATTTTTAGGATTACAATCTAGTTTTCCTTTCTCCCCTTACTTTTCATGACCTACTTGGCATGAAAAATTTTATCCTTAAAAGATCCTATGTCAATGAGAATAAGATTTCGTTCCGTAAACATAGGCACCTAATAATTTTAAAAGATTATATAGGGAGTAAGAGGATAAAATTCATTACTCCTACAAATATACATTGGGTTAATTTTTCTTATGAAGTTGAAAAACAAAAATCATATTAGGAAAATAAGATTTCGTTTTCCTAATAATCCAAAAGAAAAAAATGGAGGTTCGAGAAAAAATTACCTCACCTCAAATATCAAAACCCTCTTCATAAACCCACTACCCCCTTAGCCAATTACACGATTCTAGAATTAATTCAAAAATCTTTTTGAGAGCATAATTAGTAAATTGTATTATTTCCGGTAGCACTCGTATAAGCTAGAGTTCTTATAATTCCAAACTATTTTCGTTAATCTAACCATTTCAAATATTGCCTTCTATTTGATTACATCAAGAAGTCTTTTGGCCAAAACTTTTGCGCTATTTAAATCATCTACATAATTTTAGGACTTAACTCTTACACCCCGTATATTTATTTCGATCTCTCTTATAATTAATTAAGCGATAGCCAAAACTTAGAGTTTTTTTTATTCCTTATAGATTCACCTCAAACTTTTGCTCTGGAATAGCAAAAGCCTAAGTATGGGGGTATTTGATGAACTGTAAATATACGTATTTTTATGCACATTAATTTAGTCATTTTTATTTATTTTCGTCGTTTTTACTTATTTTTGTTCAATAAAATGTTCCTATTCTTGTAAATTTGCTTCTAACTTGTTTTATTTTATTTTGCAGAAAAATTCCAAAATCTGCCAAAATTTGGGAAGTACACGCCTGTGACACATTGGTCACGCCCGTGACCGGGCCGTGACTGCGCATTTCCCATGAAATCGGAAAATTTCTGAAGTTCAAGCTTGACACGCCTGGGGTCACGCCCGTGTCACCCGACACGGGGCATGACCCAAGCCCGTGTCCTCTCCTCTCGACGAATTCATCTCGACGATCGTCGAGTGTCGACACCAACAGTCACGCCCAGCGTCACGCCCGTGACATGGGGCGTGACTCAATTTCCGCTCGACGATTTCGACTCGACACTTTCCACTCGACATTCGTCGAGTGTCGACACCAACTGTCATGCCCAGCGTCATGCCCATGACCTGGGGCGTGACCTTTCCAGCTAGCCCGACAAGATGCTGCCGATGACTTTCGGCGCAACCCACGCCCGGTTCTACCTCCCCGACACGCCCAGAGTCACGCCCGTGACTTGGGGCGTGACAGCCGCGAACTCAGCCCGAAGTCAACTTTCCTGTCCAATCGCCAGCCGCCTTCATGAATAGTACTGTCACGCCCCCCCCCCCTACACGCCCGTGACCGAGGGCGTGTACTTAGAAATTTTTTCCTATAAATAGCCCAGTTCGGTAAGGTCCAAGGGTTCAGATTTTTGGGCCAATTTAGTGTCTTTTGTGGGCTGCATCCGTGATTTCTAAGGCTATGTAAGGAGATTTCTCCCTTTTTTATTTCAATTCTTGTTTTGCTTTAGCTTTAGCCCTTTGTAATAGCTTGTAATAGTTTCATTTTAATCAATAAAATGTTAAATTTTCTCTTCATATATGGCTTTGGAATGAACACTTGTGCCCACTTTCCTTCTCCTTTTTATTCTTAGTTTCATCTTTGTTCTTCATTTATGAAAAGTGTGTGTGTGTGTATGAGTGTAACATGCTTACTTTACATGTTTTTTTTTACTTGTTTTCATGCTTAGGGATGATAGGTTTTCCTCTTTACATGCCTTTAATTTTTCTCAAGTTAGGTTTTGTTTGAAATTTATGAAATGATGAATTAGGTTTTTCTTTTTTTTCTTGTCTTCTTTTAATTTCTTCAACATCTTCACTCTTATGAATGTGTAAAAGAGTTACTAAAGTTTCTTTTGTTTTTTTACTTAGCTTTATTTTAGGATGAAAACCCTTTTTTCTTCTTTCTCTTTTATTTCAACTTTTTTAGCTCTTTTATGAAATCCTAGGAATGAAAATGTTGAAATTTTAATTTTCCAAAAAACTTTGGTTTTTAATTTGTTTTGAAAAACTTTTGTCTTCTAAAATTGTAATTTCTTTTTTTTATTTGTTTTTGGCAAAACCTATGCTTGAAAAAGTTAAAATTTTAATTTTTAGGTAACTTTCATTTTGCTTTTTATTTGTGTGTGTGAGTGTATGAGCCTAAATTTTCTTTTGATCTTCTTAATCTTCATGAAGAGTGTGTGAGCGTAGGTGTATAACTTTTATGCTTTGATTCAAATTGTGTAGAGTGTGTGAGTGTAGGTGTTAAATTTTAATGCTTTCTTTTAATTGCTTTCCTTTAATGCTTTATTCAAATTATGTAGAGTGTGTGAGTGTAGGTGTTAGCTTTATTGCTTTCTTGAATTCTCTTATGGAGTGTGTGTGTCTTTGTGTATTTATTTCCGCCTACTCATTAAGAGTTAAATGGCGCATCGCTTTCATTTCAGTCATACTCATTTGAGTAGGACTCGTTATTTTCTTTCTTTATTTTTCCGCCTACTCACTTGAGTCAAATGGCCAGACCTTATTTCAGTCCTACCCGTTTGAGTAGGACTTGCAATTTTTCTTTCTTTATTTTTCCGCCTACTCACTTGAGTTAAATGGCCGGACTTTATAGCCCTGTAATCGCATTTATTTTCTCCTACTCATTTGAGTAGGACTCGCTTTCATTTCAGTCCTACTCGTTTGAGTAGGACTTGCAATTTTCAGCTTTTATTTACCGCCCCCACTCGTTTGAGTGGGACTCGCAAATTATAAATATGCAATTTTCTTTTATGTGTAACTTAATTTCTGTTTAATTTATAATTTGGAGTGTGCGTGAGTTCTCGTTTTAGTTAACTTTTTAGCTTTCTAAATGTTGTTATTTTTCTTGTGTCCCTTTCTTATAAATGCTTAGTGTTTAATTTCGAACTCGCGCCTCACTAAATTATAAGCCGTCCCCATACCGATGAGTGGCTAATCGCTATTAGCCTCGGCATCGAAGAGCATTGGGACATTTGAAATGATTTATAATAATTGAAGCTCTTTATTTTCATTTTAATTTAAGCACTTAAGGTTTACCCCGGGTTTACGACGCGTAGGACCACATAATCGATGTGTGGGCCCTATTTCCGTAGTCCATATGCTAGCTAGCCGAGAGGCCGTGCATATGGACCGATCACCTCTGGGTAAATAGAGTTGCGTGCATACCCTCGAGAGAGGACTAGCGTAATTCTACCGGATTGGGTTCCCCACCCAATAGCGGGGTTCTTAGCGTAAAGCGTGCGTTAAGAGGAATCCTTCGTCGGACTAACGTTCGGTCGAATAGTCTTAACGTTCAGGTGAGCAATATTCCTAGAGATAAGTGCGCTCACATTTGTGGAACCTCCACGGCCAAGTTGCCTTATTATTAATTTGAAAACTAAGTCCTATAATTATTAAAAATTATTTTAGTCTTAATCCGATTCGATGCCGAGCGTTAACCCTTCATCGAATATTTTCTAAATCGTTTTTTTTCGCTCCTTTGCTTTTCCACCTTTTATTAAGTAAAAAAAATCCACCTTACTTTCAGTAAAATAATAGTCCTCCCGGAGGAGTAAGAATAGTCAACGCGACCCCGAGAACAATACAACCTCGGTATTCCCCCGAATATCGAGTACTACTTGCGATAGGTGCACTTGCCTACCCGAGCGAGCCCGCGGCGATCGACTCACCGAACCAACCACAGTAAGAGTCTGTTCGCGGGCGCATCAAGTTTTTGGCGCCGTTGCCGGGGAGTCTCTTTTCGAGTTGCTATTTCGAATTCCGGAGTCTATTAATTTTACTTATTTTCTATAAAACAAAAAAAAACTAAAAACTTTATTTTAAAAACAAAAAAAAGTTTATTTTTGTTTTATTTTTGTTTGGGTGTATGACCCGAGGACAACCCTCAGAGTCTGAAGATTTAGACTTCGACCCTGAGATCGAACGCTCTCTTGCGCATATCCGATCTCATCGCCGAAATCCTTCTTTAGATCCCGAGGAATCTATCGGAGAACCCACTGTTGTAGTTATGGCCGCGCCTAACCTTCCCCCGGCGGCCGAGCGTACTATGTCCTATTACGCCCGGCCTAACCTGGATGATTCTGGGTCGAGTATTGTTCGCCCTGCGGTGGCCAATAATAATTTTGAAATTAAGTCAAGTGTCATTCAAATGGTCCAAAACGCCGTGCAGTTCGATGGACTGCCGGATGAGGACCCGAATGTCCACTTGTCCAATTTCTTGGAGATATGCGACACCTTCAAGATTAATGGCGTCACTGATGACGCCATTCGTTTGCGCTTATTTCCTTTTTCCCTTAAGTCCAAAGCCAAGGCGTGGTTGAATGCCCTCCTGCGAGGATGTATCACCACGTGGGCTGAGTTGACGGAACGGTTCCTAACGAAGTACTTTCCGCCCGCAAAAACTGCAAAGTTACGGGCGGACATTTCTTCGTTTGTGCAGAATGATCCTGAGTCTCTATACGAGACTTGGGAACGGTTTAAGGAATTCCTCCGCCGTTGCCCGCACCACGCGCTGCCAATGTGGTTGCAAGTTCAAATTTTTTATAATGGGCTGAATTTTCAGACGCGCCAAATGATTGACGCGGCTTCCGGGGGTACGCTTAACAACAAAAACCCCGAGGCCGCCCAGGCTTTATTCGAAGAGATGGCTATGAACGCCTATCAATGGAACGTCCCACGGGGACGGCCAAAGCCGGCGGCTGGTCTTTTTGAAGTGGATGCCACTGCTCTCTTGACCCTTCAAGTTGAAAGGTTAACAAAGCAGGTGGCGGAGATGTCTGCTGCCTCCTCCACTCCGCCTTGTTTTATTCCCCCTAATGTCTGCGTAGCTGAAGAGTTCGTGGACTTCATGGGAAATTCGGGTCGTCCTCCCTTCAACCCCAACAACAACCCTTATAGTAATAACTATAATCCGGGTTGGAGGAATCACCCCAACGTCTCGTGGAGCAACCCGAATAATGCTCAGCGTCCCCCTATTTCTTATGCGCCCGGATTTCTTCCTCCTCCTCCTCTTCCGAAACCCTCCCCGATGGAGGAAAATTTTTCGAAGTATATTGCGTCCAACGAGTCAAATATCCGGAACATCACCGGATCGCTAAAAACACTCGAACAACAGGTTGGACAGCTGGCGAGGATGATGTCCGAGCGCGCGCTCGGGGCACTGCCGGGAAACACGGAGCCCAATCCGTGGGAGAACGCCAGCGCTATAACCCTCCGTAGCGGAAAGGAGGTGGTCGATCCAAAACGGACCGACCCTCAGGTACATATTTCACCTCCGACCCCTCTTCCCCCTTCTTCGCTTACGCTGCCTTTACCTATTATAAAAGAAAAAATTATTTTAAACACGGCTCTTCCGTATCCGCATAAGTTAGAAAACGAGCGTAAGGACGCGCAATATGAAAAATTTATTTTATTATTAAAACAAATTCACATTAATGTTCCTTTTTGCGAGGCTATCTCGCAAATGCCCAAATATGCGAAATTTTTAAAAGAACTACTTTCTAATAAACGTAAATTAGAGGATATTTCGCATGTATCTCTCATCGCTGTCTGCTCGGCGGCCCTTACTAATAAATTGCCCGCAAAACAAAATGACCCGGGACGGTTTTCCATCCCGTGCCTTTTTGGCGATATATTAGTAAAGTACGCCTTAGCTGATTTAGGGGATAGCATTAATCTGATGCCGTTCTCGCTCTTTTCGCGTCTAGGTTTGGGTACTCCTAGTCCTACGAATATGCGCATCCAATTAGCGGATCGCTCGGTTAAGTTCCCTATCGGGGTAGTGGAGGACGTCCTTGTCCGAGTCGACAAGTTTACCTTCCCGGTAGACTTCGTCATCTTAGATATCGAGGAGGACGCCGAGGTACCAATAATACTCGGTCGCCCTTTTCTCGCCACCTCTCGCGCACTAATAGATGTTAGTAATGGTAGCCTTCTCCTCCGAGTAGGCGATGACCAAGTTACTTTCTCTATTAATCCCTCGATGGACAATTTGTCATCGAGCGACGATTTCTGCTATTCTTTAGATACCTTTTTCGGAGATCGTTCTTCTCCCATTTTCGAGTCCGTATTTTTAAATGACGATATTTATGCGCTCGAAAACTTTAACTGCGATGAGGATACGTCTATAGACTTGCCTTTCGAACCAATTGGTAAGAAAGACATAGGAATTAAAACCTCCCTAGAAGAACCGCCCATCCTAGACCTCAAACCCTTACCCGCCTCGCTCAAGTACGCTTTTTTGGGAAAAGGTGATACGCTCCCCGTTATCATTTCTTCGAACTTGAGTGATTCGGAGACTTCCGATTTATTGGAAGTTTTGTTTAAGCATCGCCACGCAATTGCGTGGCAAATCTCTGACTTAAAGGGGATTAGCCCCTCCTTTTGCACCCATAAGATTTTCCTTAACGATAATTGCAGCAAAACGATTCAGCCGCAGCGTCGTCTTAACCCAAACATGAAAGACGTCGTTAAAGCCGAAATCATTAAGTTATTAGATGCGGGAATTATCTACCCTATTTCGGACAGTGCATGGGTTAGTCCTGTGCATGTCGTACCCAAGAAGGGCGGTCTTACCGTAGTGGCGAATGAGCATAACGAGCTTGTCCCAACTCGTACTGTTACGGGTTGGCGAGTGTGCATCGACTATAGGAAACTTAATGATGCCACCCGCAAGGACCATTTTCCTCTGCCATTTCTAGACCAGATTTTAGAGCGTTTATCCGGTCATCCGTATTATTGTTTTCTTGATGGATTATCGGGGTTTTTCCAAATCCCCATTTCCCCCGATGATCAAGAGAAAACAACTTTTACTTGCCCGTTCGGCACCTTCGCATATCGAAGAATGCCATTTGGACTCTGCAACGCTCCAGCTACATTCCAAAGATGTATGCTAGCGATCTTTGGCGAGCTAGTAGAAGACATTATGGAAGTCTTTATGGATGACTTTTCTGTTTTCGGACGCTCTTTTCCCGATTGCCTTCACAATTTAGATCGTGTCCTTCAACGGTGCGAGGACACAAGCCTTGTTTTAAATTGGGAAAAATGCAACTTTATGGTTCGAGGAGGTTTGGTCCTCGGCCATATGATTTCGTCTAAGGGGATAGAGGTGGATAAGGCCAAGATAGAAATTATAGAAAAACTCCCGCATCCAACAAACGTAAAATCTATTAGGAGTTTCTTAGGCCATGCGGGCTTTTATCGACGCTTCATTCAAGACTTTTCAAAAATAACAAAGTCGCTAACCCACCTCTTGGAAAAGGAATCACGTTTCATCTTTAGTAGCGAATGCGAGTCCGCATTTAATTTAATAAAACAAAAACTTATCTCTTCACCAATTTTAGTGGCCCCTAATTGGTCCCTTCCGTTCAAAATAATGTGCGACGCTAGTGATATTGCCTTAGGTGCCGTTCTTGGCCAACGCGTAGAAAAACATTTTCATCCTATTTATTACGCTAGCAAGACGCTCACTTCCGCACAAGTAAATTACACGACCACGGAAAAGGAACTCTTAGCCGTCGTTTTCGCTTTCGATGAGTTTCGCTCGTATATAACGCTATCTAAAGTTATCGTTTTTACCGATCACTCCGCGCTTAAATATTTATTAGCTAAAAATGATGCGAAGTCCCGCCTTCTTCGATGGATTCTCCTCATACAAGAGTTTGATTTGGAGATCCGAGATAAGCGGGGAGCGGAAAATCTAGCGGCAGACCACCTCTCCCGTTTAGAAAATCCGGGTGCGGAAGCGCTCGTCGAATCTGAAATAAATGACAGATTCCCCGAGGAACGCCTTCTTGCTATTAATAAATCTTCGTCATCTTCGCCTTGGTTCGCAGATTTTGCAAATTTCTTAGTAGCGCGGGTCCTTCCAAAAGAGTTTTCCAGTCATCAAAAGAAGAAATTCTTTTCTGACTTGAAAAATTTCTTTTGGGAGGACCCATTTCTTTTTTGTATCTGCACGGACCAAGCGGTCCGAAGATGCGTTGCGGGTGTGGAGTGCTTACAAATTCTTAAGCACTGCCACGAGGGTCCAGCCGGTGGGCATTATCAAGCCAACCGGACCGCTCGGAAGACGCTAGAGGCGGGCTACTTTTGGCCCACTCTTTCAAAGACGCACATAATTTTGTGCGCGCATGCGATAGCTGTCAGCGGTCGGGTAACATCTCTCGTCGCGACGAGATGCCCCAAAACATGTTTTTAGAGTGCGAAGTCTTCGATTTGTGGGGCATAGATTTTGTTGTCCCCCTACCTCCATCTTTCAAAAATATGTATATTTTAGTGGCGGTCGACTACGTATCGAGGTGGGCGGAAGCGCAAGCTCTCCCCACCAACGATGCGCGAGTCGTCGTTACATTTCTTAAAAAATTATTTTCTCGCTTCGGCACGCCTCGCGCAATTGTTAGTGATAGGGGAACGCATTTCTGTAACGCTCTTATGGCTAAGACGTTAGCTAAATACGGAGTCACACACAAGCTTGCCACCCCTACCACCCGCAAACAAGTGGCCAAGTCGAGATAGTAAATCGAGAGATTAAGCGAATTTTAGAAAAAAACCGTTTTGCTAAATAGGAAAGATTGGTCCGTTAAACTCGACGATGCGTTGTGGGCGTATCAGACCGCATACAAAACCGCTATTGGATGTACGCCGTTCCGGTTAGTCTACGGCAAAGCGTGCCATTTACCTGTAGAATTAGAACATCGCGCACTTTGGGCTTTAAAACTCTTAAACCTCGACTCCAACTTAGCCGCTCAGAATAGAAAACTGCAACTAAACGAGCTCGATGAATGGCGTGCGAATGCTTACGAGAGCAATAAATTCTATAAGGAGCGCTCTAAGTTATATCACGATCGATATTTAAAGTCCCCGAAAATATTTTCTCCGGGCGATCTTGTCCTTCTTTATAATTCACGTCTTAAGCTTTTTCCGAGTAAACTAAAATCTAGATGGTCCGGTCCCTTCTTAGTTGAAGAAGTCTTTCCATATGGGACCGTACTCGTCTCCCACCCGGAAAGAGGTTCGTTTAAAGTAAACGGTCATCGACTTAAGTTATACATCGCGGGCGACCCAGTGATCGAGCATTACGAAACCATAACCCTCCTAGATTTATAAATCCGCCAAAATAAGTCAAGCTACACGACTATAAACAAAGCGCTCCTGGGAGGCACCTCTCGCTTATCTTTTTCGCCCTTTCCTCATTACCTTTGCTGCTTTTTCTAATAAACGCAGGGTTTCTGATCGGCCTTCCCCACCGCGTTTCAGGGAAGCTTCTACCCCCTTCCCTTTCTTTTCTTTGTACATATTGTCTTTCCTTTCTGTTCCGCATACTTACGATACAACATTGGGGACAATGTTGGACTTAAGTATGGGGGTATTTTCGTGCTTTACTTTCTGCACTTCATTTTTTTCTGCATTTCAAAAAATACAAAAAAATACATATAACAACAAAACAAAAACAAAAAAATTAAAAAAAAAAAATATTAAAATGAAACAAAAAAATTGTAAATGAAAAAATCCAAAAAAATTAAAAAACATATTAAAATGAAACAAAAAAAATTTTAAATGAAAAAATCCAAAAAAATTTTTGTTTTGTTCTCTTTCTTTCTTTTTTTCCAAAAAACTCAAAAAACAATTAAAAAAAAGAGAAAACAAAAAAAATATATATTTAGTTTCACTTTGTAAATAATTTTTGTACTTCCTTTTTTCTCTCTCCCCCTTACTCATTCTTGTAAAAACCTTTTTTTTTTCTCTCCCATATTTTTTTTTTTATGAAAATTCTCTTAAAATCAATTTTTCAAAAAAATTGAGAAAAACAAAAATACAAAAAAAGATAATAAATGAAAAACACAAAAAAATGATAATAAAAACTATAAAAATCAAACAAAAAAATGTTTTGCAACAAATAAATTAAATATTCCATACTTAACTTTTCTGCTATCCAAAAATCCTGTTCTGAGTTTATTTATATGTGAATACTATTAATTCTCTGTTTGCTACCCATTTGTTAATTATTGATTGAAACATTTACATAGCCGGGGTTAAGTTTTAAAGAATTCTTTATGCTTTGTTAAAACTAGCGAACTCGTTTTAGGCACTACTTCTAATTTTTCATTAATAGGAGCACGTATATTATGTTAGGAAATAACGACTATAGAATTCAATTATACTTACTTTTAGCTTTCTGAAAAAAATTGGGACGTACAAATTATTAAGGTTGCTCTCAAAAATTTTTAGGATTACAATCTAGTTTTCCTTTCTCCCCTTACTTTTCATGACCTACTTGGCATGAAAAATTTTATCCTTAAAAGATCCTATGTCAATGGGAATAAGATTTCGTTCCGTAAACATAGGCACCCAATAATTTTAAAAGATTATATAGGGAGTAAGAGGATAAAATTCATTACTCCTACAAATATACATTGGGTTAATTTTTCTTATGAAGTTGAAAAACAAAAATCATATTAGGAAAATAAGATTTCATTTTCCTAATAATCCAAAAGAAAAAAATGGAGTTTCGAGAAAAAATTACCTCATCTCAAATATCAAAACCCTCTTCATAAACCCACTACCCCCTTAGCCAATTACACGATTCTAGAATTAATTCAAAAATCTTTTTGAGAGCATAATTAGTAAATTGTATTATTTCCGGTAGCACTCGTATAAGCTAGAGTTCTTATAATTCCAAACTATTTTCGTTAATCTAACCATTTCAAATGTTGCCTTCTATTTGATTACATCAAGAAGTCTTTTGGCCAAAACTTTTGCGCTATTTAAATCATCTACATAATTTTAGGACTTAACTCTTACACCCCGTATATTTATTTCGATCTCTCTTATAATTAATTAAGCGATAGCCAAAACTTAGAGTTTTTTTTATTCCTTATAGATTCACCTCAAACTTTTGCTCTGGAATAGCAAAAGCCTAAGTATGGGGGTATTTGATGAACTGTAAATATACGTATTTTTATGCACATTAATTTAGTCATTTTCATTTATTTTCATCGTTTTTACTTATTTTTGTTCAATAAAATGTTCCTATTCTTGTAAATTTGCTTCTAACTTGTTTTATTTTATTTTGCAGAAAAATTCCAAAATCTGCCAAAATTTGGGAAGTACACGCCCGTGACACATTGGTCACGCCCGTGACCGGGCCGTAACTACGCATTTCCCGTGAAATCAGAAAATTTCTGAAGTTCAAGCTTGACACGCCTGGGGTCACGCCCGTGTCACCCGACACGGGGCGTGACCCAAGCCCGTGTCCTCTCCTCTCGACGAATTCATCTCGACGATCGTCGAGTGTTGACACCAACAGTCACGCCCAGCGTCACGCCCATGACATGGGGCGTGACTCAATTTCCGCTCGACGATTTCGACTCGACACTTTCCACTCGACATTCGTCGAGTGTCGACACCAACTGTCACGCCCAGCGTCATGCCCGTGACCTGGGGCGTGACCTTTCCAGCTAGCCCGACAAGATGCTGCCGAACACTTTCGGCGCAACCCGCGCCCGGTTCTACCTCCCCGACACACCTAGAGTCACGCCCGTGACCTGGGGCGTGACTGTCGCGAACTCAGCCCGAAGTCAACTTTCCTGTCCAATCGCCAGCCGCCTTCATGAATAGTACTGTCACGCCCCCCCTACACGCCCGTGACCGAGGGCGTGTACTTAGAAATTTTTTCCTATAAATAGCCCAGTTCTGTAAGGTCCAAGGGTTCAGATTTTTGGGCCAATTTAGTGTCTTTTTGTGGGCTGCATCCGTGATTTCTAAGGCTATGTAAGGAGATTTCTCCCTTTTTTATTTCAATTCTTGTTTTGCTTTAGCTTTAGCCCTTTGTAATAGCTTGTAATAGTTTCATTTTAATCAATAAAATGTTAAATTTTCTCTTCATATATGGCTTTGGAATGAACACTTGTGCCCACTTTCCTTCTCCTTTTTATTCTTAGTTTCATCTTTGTTCTTCATTTATGAAAAGTGTGTGTGTGTGTGTATGAGTGTAACATGCTTACTTTACATGTTTTTTTTACTTGTTTTCATGCTTACGGATGATAGGTTTTCCTCTTTACATGCCTTTAATTTTTCTCAAGTTAGGTTTTGTTTGAAATTTATGAAATGATGAATTAGGTTTTTCTTTTTTTTCTTGTCTTCTTTTAATTTCTTCAACATCTTCACTCTTATGAATGTGTAAAAGAGTTACTAAAGTTTCTTTTGTTTTTTTTTTACTTAGCTTTATTTTAGGATGAAAACCCTTTTTTCTTCTTTCTCTTTTATTTCAACTTTTTTAGCTCTTTTATGAAATCCTAGGAATGAAAATGTTGAAATTTTAATTTTCCAAAAAACTTTGGTTTTTAATTTGTTTTGAAAAACTTTTGTCTTCTAAAATTGTAATTTCTTCTTTTTATTTGTTTTTGGCAAAACCTATGCTTGAAAAAGTTAAAATTTTAATTTTTACGTAACTTTCATTTTGCTTTTTATTTGTGTGTGTGAGTGTATGAGCCTAAATTTCCTTTTGATCTTCTTAATCTTCATGAAGAGTGTGTGAGTGTAGGTGTATAACTTTTATGCTTTGATTCAAATTGTGTAGAGTGTGTGAGTGTAGGTGTTAAATTTTAATGCTTTCTTTTAATTGCTTTCATTTAATGCTTTATTCAAATTATGTAGAGTGTGTGAGTGTAGGTGTTAGCTTTATTGCTTTCTTGAATTCTCTTATGGAGTGTGTGTGTCTTTGTGTATTTATTTCCGCCTACTCATTAAGAGTTAAATGGCGCATCGCTTTCATTTCAGTCCTACTCATTTGAGTAGGACTCGTTATTTTCTTTCTTTATTTTTCCGCCTACTCACTTGAGTCAAATGGCCGGACCTTATTTCAGTCCTACTCATTTGAGTAGGACTTGCAATTTTTCTTTCTTTATTTTTCCGCCTACTCACTTGAGTTAAATGGCCGGACTTTATAGCCCTGTAATCGCATTTATTTTCTCCTACTCATTTGAGTAGGACTCGCTTTCATTTCAGTCCTACTCGTTTGAGTAGGACTTGCAATTTTCAGCTTTTATTTACCTCCCCCACTTGTTTGAGTGGGACTCGCAAATTGTAAATATGCAATTTTCTTTTATGTGTAACTTAATTTCTGTTTAATTTATAATTTGGAGTGTGCGTAAGTTGTCGTTTTAGTTAACTTTTTAGCTTTCTAGATGTTGTTATTTTTCTTGTGTCCCTTTCTTATAAATGCTTAGTGTTTAATTTCGAACTCGCGGCTCACTAAATTATAAGTCGTCCCCATACCAATGAGTGGCTAATCGCTATTAGCCTCGGCATCGAAGAGCATTGGGACATTTGAAATGATTTATAATAATTGAAGCTCTTTATTTTCATTTTAATTTAAGCACTTAAGGTTTACCCCGGGTTTACGACGCGTAGGACCACATAATCGATGTGTGGGCCCTATTTCCGTAGTCCATATGCTAGCTAGCCGAGAGGCCGTGCATATGGACCGATCACCCCTGGGTAAATAGAGTTGCGTGCATACCCTCGAGAGAGGACTAGCTTAATTCTACCGGATTGGGTTCCCCACCCAATAGCGGGGTTCTTAGCGTAAAGCGGGCGTTAAGAGGAATCCTTCGTCGGACTAACGTTCGGTCGAATAGTCTTAACGTTCAGGTGAGCAATATTCCTAGAGATAAGTGCGCTCACATTTGTGGAACCTCCACGACCAAGTTGCCTTATTATTAATTTGAAAACTAAGTCCTATAATTATTAAAAATTATTTTAGTCTTAATCCGATTCGATGCCGAGCGTTAACCCTTCATCGAATATTTTCTAAATCGTTTTTTTTCGCTCCTTTGCTTTTCCGCCTTTAATTAAGTAAAAAAATCCACCTTACTTTCAGTAAAATAATAGTCCTCCCGGAGGAGTAAGAATAGTCAACGCGACCCCGAGAACAATACGACCTCGGTATTCCCCCGAATATCGAGTACTACTTGCGATAGGTGCACTTGCCTACCCGAGCGAGCCCGCGGCGATCGACTCACCGAACCAACCACAGTAAGAGTCTGTTCGCGGGCGCATCACGTGTCAATATTCATGGAACCTCCACGGTCAAGGACCTTTACCCTAATTAGCTTAGGTTTAATTATCATATTTTTCTAACCACTCTTGCCGAGGTGATTTCTGATCGAGTGCATTTTCCCCTCATCGTTATTAAGCTTAAGTTTAATCGCTCTTTTAGCTCTCTTTATCTTTTCATGCAAGTAGCTCTCTTTCATTGCAAGTAGTTCTCTTGCTTTAGTACGTTTAGCTTTCTTCTAAAAAAACCTAATTTTTCCGTCGATAAAATAATAGATTTCGTGTGAGTAAGCTTACTCAACTGTTCCCAGATTTTAATACGACACTTGTGTCCCCTAGCTGCATTTCGATAGGTATACTTGCCTTGTTGGATTGTTAGTTTGGTTATTTTCTCCTTGCAGATATCTAAGAGACAATCAAGTTTTTGGCGCCGTTGCCGGGGAGGCAACGCTCGTTGATAAATTGAAAACACGAATATATTAATTTTATCACTTCTCTTTCTCACCCTCCTTCTTAAACTTTTTCTGCCTACTCACTTGAGTTAAATGGCTGGATTTTGTTCAAGCAAGTGTGCGTATTTTTAATTTTTCCGCCTACTCACTTGAGTTAAATGGCAGGCTTTATTTCAGTAGAGTGTGCGTATTTTTAATTTTTCTACTTACTCAATTGAGTTAAATGGCTGGATTTATATCAGTAAAGTGTGTTTACTTTCTGTAGAGTGGGTGTGTTTTAATTTTCTGTCGAGTGCGTGAGTGTAGCTTTTATTTTCCGCCTACTCGCTCTGAGTTAAATGGCTGGATTTTAATTACCGCCTACTTAATAGAAACCCACATCACAAATTTTTCTACACCACCTAACTCTCTCGAAAAGGGCAAAGTGGCTCTAAATGCCACTATCTTGTCTAGTACCTTGCGAACCCTTCACCGGGTAGCCCTTGGGAAGTTCGGGAGTTAAAACATAAAAAAATCTATTTCAAAAAAAAAAAATTTCGAACTTCATTAGCTCTTTTATTTTCTAGTCTTTCTTCTCCTCTCTTCTTCTAGCTTATGACCCGCGGAAGTCCGTCGGTTACTTTGGACCTGGACCACGAAATTGAGCGTACTCTTCGGAGAAGATCGCGATTTCAAGGCCCTACTACCCAAGTGCCGGTTGAGGATTCCGAGTCATTTTCTACCTTAAGAATGGCAGAACCCAACGTGGAGGAAGCCGTGCAAAGGCCTATGTCCTATTATGCACGACTGAATCTCGAGGGTACAAAATCTAGTATAGTTCGCCCTGCAATAAATAACAATAATTTCGAACTGAAGCCTAGCATAATTCAAATGGTGCAGCAGTATGTGCAATTTGACGGGCTTCAAGATGAAGATCCGAACGCACACATAGCCAGCTTTCTTGAGATTTGTGACACCTTCAAGATAAATGGTGTCACAAATGATGCTATTAGGCTAAGATTATTTCCTTTCTCTCTTAGAATTAAGGCTAAGCAGTGGCTGAACACCCTTCCTAAAAATAGCATAACTACTTGGACGCAATTAACTGAAAAATTTTTGGCCAAGTATTTTCCGTCTGCTAAAACTGCAAAACTTAGGAATGACATTTCTGGTTTTGGACAAATAGACTCTGAGACCCTTTACGAAACCTGGGAATGATTTAAAGAATTATTAAGACGATGCCCACATCACGCTCTGCCTGTATGGTTGCAGGTGCAGACGTTCTATAATGGGCTAAATCAAAGCACGAAGCAAATGATAGACGCAGCTTCTGGCGGTACTTTAAACCATAAGACCCCGGAAGCACTCTTGAGCTGTTTGAGGACATGGCCATGAACACTTACCAGTGGAATGTGCCTAGGTCCCGCCCAAAAAAACCTGCAGGTCTCTTTGAAGTGGACAACGTCTCCCAACTCGCACTGCAAGTTGAAATATTAAGCAAAAAAATTACGGAGATGACTGCTGCCTCCGCCCCTCAGGTATGGGAATCTGCAACTCCTCCCGCCGAACATTTGGATTATGTAAATAATATGCCTAGAACTACTTTTAATAATTTTTCTGCTGCAAATTATCATCCTACTGGTTTTAATTTTCCGAATAGTTATAATCCTGCGTTAAGAAATCATCCGAATTTTTCGTGGAGCAATCCATCGAATGTTGTGCGCCCGCCACCGCAAAGTGATTTTTCTGCACCACCACCACCTCCTCAAAGTTTTCCAAAACCTCCAAATTTGGAGGAAATGTTTTCAAAATACATGAATGCTAATGACGCTACGATTAGAACCTTAACTGGAAGTGTTGAAAATTTAGAAAATCAGGTAGGATAGCTCGCTAAAATGATTTCTGAGCGACCCGTAGGGTCTCTTCCTTCCAATACCGAGCCCAACCCGAGAGAGCAAGCGAAAGCTATAACTCTTCAGAGTGGGAAGAAAGTTCCCGGTACGATAAGTGAAGAGCCCGAGGCAATCTCCGCTTCCGCTTTAAAAAATCAAAGCTCCGTTCCCGTTTTAAAAATTCCACCCTCTGCTGAATAAATTATCACTCCTATTTTAGAAAAACAACTCACTCGACCACCCACCTTTAAAAATAATCCATCCCCGCCATACCCTTCCGAACTTAATAAACAACGACAGGATGATCAATACACCCGTTTTTTAGAAATGTTTAAACAAATCCACATAAATCTGCCTTTCCACGAAGCCATATCCCAGATGCCTAAGTATGCAAAATACCTTAAGGACCTCCTAACCAACAAGAAGAAGTTAGAGAACCTTTCTCATGTCACGTTAAATGCCGAGTGCTCGGCGGTTTTGACAAACGGATTACCAAAGAAAATCAGTGACCCGGGTAGTTTCTCTATCCCGTGTGTCTTTGGTGATCTCTTTGTCAAACACGCTTTAGCCGACTTAGGTGCGAGTATTAATCTTATGCCCCTCTCGTTGTTTAAAAAGTTAGGAATTGGTAGTCTCAACCCCACACGCATGAGTATCCAGCTCGCCGACAGATCAGTCAAATACCCATTAGGAATAGGGAGGACGTCCTAGTCAAAGTTGACAAGTTCATCTTCCCGGTGGACTTTGTCATTTTGGACATCGAAGAAGACGTCGAGGTTCCCCTAATCCTTGGCCGACCCTTCCTTGCCACCTCCCGAGCTATCATTGACGTAAGCAATGGTAAGCTCTTCCTTCGAGTGGGCGACGATGAGGTAACTTTCTCTATCACCCCCTCGATGAAGAACACACTAGCTACTGATGACTCCTGTTTTTTCATGGATACCGTAAGTGAAGAATCCTTCTCTCGCACCTCTGATTTTGAAGAAGAATTTTCCAATTTTTGTTCCTCTCCTACTCCTCCAACTGAATCTCTACACCTAAGTGAAGAATCCTCCACCCGCCTTTCTGATTTTGAAAAAGAATTTCTTGATTTCTGTTCCTCTTCTACTTTTCCAACTGAATCGCTGCACGAAGCCGCCATGGCCTCTAGCAACACCCCTTTTAATTTTACATATAAAAAAGTGTACGAGGACATAGTTTTTGAAAAAGAACAAATTTCCAAAACCTCGTATGATGACCCCCCTACCTTGGAACTGAAAGAACTACCAGAGCACCTTCGATACGCTTTCTTAGAAAAGGACTCCAAGCTGCCTGTCATAATTTCGGCCTACCTCACGGATGCACAAAAGGATAAACTTCTTTCAATTTTACAAAAGCATCGTCAAGCTATTGCTTGGCAGATATCTGATATCAAGGGCATAAGCCCATCTTTCTGCACTCATAAAATCTTAATGGAAGATAATTCACGTAACTCTATACAACCTCAGCGCCGTATAAACCCAAACATGAAAGACGTAGTTAGGGGCGAGGTTATGAAATTATTAGACGCAGGAATTATCTATCCTATATCCGACAGTAAGTGGGTTAGCCCAGTACAGGTAGTACCAAAGAAGGGAGGGATAACGGTCGTAAGTAATGAAAATAATGAATTAATCCCGACTCGGACGGTAACCGGATGGCAAATGTGTATAGATTACCGTAAGTTGAATGACGCCACCCGCAAGGATCACTTCCCCTTGCCGTTCATTGATCAGATTTTAGAACGACTCTCCGGACATAGCTTTTATTGTTTTCTCGATGGCCTCTCGGGGTATCTTCAAATCCCCATCTCCCCCGAGGACCAGGAGAAAACTACGTTTACTTGTCCCTTCGGCACCTTCGCCTACCAAAGAATGCCGTTTGGATTGTGCAATGCGCCAGCTACATTCCAATGATGTATGCTCGCCATCTTTGACCAGTACGTAGAAATCATTATGGAAGTTTTCATGGATGATTTCTCCGTGTTCGGGAATTCCTTCGATAGTTGCTTAGAGAACCTTGAAAAAGTCTTAGAGCGATGCGAAGAAACTAACCTCGCCTTAAATTGGGAAAAATATCATTTTATGGTGAGGGAAGGGTTAGTTTTGGGACATAAAATTTCTGAAAGGGGTATTAAAGTAGACGTTGAGAAAATAGAAGTTATCGAGAAGCTGCCGCCACCTACGAACATAAAAGCTATAAGAAGTTTCCTGGGTCATGCGGGTTTCTACCGCCGCTTCATAAAGGACTTTTCCAAAATCTCCAAGCCCCTTACCCATATCTTAGAAAAAGACACCCCATTCATCTTTGATGACCTCTGCCTAGCTGCCTTCAATTTAATAAAAGAAAAATTAGTTAATGCCCCAATTATGATAGCTCCGGTGTGGGATCTTCCATTTGAGATAATGTGTGATGCGAGTAGTTATGCGGTGGGAGCCGTACTAGGTCAACGTATTTCCAAAAACTTCCACCCCATTTATTACGCTAGTAAAACACTCACATCTGCACAGGAAAATTACACCACAACCGAGAAGGAGCTCTTAGCTGTAGTATTCGCTTTTGACAAATTTCGCCCTTATATTACTCTTTCGAAAATTATTGTTTTTACGGACCACTCGGCCCTCAAATATCTTCTCTCTAATATGGATGCCAAGCCTCGCTTGATTCGCTGGGTCTTACTCCTCCAGGAGTTTGACTTAGAGATCCGTGATAAGCGAGGTGCCGAGAACTTGGCCGCCGACCACCTTTCGCGCCTAGACAACCCGTTTATAGAACAATTAGACGAAAATTCTTTTCATTACTATTTCCCTGATGAGAAGCTGTTCATAATTAACACATCTACTTCTCCTTGGTTTGCCCGCATCGCCAACTATCTAGTGGCCTGTGTGCTCCCAAAAGAGTTTTCATCTCAGCAAAAGAAGAAATTCTTTTCTGAGCTGAAAAACTATTTTTGGGAGGACCCGCATCTTTTCAGAATTTGTGCCGACCAAGTGATCAGGAGGTGTGTTTCTTTTGATGAAGGATTAGATATTATTAAACATTTGCATGAAGGAACGACAGGTGGGCACTATCAAGCTGCTCGCACCGCTCACAAAGTGTTAAGCGCGGGTTTTTACTGGCCCACCCTGTTTAAAGACGGGCATGCCTTTGTGAGTAGGTGTGATAGTTGCCAACGGTCGGGGAATATTTCGAATAAAAATGAAATGCCACAAAATTATTTTCTAGAGTGCGAAGTTTTCGACCTCTGGGGGATTGATTTTGTCGGCCCTTTTCCTTCTAGCTTCGGGAATAAGTACATTTTAGTTGCCGTTGATTATGTTTCGCGTTGGGCCGAAGCCCAAGCTCTTCCTACGAATGAGGCCCGAGTCATCGTTAATTTCCTAAAAAAATTATTTTCTCGATTCGGTACGCCGCGCACTATCGTTAGTGATAGGGGTTCCCATTTCTGTAACGGGCAATTTTCAAAAATCCTAACTAAATATGGCGTTACTCATAAGCTTTCCACTGCCTACCACCCCCAAACTAACGGACAAGTCGAAGTAGTGAATAGAGAAATAAAAAGAATTTTAGAAAAGACTGTTTCAACATCTAGAAAAGACTGGTCAGCCAAATTAGACGACGCTCTATGGGCCTACCGAACAGCGTACAAAACTGCCCTCAGATGTACGCCATATCGGTTGGTTTATGGAAAATCGTGTCATTTACCCGTAGAGTTAGAACACCGCGCCTTTTGGGCCTTACGATTTTTAAACTTCGATCCCCACTCTGTCGGCAATTTTAGAAAATTTCAACTGAACGAACTCGACGAGTGGCGCTCTTACGCATATGAAAATAACAGACTTTATAAAGAGCGGACGAAGCGTTTACACGATCGACATCTTAGGCACCCAAAAATCTTTATGCCGGGCGACCAAGTGCTTCTTTATAATTCTCGTTTACGTTTATTCCCGGGTAAATTAAAATCACGTTGGTCGGGGCCTTTTACTGTTTTAGAAGTCTTTTCTTATGATACTGTTTTAGAAGTCTTTTCTTATGATACTGTTTTAATTTCCCACACTGATAAGGGTACTTTCAAAGTGAATGGTCAGCGTCTTAAACTGTATTTCTGTGATGATGTCAGTCTAAACCATGTTAACTCTATCTTTCCGGTCCTGACATTTGATTAATCTGAACTTTCTTTTTCTCATAAACTTTGAACTTTATTCGAACTTTATTTTTAAATAATATTTGGGACAATCTTATTTTGATGCGTCGAGCTCAAACGACGCTTTAAACAAACGGCGCTCTTGGGAGGCAACCCAAGTTATCTTTTTCTGTTTTCTTTATTTCACAATTTTTGCCCCGAATGGCTCCGGCAAGCTGAAACTTCTCCGATCGCCTGCTCCAACGGTTCTGATTCCATGACAAAGTCCACCAGACGACGTTCTCCGATCTCATGAAGATCCACCGCACACGCATGGAGGAGCGGCATCACTCAGCTTTCCCTGCCACATAAAACCGGGGAAGTACCTGTTTTTCAATTCTATCTTTCATTTCTGTACTTTACTTTTCTCTCGTTCTCCGACCTCCTTCTCCATTGAGGACAATGTAGATTTTAAGCTTGGGGGATGAGTTCCTCCTTTTTGCTTTTTGTAAATATCCAAAAAATCCAAAAAATTCCAAAAAATTCAAAAAACAAAATTATATATATATAGCTGCATTTTGGTATTTCAATAAGTACCCCATGTTTATGTTTTGTTTTTCTCAAACTTCTTTATAAATAACGTAGTTAATTATAATTTTTTAATCATTTTTTAAATCATATTTCACAAGTAAAATGTTGGCCATGCTGTGTTTCTAATTCACGGTAGCATGTTAAGGTAAAATATTTCTCTAAAACGTGCATTTCTATTATGGTTTTCCGTTCTTTATTTTCTTTACTTTCTCTAAAAATTTATCATCCACTATTTTCCTTTTCGTCTTTAGATAATTTTTGTAAGAACAAATTTTGAATAACGTAGTAGATATGAACGATCCAAGTCACATATTATTTTTATTTTCAAGATAATTTCATCAATCTTCTTTTATTATCTCGAACTTGCTTTTTGAAATTTATCGACTCTATGTTTTAAATAAATTTAAAAAAAGCGTGAAAATGATTAAGGCCATTTTTGTTTACGTTTGAGCTTTCCTGCCAACCTAAAATCTTTTACCACTAGTTAGGCGCTTTTGAGCCTTTTTTTCCAAATTCATTTGATAACTCCACACAACATTTCATTTTCACCAAAGCCCAAATTCCTACCTATCTAATCACGCTAGTTTTTTTGATAGGAAATTTTGTGTTATCTTTGGAGAAATTGTTGAAAAAAGTGTACTCAAAAGCAATGTATTGAAAAAAAGAGAAAAATGAATGAAAATAATAATAATAAAAAAGAGATAAATAATCTTAAAGAAAAAAAAATAAATTTATTTATACATATTTTGTTTAAAATAAATTTATTTTTTTTGAAACTCGTGGTTTTGGTTTAGTGTGATTTTTAATCCTCTATGTTTATATTTGAATTCCACTCCTATTCATATTCCTAAACCAAATGTTTCGGTCCTATTAAGTCCTTTTGATTCACGACCTTTTTTTAATTTTATTTAACAACTAAGAAAAGAAGAAAAGTAAATCAGTTTTAGTTTTGGATTTAAACTTAGATTTTTGTTATTTAATTGATATAATTATATTGTGTTGCTTGGATCTAGTGATAACTCAATACGTTCTTTTCATTTTCATTGCCTTGCTCAAATCTATTTAAAGAATTTCGTCAAAATTCTGGATGATTTATTTTTATTAAGTAAAGTTTATAAAAGTTAAATCATACCAAAATAATTGTTTTAGATTTACGTTTTACATTCTCCCTACCTAGAATTTCGCATAGTACTTGTGTAAGTATGATTAAAACTTTTTGAATTAGTCACTTTTTATGATTAGCTAGTCTTTATATCTTTGCTTGGGGACAAGCAAAACTTAAGCTTGGGGGAATTTGATAATACGGTTTGCAGTCAATTTTATTAGGATATTTTCGGGGTTTTAAAGCAAATCATGTCTTGTAAAGTACTTATTTTGATTCTCCTTTGTATATATTTTTGTCGCTAATGCATTTTTTCTGCTTTTTACAGGTTTTCACGGCTTTCGGCCGAATTTTGCTGTGACACGCCCCAAGGTCACGCCCTACCCGGGCGTGTACCTAGGGCGTGTAACCCAGAGGAATGAAGCAATTGGTCTGAAACTGCATTCGGTGGAAACTTAGTGTACACGCCATCTATCACGCCTGTGTCACATCCGACACGGGCGTGTTCTAGAGGCGTGTCCCCAGGTTCCGAGGAATCGCCGCAACGCGCTCGTTTTTCCCGCTCCACCGTCGCACCGAAAGTGTCACGCCCTAGGGTCACGCCTGACCCGGGCGTGACATATGGGCGTGTACTGCAGCAATTCCGCCCGTCAACTCCAGTATTCAATTTCAGCTCAATAAAGTCACGCCGCAAAGAACACGCCCCAGGTACACGCCCTACCAGGGCATGACATGTGGGCGTGTACTCCAGCTACTTCGCCAGAATTAAATTCCAGCCCGAAAAAGTCGCGCCGAATGTGTCACGCCCCAGGGTCACGCCCGACCCGGGCGTGACAGGGGGGCGTGACCCGACCCGAAAAATTCTATAAATATAGCCCAACTCTAAGGGTTCAGGGACACTTTTTGGATTGAGAGGGGAGGTTCTGTACTTTGTATTTTTGGACGTTTTTAAGCATGTCTCTTTATTTTTAGTTCTTAGCTCTAGCTTTATGCTTTCCCTGTATTAGTTCCTAGCTTCGTTCTGTAGTATAATGTTAATGATAGTGTAGTTTACATTTCCATGCACTTGTAATCTCTGGTTTTCAAGCTGTAAGATCCCTGTTTCCATTAATAAAAAATGTTGTTTTCTTTTTCGTTTCTGCTCTGTTTTCATTATTCTTCTTCTACTCATCCCCCCTCTTCCACCTCACCATGATTAACTAATCCTCCATGTACTCGATCTTGATGATACGAGGTTCGAGTGATTAGGTTATGATGCTTTGAATCTTACCTTTTATTTTTAGGGTTTAGCTTTGAATTACTCTTGATTTATCACGGGTTGGAGGTATATCATCGATATATACTCTCCACCTTTGCTTTCATTCTAGGCTAGCCGAGAGGCCGAAAGTTTGAAATGAGCACTCAAGAGTAAAGGGAGTTGTTCGCACCCCTCGAGAGAGGCAGACGTTCAAATCTCCCGGATTGGAGTAAAATCCAATAGCGGGGTTCACAGCGTAAAGCGAGTTTTAGGCCTCCGATTTAGGCGAGAGTCGGTCGGACCTTCCTAAACTCAGTTAGGCACGACCTTCGAGAGAAGCGTGTCAATATTTATGGAACCTCCACGGTCAAGGACCTTTACCCTAATTAGCTTAGGTTTATTTATCGTATTTTTCTAACCACTCTTGCCGAGGTGATTTCTGATCGAGTGCATTTTCCCCTCATCATTATTAAGCTTAAGTTTAATCGCTCTTTTAGCTCTCTATATCTTTTCATGCAAGTAGCTCTCTTGCATTGCAAGTAGTTCTCTTCCTTTAGTACGTTTAGCTTTCTTCTAAAAAACCTAATTTTTCCGTCGATAAAATAATAGATTTCGTGTGAGTAAGCTTACTCAACTGTTCCCGGATTTTAATACGACACTTGTGTCCCCTAGCTGCATTTCGATAGGTATACTTGCCTTGTTGGATTGTTAGTTTGGTTATTTTCTCCTTGTAGATACCTAAGAGACAATCATCTAGTTCTGATGAGGAAGAAAGATCTCCTTTGACTTGGACCATCTATGTTGATGGTGCCTCAGACAGAAATTCTTCTAGAGCAGGAGTGGTTTTGATCAACCCAAACGACATCAAACTTGAGCAAGCCATCAAGTTCTACTTTCCAGTGACCAATAACCAGGCCGAGTATGAAGCTTTGCTAGCAAGCTTGAGACTTGCAAGATAACTTGGAATTGATCATGTTCATACCAAGACTGATTCTCTGGTGATGGCGTGACAAGTCCTTGGTAACTTTGAGACCAGAGAGCCAATCTTGAAGAAATATCTTGCTCTTGTGAAAATAGAAGTCGGCAAATTCAAAAGCTTTACCATTAAGCACATCCCTAGAATAGAAAATGAGGAGGCAGATGTTATTGCCAAGTATGGACTGCCATCAGGAGGAACAACTTCAGAACTCTTCCGCCCGACAGCGGATGAAGAAGAGTTGATGCAGGTTGATCATCGTCCCTCCTGGATGGATCCATTCATTCTTTATCTGTCAACAGGGAACTTTCATCATTCAATCAAAGCTCAGAAAAAGTTCAGAATAAAAGCAACTCACTATTACTTGGTGGCAGGAGTCCTCTACAGAAAAACCTTCCTGTCTGTTATGGCAAGGTGTGTTTCAGAAGAAGAAGCTCCAGCTATTTTGCGAGAAGTTCATTCAGGTGAGTGTGGAAGTCACTCAGGAGCAAGAACGCAAGAAAGACGAATCCTGCGGCAGGGTTATTTTTGGCCCACCATGAAGAGAGAGTCTGAGACTTATGCTAGAAAATATGTTCAGTGCCAGAAGTTTGCTCCACTTCATCATCAAGCTGCTCAGTCACTCAGATCAATTGCAACTCCTTGTCCCTTTGCAGTTTGGGGGATGGATCTCATTGGTCCCTTTCCCATGGCAAGCAGACAACGACGTTTTATCATAGTGGTGATTGACTAGTTCAACAAGTGGATTGAAGCAAAGGCATTGGCAAAGACAACGACTCAAGTTGTCAAGAATTTCATTTGGGGAGAGATTATCTGTCGGCATGGAATACCAATGGCAGTAATCACCGACAACGGGCCATAGTTCAACAATGCAGAGATGATCAATTTTTGAAAACAGATCGGAATAGAACTGCATTTTGCATCAGTCCATCATCCCAGGAGCAATGGCCAAGTTGAAGCAGCCAACAAGCAGGTCCTCAATTTACTTAAGAAGAAAGTGCAGAATCTCAAAGGCAGCTGGGCTGATCAACTTCCATCGGTCCTCTGGTCCTTAAGAACAACACCTTCATCCATAACTTGTGAAATTCCGTTCAAACATTCTCATGGCTCAGAAGCCCTCATTCCAGTTGAGTTTGAAGTTCCATCACCTAGAGTTCTGCTTGCAAGGCAAGGTTTTGAGGACTGGATTGAGCTGAACAATGAGGAGATGAAGTTCATCCTGGAGCACATTGAGGAAATCAGAGACAAAGCAGCAATAAGACAGGAAGAGGTCAAGAAAAGGATGGCCCGATACTTTGATAAGAATGTAAGGATCAAACACTTTCAAGTGGGAGATCTGGTTCTTAAAAAAGTTGATGCTGCTGCAAGAGCCAGCTCAGTAGGAAAGCTTAATCCGAATTGGGCCGGCCCCTTCATTGTCAAAGAAGTGTTAAAAAGTGGTGCTTACCGCTCGCAAATATATGAGGGAGAGGATATGCCACATACATGGAGCAGAGACGATCTCAAGCGGTTCTATTCCTGAACCTCCTTTTATTTCCTTTCTATGTAAAAAAATTTATAAAAAAAATATAGTTTGGCCAACTAAAAAAATTTATAATATAATAATAATAATAAAAACTTTAATAAAAAAAAATTGAAAAACTCAAAACAAAAAAAATTTGAAAAACCTTAAAAATTTGAAAAAAACTATAAAACTAAAAAAAAAAAACTAAACTAAAAAAAAAAAAAAAAAAAAACTAAAAATCCAAAAATGAAAAAAAAAACAAAACTTAACAAAAAAAAAACGTGTTTATTTTCATTCTTGTTTTTGAAAAAACAAAAAAAAAACAAAAAAAAAACAAAAAAAAACAAAAAAAAAACAAAAAAAAAATACAAAAAAACAAAAACAATGATTCGGCGCGCTTTTCACTCATATGCAACAAAAAAATGAAAAACTTAAAAAAAAAATATATATATATATATATTTTAATTTCATTTAACTTATTATATTTTATTTTATTTTGATTCGGCGCGCTTTTCACTCATATGCGCGCTAGGGGATCGCATTTTTATCACACAATGGTCGCTAAGGCCTTAGCTACCTCCGACTCCCCCACGCACATCCCCCCCTACCGCCCGCGATCTTTAGGCCGAGTTTATTTTTTTTGTTTTTTCTGTTATCTTTTTGCTTTTTCTTTTAAATAATGCAGGTTTTCAACCTGGGCCTCCCGCGCTCGTCTTAGGGAAGCTCCTACCCTCCCTTTTTCTTTTTTTGTACTTCTTTTATTTTGTATATCATCGTTCCACATACTTAGACTGCAACATTGGGGACAATGTTGGGTTTAAGTATGGGGGTGTTTTCCTATACTGCATTTTTTTTTTATTCTGTACTCATCAAAACTACAAAAAAATTTGCAAAACTTAAAATCTAAAATTTTTCCTTGTTTTTATTATCATAAAACTTCAAAAAAAAATTCATAAAACTCAAAAAAAAATCTTTTTACTTCGTAAATATTTTTTGTAAAAAAATTCTCTTTCCCCCTCTTCTTCTCTTTTTTGTAAAAACTTGCGTCTTGCCTGCCCGCGACGGTCGACTCATCGAACCAACCATTCAAATAAGAGTCTGTTCGCGGGGCCGCAATCGAGTTTTTAATTTGCTTTTTTTGTAAAAATCTCTCTTCCCCCCCTATCTTCTTTGTAAATAACTCTTCTTTCTCTCCTCATTCTTGTAAATAATTTATCCTCATAAAACCATTAAAAATCAAAAAAATAGAAAAACCAAAAACACTAAAAAGATAAAAAGTCTAAAAAAATCCTAAAAAGATAATAATTAAAACACAAAAAAATGATAAAAACTCTAAAAAATTCCAAAAAATGTTTTGTTAAATTATGTAACAAAATAATTCGAATACACCATATCTTAACTCTTTTTGCTTTCCAAAAATCTAGTTTCGAGTTAATTTATATGCGAATTTTAGTTATTCTTTGCTTACTATTCGTTTATTAATTAAAGTTCGATAGATTTAAGTGTCTGGGGTTAAGATTTAAAGAATTTTTTATGTCTTTTCCTTATAATAAGGAACTTGTTTTTCACCACCACTTCTAATTTTATAAATAGAAGCTCGTTTTTTATGTTAGAAAATAACATCCATGGATTTCAATTATTTCAACTTTTTGCTTTTAGAAACATTGGAACGTTCATTTTAAAAAGGTTGCTCTCAAAACTTTTTGATTAAAAGCTAGTTTTATTTTTGAAAAACTAAACCCACTTCCATTTTTTTTCGTGTCTTAATTGACATGATTTCCCCCTATCCCTTAAAAGATCCTATGTCAATGGGAATAAGATTTCGTTCCGTAAACATAGGCACCCAATAATTTAAAAAGATTATATATGGAGTAAGAGGATAAAATTCATTACTCCTACAAATATACATTGGGTTAATTTTATCCTTATGAAGAAAGAAAAAAAATTTATTATGTGTTAGGAAAATAAGATTTCGTTTTCCTAACTATCCAAAAAGAAAAAATTGGAGGTTCGAGAAAAAATTACCTCGCCTCAATATTCAAGCCTTCTTCATAAACCACCAAACCACTTATCTCATTTCAATGATTCTAGAATTAATTTAAATTTTTTTGAGAGCATAACTTTTAAATTCTTTTAAGCAAAGGTTTTTTATATAAATCCAATCCATCTTTGTTAAACTAACAAAAATAAATTTTTGCTTCCTATTTTATTTTATCTAGAAGTCTTTTTGAAACTGTTCCTCTATTCATAACATTTCATAAATTAGGATTTAATTTTTTAACCCCGGATGTTTATTTTGATCTTCCTTTTAATTAAGTCAAGCGGTAGCTAAACTTAGGATTTCTTTTATTCCTTATAAGTTCATCTCCAACTTTTGCTCTGGAATAGCAAAAGCTTAAGTATGGGGGTATTTGATAAGTTGTAAATATACCTATTTTTGTGTACATTAATTTAGATGTTTTCATTTGTTTTTGTCGTTTTTACTTATTTTTATTCAATAAAATGCTCCTATTTTTGTAAATATTATACTAACTTAGTTTATTTTATTTTTCAGGAAAAAAAGAAAATCTGCCAAAAAATTGACATGTCACGCCCGTGACATATTGGTCACGCCCGTGACCAGGGCGTGACACGTCAAAAACCGTGAAATCAGCAAAATTTGAAGTGCAAAGCTTGACACGCCCGGGGTCACGCCCGTGTCACCCGACACGGGGCGTGACCCAAGCCCGTGTTCACTCCACTCGACACTTTCAGCTCGACGATCGTCGAGTGTCGACACCAGCCGACACGCCCAGAGTCACGCCCGTGACCTGGGGCGTGACCTTTCCAGCTAGCCCGACAAGACCCGCGCGGCGACTTTTTGACGCACCGCGCCCAGATCCACCTGCTTGTCACGCCCCCTGTCACGCCCGTGACCAAGGGCGTGACCTCTGCGAGACCGACACGTGTCCAGCCCGAAGTCAACTTTCCCGTCAAATCGCCGGCCGCCTTCCAAATAGTACTGTCACGCCCCCTGTCACGCCCGTGACCAAGGGCGTGACCCATGAAAATTTTTTCTATAAATTCAGAGCTGCTGCTCTGAATTCCTGTTCCTTTTTTGAACCATTTTGTAAGGGGAGGTGCTGCTCGGATGAGTTCCAAATGTGTTGTAAGGGATATTTTCTCCCTCTTTCTCTTTTTTTTAGCTTTGTAATAACTTTTTTATTAATGCAATTGTAGTTTTTTTTCCATTACAACCCTTGGACTTCACCTATGTTTCATCCCTCATGCAATCTTATTTTTTTTTGTTTTTGTTTTAACTTAGTTTTTGTTCTCTTTAAGAAATGTGTGTGTGTGTGTATGAGATTAGTTTTTCTTGTTTTTATGTTTAGTTATTACATTGTTTTGGTTTAACTTAGGTTTTTATAGTTTCTAATTCATTCCTATAGATCCTAAAAACGTTTTCAAAGTGTTTTTCTTTTTTTAACTTAGCTTTTTATTTCGTAAAACTTTTTCGTTCTTTTCGTTTTATTTTCACTTTTTAATCGTTTTTACGGAGTTATAGGAATGATAATATAGTCGTTTTAATTTTTCGTGCACTTCGATTTTTCGTTTTAACTTTTGTCCGTTTAATTTTTCTGTTCTCTTTTTATGCATTTCTACCGCTTTCTAGCGGTAGAAATGTATTCGTTTTAATTTTTCGATCACTTGCATTTTTCATTTTTATTTGCAAAAAATTTCTTCCCGTTTAATTTTTATTTTCGCTTTTTATGCATTTCTACCGCATTATAGCGGTAGAAATGCAGTCGTTTTAATTTTTCGTTAACTTAGTTTTTTGCAATTTTTTATACTTGTGCATCTATTTCCGCCTACTCGTTAAGAGTTAAATGGCGCTTTGCTTTATTTCAATTCTGTCGTGTGTGTGAGTGTGTTTTATCTTCTTGTAGAGTGTGTGTGTTTACTTTATGTCGAGAGAGAGTGTGTGTGCGTTGCATTTATTTTGTCCTACTCGTTTGAGTAGGACCCGTATTTATTTTCTCCTACTCATTTGAGTAGGATTTGCGTGTGTGCGTTTTACTGCTTTCATTTCTCCCGCCCACGCAGTTGCGCCGGGACTCGCAATTTACTGCTTTCTTCAGTCCTACTCGTTTGGGTAGGACTTGCAATTTTCAGCTTTCTTCAGTCCTACTCGTTTGAGTAGGACTTGCAATTTATCGCTTTATTTACTGCTTTCATTTTACTACTTTCATTTACTGCTTTCTTTACTGCTTTCTTTTCTGCTTTTCTCGCAAATCGTCCCCATTCCGATGAGTGGCTAACCATTCTTAGCCCTCGGTATCGAAGAGCATTGGGACAGATAAAATAGCTTAAAATAACTAAAGGTCGTATTTTTCTAATTAATTAAAAGTACTTAAGGTTTGCCCGGGGTTAACGACGCGTAGGACCACATATCGATGTGTGGGCCCTATTTCCGTTTTCCATACGCTCGCCGAGAGGCCGTGCGTATGGACAGATCACCCCTTGGCAAAGAGAGTTCCGCACTAACCCTCGAGAGAGGAGGCGCGCCAACTCTACCGGATTGGGTTCCCCACCCAATAGCGGGGTTCTTAGCGTAATGCGGGCGTTAAGAGGAATCCTTCGTCGGACTAACGTTCGGTCGAATAGTCTTAGCGTTCAGGTGAGCGATAGCCCTAGAGATAGGTGAGCTCATTCTAGTGGAACCTCCACGGCCAAGTCTCCGCCTTAATTAATTAGAAATTTAGGAGCTCTTTTTATTTAAGGTCTATTTTAGTTCATTTGTTTTTTTTTCGGTGCCATCGAGCTAAGCTCTTCATCGGCACCACCTTCAAACTTTCTTTTTATTGCTTTCTTATTGCTTTCATTTTCTTTCTGTCATTTTCTGTTTTTTTTTTATATAAAAATACCCGACAAGTATTATCGGTAAAATAATAGTCCCCTCCAGGGAAGAGTAGAAATAATCGAACCGGACCCGAGAACAATACGACCTCGATATTCCACCCGGAATATCCTGTACTACTCACGATAGGTGCACTTGCCTCCTTTCGTTAAAACTCGATTTCTAAACCTTTTTTTTATATATCCAAAATAAATAAATAAATACGCGCGCCCCGTTTTCTTAAATAAAATCAAATCCGCCTTTTTCTCAAATAAAACCGCCGGGGCGCCGCGCTTCATAAATAATTTTGGAGTTTTAACCTGCATCAAGTTTTTGATCGCAGAGGTCACGCCCTTGGTCACGGGCGTGACAGGGGGCGTGACAAGCAGGTGGATCTGGGCGCGGTGCGTCAAAAAGTCGCCGCGCGGGTCTTGTCGGGCTAGCTGGAAAGGTCACGCCCCAGGTCACGGGCGTGACTCTGGGCGTGTCGGCTGGTGTCGACACTCGACGATCGTCGAGCTGAAAGTGTCGAGTGGAGTGAACACGGGCTTGGGTCACGCCCCGTGTCGGGTGACACGGGCGTGACCCCGGGCGTGTCAAGCTTTGCACTTCAAATTTTGCTGATTTCACGGTTTTTGACGTGTCACGCCCTGGTCACGGGCGTGACCAATATGTCACGGGCGTGACATGTCAATTTTTTGGCAGATTTTCTTTTTTTCCTGAAAAATAAAATAAACTAAGTTAGTATAATATTTACAAAAATAGGAGCATTTTATTGAATAAAAATAAGTAAAAACGACAAAAATAAATGAAAACATCTAAATTAATGTACACAAAAATAGGTATATTTACAACTTATCAAATCTCTTAAATAACCATTATGAATGAAAGCTGCTTGCTAACATTTCTTCAAGTGTTTATATCTGTTGAATAGTAACAATTAGCACATTGAGCAAGGAAGATTCCAAAACGGTTCTATATTTGAACTCTCTTTTCTCTCTTACGCTAACTTCGCAAAAGCTTCTCCTTAATAAAAGAATTCATACTAACACTTTTTCTAGTATTTTCTCCTTCTCTCCCGAACATCAATAACGGTTGCCTGATACCAGGAGACATCGCCGGGATCAGCAAACCTCCCCTAGAGCCATTGTCATTAGCGTAACACCACGAAGACCACGTGTTGTGAGGAGATTTCACACCGTGTAGTCGGCTCTTGCAGGTTCTAGTGTGGTAGGATACTGAACTTCGGATCCCGGCTAGTACCTGACCCCGCCTCTGCATTAAGGAGGGACAGGGTGGGAGCTATGCTCTACCATGCCACTTTAGGGATATCATTACAACTTCGATGATCGCGTGTGAAAAGTTATGCCTCTCCGGCTGCACCTGCCCACGGTTCATCTTAGTTTGTAACCCTCGAACACTCCTTGGTACCCTCAAGCAATGCCTGCAGGAGACCCGCAGCCTGGTTGATCTTGGAGAAAAGTAATGCCGCTCCAGCCGCACCTGCCAAAAAGATCAACTCAGACTGTACTCCGGGCAAGAGGGCAGTGTACCGTTCCATTGAGTATGCAAAACTTGAGGCCCGGTGTGAAAAGCAATGCTGCTCCGACAGCACCTGCCCACTTGTTCACAAGTATGCAGCTTACTCTTCACAAGGAAACTATTTAGTGCGGACTGCATTATTTTATCCGCTCAGTCCGCCAGTTTTCTTGGGTTGATCTTATAGCTTGTGTCCTGGTGTGAAAAGTTATGCCGCTCCGGCCGCACCTGCCCGCTTGGTCGCAAGCTATAGATCTTTTCTCTATTCAGTGCAGACTGCATTATGGTATCTGCTCAGTCTGCAGTTTCTCTTGGGTTGATCGTATATCTTATGGCCAGGTGTGAAACATTGTGCTGCTCCGGCCGCACCTACCATCTTAGTCGCAAGCTATAGATCATTTCTCTATTTGGTGCAGACTGTATTATGGTATCCCCTCAGTCCGCAGTTTCTCTTGGGTTGATCATATAGCTTGTGGCCCGGTGTGAAAGTTATGCTGCTTCGGCCGCACCTGCCCGCTTGGTCGCAAGCTGTAGATCATTTCTCTATTCCGTGTGGACTGTATTATGGTATCCGCTCAGTCCGCAGTTTCTCTTGGATTGATCGTATAGCTTGTGGCCCGGTGTGAAAAGTTATGCCACGACGGCCGCACCTGCCCGCTTGGTCGCAAGCTATAAATCATTTTTCTATTTAGTGCGGACTGCATTATGGTATCCGCTCAGTCCGCAGTTTCTCTTGGGTTAATCGTATAGCTTGTGGCCCGATGTGAAAAGTTATGCCGCTCCGACCGCACCTGCCTACCTGGTCGCAAGCTATAGATCATTTCACTATTCAGTGTGGACTGCATTATGGTATCTGCTCAGTCCGCCAGTTTTCTTGGGTTGATCTTATAGCTTGTATCCCGGTGTGAAAAGTAATGCCGCTCCAGCCGCACCTGCCCACTTGGTCACAAGCTATAGATCATTTCTATTAAAATGTGTGCGAACTTTGAAATTACAGCCGCCCAGTCCGCAGGATTTGTCCCCGGTTGGTCTTTTCAGCTCACAGTTTGACAGTAAATATAAGGCCGCAATGCTTATTATCATTAAGCTTAAAAGGTTTGTTGACAAAGAGAATCGCAGACTATTATTGGAACTCGTTAGAGTCCGCTTGATTTTTTACTTCAGCAACCAACTTAACTTTAGTCTCATTTTTTTGCGACGAACAGTGGTCGAATTATTTAATAACATTTCCTAATTAGCAAGTCAGAAACTTATACAGTGCAGATGATATTTGCATTGCGCGGACTGCTACCTGGAGATCGCACTTAACTACGTCAGTACAATAACAAAAAATAGAGAACATTGAAGAAGACACACTGATACCGGAATATCCTATTCTATTTAATGAAAAATCAAGTTACATCTTTCGTGTATACGACAGACTCCAAACTTAAGTCCGCTCTCTTTACAAAAATGTTAAAAACAAAAAGTACATTATTATGCTTCGGCAATCTTCTGTTTCTTCTGTGCATGAGGGCTTAGGCTTTCGACATCAACCTCTGGAGAATAGCCCTCTGAGCTACTTCCACTACTTCCATCTGAACCAGTTTTGGCCGCGGACTCGCTATGCGAGCTCTCGCCATCATAGGAAGATGCAAAGGCGTCAGACTCGGTGGACTGATCTCCGCCTTGCTGGCTCGAACCAGTGTCATCATCAATTGTCGTGGATTATCCGCCTTCTCCGTTTTCATCTTCTCCATCATCTTCTTCTTCTCCTTCGTCCTCTTCTTCCTCAACAATGACTACTTTTCCTTTGGCAGTCTGCTTCATTGCCGCGACCCGCTCCTTCAACTCGGGGAAGAGCTGCAGGAAAGGGACACTGTCCACCCCTTCTTTTGCGAAGCCACCGTGGATAAATCACTCGATAGCGATCTCAATGGTTTCTTTCACAAAGGGGAGCATGGAGAACTGGAAGCTATCATTTTCCAAGTCATAGGTGACCTGCGAGAAACAAAGGCACAAACATTAGTTCGCGGCGAACTTCAAACTAAGACCGCTGCAAATATAACTTACCGCCAGCTCTTCTTTCTGCTGAGCGACCCTTTTCCCTAATCGCACGTTTCTTTCCTTGATCACCATTTTTTCTTCCTGAAGTTACTCATTTTGTCTGAGCAGGTCTCTGTCCAGGGATCAAACAAAATGGTTTATCACCGCGCTGTTCGCATTTTCCTAGGTGGCCAGCAGAGGCAGGTCGGCAGCATCAATCTTCTTCAAGTCACTCAAGTTGCGCTTCCTATATAGCGCGGAGATTGCGACATGAGCGTGGCGAGTTATCTTCGAACTCTTCCATGATGGAAGCGCTATTGACAGGCAAACATGCTTGTTCTTATTATGCCAGTGGATCATCGGGTTCCCCCTCAAATCCTTCTGGCGGTTGCCAAAGCCCTGCATCGTAAAGCTTTCAGAAAAGTTGTAGTCCAATGCAGGATCCCCCTCTTCTTTCCTTTTTCTTGTGACTTCCTGCATTCTCTCCCTCTATGTAGGGGTAAACCTGCTTGGCGTTTGTGGCAGGTTTGCGGGCACGGCCAAGGTCGCTGGAAGAAAAAGAACGTGTTAGCACACAGGTCGCGGCGGATACAGGAATGAGTCCGCAGAAGCTTACTTTCTTCGCGATTTACATCACCCAAGCTCGTCAGTAGCGGGATGCAGTGCTCCATGTCCAGCCTGGCTCCAGCAAGGAACTCGACAATGGCGAGCTCCACCGCATCAAGCTGGACACTCTTGAAGGTGGAGTCTGCGCACTCCTGCGGATAGGATTGAATAAACCCGAGGTCGCCCTCGAAGATCAAAAACCTTGAGGTCCATTATGGAACTTGTTGGGCAGACCCATGACCTTCATTCCTCTGCAGTTGAAATAGATCACCCCTTTGTAAGGGCGCCCTCCAGACAGAGTTATTGAGCGAGCTGAGAAGATCTTGCGGAAGATGTTAAGGGAGAAAGTGATCTTCTCAGACCGCAGGTAAGAAAGGAAGCTATAAATGGTAACGAGGGTGTTGGGCGCGAGTTGTCCTGGAACCATCCCGTTGTGTTCGAATATCTCTACCATCTCCCATAGCAGTGGGAATCTGAACCCACTATCGAAGTGGTCGATAGGTACAGTGATCTGAGTAGCATTGTCGAAAAGTTTAATCATTCTTCATGCACAGGAAGGCGGACAAGCAGACTCGAGTCCGCCATATGTCTCTCAACGAAGGCCTCAAGGTCAGCCTCCGTCAAAGTGCATTTCCTGTGATCGACAGCGTAGAAAGCAACCGTAGCATCAGTTCTGGCGGACACCATGTCTACAGGACGCAGGATCCTCTGTTACAGCTACTTTCCTGCATAGAAGAAACAACAGGGCAATATTAAGAGTAGCGAAGGCCTGGCAGCTTTTTGGCCAAGCCGCGCAGTTCGACTATCAAGTCTGCAAAGTTCGCTCCACAGCTTTTTCATACAGCAAAAATACAAACAATGCGGACACAAAACTTGAGTCCGCTCTCTTTGCTATTTCCAGTCTCCGAAATACCTGCCAAGCAAAGTTCAAAGCATAAAATAAAGCAGACACAACTTCAGTCCGCCCAGCTCGAGACATTCATAAATTCTGGGAAGCGGACACAACATCTATCCGCACAGTTCGTCACAACACAGCAGGAGAAATAAGAGCATTCAAACGACAAAATACGCGGATATAGCATTTAGTCCGCATAAAGCACAGTACAGTTCATCACAAGCCACAACATAGAGCATTGTTTAAAGCATAAATAATTATTCATCAACAAATCAAATAGTTCGCAGTTTTGCGGACTGAACGGTCTCTATTTTCAGTTCGCGCTGACCTCTCCGTCCTGTCCCTGCACAAGTGCGCTGCCTGGTCACTTATCTGAAGAACTTTGCTATACAAGCGATAGATGTGATGATGAATGGAGTTAATGGTCCGATGCTTGTGAGCGGCCTCCTGGTCTACCCGACTCAGGGGAATCATCGGCTCCGTTGCCGGCCTCAGCTCCTCGTCTGTGGCGTGCTGGCTACCCATCTACTGGTGATGCTGGCTCTGGAGCGACGCGATCTGGCAATCGCGATCTATGCTCGGCGATCTCGGCAACCCGCTTGCCTTTCTCTTCTCGTGCCATCGCCAAGTGCTTTCCTTTGTAGAAGCGGACATCATCAACAAATATTTTCTTCTCTCTATCAGACCTCTCCAACACCCTTGAGATCCTGGCGATCTGGTCCTTTAAGGCTTTCTCGCGCTCCGCAGATGCCTTCTCGCGCTCTTCCGCCTTCCTTAACTCTATTATAATTTTTTGACTTTTGGCTTGAAACTTCTTTTCTAACTCTGTGATATTATCCAGGCTGGGCTGCTCGCCTCTTGCGGACTCATCATGCGAGCCCGCGTCAACACCGGTATTCGGCGTAGTCATAATCTTCCCACTCTCGATAGAGCCCGGTGGCGACTTCCTGCCTGCAACAAAGAAGATCAATGTCATATTCTGAAAGTGAAGCTAGATCTGATATACTCTAGAGGGGGGGTGAATAGAGTATATGATGATTTTTAAAACTTTTACAACTGCTATTGTATTTTAGGTGTGTGTGTGCAGGGAAGCAAATACAATAAACCAAGATGCAGCAATTATCTAATCACAGCACATTCACAGATCAAGGCCAGAAAACAAAAGGAAAAGAAAGCAACCAGACGACACAAGAATTTTATAGTGGTTCCCCAAATCTGGGTAGTCCACTCTTCTACCACACTGGTAGGAATCCACTGCAGGAAGGGGTTGATCAGGTGTCCTGGCACCAATGGGGTTTTGATCAGGTTCCCAAAAACCAAACCCTCAAGTCTTTTGGTGGGAGACTTGCAACCAGAATAATTTTGAAGGGAATTAAAACCCTGTACAGAGGTGGAGTGAGAGGGTGATGAGGTCTTCTCTTTCTCAAGTCAAATGAGAAGACTTGTGGATTGTTGTTTAGCAGCTTTGCTCCCCCTGAGATGTAGAATGAATCAGCAAGAATGCTGGAGCACTGCTTCAGGGTGATAGGTCTTCAAAGACCAAGATTTCCTGGTCCAGAGAAATTCTTCAGGAACTTCTTGTAACTGATATGAATGTATTGTTTTTGAAGTTATCCTGAGTAAAAGCAGATGAAGAAGACTCTTGATATTTATGTAGTGTTCTTCTTCTTCTTCTTCTTCTTGATCAGTTTCTCTCTGGGCCAAGAATGAAATCCTTTTTTTTGTGTTTTTGAATCACTGTCTGTCTTTTTGTTTTGTTTTATGTTGTATCTCTGTATTACTGACTCTTTCTGTATATCTCTCTGTCTCATAAGAAACATTCGAATTTTGTATATCGAGCAGTAATGGCAGACGGCCTGGAAAGGAAGCAGCTATTAATTATTTCCCCAACTGTTTCCATGGGAAAATGACATGTAATAATCCAGGATTAACTGCGCATTCTAACGGTAGTATACTGTGAAGAACTGCCATTAAATGTCCAGGAATCAGCGCCATGGAATGAGACGGGAACGGAAGAAGACCTAGTCTGGAATCGTCGACCTGAAGAACATAATTCGTCGAGCTGAGTTTTGAGTTCGTCGAGCTGAGCCTGAGTTCGTCGACCTAAGCTGAGTTCGTCGAGTTGAGCTGAGTTCATCGAGCTGAGCTGAGTTCGTCGAGCTGACAGTCTTCATTCGTTGAACAGACAGACTTCAATATCAGACAAACATTATTCGTTGAGCAGAGAACCAAATTCGTCGAGCTGAGAATAAAATTCGTTGAACTGAGAAAAGTTCTGGACTTGGACGAAATACTCTGCATCTGTTGAAATGCTGTGTCGACACAACTTGTTGTCGACAGATTGATCTTGGTGTCGACACAAATCCTCTGGTGTCGACATAAGCTGGTGTCGACTGAAATCCTGGTGTCGACACAAATCGTCTGGTGTAGACACAAACCCTAAGTGTCGACACAGATTCTCTGAGTACAAAGATCGTCGAGTAGATATTAGCATTCGTCGACCTGAGAAGCTGTGAACTTGAGGTCCAAGTTCGTCGAGCTAAGAATATAATTCGTCGACCGAACCACGAAGCCGGACTTAGAGAAATTCTGAAATAGTCCTGATAAGCTTGAGGTAGAATCCCGGTGTTCGTCGAGCAAAGAACATAGTTCGTCGAGCTCAGTACTGCGAATTGTCTCACGATCGTCGAGCGCAGAACTCCCTTCGTCGAGCTGAGTTCGACGAACGTCGAACTCATTTCACTTAGTCTGAAAAACTGATAGATCTGGAGTTCCTGATGGTCTTGAAGAAGGCTGGTCCATCTGAAGTTGAGAAAGAGGACTGTCCTAGACTCTAAGACAAAAACTTGACCCAGACTATACATGATGGGTCACATCCTAAGTCAGCAAACCTAGCCCAAATCAACTAGGGATCCAACAATCTCCCCCTATTTGGGTGAGGTCACTAACAGAGAATCCAAGCAAAGAACAAACAGAAAAACAAAGCAAAATTAAGAGATATATCTGGCAGAGAATTTACAACGCATGCATCAGATATATATATACACATACAGGCTTTGTTTTAATGCAAGAAATAGTCTGAAATAGAAGCAGAAATGAAATAACCACAAAATTACTTCTCTGTCTTCTTCTGTTTTGGCTTGTATTCTGGTGCTTTATCTCCTGGCTTCTTGAAAATGATTTCCCTATTGGGATCTGAAGCTTGAGCCTTGGTCATAGTCATGTCAGTTGCACCTATGATGTTCAGTGAAGTGGCTCTGGGGACAACTGCTTCTGGGTGAAGATGCATGTACTCATCAACATTGAGTAGCCTGTTTGCTTTCCCAAATCTCTTTAGCTCATCTCTCCTGTACTGAGACATAGTAGTTAAGCCTGTTGTGTCCTTGCCTTCAGCTTTAGCTTTGTTTATTAGAGATAAGCCAATGATCTCTTGGAACCTTGCCATTCTGGCTGTGTTGGCTGTTTCTGGATCTTCAGGAGGAGAATAGGGCCTTTCAGCTTCATGTTCCTTAGATCCCTGGTGCTGCTGCTGCTGTTGTTGAGGGTGTTGACTGCCTGAAGATGGTGGCCTTGGCTGACTACCACCAGAGGATCTCCCTGTTTGTCTCTGATAAGTTTGAATAGGAGCAGATCTCTGAGAGCCAGAGCCAGAGGCACCTGCTGCTGGAGGAGGAGGAGGAGGAGGATCCTTTCTGTATCTATGAACTGGGGGACGAGAGTATCTCCTACTCCTCTTCCTCTCTTTTTGCTGGTTCTTTGATAGCCACATCCATGCAGACATCCCTTTGTAAGGATCAACATTGTGCAGAATATAGTATGGAGTGTCTGCAGTGGGATTAGGCTTGGGAGCAGGAGGAAGAGGAGCCTTCCTTTTCTTAGAGAGCAACTTCTTTTTCTTTTTAGCAGCCTCCTCATCTGATTCATCATCATCATCATCATCAGAATCTGAACTCTGAGGGTTGTCATACAGAGCATTGAACTTCCTCAGAGTGGCATCAAGAATGATAAGAGGTTTTTCTTGAGGGAGGATAGAAGGTTCAGAGGGTGAGGGTTCAACAGCAGTAGAGACAGAGCTTGCAGCTGCTGCCTTGTTCTCTTCTTCAATGTCTGCCAGAATGAGCTCATCCAGATCAGGCATGGGAGAATCATCCATGACAAAATCTGGGACAGGGCAGATTTCTGGAATAGACACAGGAATTGGAACAACAGTAGGAGCAGCAAAGGTGTCGCAAAGTTGCTTGGCAACTGCTGGACTAGCTGGAGAGGTATACTGGACAATAGCCAAATATGGCTTAGCAACCTCTACTGAAGGAATAACCAAATGTGGCCTAGCAACCTCTACTGAAGGAAGCTTCATATATACAGGATCAAAGATATGAAGTATCTCAGATAAATTAACTGTGGGATTTATAAGGAAATCACCAGCAGTTGTTATTGAATCTACTGACTCATCAAAGCTACTGTCAGTGTCCATGAATTGAATAAAATCAATTGCTATATCTATAACTGCAACTGCATTATCAAGCACTGAATCAACTGTATCTGTATTATCAAAAACTGTATCTGTATCAACTGTATCTGCATTATCAACTGTATTAACCTCTGCGGCTGCTGCACCAGCTTCATCATGGAGCATCTCCCCCTGCCTGGGTTCAGGAGAACCTGGAGCCAGACCCCTGAATGAAGAGGGGGCAGCAGAAAGGGCTGTGATTTGTGCAGATAAAGAATGAATGGAATTTACCAGAGGTGTAATGGCCTCTGTGATGAGGGATTGAATAAGAGGAGTCAGAAGAGAGATGATGGAGGGAATGGTGGAGGAGTCCATAAGTGGAGAAAGAATAGTGGAGGGGAGAGAAGCAGAGGAGGAAGGAGGAATGTGTGGAGGGGATAATGGAGGGAGAACAGTGTGTGATTCAGTGGGTATTGTGTAGGATGGAATAGTGGAGATGTGTGGGGGAAGAGGGGATTGAGGAGGTGAGGTAATATGTGTTTTAGTGGGGGAAACTGGAGGTGTAGGGATATGTGCAAGATCAAGCGGTGGAGATTTGGTAGGTTGAGGTGGAGTCAATTGAGGTGCAGGAGGAGTGGGAAGAGATTTGGTAGGTGGAATGGCCTCTTCAGTGTCAGGGTGGGGAGTGACCTTGACGGTCCTGGTGCTCTCAGAAGCATGGATGGAGGAGGAGGAACCCTTGGAGGGTTTGGTGATTGTCCTCTCCCATCGGCCAAACAAGGCGCAGGTGAGGCGCTTGCTGGCATTGATGAATGTGGTCGGGGAGACCAAACATTCACTGGCCTTTTCCTGGAGGAAAATCCCCAGGATTCTGCCGTAGCAGACTTCCTTCTTGCTTGTTTTTTTCTTGATTAGGTCAAAGAAGACCATGCCCCAGTCGACCTGACGTTTGTTGAGCACTGCGCACATAATCAGGAATTGATGGCGAGTGATATAGTCATGTGCCGAGTGGTTGCCCATCAGAATTTTTCCTACAATGTCGGCCAAAAATTGATAGGCGGCAGACAGTTGCTTCTTCAGAAGCTTATTAGGGTTGCTGCTGGAGAAACCCATTACTTTCAACATATCAGCATATTCCTCAGCGTCCATTTCCAAGTTGTCCTCACCATTGATCAGTCCAAAAATTTCAGAGAGTACTGCTGGAGACAGGGAAACGGCAGTGTTTCCAATATGTCCTGTCAGATGTCCGTCTTCAGAAACTGTGGCAGTGTACACCCATTCTCTTATCTCGGTTGAGTGTAGCTTGATGCTGCGTGTCATGAAATCCTTGAGATGCAATTCTTCAAGTAATTCTAGGATATAAAGAAAAATTGGATCTGAATGTTGGAAGGACTCAAAGTCCATGGAGAATGCTGCATCAAACTTCATCGCCGCAAGTGCTCCTGGAGGAATCGCCATTGATGACCTGCAAAGAAAATCACAGAGAAAACGGCGATCAAGAGCAAAGGAACTGAAAGCGCGGGACGGAGGTCGAAGAAAACCTAGATATAAGATTTTCAGAATATGAATCGACAAGCTCCGTTCCACGAAAAGAGACAGATCTTCGAACTGAGATCCACGAAATAAGCTAGAAGTGAGTAGTTCGTCGAACTCATTTAGAAGAATTGAAAACAGTTCGTCGAACTCCGTTCGACGAAATGGTTTCTGAAGCAAGGTTTGTCGATCTCCGGTCGACAAAAATTGTTTCCACACAGAGAATTCGTCGATCTCCGTTCGACGAGAATCTCTCAAACCTTCCCTAATTCGTCGAACTCCGTTCGACGAACTCTGGAAAATTCGTCTAATGCAGACAGAAAATAATTTAACTCTTCTCCATCAATCATTCCCAGTTGATTTATAAAGAACAGATTGGTTTTCTCATCCAAAGGCTTGGTGAAGATATCTGCTCTCTGTAGATCAGTAGGAATGTGGATCAAGTTAATTTTCTTTTTGTCCACATTATCTCTAATGAAATGATGTCTTATTTCAATATGTTTAGTCCTAGAATGATGAACTGGATTCAGAGCTATAGCAATAGCACTTGTATTATCACAAAATAAGGTTGAATTATTTAAGTTGATACCATAATCTAGGAGTTGGTTTTGTATCCATAGCATCTATGAACAGCAGCTGCCAGCAGCCATATACTCTGCCTCAGCAGTTGATGTAGACACAGATGTCTGCTTTTTGCAAAACTAAGAGACAAGTCTCATACCCAGGAACTGGCAAGTTCCAGAGGTACTTTTCCTGTCCACTTTACATCCAGCATAGTCAGCATCTGAGTATCCTGTTAACTCAAATTCTAACTCTGCAGGATACCAGAGTCCTAAACTAGGACAACTCTTTATATATCTCAAAATCCTTTTTAGAAAAATAAGATGAGATTCTTTAGGATTCACTTGGAATCTAGCACAAAGGCATGTGGCAAACATTATGTCAGGCCTGCTAGCTGTTAAGTATAATATGGATCCAACAATTGCCCTATAATGTTTCTGATCTACAGGTTTCCCTGCTGCATCAGAATCCACAACAACATTGGTAGCCATAGGTGTTTTCATTCCTGAGGCATCACCCATCCCAAACTTTTTAATAAGCTCTTTAGCATACTTAGATTGGGAGAGGAAGATACCATCAGGGAGCTGCTTCACTTGGAGACCAAGGAAGTAGGAAAGCTCACCCATGCTACTCATCTCAAATTTAGAATGCATGAGGTCAGCAAACCTCTTGCACAATTTGGGATCAGTAGACCCAAAAATAATGTCATCCACATATATTTGTACCAATAAGATTTGGTCCTTATGATGTCTAGTGAAAAGGGTTTTATCTATGGTTCCTCTTGTAAATTTATGCTCTAAAAGAAAGCTAGCTAGGGTCTCATACCAAGCTCTTGGAGCTTGCTTTAAACCATAGAGAGCTTTATGCAATTTGTAAACATAAGCGAGTTGAGTTAGAGAGATAAAACCTAGAGGTTATTCTACATAAACCTCTTCTTGAAGTACACCATTCAGAAAGGCACTCTTAACATCCATCTGGAATACTTTGAACTTTTTGTATGCTGTATAGGCTAGGAATATTCTAATGGCCTCCAACCTTGCAACAGGGGCAAATGTTTGGTCATAGTCTATTCCTTCCTCTTGTCTATAGGCTTGGGCAACCAGTCTAGCCTTGTTCCTTACTATGTTCCCTTGTGCATCCAATTTGTTCCTATAGACCCATTTGGTTCCAATAACTGGGTAGTAATGGGGTCTTGGAACCAAATCCCAAACTCTACATCTCTCAAATTGATTTAGTTCCTCTTGTATTGCAAGAATCCAGTGGGGATCTTGCTCAGCTTCATGGATGGTGAGAGGTTCAATTTGAGAGAGAAAACAGGCATGCATCAAGTCTTGATTGAGCTGATGTCTTGTCTGTACACCAACTGAAATGTCTCCAATCACTTGAGATCTGGGGTGATCTCTAAGTGTGACAAGATCAGTTTGTGGAGTTGGTTGAGCAATAGCTTCTGTAAATAATTCCTCTTGAGGAATGGTACTGGCTGTTGATGGAAGTTCAGTTACTTCCTCTTGGACTTCTTCTTCACTATCTTCAGCAGCCTGTGGGGTGGGATGAGTTGGAACCTCTTGGGTAAGGTTTAGTCCATCCATTGACTCACACATTGGTGAAACCTGCAAAAGACTATTGGTAGAAATGTCTTTCTCCTTATAAGACATGTTAGCTTCATCAAAAGACACATGGACAGATTCTTCAATTTTAAGGGATGATTTGTTGAAAACTCTATAGGCCTTGCTTACTTGGGAATATCCTAGAAAAATCCCTTCTTCAGCCTTAGCCTCAAATTTTCTAATTTATCTTTTGTTATTAGTGTGGATGTAACATATGCAACCAAAAACTTTAAAGTAAGTGATTTTAGGTTTCTTTTCTTTAAGTAATTCATAGGAGGTCTTATGTTTTAGTTTATGTATAAGACATCTGATCAGGACATAGTTAGCTGTGTTTACAGCTTCTGCCCAAAAGGATAGAGGCATGTAAGCATCTGCTAACAATGTACCTGCAGCTTCAATGAGTGTCCTATTTTTCCTTTCAGCAACCCCATTTTGTTGGGGAGTTCTAGGAGCTGAGAAGCACTGCCTGATACCTTCCTTCTCACAGAACTCATGCATAAGAAGAGACTCAAACTCTGTGTCATGATCACTTCTGATCAATGCAACATGAGTAGAGAACTCAATCTGTATGATCCTGAGAAAATCTGTAAGAACTTTGAATGTATCTGACTTAGCTCTCAGGAAGGCTACCCAACTGAATCTGGAGAAATCATCAACAATGACTAAGGTGTAAGACTTCCCTCCTAGGCTTTGTACTGCAATGGGTCCAAAAAGATCCACATGAAGCAGATACAATATCCTAGGTGAATCACTTTTATTAATAGATTTAAAACTAGTTTTAGTTTGCTTGCCTAGTTGACAAGCCTTGTATAGGCTTTCCTTCTTGTAGGGACCAGAAGGTAAACCTCTAAAAAGGTTGTCTTTAGATAACCTAGATATGTTCTTAAGATTTACATGTCCTAGCCTTTTGTGTCATAACTCATTTTGGTTATTAGTGATATTGAGTAAACAAATATCAGTTGTGGCAGAAATGAAATCTACTAAATATATGTTTCCTTGTCTAAGTCCAATTAAAACAGTTTTGTTTTTATCATTTATAATAGAGCAAGAGGTAGAGTTGAAATGTACCTGATAACCTTCATCACATAATTGACTTATGGATATGAGGTTATGTTTAAGTCCTCTAACATATGTTACCTTTTTGAAGGTCACTGCTCCAATGCTTACTCTTCCATACCCTTCTGACTGACCACTCTTTGAGTCTCCAAATATCACCTTTGGTCCTAGCTTGGACTTATAGCTGGAGAGATTTGCTTTGCTGCCAGTCATGTGCTTGGAGCAGCCACTGTCCAGGTATCAGGTCTGACTTAGCCTTGGACAGCTCTTCACCTGTACCTGCATCAAAAAATAAAGCTCAATTGTTCTTGACCCAGGTTACCTTGGGTCCTTGGTTTGGCTGAAAAGTAAAACTAGAAATGACTGATAAGGCAGGTTGAGACTTATACCCTAGAGGGTGATATCTCCTAGGTGGGATTATCCAATCAGCTACTGGATTAAATGTCTTGTTAGCTATTTTAAAATTTCTATAGGAGAAATGATTTATATTTGGTCGTTCTGAGATCGACGAATTATTGTAAGTTCGTCGACCAGAGTTCGACGAATGGGGATGAGATCGTCGACCTCCACTCAGAGAATGACCATGGTCAATTTCTGCGTCACACGTTCGTCGACCTCTGCTCGACGAACCATACACAGTTCGTTGATCGCAGTAGGATGAATAATTATTTCTGAAGTTTGCGTTCAGCGTTCGTCAATCAGGGTTCGACGATCTTGTAGGATTTCGTCGATATAAGTTCGACAAATTCTGCTGAACTTGGTTTTTAACAGCTTTCTTCTGTTTTCTATTTCTATTGTCTAGGGGATTTGACTTGTTTTCTGACCTGGGTTTTTCAGTTAGTTTCTCTTTACCCTTAGCAGTGATAAACTTTATGGGAGTAGAAAGTATATTCTTCTTTATTATGGGGGGTAAACATGATGAAGCACCCAAGCCCATCCTGCCATTTAATCTGGCATTTACTGTGCTTGTGATATCCATCAGCTTGAGGCTTCTCCCATTGAGAGATTGCTCAAGTTGTTTTGCCTCACATAATTCAGATTTTAACTTGATTATCTGTTCATTAGCTAGTGTCAATTGGTCAGTTAGTTTTCTATTTTCTGTGCTGACAGATTCAAGGTTTTCTAGTCTAGTCCTCAAGGTTTTTATTTCTTTCTCTGAGTTTATTAGATCCATGCACATAGTTTTAAATTCTACTTTAAATAAGTCAGAATTGAAATCAAAACTAGAAATCACCTGATCAGCCTCTGAGTCTGAGGCACCTTCATCTTCAGAATCCTCTTCTGATCCAAAGTTGCTTCTGGAGGCATCTATTGCCATTAGGCACACCTCCTTGGATCTGGCTTCTTCCTCTTCTTCACTGGAGCTGGAGGAGGATGTTTCCTCTTCTGTGTCACTCCAGGACTCATCAACAAATCCTTTGTCTTTCCTTTTATACTTGTTGGAGGAGGGTCTGCTGCTTTGTTTTCTTCTAGAATCCTTGTCCCTGCCGTTGTCCTTTTTCTGATTCTCTGGGCATTCTGAAATATAGTGTCCAGGCTTTCTGCATCCAAAACACACAACCTCCTTAGTTGGTGTTTTGTCATATTTGGGCTTATCATCCTGCCTGGATGATTTTCTTCTAAAGTCCTTTCTTGCCATTTTGTAGAATCTTTTGGCAAAAAGACTCATTAACTCCTCATTGGATGTAGATGTTTCATTGTCTTCAGAAGCTTTGAGGGCCAAGTTGTGCTCCTTCCTAACTGGGGTAGTTGCCTTCTGTTCTGCTGCCTCTCTTGATTTGACAAGCTGCTCATATGACTTCAGCTTGCCTAACAGAGATTCTGTTGAAATCTCATTGAGGCTTCTGGCTTCTTTAATTGGACAGATTCTGGAGTCCCATGAACTGGGGAAACACATCAGTATTTTGTCATTTACCTCAGTTAAGGTGATGTCCTTGTCAAGAGTCTTGAGTTCACTGATGATTGAACTTAATCTATTGTACATCTCAGCCACAGATTCTGTCTCATCCTTTTTGAAATTCTCATAGAGAGAAATGAGACTGGATCTCCTATCCTTTCTTTCATCAGCTGAGCTTGCTACCATTTGATTGAGAGAGTCCCAAATGACCTTGGCTGAGGTGCACTCAGCCACCTTATGAAATATGTCATCTGACATTGTTTGGGCCAGAATATTCATAGCCTTTGCATCATCCATCTTGGCTTTCTTATAGGCTTCAGTATTGTCTGGAGGTGGTACTGCACTCAGATTAGTTGATGTGCTGGCAAAACTTGCAGGAGCTGGAGGAACACCTGTTGAAATGACAGAAAAAATGTCCTCATCAATGGAGTTCATATATAATCTAATTCTTGCCTTCCAGATGGCAAACTTATTAAGATTGCACACTGGAGGTCTGATGCTTGTATAATCCTTGTTTTGGGCCATGTCTGTGAGAAGGATAAGTCCAATAACAGAATAAAAACAAACAGATCTAACTAAGGGATCATTGGGTTCAGGTGTTAGCCTGTACAACCAATCAGGTATGGTAATTTAACCAACCTGGAAGATGTGGTATTATTAACTAACCTCGCTTTGATACCAATTGAAAGTGCAGCTAGATCTGATATACTCTAGAGGGGGGGGGGGTGAATAGAGTATATGGTGATTTTTAAAACTTTTACAACTGCTGTTGTATTTTAGGTGTGTGTGTGCAGGGAAGCAAATACAATAAACCAAGATGCAGCAATTATCTAATCACAGCACATTCACAGAGCAAGGCCAGAAAACAAAAAGAAAAGAAAGCAACCAGACGACACAAGAATTTTATAGTGGTTCCCCAAATCTGGGTAGTCCACTCTTCTACCACCCTGGTAGGAATCCACTGCAGGAAGGGGTTGATCAGGTGTCCTGGCACCAATGGGGTTTTGATCAGGTTCCCAAAAACCAAACCCTCAAGTCTTTTGGTGGGAGACTTGCAACCAGAATAATTTTGAAGGGAATTAAAACCCTGTACAGAGGTGGAGTGAGAGGGTGATGAGGTCTTCTCTTTCTCAAGTCAAATGAGAAGACTTGTGGATTGTTGTTTAGCAGCTTTGCTCCCCCTGAGATGTAGAATGAATCAGGAAGAATGCTGGAGCACTGCTTCAGGGTGATAGGTCTTCAAAGACATAGATTTCTTGGTCCAGAGAAAGTCTTCAGGAACTTCTTATAACTGATATGAATGTATTGTTTTTGAAGTTATCCTGAGTAAAAGCAGATGAAGAAGACTCTTGATATTGATGTAGTGTTCTTCTTCTTCTTCTTCTTGATCAGTTTCTCTCTGGGCCAAGAATGAAATCCTTTTTTTTTTGTGTTTTTGAAACACTGTCTGTCTTTTTGTTTTGTTGTATGTTGTATCTCTGTATTACTGACTCTTTCTGTATATCTCTCTGTCTCATAAGAAACATTCGAATTTTGAATATCGAGCAGTAATGGCAGACGGCCTGGAAAGGAAGCAGCAATTAATTATTTCCCCAACTGTTTCCATGGGAAAATGGCATGTAATAATCCAGGATTAACTGCGCATTCTAACGGTAGTATACTGTGAAGAACTGCCATTAAATGTCCAGGAATCAGCGCCATGGAATGAGACGGGAACGGAAGAAGACCTAGTCTGGAATCGTCGACCGAAGAACATAATTCGTCGAGCTGAGTTTTGAGTTTGTCGAGCTGAGCCTGAGTTCGTCGAGCTAAGCTGAGTTCGTCGAGCTGAGCTGAGTTCGTCGAGCTGAACTGAGTTCGTCGAGCTGACAGTCTTCATTCGTTGAACAGACAAACTTCAATATCAGACAAACATTATTCGTTGAGCAGAGAACCAAATTCGTCGAGTTGAGAATAAAATTCGTTGAACTGAGAAAAGTTCTGGACTTGGACGAAATACTCTACATCTGCTGAAATGCTGTGTCGACACAACTTGTTGTCGACAGATTGATCTTGGTGTCGACACAAATCCTCTGGTGTCGACATAAGCTGGTGTCGACTGAAATCCTGGTGTCGACACAAATCGTCTGGTGTCGACACAAACCCTAAGTGTCGACACAGATTCTCTGAGTATAAAGATCGTCGAGTAGAGATTAGCATTCGTCGACCTGAGAAGCTGTGAACTTGAGGTCCAAGTTCATCGAGCTCAGAATATAATTCATCGACCGAAGCACGAAGCTGGACTTAGAGAAATTCTGAAATAGTCCTGATAAGCTTGAGGTAGAATCCCGGTGTTCGTCGAGCAAAGAACATAGTTCGTCGAGCTCAGCACTGCGAATTGTCTCACGATCGTCGAGCGCAGAACTCCCTTCGTCGAGCTGAGTTCGAATGAACGTCGAACTCATTTCACTTAGTCTGAAAAACTGATAGATCTGGAGTTCCTGATGGTCTTGAAGAAGGCTGGTCCATCTGAAGTTGAGAAAGAGGACTGTCCTAGACTCTAAGACAAAAACGTGACCCAGACAATACATGATGGGTCACATCCTAAGTCAGTGAACCTAGCCCAAATCAACTAGGGATCCAACATATTCAAATACAGTCCACCGCAGACTCAAAGTATTGAGAGAAATGATCACTTTTGGCAAAAGCAGCAGCGAGTTGCCTCCTATCGAAGATAGGCCGCCTTGCCCGCTCCAGGTCAAAGGCATTTAACCGTTTCTTCAATTCGCGATGGACTTTGATTCTCTTTTCAGTCGCAGATCTTGTGGAAACAACAATGTCATCGGTCTCGGTGATGATCTTGATCGGCCTTGACTTCCGCTGTGGCGACCTGTAAAGCCATTGACGCTTAAAGTATATAGGCGCTGGTTGGAGTTTACCTGACCGCAGTAGCTCTGCAGTAGTCCGCAAATCTTCAGCTTCATTTTCCCCCGCGGCCTGCTTTGAGGCCGCCTGGACCGTAGCCACATGGGCGGTGATTTGCTTCTTCTGCACTGCTATCTTCTATTTCAGTTTTGCCTTCTCTTTTTGTAAGGCCCCTAGCCGATCCAACATGACAGCGTCATGGCTCCGCTCTAGGCGACCCTACCGGGCTGCAGCCCAAGCACCCCAACCCCTCTCCAGCCCACCGGCGGGTTGTTGGTGGCCACAGCCTCCCTTTGATGAGGTAAACTCGATAGTCAAGCCCGCACTACGGGGACTTCCCAGGAGGTCACCCATCCCAGTACTACTCCAGCCCGAGCACGCTTAACTATGGAGTTCTTTCAACTCTCATCACCAATTGATCTGCAGCTCAATTGGTGATGAGAGTTGAAAGAACTCCATAGTTAAGCGTACTCGGGCTGGAGTAGTACTGGGATGGGTGACCTCCTGGGAAGTCCCCGTAGTGCGGGCTTGACTATCGAGTTTACCTCATCAAAGGGAGGCTGTGGCCACCAACAACCCGCCGGTGGGCTGGAGAGGGGTTGGGGTGCTTGGGCTGCAGCCCGGTAGGGTCGCCTAGAGCGGAGCCATGACGCTGTCATGTTGGATCGGCTAGGGGCCTTACAATAAAAGTGCAGCTCAATTGGTGATGAGAGTTGAAAGAACTCCATAGTTAAGCGTGCTCGGGCTGGAGTAGTACTGGGATGGGTGACCTCCTGGGAAGTCCCCGTAGTGCGGGCTTGACTATCGAGTTTACCTCATCAAAGGGAGGTTGTGGCCACCAACAACCCGCCTGTGGAGGGAGAGGGGTTGGGGTGCTTGGGCTGCAGCCCGGTAGCGTCGCCTAGAGCGCAGCCGTGACGCTGTCACGTTGGATCGGCTAGGGGCCTTACAATAAAAAGTGCACTTTTTATTGTAACGCCCCTAGCCGATCCAACGTGACGGCGTCACGGCTCCGCTCTAGGCGACGCTACCGGGCTGCAGCCCAAGCACCCCAACCCCTCTCCCTCCACAGGCGGGCTGAGGCCCACGGACGGCCCAGGGGTCGTTACACTTTTTCCTCAGCAGCGGATAAAGATGGGAGCTCGCCGATCTTAACTCCAAGGATTTCCACCTCAGGATGCAGCAGATCCAGCAAGGATTTGTTGATAAGATCAAGTTGTTCGACGTCTATGGAATTTAGTATCTCTTCAGTTGACAAACTGACCGTGGAGAGGGAATTATCTCCCTTCACTTGGGCCTCCTATGTAACTAGGTTGCTTTCAGGAACTTCTTTTTCACGCGGCCTGTGCTGCAAGACCTCATCCCCAGTCCGCACGGAGATATTTTTCTTTTTCATCGCCTGCAGCTTCTTTTCAACCCGCTCGGCCACAGTGGACTTGTACCTTTTCCTCTTCTTTCCAGAAGGGGCCTTTTTCTCAGTAGAGTTCGCGGCAGCCTTCCCTAAGTTTGGCTGGTTCTCGCGGACTGACTCAAGGTTTTCAGTAACCAATGCCTTTGAAGGCACGTCTTCCTCAACTTCATCTCAGGCAGACCGCCTATCTTCATCAAGGTTAACGATGGGCTGCTGGGCGTTCGGGGATGATACTTCAGTTTCGTTATTTGCGCAAACCGTGTCCGCCGAGTTTGGAGTTTTCTGAGTGTGGCCAGTGTCTGACGGATTCAATGTCTTATCCGCACTTTTTGACAGCTGTTCAGTGTGAGATGCTGTGGCGTCCTCCTTGCGCACAACCACATCAGCATGGCGGGCTGCTTCCTCAGCAGGCTTCTTACTATGAGAGCTCTCTCTAGTAGAGCGGACAGTATCCCCTCTTGTCACTCTCTTTATCACTTTCTTAGCTTTCATTGGCATTATTGGTTTTTTCACTCTTTGCAGTAAGGCTTGTGAAGAAAGCGTCGAGTCTCACCATGCCGGACTGCAAATTTGAGACCACAATAGGTGAATAACTCCCCGCGTTGCTGAAACTTTTGACGAATCCAGCCCCTCCAGCAATATTTATAGCGCTAACAACATTAATGAGATTTGCAGACTCGGCGGTTAAGCAAACATTTTCGAAGTTTTCTTGAAACTTAAAAATGTGCGGTGATTATGTTAACCTCTCAGTCCGTAACGTGTACAAGATTCCAAGGTCACCATCTTCGTTATCCGCGGACTCAATTTGGCAGTCCGTCTGGCCCGGCAATGCCTCAGCATTGTTTCAAGGTCCCTGGCTTGTCATAGGTGGACTCGTTATTGGCAGTCCGCCAAGCTCGGCAGAGCAGCAACATTCAGCCGTCCCAAGGCTGATCCCCCCAGCGGCGGACTCAATGCTCCATTCGCCCAATTTGCCATGCCTTTGGATCTCCTGGATTGTTTCCACTTAGGCAGACGCACTGTCCCGTCCACCTAGGTCGCCGTCCTCCAGCAGGATCATGCCTTGCAGCAGCAGATGGAAGATCTAGCCCGCGAGCCCAGTCCGCCCCTTTTGCGCGGACTGACATGTTCTTTCTTTTTGCTTAACGCCACTGTTGCCCGGTTCTCCTGTACCCCAGGCAGCGGGTTATTTTAGCCCTGCCAGGTTGGGCAGGCCCCCATCCTATAAATAGGGGGGAGGTGGTGCACCCAAAGCACGCTGACTCGTGCCAAGAGCCCACTTGTTAAAGGCTGCAGACTCGAATCTCAGGCTTTGCGGACTCCAGCTTTCTCAGTTCTTGCTTTTTTCCTTTACTCCACTTGTAATCAAACCCTTCTTCAATCAAAGGAAAGCCCGTCGCTAGAGAGGCATTCAGGCCGCGACGGGCGAAGTCTGTTGTTGTCGTGGCTCACGGCCCTGCTGTTATTTCTGCTCTCGTCTGCTTAGTAGATTGCTACTTGCAGTCTCTCTTTCCCTTTCTTTTCCCCCGTGCTCGAACCGTTAGCTGGTGGTGCTCGACTACCTTTCCATTTTCGTGCATCAACATTTAGTCCCAGTCAACACTTCCACTTTTAATAAGTCAAATAGTGTACTTCTATTTAGAGAGGACAAGAGAATCGGGCTTCCGAGAAATTTCTATCCCCAAAAAGTATTTTGGAGAGCCTATATCCTTTGTAACCAGGTGTTGTCGAAGATGCTTCTTTGTCAAGATTATTCCAGCTTGGTCATCTCCAATAAGAAGAATATCATCCACAAATACCGCAAGCACCACTAGACCCAGAGAGGTCTTACGAGTGAATAAGGAGTGATCAGCAAAACTTCTCGTAAAACCTATGGCCGCCACAATCCCGCTAAACTTGTTAAAACAAGCACGAGGACTTTGTTTTAGGCCATAGATAGTCTTCTTAAGCCGGTAAACCTGTGTCTCCCCCTGAGCAACATATCCTGGAGGTTGCTCCATATAAATATCTTCCTGAACATCCCCATAAAGAAAGGCATTCCTTACATCCAGCTGCGAAAGGGGCCAATTCCTGTTGACAGCCACAGATAGAAGGACCCTAATAGTGCTGAGACGAGCAACTGGAGAGAAGGTGTCAAAATAGTCAACGCCATATGTCTGGGTAATTCCCTTGGCAACAAGCCGAGCCTTGTAACAGTCCACATTGCCATCGGGGAAGAACTTCACCACAAAGACCCAGCGACAACCAACAACATCTGTGCCGAAAGGAGGAGGAACCAGGGTCCAGGTACCCATTTCAGTGAGAGTAGCAATCTATTCATCCATATCAGCCTTCCAATGTGGAATGGTAAGGGCCTCATGATATGAACGAGGAGTGGAAGTGGAAGAGATAGCCAAAGCAAACTTCCTGCGAGTAGGGGTGATACGATCATAGGAAACAACTACAGCAAGGGGTTGCTGGGTACATGCCCGAACCCCTTTGCGAAGGGCAATAGTGAACTCCAGGTCGGTAGGTTCCACAGTATCCGTAGAATATGTTGTGGAGAGAGCTGGCCCGAGAGGAGAGACCGACGGTGGCAAAGAGGAGGGAGATTGTGGCGGTGAAGAGGGAGGAGAAGACGATGGAGATGGTGAAAGAGGAAAAACCTCGGTAGGAGGGGATGCGATAGTGGGAGGAGGGAAACCACTGCTTGGGAGAGTGGGAAGAGGAGTGAAACTGGAAGCCACAAGAAGAGTAGAGGATGCATCTGAGAAATAAGGAGCATTCTCAAAGAAGGTAACGTTCGCAGAGACGAACTGCTTGCGAAGAATGGGGTCAAAACAACAGTAGCCTATCTGAGTGATAGAATAGCCCAAAAAGAGACATTTAGTGCACCGAGGGGAGCGTTTGTTGATGAGTCCACTTTATATACCTATTTTCGGACTCATCTGGTCTAGTTTTCACACGGTTGCACTTCACTTTTAGTTCATTATCATATATATTTCATCCTGTCTTTATTTCCATAAGAAGTGCACATTTTAGCCCGTGGTTGTGTATTGTGTTATTCTTTTAGTCTGTACTCCTTTTTTGTGATTGTCTGGAATGTCTGCACAGATTAGTGATTGATTTTTCCTTTCGGTACAGGGGTCGTGTGCGTGTTCCGGGATGGTTGTGAAACAGGAATACTGCGCACGATCATGGGATCTAATGCGCACGACCACTGGTCGTGCGCCCCCGATCGTGCGCACTACTCTACGTTTTCTATAGAATCGGCCTGGGGTAAGCGCACGACCACTGGACATACTGCGCACGACCACCGGTCGTGCGCCACTGATCGTGTGCATTGATTCCTCATTTCTGGAGTCTTGTCTGGGTAATCGCACGATCATTGGACTTAGTGCGCACGACCACTGGTCGTGCGCCACTACTCGTGCGCATTATCACAGTTCTTCTTCCTGTTATTCCATGCCAGTGCGCACGAGCACAGGACATAGTGCGCACGACCACTGGTCGTGCGCCTGTGATCGTGCGCATTGTTCATTTCTGATTTTGTATAAATAGTGCAGGTCTCGCCCTAATCCAGAGATCCGGAGATCGCTCGTTTTCCTCCGCCGTTTTCTGCCTTCTCCGCCGTTCCCCTTCATCTTCCACCCTAGGGAGGTGCTCCGGGCAAGCTTTCACCGCCAAATCCGAGCCGGAGCTTCCTCTCGGCCTTCTCCTTCATCCATGAGCTTCAAGTAGGGTTTGACGCCATAGCCATCAAGCAAAGGAAAGCTAGCAAACTTCGTCCGCTATCGTGAGACGAAGAAGACGGGCCATTGGAAGGTGGTGACAGCCCTTCTCTACCCCGGAAGTAGTTGAGGACCGAGCTTGGATGCAGAATGACTACCCGACTATTCCAACCGTGAATCCTCAGCAAGACTTCGGATTCGGTCGATCTCTTGACTTGTACTTGCTTTATTGTTGTATATCTGTGTGAAAACTGTATTTATATTGATGTTGTTGCACTTTAGATGTAAACTTTACTAGATTCATGTCTATGTGATTCTGTGTTTGTTTACGCTTTAGTTGCTTGAGTTGCGCCATATATCCATGCACCACCATCCACCCTTGCCGCACTAGCAATTGCTAGTGGCGTGCGTTGCGAAGAGGTGCTCCCGACCCTCATTCCGCCATTCTAACCACCTCATCCGCTAGTCTTCTCGTCCATCCGCCTAGCGATTCGGTGCATAGCGGCCCGACTAGTCTTCCATCCCGCCTGGCGAAGCATCGCATAGCGGCGTTGCATAGGAGTAGTTGATAGTATTTTATTTTCTGTTTCCGCAACCATTAAAACCTCCCCATCGTTACCTCCGACCTGAGGACTTCAATCTCAAGTCCTCCTCGAAATTAACTCCACCTTACTGTGTTCCTTGTGAGATCGATACTTGGGAAAACCCCCATTTTATATTACTTGTGCGACCGGTTCACTGCCGTGATCTATTGCATCAAGTTTTTGGCGCCGTTGCCGGGGAACACAGTCGTGTGAGTTTGTGGAGAGGGAGATAATAGATTGAAGCCCTTTTCCATTTGTGCATATCATTTTTTTTATTTGCTTTGGTTATTAGAATTTTTATTTTTGCTTATTTCTTTTTGCCCTTTTCTGATTTTTGATTTAGATAGCAGATCCGTGCTATTTTCATTTTAGCTGTGTAGCACTTTTTCAGCAATTATTTTTATTCGTGATGGATCCTGATGCTGAGTGTCGTATCCTTGACACTTTGCGCCAATCCATCGATGCCATTGCTGCTATGAATGCCGAGCATTGCATTCGGTGTTTGTTATGTCAAGGTGAGTGCCACATGCTGAAGGATTGCCCTCGTTTGTGCAAGCCTTCTCCCTCTGAGGGCGTGTTCCCAACAACCTCCCGTTCACGGAAGACTGTTGTGGACAGGCCTACCAGGGTGTTGCCTGGCCCATACACTGACATAACGCACTTTGCTCATTCTCTACCCGTTGAGATTACCGAAGAATCTCTAGCCGCATACAGCTCTTTCATGGGTCCCTCGATCCCTTTTTACGAGCTTTCCTTGAGTGATGATGATCACTCTATTGTTAGCCAACAAAAAGAGGAGCAGGAACTCATGGACGCTCCTGTATGGGTGATGCTTAAGATCACGGCAGTGAACCGGTCGCACAAGTAATATAAAATGGGGGTTTTCCCAAGTATCGATCTCACAAGGAACACAATAAGGTGGAGTTAATTTCGAGGAGGACTTGCGATTGAAGTTCTCAGGTCGGAGCTAACTAAGGGGGGTTTGGATTGCGAAAACAGAAAATAAAACACTATCAACTACTCCTATGCAACGCAGCTATGTGATGCTTCGCCAGGCGGGATGGAAGACTAGTCGGGATGCTATGCACCGAATCGCGAGGAGGATGGAAAAGTAGGCTCGCTGATGAGGTGGTGAGAATGGCGGAATGAGGGTCGTGAGCTCCTCTTCGCAACGCACGCCACTAGCAATTGCTAGTGCGGCAAGGGTGGATGGATGGTGGATGGATATATGGCGCACCTCAAGCAAATAACGAAAACATACAAAATCACATAGACATGATTGTATAAAAATGTTTTACAAATAAGCATACATCATCTATAAATAAGGTTTACAACAACACATAAACAACAATAAAGGAAGAACAAGTCAAGAGATCGACCGAATCCGAAGCCTTGCCGAGGATTCACGGTTGGAATCGTCGGGTTGTCAATCCGCGTCCAAGCTCGGTCCGCAACTACGTCCGGGATAGAGAAGGGCTGTCACCACCTTCCAATGGCCCGTCTTCTTCATCTCACGACAGCGGACGAAAGTTGAAAGCTTCCCTTTGCTTGATGGCTATGGCGTTGAAACTTGACATGAATCCAAGAGATGATGGAGGAGGCCGAGATGAAGCTCCAGCTTAGATTTGGCGGTGAATGCTTGCCCGGAGCACCTCCCTAGGGTGGAAGATGAAGGGGAACTGCGGAGAAAGAGGAAAACGCCAGAGGAAAACGAGCGATCTCCGGATCTTTGATTAGGGCGAGACCTGCACTATTTATACAAAAGCAGAAATGAACAATGCGCACGATCACAGGCGCACGACCAGTGGTCGTGCGCATTATGTCCTGTGCTCGTGTGCACTATGTCCTGTGCTCGTGCGCACTGGCATGGAATAACAGGAAGAAGAACTGGGATAATGCGCACGAGTAGTGGCGCACGACCAGTGGTCGTGCGCACTAAGTCCAATGATCGTGCGATTACCCAACAGGACTCCAGAAAAGAGGAATCAATGCACACCATCAGTGGCGCACGACCGGTGGTTGTGCGCAGCATGTCCAGTGGTCGTGCGCTTACCCCAGGCTGATTCTAGAAAACGAAGAGTAGTGCGCACGATCAGGGGCGCACGACCAGTGGTCGTGCGCATTATATCCCATGATCGTGCGCAGTATTCCTGTTTCACAACCATCCCGGAACACGCACACGACCCCTGTACCGAAAGGAAAAACCAATCACTAATCTGTGCAGACATTCCTGACAATAACAAAAAGGAGTACAGACTAAAAGAATAACAAAATACACAACCACGGGCTAAAATGTGCACTTCCTATGGAAATAAAGATTAGAATAAATAGGAACGATAAAGAACTAAAATTGAGTGCAACCTCGTGAAAACTAGCCCAGATGAGTCCGAAAATAGGTATATAAAGTGGACTCATCACACCCCCAGACTTAACTGTTTGCGCGTCCCGAGCAAACAAAATCTAAGCAGATAGGGAAAAATACTAGTTAACAAAGAAATTGCGATACGAAGTACCATGCGAAGTCGCATGCTCGCGCGTGTAAAAATATAATAGAAGAAATTTCTAAGTATACAAAACAGTTTATACTTTTCACAATGCGTATCAAAATTTTATTATTACTCAAAAATAGAATCACGGTGAATCATTCGGTCACGCGTAGGGAGAAAGTAGACTAATCGCTAGGCGAGCATTGCCGAAGATCGGGGCTCCGGATAACCTCCAAAGGAATCCACCAATGTCGGTGAACATATGCTTGCCTTTTCACATTCTCTCCACGGCACTGGTTTGGTTCACACACGAATCAGTAGGACTTTAGGTGAAGAGATGGGGCTTGGGTTTCGGTGAGATAAACAAGGATAAACAAGAAGGCTATGCACCTAACCCAAAGGAGCTAGTATGAAGGGAATCCATCAGCTAACCAAAAGATATGCGGGTACACCACACCCCTAGACTTAACTTTTAACATATGGGTGTGTGTACCGCCTACTCCAAATATAATCACATTTCCCAAAAAGATTTTCAATTAAACTTTTTCTTTTCACTTTTTTTTTCTTTTCTTTTTCTTCACAAATATTTTTCTTTTTCTTTTATTTTTTCATTTTATTTTCACAGTTCAGCAGATATAAACTTGGGAGCACTTCCACATTTTCACAAATAATAACACCACATCACATCCCAACATGAAAATGTAAAACTCTAAAGCTCAACTCGGGAGTGCGACTAAGATTGGCTTGGAGGCTTTGGTGAAATCATGGTGAAGCTGAATCAAAAGGAGGGGTAGGCACAACGGGGCTAGCGAGGATAAGACGTTAGGAATGGTACAAAGCTCAACCGGGCCAAAATGATGGCCTACATCACGCTCATGCATGACTAACCTATACCCATGCTTCAAGAATAGCTTGGGGCAAGTTCTTAGCCAACGAGAAAGACTATCCATCCTCCAGACTCGAGCAATACAAAACTAACGTCCATCTACACACATCCCTAAGCTAACGTCGGAATTACACCAGATTCACCAACTTTTGAGTAGAATAAAAAGTATGTACGCAATTAGAAAAATATAAAACTAAAAGCATACAGAAAAATTAAATCTACTCCAATTTCTACACGAGGCGAGAGCAGTTGACTAGGATCACAACAAGGCCAACATTTTACTCCGTCTCACAATCCTATGTTAGCACCATAATTTTCTCAAATCTAACAAAGAAATGAGTTTAACTCGCAGCATGCAAAAAGCTAAGCACGCGCTCATGTGGGTGCAATGGTGTGTGATGCAATGAACTAAGCAAAATAAAACAAGAAAAGCTTCTAGTATGCACATGAGATGTGCACGTGCAAAAGGTAACAGATCTCTCCCCCAGACTTAAACTAAGCAACAAATCATAAGATAGAGAAATTAAAATCATACAGAGCTAAGGGAAGAGGTTACCCAATGCTCAGCTAGTGAGCATACCAGAAGATGCGTGGAAACTGAAGCAGGCTCGCCATACGAAGAATCAGAACCCTGCCAATGCAATTTGCCAAGAATACCTGCAGGGGTGAGCTCCGCAAAAACAAAACAAAAATACACAAAAAAAAATGCTAAAATAAAATAGACAGGAAAATAAAAATGCAGGAAATAAAAGATAAGTACTGGGGTTATTGACATCCCAGCACGACTTATTACATTCTAAACAGTTCTAGCTAATGGGCCTATGAAATAAAAAGTGCACAGGTAACTGTTCCAATATCCATTTCGGTAACGGGTACTGATACGGTGATATAGCAGTTACCCCTCTACCTAAATAGTAATACCTGCCCAACACAGGTAGAGTAAATAGGAAGTAAGAAGAGAAGGAGCGCTGGTCCTCACTCTTCTCACCACAAAACACATCCTTGCCTAGCAAGGTTTCGTCCACCACAAGTTTGCTGGGGGCGAAGGTGACGGCAGGGGCTTCCACTGTGAAGGAGGTAGGAACCTCCTCACACAAGAGGATGCACTCGTCGACAGCCTGATTGCAAGGCTCAACGTCAACCCAACTTACCTGTGGAGATTCAACCTGCACAGCCTCAGAAAAGGAAGGTGGGTCAAGAAATAAAAGAGACGAAGAACATAAAGAAATAATCGGGGGAGTGATCCCGGTTTCACTCCCCAAAGGCTGAGGTAGAAAAATATCGTCTGTAATCTCGACAATGCTACAAGGCTCGGCTGGATCCATAGAGGCCTCCACCAAGACTTGGACTTCCTCCTTTGGTATCAAGGGAGAATCCTCGACACCAAGAAGGTTGTCCTCCTCCATGGGAGTGGAAACAACCCATGTATCACAAGCCTCAACTTTTTTTGCATCGTCGAAAATGTCGCCAGAGGCGACTGAAGTAGATTGCACAAAAGGCGGAAGAACTTTGCTTGAATAAAAGTCAAGCGCAGGTTCCTCACAAAGAATCGGCTCCACGCTTGGAGATGTATGCACATGAGAGATAGGCTCAGCCATGTCGAAGCCTAGATCAGTCACACATCTGGTGGTTGTGTCCATATCATGCCCTTCAACAAGATGAAGGTGACAGGGATACATAACCAGAGGATGAAGGTGTGCCACCAAGGGTAGGAGTCGGGATGATCCGGATGTCCGGCTCATCATCCTCTTCCATAACACGGAGGTACTCGGCACAATCCTTCAGGACATGATCTGTTTTACGACAATACAAACACTTTTTCCCATTACGCTGCGGTCCTTGTGGGGCCAGAGAGGAATAAGAGAACGGTGTATGTGGCGAGGACGATTGACCATAAGCTCGGGGCACAGTGTTTGAAAGGCTGTACGAATACAGCATCTCATGCATTGTGCGCTGAGGCTTATGCTCAATATCTCTCGTAGGGCATTCATGACTAGCGTGGGAAGGCTTCCCACACCAACGACATTGGGCATACGAATATCCCCACATGGTGTCGAAACAGCAAATTCAAAATAAATTGTGCAAATTACTAAATCCAACAATATAGTACTATAATTGCCTAAACAAACAATAGAAAGGAAGGCAAAACAGAAATAGAATAAAACAAAAGCGATTTACAAAGGAAAAGGAAAGCAATCTCACGTCTCCCTCTCCAGAAACTCACACGACTGTGTTCCCCAGCAACGGCGCCAAAAACTTGATGCTTAAGATCACGGCAGTGAACCGGTCGCACAAGTAATATAAAATGGGGGTTTTCCCAAGTATCGATCTCACAAGGAACACAGTAAGGTGGAGTTAATTTCGAGGAGGGCTTGAGATTGAAGTCCTCAGGTCGGAGCTAACTAAGGGGGGTTTGGATTGCGGAAACAGAAAATAAAACACTATCAACTACTCCTATGCAACGCAGCTATGCGATGCTTCGCCAGGCGGGATGGAATACTAGTCGGGCTGCTATGTACCGAATCGCGAGGCGGATGGAAGAGTAGGCTCGCAGATGAGGTGGTGAGAATTGCGGAATGAGGGTCGTGAGCACCTCTTCGCAACGCACGCCACTAGCAATTGCTAGTGCGGCAAGGGTGGATGGATGGTGGATGGATATATGGCGCACCTCAAGCAAATAACGAAAACATACAAAATCACATAGACATGATTGTATAAAAACGTTTTACAAATAAGCATACATCATCTATAAATAAGGTTTACAACAACACATAAACAACAATAAAGGAAGAACAAGTCAAGAGATCGATCGAATCCGAAGCCTTGCTGAGGATTCACGGTTGGAATCGTCGGGTTGTCAATCCGCGTCCAAGCTCTGTCCGCAACTGCATCCGGGATAGAGAAGGGCTTGTCGCCACCTTCCAATGGCCCGTCTTCTTCGTCTCACGACAGCGGACGAAAGTTGAAAGCTTCCCTTTGCTTGATGTCTATGGCGTTGAAACTTGACATGAATCCAAGAGATGATGGAGGAGGCCGAGAGGAAGCTCCAGCTTGGATTTGGCGGTGAAAGCTTTCCCGGAGCACCTCCCTAGGGTGTAATATGAAGGGGAACTGCGGAGAAAGCGGAAAACGGAGGAGGAAAACGAGCGATCTCCCGATCTTTGATTAGGGCGAGACCTGCACTATTTATACAAAAGCAGAAATGAACAATGCGCACGATCACAGGCGCACGACCAGTGGTCTTGCGCACTATGTCCTGTGCTCGTGCGCACTGGCATGGAATAATAGGAAGAAGAACTGGGATAATGCGCACGAGTAGTGGCGCACGACCAGTGGTCGTGCGCACTAAGTCCAATGATCGTGCGATTACCCAGACAAGACTCCAGAAAAGAAGAATCAATGCACACGATCAGTGGCGCACGACCGGTGGTCGTGCGCAGTATGTCCAGTGGTCGTGCGCTTACCCTAGGCTGATTCTAGAAAACGAAGAGTAGTGCGCACGATCAGGGGCGCACGACCAGTGGTCGTGCGCATTATATCCCATGATCGTGCGCAGTATTCCTGTTTCACAACCATCCCGGAACACGCACACGACCCTTGTACCGAAAGGAAAAACCAATCACTAATCTGTGCAGACATTCCAGACAATAACAAAAAGGAGTACAGACTAAAAGAATAACACAATACACAACCACGGGCTAAAATGTGCACTTCCTATGGAAATAAAAATTAGAATAAATAGGAACGATAAAGAACTAAAAGTGAGTGCAACCTCGTGAAAACTAGCCCAGATGAGTCTGAAAATAGGTATATAAAGTGGACTCATCAATGGGACGATGAGATTGTTCCGGTCGTCGACGGGGTGGCGTCTACGAATGATTTTGCGATGGGACCTGCTCATTCAGTGCTTGATTTGAGAGCAGCCTTGCCCCTCCGCAATTTTGCCGGATTGTGCAATTCCTCTTTCTTGTGAGTCGGTTGATGATGTTGTATTTGTTGATGATTCGGTGCCCGAGGTTGCGCGAAGTGGGATGATGATTCCTCTATCTCCGACGGAGAAAGTGGATCTTCGGAACACTTTTACGCACCCCGGTGGGATGAGGAATACCCTCTTCCGATGCAGAGGTTTGCACCTCTTATTGATGAGGCCGTTCCACTTACCACCGCGGACCTTGAGTTCGGATTCTCCTCGGTACGACTCGTATGATACCGATGATGATCTCTGCTGGATCCTGCTGAGAGTGATACCGGGATCACTCTCCCATTTTCTGATTCTTTTAGTTCTTCTTCTCTTTTATTACTTGATCCCCCTTCCTTATCTGAGCCTGTGCAGGATGAGTCTCCACAGGTACGTTGGGATGACGATGAGCTTTGTGCTTATGCCGTTGCCATCGCCTCCTGCGGGACTGTGATAGACGATACCTTGCTAGGCAAGGATTTGTTTTGTGGTGAGATGAGTGAGGACCAGGCCTCCTCCTCATCCTACTTCCTATTTCCTCTACCTGTGTTGGGCAGGTATATTATTTAGGTAGAGGGGTAACTGTTCTATCACCGTATCGGTACCCGTTACCGAAACGGATATTAGGCCAGTTACCTGTGCACTTTTTATTTCATAGGCCTATAAGCTAGAACTGTTTAGAATTTAATAAGCCGTGCTGGGATGACAATAACCCCAGTACTTATCTTTCATTTTCTGCATTTTATTTTTCTTGTCTATTTTTAGTTTTAGCATTTCTTTGTGTATATTTTGTTTTGTTTTTGCGGAGCTCACCCCTGCAGGTATTCTTGTAAAATTGGATTGGCAGGGTTCTGATTCTTCGTATGGCGGGCCTGCTTCAGGTTTTCACGCGTCTTCTGGTATGCTCACTGGCTGAGCATGGGGTAAACTCTTCCCGTAGCTCTTTATGATTTTAATTTCTCTATCTTATGATTTGTTGCTTAGTTTAAGTCTGGGGGAGAGACTTGTTACCTTTTGCACGCGCACATTTCATGTGCATACTAGAAGCTTTTATTGATTTATTATGCTTAGTTCATTGCATCACACACCACTGCACCCACATGAGCGCGTGCTTAGCTTTTTGCGTGCTGTGAGTTAAACTCATTTCTTTGTTAGATTTGGGAAAATTATGGTGCTGACATAGGATTGTGAGACGGAGTAAAATGTTGGCCTTGTTGTGTTCCTAGTCAACTGCTCTCGTCTCGTGTATAAATTGGAGTAGATTTAATTTTTCTGTATGCTTTTAGTTTTATATTTTTCTAATTGCGTTAATACTTGTTATTCTACTCAAAAGTTGGTGAATCCGGTGTGAATCCGACGGTAGCTTAGGGATGTGTGTAGACGGTCGTTAGTTTTGTATTGCTCGAGTCGGGAGGACAGATAGTCTTTCTCGTTGGCTAAGAACTTGCCCCTAGCTACTCTCGAAGCATGGGTACTTGGTTAGTCAAGTGCGTGCGTGATGTGGGCCGTCACTTTGTCTCGTTTGAGCCTTGTACCATTCCCGACATCTAACCGTTGCTATCCCCGTTGAGCCTGTCCCTTCCTTTGAAAACCCGTTCGCCTCGCTACCATAGCCATATAGCTTTTCCTACTCGCACATCTGAATGTGATCGCTCGGTTAGTTTGTTTTGTTGTAGTTTATATACGTTTTGTGTGGGCAGTTTTGTTGGTGTTTGTGCAGCTTGTGGTGTTGTCGTGTTTTCCTATTTTGTTTTGGCTATTTGTATAAAAGAAAAATAAAAAAGGGGAAAAGAAAAAAAAATATAATAGTAAATAAAAAGAAAATTCCCAATGTGGAATACAAAAAAAAAGAAAAGAAATGTATTTATATATCTATTATTGCTGAGTTGTGCAATGTGGTTGAGTTGTGTTCGTTATGGGGTTGCGCGCACCGTCAAAAGTCCAGGTCTGGTGATGCGTCGCACGTGTTTGTCCATTGAGTTTAGCTGTGTACGTTTTCGGGCGATCTTATTTTGGGTGTGCGTGTCCGTCTTGTTTACCTTTATATACCCCGCCTTCACCTAAGCCTACATTATACTCCAAGTCCTACGGATTCGTGCTTGAGTCTAATTAGTGCCGTGGAGAGAGTGTGAAAGGGCAAGCATATGGTCACCGACATTGGTGGATTCCTTTGGAGGTTATCCCGAGCCCTGATCTTTGGCAATGCTCGCCTAGCGATTAGTCTACTTTCTCCCTACGCGTGACCGGGTGATTCACCGTGATTCAATTTTTGAGTAATAATAAAATTTTGATACGCATTGTGAAAAGTATAAAACTTTTGTATACTTAAAAATTTCTTCTATTATATTTTACGCACGCGAGCATGCGACTTCGCATGGTACTCCGTATCGCAATTTCTTTGTTAACTAGTATTTTTCCCTATCTGCTTAGATTTTGTTTGCTCGGGACGCGCAAACAGTTAAGTCTGGGGGTGTGATGAGTCCACTTTATATACCTATTTTCGGACTCATCTGGGCTATTTTTCACACGTTTGTACTTCACTTTTAGTTCATTATCATATATATTTCATCCTGTCTTTATTTCCATAGGAAGTGCACATTTTAGCCCGTGGTTGTGTATTATGTTGAAAGATATGGTACCTAAACACCTAGAGGGGGGGGGGGGGTGAATAGGTGACCTAAACCTTTTTAACTTTTGTTTGGCAGCACAACAGTTATTACGCAGATTACTACAGCTAACAGCAATTACAAAAATCAAACAGTCAATTCACAGCACAGCACAGAAGACACACTAATTTATAGTGGTTCCCAATCTTTGGGTACATCCACTTTTCCCCCTTCGCCTATCTAGAAGTGTACTAGATTCGGCCAAACTTCTCCACTAACTCAGAACCCAACTAGGTTCCTACCTCAGGCCCAAAGCCTTACACTCAGCCAAAAGGCCTACACTCAGCCACCCAGGCCTACACTCAGCCAATTAAGGCTTACACTCAGAGTTCTTCAACTCCTACCCTCAGGCAACCAAGCCCTACCCTCAGCCTTATAATATAGGCTTACAATTCTCTCAGATCCAATGGATCCTACAAGTTAAAATAGAAAGTACAATAGATAACTCTACAACTCAGAAAATAAGAGAGGAGTTGAGAGATTCTTGAAGAGTTCTTGGAAGAACTCAGTTAGATCCAAACTGACTTAGCTTCCTTCAAAGCTTCTTGATTAGAACTGAATAGTCTGAATCTCTGCAGTTGTTCCTTGACCTCTGATTCTTGAAATCAGATGACTCTGAATTCTTCTTCTCAGCCTTAGTTCCAAAGACTGAATACTTGGTGGAGCTCTCTCTCTCCAACTTCTTAGATCTGCCGATGCACAGCAAGATTCTTGTGTTGATACTCAATATACCACTTTTACAAAGATCTGAACTCTCTCTGTCAAAAGCTTTTTCAACCACTTCTATATATTACTTGATCAATCTTAATTACTCTATCTATATGTTTCTGTAAACTATGGGTGCCTATTTATAGGCTTCCTTCATGGTAACCGGCTGGTCCGGTTCAAACAGACTTCTGATATCTCTGACAGTTGATGTAGACCGGCTGGATCGGCAGCTGTCTTGTCAACCAGTCACTTCTTGAAATTCTCTAACTGTCAGATAGTGTCGAGACTTTCTGTTCTTAAGTGTCGACACTTATAGACCAAGTGTCGACACAATTGTGTAAGTGTCGACACAAGTCTACAAGGTGTCGACACAATTCCTTGTATGTCTCGACACAGATTCTTCTGCATGTGTCGACACTGAAATTGAGTGTCGACACAAGTACTTGTACTTCATTCTTTAACTGTATTCTTCTAAGTGTCGACACATGTTCTTTGTGTCGACACATCTTCATGTGTTGAAACTGTCAAGTGTCGACATTGCCTCTTGGTGTCGACACAAGTCTTCACTTTTGTTTCTTCAGCTGAGTGTCGACACATTCCTTTAGTGTCGACACTTGTACTTAGAAAATTTTGTAACTTTCTGTTTTTGCTAAGTGTCGACACAGCTCCTTGTGTCGACACTAGTCTTCAAGTGTAAAGTCTTCAACTAAGTGTCGACACATTGTGCTGAGTGTCGACACTTTCTTCAAGTGTTGACTTCTCTGGTTGTGTGTCGACACATTGTGCTGAGTGTCGACACTTTCTTTTAGGTGTTGACTCTTCTGCATAGTGTCGACACATTGTGTTGAGTGTCGACACTTGTACTTAGACTCTGCAGACTTTTGCTGAGTGTCGACACAACTCCAAGTGTCGACACTTTCTGGTGTTGACTCAGCTCTTCTAGGTGTCGACACTTCTGCTAAGTGTCGACACAGCTTTTCTGCATTCTTCTACACTGAGTGTCGACACAGCTCCAAGTGTCGACACTTTCTGACTGGTGTCGACTTTCTTCCCAGGTGTCGACACAATGACTCCAAGTGTCGACACTGCTTGTCTGGGTGTCGACACAAGCTTTCTCAAGTGTCGACACTTTCCCTCTGGGTGTCGACACATGGACTTAGAAATTTTTTAGCTTCAGTCCAGTGTATTCCTAACTTGCAAAAGTAACTCAAACAAACATCAAATACATTATGATGTATATCATTGAGTTAGGTGAGGCTTCTTCAAATCAGGTACATTTGACCAATGTACCCAACAATCTCCCCTATTTGGAGAAGTCATAACCCTTAGTCAATGATATACACCACTCATAATTAAAAATTAAAAATGATGTAAAACAGGTATATGTCAACAGAGTTAAACTTAAACATGTAATAAAGCACACATGTATACTCATTAGCAATACAGAACAAACAAGAATTAGACACATCATCGAACAATCATGAAATTATATTATCAAAAATTGTTCAACATTGTTGTTAATACATTTTCAATGATTTACACAAAATGTTTGATGTAACAGATTACAAACATTATTCAGTTTAATCTTAGTCTAATTCTGCTCTGGTTCTTTTATGACTATGCCTTTCCAGCTTGCACTTTGGCCTTTACACCAGCAGCAGCAGGCTCAGCTTCAGCAGTCTTCTTCCCTTTGGAGTCCTTCTTCTTCTGTTCTTCATCCTTGATTTTTGCCTCTCAAAGTAATGATAGGGCTTAGGAAAGTACTTGCTAGGCTCCACAGCTGTTGGAGGTAGCTTTCCTAACTTAGCCTTCCTTCTATGTTGGACAATGGCTTCCTGCCTATTTCATGCTTCCTCCATTCAGCTTCTGAGAACCATTTATTCCTTTCATGTGCATTGTCCTTGGCTGCTTTCCAGGCTGTGAGAATGATGTTCCTAGAAGTAGGGCTCCACTGTTCAAAATCTGGTTTTTGCTCAGCAAGTTCCCTGAACTTCTTCTTTGATAGCCTTGTCTCTTCCTCTTTGTCCAAAGCCTCTTGCATAGCAGCTGTAATAGGTTGAACAACCTTTTCCAGAATAACATTGGGCTTACAGCAGTTGGACTATACATTGTGCTTACATCAGCATGAACCATTTCAAAATCTGGAGGTGGATAGATCACCTGAGCTACTTCCTGTTGCTCACCTCCAAGATATGCACTTTGAATACCAGATTCGGCTACATTGTCATCATCACACAGGGGAGGATAGCCAGTGTAGCTCTGATGGAATTAGAAATCCATTTGGCATGGTCAGAGCTAGCTTTGACTAACACCTCTCCCCCTTTATGACTTCTTGGGCTACATGATCTCTTACATCATCTTTCTGGAACCTGATTTGGGTATCCAAATACCTTATTCCATCCTTAAAGAAAGGTCTAAGCTTTGTAAGCTGTTCAGAAATGACCTTCTGTGATTCTTTGATTGCATTCTTGACAGCAGCAATTTCTTCCTGAAATATCTTATCAAATTCAGCTTTGGCAGCAGCAGTGGATGTTGATGGTTCATCAGACTTACTCTTCAGTTCAGTGACTATGGCATTGTGGATGCAGTCAAATTATCATTCATCTGAGTTGATTCTCCAGCACATAGCCTTGCTTTAGTGCTATATCATCACTTGAGTCTTTATTGTCTCTTGATGTTTGGCCAGGATACCACTGCATTCCGCCCTTGTGGAAGCATTCATTCATTTCCTTCTTATTCTGATTCATCTCAAACCTGATTGACTTGATATCTTGAGCTAATCAAATTGTAAGGACTTGTGGCCTTCATCAATATATTTTCTATAGCCCTTCTTTGCTCATCCAGCTTGACTTGCATTGCTACCATTAGGGTACTATAATCAGTTGATGGAGCTTGTTGGACTAGTGAGTGTTGAGCCACAGTTTGTAGAGCCTTCTTGTAGCTCTGGCTCCTTCTTTTGAAAATAAAGTACTGCTTCTTCTTAGCTTGCTCAGCTGCATCATCCTCAGATTCTGAGTACTTGCTATATCCACCCTATCCTTAGGGCTGGATGGTTTGTCAGTTTGCACATCTTGTGCTTCTCAGTATCTAGCCTATAGGCTCTTCCTGAACTTCCAAGTTCTCCCCCTCAGTAGCAGCAACCTTCTCTTCATCAGCAGCATTCTTTTAGCCATATCAAAATCATCTTGATCTAAATTCAGAAATATATCTTCCATTGTGTATTCAGTTGGAGTGACTGTGCAGGAGATGTACTGGTGTTCATCAGCTACAACAGATGTGTCTTGGAGAACAACATCTGGTTCTTGAGTTGCTTGCTGATTTTGCTGATGGTCATCAGACAAATCAGAATTTATTATAGAAAAATTCAAAGTATTAAGTCAACAAGTACCTCTTGGATGAGGATGGTGGCTTGCTCACTCTCCAGTGTAGATGGTTGGCTGCTACACCTGGAAGCTCCCCTGGCTTGGATCCCTAGGGATGGGGCTAGTGTGAGGCAGCTCCCCTGAATCTCAGCACAGCTTGACCAGCAGGGAGTCTTGTCTACTATCTCCTCCTCTTGCTCATCAGGTGTGAAACACCACCTGTTCTTCACTGCCTGAGCTGCTGGAGGACTCTTGAGTCACAGCAGCTATCTTTCTCTTCTTCTGTGGGGAGTGAATTCTTCTTAGAAGCTTGTTTCTCAGGGGTGGTCAATTCCTTTGACAGCACCCTTTCCCACCTGGAGAAGATTCTCATGTCCATCCTTTCATGTGGTTGATTTTGGTTCCAGCAGCAGTGCTCATTACCTCTGGAATTGATCCAGCCAGGTAGAGACTTAGTATCCTGCCCAGATTGGGCTTCTTCAGACTTTCCTTTACTTTCTCAAAGACAATCATAGACCAGTCTGTTCTTAAGTTGAAGATAATTCTGGTCATGACTTGAACATGGAGGCTGACACCCTGTCATGCCCTCCAGTTTTACTGAGAATGACCTTGCCTACTATCTCTGACAGGAATTTGCCTTGATTATTCATTCCTTCCTGTTGAAAACTGATCCTATTTTCATCTTGAGGATCAAGACCACACCAGGTGAGTGCTTCTCTGGTCTTAGATGTGGTCACTTCCTGTTCTTCTTGAACCTTAGGTAGCTGAAGTAACTTTCTCAAGGACTTGGGAGAAACCTTGACCTTGGTGCCATGCACCCTTGACTTAATTCTGTAGCCAGAGTCATCTACAGACGCTCCAGTAAGAAATTCAAGCACTCTTTCTTCCATATCTTGGTTGGTTCTGAAACCAAGAAGTCCAATCCTGAATCGCTGGACGAGGGTTATCACTGATGTTATTTCATGATCACCGTCGTCGAATGCGCCTCGCACGAGTTCATAGCCTTCATTTAACGTTCTCTTCAGCTTGGGAGCCATTAGGGTTTTGAGAATTAGTCTTTAGAGAAGAGAAATGTCGACACAGTAGTTTGGTCTCGAAACTCTGAAAGCGTGTCGACCCAAACACAAACAGAACCCTATTTATACCTTTCTTGTTTGAAGACGAACAGGCGGGATGAATTTCTAAAGATGTGTCGACACTGTCAATAAGTGTCGACACTGACTTATAATGTCTCGACACTCATGTGTCGACACAAATTTAGTCAACAGATTTTATGTGTCGACACTTGGTTAAGTGTCGACACCTATACTCGACATGTAGTCGAGACTTTACTTAGAAAATTCTGAGTAAAACTTAAGTGTCGACACCTTATTGGATGTGTCGACACCTACTCGACATGTGTCGACACTAACATTCTGAAGTGTCGACACCAACTTCCTAGATGTGTCGACACCATTTTCCTGAAGTGTCGACACTTACTATTCTGTGTCGACATAGACTTGTCTATGTGTCGACACCTTTTTACTTAGCCAATTTTTAGTTCTGTAAACTTAGTCTAAGTTTATCATACCTAGTTCAATTTTGAACCTATTAAACTTAGCTTCTTCTAAGGGCTTAGTGAACATATCAGCTATCTGATTATCAATTCTAACATATTCAAGTGCAATATCATTTCTTTCTACATGCTCCCTAAGAAAGTGATATTTAATCTCAATATGTTTAGTTCTACTATGTGTGATACAGGATTGTTAGCTATTGAAATAGCACTAGTAGAATCACAGTAAAGTGGAGTTCTACTTACCTGAAATCCATAGTCTTCTAACTGATGTTGAATCCACAGAAGTTGAGCACAACAGCAACTTCCTGCAGCTACATATTCTGACTCAGCTGTGGAATAGCCACACTGGTTTGCTTCTTACTACTCCATGAAATGAGTCTTCCACCTAGGAATTGACAGGATCCAGTAGTGCTCTTTCTATCTTCTTTGCACCTGCAAAGTCTGCATCTGAATAGCCTGTTAGATCAAAATCTCCATTCCTAGGGTACCAGAGGCCTAGATAAGGTGTGCCCTTTAGATATCTCAAGATTCTCTTGACTGCAGTCAAGTGAGACTCTTTAGGGCAGGCTTGATACCTGGCACAAACACATGTAGCATACATAATGTCAGGCCTACTTGCAGTCAAGTATAGTAGGGAGCCAACTATCCCTCTATACAAGGTTTCATCTACAGGTTTCCCTGCATCATCCTTGCTTAGAGACATACTTGACCCCATAGGAGTCTTCATGGTACTGGATGAATCCATACCATACTTCCTTATGAGTTCTAGGGTGAACTTGGACTGACATATGGATAGACCACTTTCAGTCTGTTTAACTTGGAGACCCAAGAAAAACTTCAGTTCTCCCATACTACTCATCTCAAATTGACTTTGCATAAGCTTTGCAAACTTTTTGCAAAGGCTACTTTCAGTAGACCCAAATATAATGTCATCTACATATATTTGGACAAGTATGACTTTGCCTCTAGATTCCCTAAGGAATAGAGTCTTATCTATTTTCCCCCTTGAGAACTTGTTCTCAATGAGGAAACTAGATAGGGTTTCATACCAAGCTCTAGGTGCTTGTTTTAACCCATATAATGCTTTCCTAAGTCTATAGACATAATGTGGTAGAGTTGGATCAACAAAACCTGCAGGCTGCTCCACATAGACTTCTTCTTTCAAATTACCATTTAGGAATGCTGACTTCACATCCATTTGGTATACTTTGAATCCTTGATAGGTTGCATAGGCCAAGAACATCCTTATGGCTTCCAGTCTGGCTACTGGAGCAAAGGTTTGATCAAAATCAATACCTTCTTCTTGCCTATATCCTTTTGCAACCAGTCTTGCCTTATTCTTAATAATGACACCTTGTTCATCTAACTTGTTCCTGTAGATCCACTTTGTTCCTATCACATTGTGATCTTTAGGCTTAGGAACCAGATCCCAAACCTTGCACCTTTTGAACTGATTAAGCTCCTCCTGCATTGCTTCAGTCCACTGTGGATCTTGTATAGCTTCTTCAAATTTCTTTGGTTCTATTTGAGACAGAAAACTTGAATATACTACAGCATTCTGATTTCTGCTCCTAGTCAGAACACCTTGTCTTGGATCTCCAATAATTAGCTCTACTGGATGATCTCTTAGATGCCTGTTGGCTGGAGGCATCCTTACCTTTGGTTGAACTTCTTCAGCATCTTCATCAAGCTGAGTTCCTTGTACTTCTACAGCTCCTTGTACATGTAGTTCTCCCCCTTGGACATAAGCCATCTTCTTCTACTTGCTGTCTTGCAGCAGGTACATCTTCTATGGCTAGCTTGTCCATCTTCTTAGTAAGACCTGTGGGGCTGCATACATTGCTAGACAACTCATTGTTAATTAGTTGTGTCTCATCAAAAACTACATGCACAGACTCCTCTACAACTTGTGTAGTCAAGTTGTAGACTCTATAAGCCTTACTATTATTGTTGTACCCAACAAATACTCCCTCTTGGGATTTGGCAGCAAACTTAGTTAAGTAAGACTTTCCATTGTTAAGTATGAAGCATTTACAACCAAAGATCCTAAAATAGGATAGGTTTGGTTTCCTGCCTTTCACAACTTCATAGGGGGTCTTGTTTAACCTTTTAGTGATGGTAGCCCTATTTATCACATGGCATGCAGTGTTAACTGCTTCAGCCCAGAAATATTCTGGCAGTGATGAATCACTTAATAGGGTTCTACCAGCCTCTATCAAGGTCCTATTTTTCCTTTCAGCAATGCCATTTTGCTGAGGTGTTCTAGGTGAAGAGAATTCTTGAAATATCCCATAGTCTTCACACAGCTTTGTCATGCTTTCAGACTGAAACTCTGTACCATGGTCACTTCTAATTTTGACCACTGTACAGTTCAATTCATTCTGAATTTGCTTAACAAAACTATAGAAGACACTAGGTGTCTCAGATTTCTGCTTTAAGAAGAACACCCAGGAAAACCTTGAGTAGTCATCAACAACTACAAAGGTGTAGACCTTCCTACCTAAGCTGTGAACTGGCATTGGACCAAATAGATCCATATGCAAGAGGTATAAACACCTCACAGCATCTTTGTTGTCTAAGCTTCTAAAGGTGGATTTAGTCTGCTTGCCCTTTTGACAAGCTGAGCAAATGCCATCTTTGACACACTTAACTTGAGGACCATTCCTCACTAACTCTTTACTAAAGAGTTTGCCAATAGTCTTGTAATTAAGATGAGCAAGCCTCTTGTGCCATTTGACACATTGAGAGACTGTCTCATCAGCTACAAGACAAACTGGAGAACTATTGTTCTCAACCATAATGTCTAAACAATAGACATTTCTCTTTCTATATCCTGTCAAAATGATCTCTTGATCACTTGACCTCTTGATATGACAACCATTTTTAACAAATGAGATGTCATACCCTACATCACTTAATTGACTTATACTAATAAGGTTGTGTTTCAAACCTTTAACATAAGCCACTTGAGTAATGGTAACAAGTTTGAGGAAATGTTACCAAACCCTTTGATGATTCCTTTTTCAGAACCACCAAAGGTCACCTTTGGACCATTTTTGATTTGGATGTAGTCCTTCAGTAGTCCCCTAGTTCCAGTCATGTGTCTGGAACATCCACTATCCAAGTACCATGTTGGGGTATGGCCACTTGGATTCACCTGCAAAACAAATTAATGAACCTTAGAACCCAAAGTAAACTTGGGTCCTTGGTGATTGTTAGTTTGCAATTTGACATAGCTACCTGCTGGCTTTTCAACAGGTAACTTGCTACTCAACTTGGCACTGGCATTGTGCCAACAATCCAAGGCAAAGTGGCCAACCTTGCCACAACACCAGCATTCAAACTTGTTGTACCTTTGCTTAGGTACAACCTTTGCTGTCTTGACTACAGCAGGCTTGTTGAATGTTGGGGCTTTGCCCTTGGACTTGGACTGATCCTGATAGTCCTAGCAGGTTTAATAAAACCCAATCCAGCCTTTCCTTTATGATGAACAAATTCATCAATCAAGGGTAGCACTGATTTAGGTTTTGAAAACCTAGCAACTAGCTCTCTTTCCTTTTGGAGATTGTCTCCAGTCTCTTAATTTGATCATTCTTAAATGTAATAGTACCCATCTGAATCACAGTAATGTGTTTCAGCCTGGCTACTTCATTCAGTTTTTGATCATACTGCTTCTCAAAATCTGTTGCAGCTGCCTTGAGATCAGCAATCTCCTTTGCCTGACTTTTGGCTAGGATCTTGCTTTTCTTATAGGCTTGCAACAGTACTTGGTATTCATCTAAGAGCTGATGAATATCTCCCTCAGATTCAGAAACACTTTCCATCACTTGATGAAGATGATTCTGACTCTGAACTAGAACTGGAATCTGAACTTGGAGTTAGACTTTGTACCTGACTAGGTCCTGGCTGCTCCAGGATTTTGGTACTTTCAGTCAATGCCATCAGTCCTTGGCACTGACTTTCCTCTTGTTCATAGATTGATTCCATGATCTGCATAAACTCTTCTTCTTCTTCAGCAAATAGCCCTATGTAGGCTTCAGCATCTGTCTCAGTGTCTGAAGAAGAAATGTCTGAAAGAGTCTTCTCATTCTTTGCAACAAAGGACTTCTCCTTCTTTCCTTTGAAGTGAGTCTTCTTTTTGTCACTGGATTCTTTCCTTCTTTCAGGACAATCTGCAATAACATGACCCTGTCTATTGCAGCAGTAACACACAATCTTAGACCCAGTTGCCTTACTAGTCTTTGTCTTTTTCTTGTCCTTCTTTGAAGGCTTCTTCTCCTGATACTGGACTTCTTTCCCTTTGGAATATGAAGGTCTGGACCTCCACTGTTTCTTCTTAAGGAATTTCTGAAAATGTCTGGTGAATGCAGCAAAATCTTCATCACTTTCACTGCTTGTAGATTTAGTGCTAACAGACTCATCAGATTCTGATTCAACTACCTCTGGAGGAGGAGTTGATGACTTAGTCCTGTTCTTTCTAGGTACTTCTGACTTAAAGGCAACAGTCCTTTCCCTGTGTTCAGTCCTTGTTGACTTTTCCTCCTCTTTTCTTACTGACAATTGCATCTCATAAGATAACAACTTGCCAAACAGTGTGGGAGGAGGAATTTCTCCCAACTTTGCCATTTCTCTGATGGCACAGATCTTAGTGTCCCAATCTTTGGTTAGGGACCTTAAGAACTTATCATTCAATTCATAGTTTGTGAACTCTCTTCCATAGGACATGAGTTCATTAACAATTCTGTAGAATTTCTTGTAGCATTCAGTGATGCTATCTCCTCTTCCTTGCCTAAAGCTCTCATATTCTTGATTAAGCAAGGACTTCCTATCTTGCCTTACTTCTTCAGAACCTTCCATGTAGACAATGAGGGTATCCCACATTTCTTTTGCTGTTTTACAGTGAATACGGTTCTGGAAGGTGGCATCATCAATTGCACTAACTATGATGTTCTGTGCCCTTTTGTCCATTGTAGCTAGGACAATCTCATCCTTGGTCATCTCAGAAAAATCCTTTGGAGTTCTCTGTGTAGCATCCAAGACTGAAATCTTCATGGGCACATAAGGCCCTTCCTTGACTGTGATGTAGATCCTAGGGTCAGAGGCCTCCATGAACAGCCTTACCCTTTCTTTCCAGATTCCAAAAATCTCTTTTTCTGCATATGGGCAGTTTCATTGAACCCAATTCCTTGTGATTCTCTGAAGACCCCATGTTCTTGATTTTCTTGAAACTTTGTTTTGACTTATCCTAAATCTGCCAAACTGGATCTCCTCAGACAGTTAGTCCTTTTTGAGTAACCTCGCTTTGATACCACTTGAAAGATATGGTACCTAAACACCTAGAGGGGGGGGGGGGTGAATAGGTGACCTAAACCTTTTTAACTTTTGTTTGGCAGCACAACAGTTATTATGCAGATTACTACAGCTAACAGCAATTACAGAAATCAAACAGTCAATTCACAGCACAGCACAGAAGACACACTAATTTATAGTGGTTCCCCAATCTTTGGGTACATCCACTTTCCCCCTTCGCCTATCTAGCAGTGTACTAGATTCGGCCAAACTTCTCCACTAACTCAGAACCCAACTAGGTTCCTACCTCAGGCCCAAAGCCTTACACTCAGCCAAAAGGCCTACACTCAGCCACCCAGGCCTACACTCAGCCAATTAAGGCCTTACACTCAGAGTTCTTCAACTCCTACACTCAGGCAACCAAGCCCTACCCTCAGCCTTTATAATATAGGCTTACAATTCTCTCAGATCCAATGGATCCTACAAGTTAAAATAGAAAGTACAATAGATAACTCTACAACTCAGAAAATAAGAGAGGAGTTGAGAGATTCTTGAAGGGTTCTTGGAAGAACTCAGTTAGATCCAAACTGACTTAGCTTCCTTCAAAGCTTCTTGATTAGAACTGAATTAGTCTGAATCTTCTGCAGTTGTTCCTTGACCTCTGCTTCTTGAAATCCAGATGACTCTGAATTCTTCTTCTCAGCCTTAGTTCCAAAGACTGAATACTTGGTTGGAGCTCTCTCTCTCCAACTTCTTAGATCTGCCGATGCACAGCAAGATCTTCTTGTGTTGATACTCAATATACCACTTTTACAAAGATCTGAACTCTCTCTGTCAAAAGCTTTTTCAACCACTTATATATATTACTTGATCAATCTTGATTACTCTATCTATATGTTTCTGTAAACTATGGGTGCCTATTTATAGGCTTCCTTCATGGTAACCGGCTGGTCCGGTTCATAACAGACTTCTGATATCTCTGACAGTTGATGTAGACCGGCTGGATCGGCAGCTGTCTTGTCAACCAGTCACTTCTTGAAATTCTCTAACTGTCAGATAGTGTCGAGACTTTCTGTTCTTAAGTGTCGACACTTATAGACCAAGTGTCGACACATATTGTGTAAGTGTCGACACAAGTCTACAAGGTGTCGACACAATTCCTTGTATGTCTCGACACAGATTCTTCTGCATGTGTCGACACTGAAATTGAGTGTCGACACAAGTACTTGTACTTCATTCTTTAACTGTATTCTTCTAAGTGTCGACACATGTTCTTTGTGTCGACACATCTTCATGTGTTGAAACTGTCAAGTGTCGACACTGCTTCTTGGTGTCGACACAAGTCTTCACTTTTGTTTCTTCAGCTGAGTGTCGACACATTCCTTTAGTGTCGACACTTGTACTTAGAATATTTTGTAACTTTTCTGTTCTTTGCTAAGTGTCGACACAGCTCCTTGTGTCGACACTAGTCTTCAAGTGTAAAGTCTTCAACTAAGTGTCGACACATTGTGCTGAGTGTCGACACTTTCTTCAAGTGTTGACTTCTCTGGTTGTGTGTCGACACATTGTGCTGAGTGTCGACACTTTCTTTTAGGTGTTGACTCTTCTGCATAGTGTCGACACATTGTGTTGAGTGTCGACACTTGTACTTAGACTCTGCAGACTTTTGCTGAGTGTCGACACAACTCCAAGTGTCGACACTTTCTGGTGTTGACTCAGCTCTTCTAGGTGTCGACACTTCTGCTAAGTGTCGACACAGCTTTTCTGCATTCTTCTACACTGAGTGTCGACACAGCTCCAAGTGTCGACACTTTCTGACTGGTGTCGACTCTTCTTCCCAGGTGTCGACACAATGACTCCAAGTGTCGACACTGCTTGTCTGGGTGTTGACACAAGCTTTCTCAAGTGTCGACACTTTCCCTCTGGGTGTCGACACATGGACTTAGAAATTTTTTAGCTTCAGTCCAGTGTATTCCTAACCTGCACAAGTAACTCAAACAAACATCAAATACATTATGATGTATATCATTGAGTTAGGTGAGGCTTCTTAGAATCAGGTACATTTGACCAATGTACCCAACATATGTTATTCTTTTAGTCTGTACTCCTTTTTTGTGATTGTCTGGAATGTCTGCACAGATTAGTGATTGATTTTTCCTTTCGGTACAGGGGTCATGTGCATGTTCCGGGATGGTTGTGAAACAGGAATACTGCGCACGATCATGGGATCTAATACGCACGACCACTGGTCGTGCGCCCCCGATCGTGCGCACTACTCTATGTTTTCTATAGAATCAGCCTGCGGTAAGCGCACGACCACTGGACATACTGCGCACGACCACCGGTCGTGTGCCACTGATCGTGTGCATTGATTCCTCATTCCTGGAGTCTTGTCTAGATAATCGCACGATCATTGGACTTAGTGCGCACGACAACTGGTCGTGCGCCACTACTCGTGCGCATTATCCCAGTTCTTCTTCCTGTTATTCCATGCCAGTGCGCACGAGCATAGGACATAGTGCGCACGACCACTGGTCGTGCGCCTGTGATCGTGCGCATTGTTCATTTCTGCTTTTTTATAAATAGTGCAGGTCTCGCCCTAATCCAGAGATCCAGAGATCGCTCGTTTTCCTCCGCCGTTTTCCGCCTTCTCCGCCGTTCCCCTTCATCTTCCACCCTAGGGAGGTGCTCCGGGCAAGCTTTCACCGCCAAATCCGAGCCGGAGCTTCCTCTCGGCCTCTCCTTCATCCATGAGCTTCAAGTAGGGTTTGACGCCATAGCCATCAAGCAAAGGAAAGCTAGCAAACTTCGTCCGCTATCGTGAGACGAAGAAGACGGGCCATTGGAAGGTGGTGACAGCCCTTCTCTACACCGGAAGCAGTTGAGGACCGAGCTTGGACGCGGAATGACAACCTGACGATTCCAACCGTGAATCCTCAGCAAGACTTCGGATTCGGTCGATCTCTTGACTTGTACTTGCTTTATTGTTATATATCTGTGTGAAAACTGTATTTATATTGATGTTGTTGCACTTTAGATGTAAACTTTACTAGATTCATGTCTATGTGATTCTGTGTTTGTTTACGCTTTAGTTGCTTGAGTTGCGCCATATATCCATCCACCACCATCCACCCTTGCCGCACTAGCAATTGCTAGTGGCGTGCGTTGCGAAGAGGTGCTCACGACCCTCATTCCGCCATTCTAACCACCTCATCCGCTAGCCTTCTCGTCCATCTGCCTAGCGATTCGGTGCATAGCGGCCCGACTAGTCTTCCATCCCGCCTGGCGAAGCATCGCATAGCGGCGTTGCATAGGAGTAGTTGATAGTGTTTTATTTTCTGTTTCCGCAACCATTAAAACCTCCCCATCGTTACCTCCGACCTGAGGACTTCAATCTCAAGTCCTCCTCGAAATTAACTCCACCTTACTGTGTTCCTTGTGATATCGATACTTGGGAAAACCCCCATTTTATATTACTTGTGCGACCGCTTCACTGCCGTGATCTATTACATCATTTGTCATGGGTGGCGGAGGGAGCATCCACAAAGGCTGTGCATCCAAAGATAGGTAGAGGGAGAGGAAAGGGTTCCTTGCCTGGATAGTGAATGGAGAAAGGGGTTTGACCACAGAGAATGGTAGACGGAATACGATTGATGAGATAGCAAGCGATGAGAACAACATATCCCCAGTAGGAGCGAGGGACATGCATTTGTGTTAGCAGAATGCGAGTGACATCAAGGAGGTGACGGTTTTTGCGTTTCGCCACTCCATTTTGTTGAATAATCTCATGTTGCATACAAAAAGAGGAAAAAGCTTGACTAAGATACTCTTTTGCATCATCAGAGCATATGATTTTAATGGAAACATCAAATTATGTTTTAATGGAATGATAAAAAGATGTCCATACATCAAAAATTTCAGAACGGTCTCGTAAGAGATACACCCAAGTACATCGAGAAAAGTCATCAATGAAAGTAACAAAATAAGAACTACCCCGACCAACAGTAAGGGTAGGAGCAAGACCCCATATGTCGGAGTGAACAAGATCAAACGGACGGGTAGAACCCCGATCTTGCTTTGGTGGGAAGGAGGAGCGGTGATGCTTTCCAAGTTGACATGCGTCACAGTTAAGAGGAGGATGATGTGGAGGGAGGTGGGGTTGAAGCTGGCAAAGAAGCCAGGGAGGTGCATGACCAAGGCGAAGAAGCCATTGGAGAAGATCTGTAGAGGAGGAGGAGAAGGTGGATAGAGCACAAGCGTTGTCAAGGAAGTAGAGGCCTCCGCTCTCAGTCCCAGTAGCAATCATCCGTTGGGAGTCCGAATCCTGAAAAGAACAAGATGTATGAGTGAATGTGACGGAGCATCGTAGTTGCTTGCATAAACAAGTAACCGATAAAAAGTTGCAAGGAAACTTGGGCACATAGAGGGTATCTGCCAGGCAGAGAGATGAAGTGACTTGAACCATGCCCGTCCCATTGACCAATGAGGGAGAGCCATCCGCAACAATGACCGTGGGCAACCGATCATGTGTTTTTAGAAGTGAGAAACACTGAGGATTGCCTGTCATATGATTTGTAGCACCAACGTCAATTAGCCATCTGCCGTGAGTAAGAACGTGGGCACTACTGGAAGAGGTGACCTCCGAGGCGGACATCTTGGAGGAGGTGGAATCCATTGAAGAGAGACTACGCGAGAACATCGAGCCGCAGCGATAACAACATGTCGCTGCGAAAATGACGAGGTCGCAGCGAGAAGGGCACAAGAAAGAAGTCGCACGTCTAAGCTAAGATGAGACGAGAGTCACAAACCCGGGCGAATAGCAAGCATGACGAGGGGCTAGGAAGGCCGCAACCAAGTAGCAGAGCAAAGCAGAGGGAAAGAAGTCGCACGGCCTGAGAGAAGGCCGCGTGGGCAGGAGAAAGGGAAGACCACGCAAACTTGGAGGAGTTTGAGAGAAAGGCGAGCGAATAGAGGAGAAGTACAAGTCGCACGGCTAAAGAGTAGGTCGTGGCGACTAGCAAGCAGGAGCGGCTAGAAGGAAACAGGTCGCAACGAATGAGGTCGAGGCGATTAGGGAGAGCGGTTAGAAGGGGCAGAGAGGTCGCCCAAGCAAGGGAAGAAGAAAATGCGCGAACATGGCGCGACAAGAGAAGCAGGAGATCGTGAGAACAGGTCACGAGAAGAGGAAGAAGCCGCGAGAACAGGTCGCGCGGACAAGATCAAGTCCTCGAAAATCAGGAGGAAAGGATCGAGGGCTCTGATACCATGTGCAAACAAAAAAAGAGAGTCCGGAAATTTGAATAACTGAAATCTTTATTATCCAAAAAAGGTGTGTATTACATGGTATTGTCTCCCTTTTATAGAATGGAGGAGATGAGAGAGATTACAATTGAACAATGTGGGACTAAAAAATTATATGTACAAGCGGTTTAATCTACCTACAAGCCGATAAGCCGCGCGGTTTGGTGCATGGACAAACCGCCCGGCAACCATCAGAGGAAGACACCAAGCAGCCCCAGAGACCGCCAGACCCCCCAGACACCAAGTTGCCAGGGAGAGATTGGCAGACCGCCCGGACTGCAATCCTCCATAACCAAATCGCCAGACCGCTCGGTCTCTATTCTACAACAAAAGCAAATAAGATAATGGTGTATACGAGATTGCATTTGATGCATACTCTATGTTCTATGTATGTAGGTTGCTCCTTGTTCACTGTTTAAACAGGTTGTCTAAGCAATAATAATAGGTGGACACAAGACAGGATGTTGATAGGGCAAAAATCTGCATAAGTCCAGATGAATTGAGTGAAGGCACTTCACTCAATGTTAGATGTCTTTAAGCATTAAGTAAAACTTAGGCATTCAAAGCTTCAGCATTGCAAAAGTAGAAATATGGTTAAGTCCATAAGCATTGAGTGAAGGCAGTCCACTAAATTCCTAGAGCTCGAAGCATTGAGTAAAGCTCAAACAGTCAAAGCCGGAGAGAATCTGACAAGAATTCTGGCAAATTTTAGAAGTGCTGAGTGAAGGCATCCAATCTTGCCCCAAGATTCGTGCGGTATTAAATAAAATCAAACAATAGCATTCGTATTTTTTGTCACACTTTATACAGTCAATGTTTTTAATTATTAAAAATACCTATAGCCATCTAGTGATGACTACTTTTAGTCATCGTTTTTGACTTATTTTATTATTAGAATTTCACAGGTTTTATAATATTTCTATGTATTTTTATGCTTGCAATGTTCCATTTTATGTTTAATAATTATTTGTGTTTTTTTAGAATTTAACTAATATTATTATTTATCTCATGTTTTGTATTTCTTTTGTAGGATCAAAGCCTTTGGGCCAGCCCACATGCAAGCAGCCAGCCCCTCCTCCATGATGAACCCGAGCCCAAGTCTCCTTCAAAGATGTCACAGCCCAGACCCTCTCCAAGCCCAAACCCGAGCCTCCTATTGGTGCAGCCCGATCCTCCTATTGATGCAACCCACTTCATCCATGCAGCCCACTCCATTCAATTCATGGCCGGCCACTCTCTCTCTTCCCTTTTTTTAATATTTTTTCTCCTCACTCATGTGTTGGCCGGCACTCTCTCTCCCCTCCTCATTATTTTTTCCATGCATGCACCTTGCCACCCATGCATGGTCGGCCCCCTCTTTTCCCCCTTTCTTTATTCTACATTCATCCCCCCTCTCTACTTTATATTTTCCACCTTCATTTCCATAAATTACATGCAATGAATCCCTCCTCTTCTCTCACCACCTCATTTAATATCATGCATGAACATCTCCACCCTTACATGGCCGGCCACACCTTTGTTCCCTTCATTTTCACCACTTTGTAGAATCTTCTTCCTCTCCTATAAAAGGAACCCATGTCTCATGCTTTGGAAGGTCAGATTGGAGAGAGAGCAAGTGAGATAGCTAGTTCTAGTGCAAGTACTTTTCTTCATTGTTGTTATAGTTCTTTTCTTTGTTGTAATTTACTTTTATTTAGTAGAATAACATTGTTTTTTTTATATTATTGTGTACTCTTCCCTTTTATCTAATCAATGAATATGAATTTTCTTCATCTTAATTTTGTCTCCTTTTCAACTACGCGTAGCTAATTTCCATTAGCATTCGATCGTGAGGATCCATGAAATGAGATGAGGTTTTCCATTATTTTTTTAGTTCTATTTTTGTCTAAATTATTCTCGATCCTTCTTTAATTTATCTCGTGTCGACTTCGTATTTCCGGTATACGGTAGTAGGCAATTTGATCTCATTTCATAGAAGTCGAGAGACTCGTTGATTTGAAAGATCACTCAAAGAAGGAAGGAGTTGATCGCAACCCTAGAGATAGGATGACGTAAATCCTCTGGATTGGAGTCAAATCCAATAGTGCGGGTCACTTCGGTAATGCGACTTTAGGCCATTTTGGCATGTAAAGAGATTTCAGTCAAAATGTCTATAAGTTACGGGATTTAATGCTCTAGCGAGATTACTTCCTAGTATCGGATCCGTCACGGTCGAGGTTAATTTGCAAATTTAAATCTATATTTTTCCTTCTCGTCTCATTTCATGGTGAATCATTGATCGAGTGCTAGCTTTTTATCATAAGTTTTCATTTCAAAAATTATCTTTAGTTTTAATTTTAAAATTCTCAAAGACCCAACAATCTTTCGGTAGGATAATAGTAGAAGCATGAGTTGCAGTACTTGACAACCCTGAGTTTAAATACGACCTTGTTACTATAATTCAATAGGTACACTTGCCTTTTCGGATTGATAGTGAATTCAATTCACCAAGTTTTTGGCGCCGTTGTCTTGGATGCTTTTTCGTCAATACTAGGAAAACGCTTTCGCTATTACTTCTACAAAAATAAAAAAAAATTACCTTTCTCTCTATTTTCTTCTTCAAGTTTCTATTTCTGTTCTTCTCGTTTTCTTTCCTCCATTCTACTTCAATTTCTTTTTTTAGTGCATGACCCGCGCGAATCTGTCGCTACTTGTTGTGTCGCTACTTGTTGATTTGGACCCAAAAATCGAACGCTCCTTTCGGAGACAACTACGATTTGGGGCTTCCACTTCTCAAACAGCGGTTGAGGATTCCGACGGTGATTGTAATTTTTTTGAAATGGGAGATCCCAACCCAGGAATGGCTCAGCAAAGGACCATGTCCGATTATGCTCGACCTAACCTAGAGGGGACTGAAACAAGTATTGTTCGACCTGCAATTGCGAACAATAATTTTAACCTTAAGCCTAGCATCATATAATTGGTGCAACAATATGTACAGTTCAACGAATTACTAGATGAAGATCTGAACTTATATATTACCAGTTTTCTTGAGATCTGTGACACCCTCAGAATAAATGTTGTCTCAAATGATGCTATTAGGCTAAGACTCTTCCCCTTCTCTTTAAGGACAAAAGCCAAATAGTGGTTGAGTTCTCTTCCAAGAGGATCAATCACTACTTGGAACATTTTAGTTGATAAATTTCTTGCTAGATACTTCCCTCCCACTAAAACTGCTAAATTAAGAAATGATATAACTTCTTATTCTCAAATTGCTTCTGAGACCCTCTATGACACTTGGGAGAGGTTCAAAGAACTTTTGAGGAGATGCACTCATCATGCTCTGCATGTATGGTTACAGGTTCAGACATTTTATAATGGGCTAAATCAAGAGACTAAGCAGATGATAGATGTCGCTTCTGATGGTTCTTTGGACCGCAAAACTCCGGAAGCCACTCTTTAGCTTATAGAGGACATGGCGATGAACACTTATCAATGGAACTCGCCTAGGACTCGCCCAAATAAACCAGCAGGTATCTATGAAGTGGACTCTGTATCCCAACTGGCGCTGCAAGTGCAGATGCTGAACAAGAAGATTTTGGAGATGACTGTTGCCTCTGCCCCTCAGGTACATAAAATTGCGAATGCTGTTGCTGCCGAGCAGGTGGATTATCTGGGGAACATACCCAGGCCTGCTCAAAAAAATTCTATAAATATTTCTAATATTTCTAATTTTTATGCTCCTCCTGGTTTTAATACTGCTGCGAATTCTTATCACCCGGGATGGCATAACCATCTTAATTTTTCTTGGAGTAATCCTGCTAATGTCGTACATCCACCGCACGATTATACACCACCACCACCTCAAAACCAAAATTTTCAAAAACCTCCATCTTTGGAGGAAATACATTCTAGATATGTGAGCTCGAATGATTCTACCATTAGAAATCTAACAGGGTCGATGAAAAATCTAGAAAATACGGTCAGCCAACTCGCTAAGGTTATCTCCGAGAGGGCACCTAGCTCTCTTCCTTCAAATACTGAACCCAACCCAAGGGATCATGTTGGGTACATTGGAATATATGTACCTGATTTGAAGAAGTCTCACCCTACTCAATGATATACATCAAGGTGTATTTGATGTGCTTTGAGTTTATTTGTGCAGGTTAAGTAATTGCAAGGAAAAGCAAAATAGTTTCTAAGTCTATGTGTCGACACTTAAGGAGGCTTGTGTCGACACCTAGAGAAGCTGTGTCGACACTTGGAGTAATTGTGTCGACACCAGGAAGGCAGAGTGGACACCAGAAGGAAAGTGTCGACACATACAGGTAGTGTCGATACACAATGAAGAATTGTCTACATAATCAGTGTCGACACTTAGAAGCAGTGTCGACACCCAGAGAAACTTTGTCGACAACAAAAGTGTCGACACAAAGGAGATGTGTCGACACTCAGCAAACTCTCAACACATGAAGAATGATTCGACACAAAGGAGATGTGTCGACACTCAGCAAAAGTTTCAACACAGAAGGCATGTGTCGACACAAAGAAGATGTGTCGACACATATCAAGTTTCAACACAAGAAGATGGGTCGACACAAAGGAGTTGTGTCGACACTTAGCAGAAATCAACTAAGTATTGAAGAAGAAGGTCTTGTGTCGACACACAGGATCAGTGTCGACACATTCTGAATAAGCAGTGTCGAGAAGCTGTTACAACAACACAAGGAGTTGTGTCGACACCATAAAGGCTAGTGTCGACACTTAGTCTACTTGTGTCGACACTTATTCTATTTGTGTCGACACATAAAGACTATCTGTCTCGACACTTTCAGACAGTGACAGAGATTTCAAGAAGTGACTGGATGACTTGATAGTTGCCATTTCAACCGGTCAACTGCTACTGTCAGAGCTGTCAGAAGGTTGTTAGAAACCAGATCAGCCGGTCACCGTGAAGAAAGCTTATATAAAGGCTTATTCCTTCAACAGAAGGAAGAATCAATCAATGAAGTGAAAAATAACACAACAAGAAGTAGACCTTCAAGAGAAGATCTAAGAAGTTGAAGAGAGAGAGCTCCTACTAAGAAGACCAGCTGTTGAACCAGGCTGATAAGGAAGATTCAGATTGAAATCAGAATCTCAAGTCAGCAGTTCATTGAAGATCATCTGCATAGAGATACAACCCTACTGTGTTCTAATTCAAGAAGCTTTGAAGAAAGCCAAGGGAGGTTGATCTCAGCCAAGTTCTTTCAAGAACTCATCAAGAAACCAGTCAACTCATCTCTCTCTATCAGAGTTGTGGTTATATACTTTGTATTTTCTAATTTCTGTAGGATCTTGTATAGATCTGAGTTGTAAGCCTAAATCCATAAAGGCTGAGGTAGGGCATGTGAGCCTGAGTGTAGGAGAATCATTTATCTGAGTGTAGGCCTTATTGAAGGATGAGGTAGGGCTGTTGTGCCAGAGTGTAGGTCTTGTTGAAGACTGAGTGGTAGGGCTTGGTGCCTGAGTTGTAGGAGTGGGATCACTTTGAGTTGTAGGAACCTGTTTGGGGTTCTGAGTTGTAAGATCTGAGGATCTGAGGAGAAGTGGAGAAGTTAGGCCGAATCTGGTACACTACTAGATAGGCGAAGGGGGAAAGTGGATGTACCCAGACCTTGGGGAACCACCATAAATCCTGTGTGCTCTCTGTGAATGTATGCTTGTATGGTTGCTGTGCTGTGATACTTGTAGAATTGCAATTACTGTATTATATTTCTGCCTTTAAAGTTTAAAAAAGAGATAGGTCACCTATTCACCACCCCCCCCCTCTAGGTGATTAGGCACTGTTTCTTTCAAGTGGTATCAGAGCCAGGTTACTCACAAAGGACATAACAGTCTGAGTAAAGATCCTGCAGGCAGAATCAAGAATCAAGAAAATGGATTCAACTGAGAATCACAAAGAGCTAGGATCCATGAAATTGTCAATCTGCAGAAAAGAGATTTTTTCCATATGGAAAGAGAGGATTAGACTCTTTATGGAAGCATCTGACCCAAGAATATACATCACAGTCAAATAAGGGCCATATGTGCTAATGAAAGTATCTGTTCTGGATGCAAATCAGAGAACTCCCAAAGACTATTCAGAAATGACTAAAGATGAAATAATTCTGGCCACTATGGACAAGAGGGCCCAGAATATTATTGTAAGTGCAATTGATGATGCCACATTTCAGAACCTAATACATTGTAAAACCTCAAAAGAAATGTGAGACACTCTAATAGTTTACATGGAGGGATCTGAAGAGGTAAGACAAGACATGAAGTCTTTGTTAAATTAGGTGTATGAAAACTTCAGACAAGGCAAGTCTGATAGCATTACTGAATGCTACAACAAATTCTATAGGATTGTTAATGAGTTGATGTCCTATGGAAGAGAATTCAGCAACTATGAGCTGAATGACAAGTTTTTAAGATCCCTGACTAAGGACTGGGATACCAAGATTTGTGTCATTAGGGAAATGGCCAAATTAGCTGATATACCTCCTCCAACCTTGGTTGGAAAACTGCTATCTTATGAAATGCAGTTAATGGTTAGAAAGGAGGAAGAGAAGACTACTAGAGTGGAGCACAAGGAAAGGTCTGTGGCCTTCAAGACTGAAGCCACTAGGAAGTATAGAAGCAAGTCTCCATCTCCACCACAAATAGTTGCTGAGACTGCTTTAGAAAATTTAGAAAACCAGAACTCGGAAAGCAGTGAAATTGATGAGGATTTTGCTCCCTTTACAAGACAGTTTCAAAAGTTTCTGAAAAAGAAGCAGTGGAGGTCTAAGACATCCACTTCACAGCCTAAAGATGACTATTATCAGAACAGGAAGTCATCAAGGAATGACAAAAGAAAGTCCAAGCCAAGTAAAAATACATCCTCAAAGATAGTTTGCTATTGTTGCAATATACAATGACATATAGTAGCTGACTGTCCAGAAAAGAGGAAAGAGTTAACTGACAAGAAGAAGACTCAATTCAAGGGCAAAAAGGAAAGGTCCTTTGTTGCCAAGGAGGACAAAAGTCCGACTGATCAATCATCATCATAAACAGATTCAGAAGCTGAAGCCTATATAGGCTTGTTTGTTGAAGAGGAAGAAGATGAGTTCTTGCAACTAATGAACTCAATTTATGAGCATGAGGACAATCAGTGCAATGGACTGATGGCCTTAACAGAAGGAGACAAGATACAGGATCAGCCTGGACCAAGTAAGGTATAATGTTTTTCAGATTATAGTACTGATTCAGAATCAGATACATCTGCATCAAATGATGTGGGTGGGTCTGAATCTGTGGGAGATATTCATCAGTTGATGGATTAATATAGAGATGTATTGCAGGAACTTAAGAAGAGCAAAAATCTGGTCAAAACACTGACTAAGCAAATTGCTAATCTTAAGTTGGCAGCTGCTGATTCAGATAAAGTGTTAGATCAAAATGTAAATGAAATAGCCAGGCTGAAGAACATTACAGTTATTCAGATGGGAACTATTACATTTAAGAATGATCAAATTAGGAATCTGGAGGTTAGACTTCAGAAGGAGAGAGAGATTGTTGCAAGTTTTTCTAAACTAAAATCAGTTTTACCTTTAATAGATGAGTTTATCCCTCAAAAGGGTAAGACTGGATTGGGGTTTACAAAACCTGCCAGGACAGTTAGGTCCAAGTCTAAGGGCAAAGCCCCAGTACTCAACAAGAAGCCTGCTGTAGATAAAACAGAAAGGGTTGTACCTAAACAAAGGTACAATAGATTTGAGTGCTGGTATTGTGGCAAGGTAGGCCACTTTGCCATAGATTGTTGGCACAATTCTAGTGTCAAGGAGATTAGCAAACTACCTTCTAGAAGAGCTACAGGTAGTCTTGTTAAAAGTCAAACTAACCTGCACCAAGGACCGAAGAATTATTTGGGTTCTAAGGTTAAGTAATCTGTTTTGCAGGTGAGTCCAAGTGGCCATGCCCCTATATGGTACTTGGACAGTGGATGTTCCAGGTACATGACTGGAACTAGGGGATTGTTGAAGGACTATACACCAATCAAGGATGGTCCTAAAGTTACCTTTGGTGGTTCATAAAAAGGAATCATCAAAGGCTTTGGTAACATTTCTAGCAAACTAATTACAATTACTCAAGTGGCTTATGTAAAGGGTTTGAAAAATAACCTCATTAGCATAAGTCAGCTGAGTGATTTAGGATATGACATCTCATTTGTCAAGGATGGTTGTCATATCAGTAGGTCAAGTGATCAAAAGATCATTCTGACAGGATATAGGAAGAGAAATGTCTATTGTCTAGACATTATGTGTGAGAACATTATTTCTCCTATTTGTCTTGTAGCTGATGAGAAAGTCTCACATTGTGTTAAATGGCACAAGAGGCTAGCTCATCTTAACTATAAGACAATTGGCCAACTCTTTAGCAAAGAGTTAGTGAGGAATAGTCCTCAGGTGAAGTGTATAAAGCTTGGGATATGCTCAGCTTGTCAAAAGGGCAAGTAGACCAAATCCACCTTTCATAGCCTTGAGAACAAAGATGCTGTGAGGTGTCTATACCTCTTGCATATGGATCTTTTTGGTCCTATGCCAGTTCACAGCGTAGGTAGGAAGGTCTACACATTTGTGGTAGTTGATGACTACTCAAGATATTCCTGGGTGTTCTTCCTAAGGCAAAAATTTGAAACACCAAGCTTCTTGTATAGTTTTGTTAAACAAATTCAGAATGAATTGAACAGTACAGTGGTCAAAATCAGAAGTGACCATGGTACTGAATTTCTGTCTGAAAGTATGACAAAACTGTGTGAAGAGTTTGGAATTTTTCAAGAATTTTCCTCACCAAAAACACCTCAGCAAAATGGCATTGCTGAAAGGAAAAATAGAACCTTGATAGAGGCTGGTAGAACCCTATTGAGTGACAATTCTCTCCCAGAATATTTCTGGGCTGAGGCAGTCAATACTGCATGTCATGTAATCAATAGGGCTACTATCACCAAGAGCCACAAAAAGACCCCCTATGAGATTGTGAAGGGCAAAAAACCAAATCTATCCTATTTCAGGATCTTTGGTTGCAAGTGTTATATCCTTAACAATGGTTAGTCTTATCTAACCAAGTTTGCTGCCAAATCCCAAGAGGGGATCTTTGTTGGGTACAACAACAATAGTAAGACTTATAGGGTCTACAACTTGATTACTCAAGTTGTAGAAGAGTCTGTTCATGTAGTTTTTGATGAAGCTAGACTCATTAACAATGAATTGCCTAGACGTGTTTGCAGCTCCACAGGTGTAACTGAGAAGATGGATAAGCTTACTATTGCAGAAGGTCCTACTACAAGTCAGCAAGTAGAAGAAGGTTGTTGCTGTCCAGGGGGAGTACAAGATACTCCTGAAGCTGAAGGGGATCAAGAAGTACAGCTAAATGAAGAGAATGAAGGGGTACAACCTGAAGACAGGCTGCCTACAGCAAATAGGCATTTAAAAGATCATCCAGCCAATCCAATTATTGGAGATCTCAGTCAAGGGGTACAAACAAGGAGCAGGAATCTAAGTTCAGTTCTCTACTCCAGATTTCTATCCTAAGTAGAGCCAAAGAAATTTGAAGAAGCAATCTTAGACCCTCATTAGATTGAGGCCATGCAAGAGGAGTTGAACCAGTTCAAAAGATGCAAGGTCTGGGAGCTAGTTCCTAAACCAAAAGACCACAACATTATTGGAACTAAGTGGATCTTTAGGAACAAGTTGGATGAGAATGGAATTATTATAAAGAATAAAGCTAGACTAGTTGCAAAAGGATATAGGCATGAAGAAGGTATTGATTTTGATCAAACCTCTGCTGCAGTAGCAAGACTGGAAGCAATAAGGATGTTCCTTGCCTATGCAACTTATCAAAGATTTAAGGTATATCAAATGGATGTTAAGTCAGCTTTTCTGAATGGAAACCTGAAGGAAGAAGTCTATGTACAGCAGCCATCAGGTTTTGTAGATTCTCTTAAACCTGATTATGTATATAGACTTAGGAAGGATTTGTATGGGTTAAAACAAACCCCTAGGGCTTGGTATGAAACCGTGTCTAGTTTTCTCATTGAGAACAAATTCTCAAGGGGGAAAATAGACAAGACTCTATTCCTTAGGGAATCCAGAGGCAAGATTATCTTAGTCCAAATATATGTAGATGACATAATATTTGGGTCTACAGAAAATAGTCTTTGTAGAAAGTTTGCAAAACTTATGCAAGGACAATTTGAAATGAGTAGTATGTGGGAACTTAAGTTCTTCTTGGGTCTCCAAGTTAGACAGACTGAAGATGGATTATCCATATGCCAATCAAAGTTCACCCTAGAATTGATAAGGAAGTAGGGTATGGAATCATCCACTACCATGAAAACTCCTATGGGGTCAAGCATGTCTCTAAGCAAAGATGATGCAGGGAAATATGTAGATGAAACTTTGTATAGGGGGATAGTTGGCTCCCTACTTTATTTGACTGCTAGTAGACCAGATATCATGTATGCTACATGTGTCTGTGCTAAGTACCAAGCTTGCCCTAAAGAATCTCATTTGATTGCAGTTAAAAGAATTTTGAGATATCCTAAGGGCACTCCTTATCTAGGCCTTTGGTATAGTAGGAATGGAGATTTTGAACTGACAGGTTATTCAAATGCAGATTTTGCAGGCTGCAAGGAAGATAGAAAGAGTACTATAGGAACTTTTCAATTCCTAGGTGGAAGGCTGGTGTCATGTAGTAGCAAGAAACAAACAAGTGTTGCTATCTCCACATCAGAATCAGAGTATGTGGCTGCAGGAAGTTGATGTGCTCAACTTCTATGGATTCAACATCAGCTAGAAGATTATGGTATTCAAGTAAGTAGAACACCTTTATTTTGTGATTCTACTAGTGCCATTTCTATTGCAAATAATCCTGTCTCCCATAGTAGGACTAAGCACATATAAATAAAATACCATTTTCTAAGAGAACATGTAGAAAAAGGAGACATTTTCTTAGAGTATATAAATACAGATAATCAGTTAGCTGATATGTATACTAAGCCCTTAGATGAAACCAAATTCAATAAATTTAAAATTGAATTAGGGATGATAAACTTAGAATAGTTTACAAAAAAAATTAGCTAAGTAAAATGGTGTCGACACACAGAGTTGTCTGTGTCGACACATAGAAGTGGTGTCGACATTTCAGAGAAATGGTGTCGACACATCTAGGAAGTCTGTGTCGACACTTCAGAGAATTTGTGTCGACACATACAGTGTAGGTGTCGACACATCCAAGGTGGTGTCGACACTTAGGATTTACACAGAATTAGTTTAGTAGTGTCTCGACTAAATGTCGAGCTGAGATATATAACTGTCAACACTTTTCAACAGTGTCGACACAATTCAAGTATGTTAACGCGCCTTTTCACCTTCAATTTTAGAAAGGTATAAATAGATTTTCCCCATTGTTTGTCGACACGCTCACCTTAGTTTCGAGACCAAACTTGTGTGTCGACATCTCTCTTCTCTAAATTCAAAATTTCTTCAAACCCTAATGGCGCCCAAGCTAGAAGAGAACATTAATGAAGGATATGAGCTCGTGCGACACGCCTTTGATGACACGGAACCCGAAATCAAAGGTGTGGTAACCCTAATTGCCGAGACTGGACTAGAATACCTTGTATCAGAACCAATCAAGATCTGGAAGAAGGAAGTCCTTGAATTCTTGAGTGCAGCTACTCTTGATGAATCTGGACTCAAGATTAAGTCCAGAGTCCATGGGACAAAAGTCAAGGTCACACAGAAAAATCTAAGAAAGGTACTTCAACTACCAAGAACAAAAGAGGAAGAAGATGTATCTACTTCTAAGACCAGAGAGGCATTGAAATGGTGTGGATTAGACTCAAATCTGAAAATTGGATCAGTTTTCAACAGAAAAGGAATGAACATACAAGGAAAGTTTATATCTGAAATAGTTGGCAAGGTAATTCTGAGCAAGCCTGGAGGACATGACAGAATTTTAGCTTATATGTTCAGTTTGATGACAAGGATAATCTTCAAACTTAATACTGATTGGTCTGCAGTCATGTTTGATAAGATAAAAGAGAGCTTGAAGAAACCCAATCTGGGAAGAATTCTGAGTCTATACTTAGCTGGCAGTATACCTGAAGTGATGAACCAAGCTGCAGGTTCAAAGATAAACCACGTGAGGAGAATGGATTTGAGAATTTTCTCAAGGTGGGATAGGGTTCTGACAAAGGAACTGCCATCTCCAGAAAAGAAAACACCTCAGAAGAAGAAGAAGTAGACAGCCATTGTGGCTCAAGAATCCTCCAGCAGCTCTGAAGAGCAAGTGGTCTTTAGTCCTGATGATGAAGAGACTGGAAATGTCGGATAGACACCAGCAAGACAAGAAGATGCACAAAGGCAGGGGGAGCTACCATCAGCTAGCACAATTCTCTTGGATCCACTCCAGGGGGAGCCTCTACATATGGATGAGCCAACTCCATTAGAGAGTGAAAGGGCTACCCAAATCATTCTTGAGGTTATTACTGAAGTAAATCAATTAAATTTCCGTATTGAGGATGAAGTTTTGACTCATTAATTACCTGATGTTAATCAGCAAACCCAGATACATAGACAACCCCAGGATGTGGTCATGGAGAACACATCAATTACTGATAAAGGGGAATCAATTGCTCCTGAGATCAGAGATTCACCAGTCCATCCTCAACAGGAGTTTACACTGGAAGAGCTATTCCCTGATCTTGTACAGACAGACCTTGAGAGAGAAATAGCTGCTGTTGAGGGGGAGAAGGTCAATATTGAGGGGGAGCATGTGGAGAATGTAGAAACTGCAAGCAAGGAGACTGTGGAGCCAAATGATGCTGAGGAACCACAAAGGACTGAGAAGAAGTTACCTCCTAGTCCTAAGGATAGAGTGGACATAGTCAGCACTTCTGCTTCAGAAGATGAAGAGGCTGCTAGAGCCAAGAAGAGGAAGTTTCAGGTCTTCAAAAGAAGGAGCCAGAACTACAAGAAAGCACTACAGACCATTGCTCCACAGCCTGCCCCATCTACTGATTATAGTTCACTGATGGTGGCTTTGCAGATTAAGCTGGATGAGCAAAGGCAAGCTCTAGAAAAATATATGGATGAAGGGCATAAATCCCTGTAATTTGATCTGGCACAAGACATCAAATCAATCAGATTTGAAGTAAATCTCAACAAGAAAGAAATGACTAATTGTTTCCATAAAGGAGGCAACGCAGTGGTCTAACTGGCTACGCATCAAGAGAAGATAAAGACACAACTTGATGACAATGCCCAGTATTCACAACCTGATCATAATTTATGGATGAAGACACAACCTGATCAGAATTTGATCAGGCATTACAAGAAGGTCTCACTGCTGTTACATCTGCCATCTAGGATTCACAGAAGCTAATCACTGAAAAGCTCCAAAGGTTGAAACCTTTTTATAAAGATGGAGTTAACTATCTGAATGCCCAGATCAGGTTTCAGAAAGATGATCTGAGGGATCACATAGAGAGAGAAGTCATAAAGGGGGAGAGGGTATTAGTCAAGGCAGGCTCTGATCATGCCAAATGTATTTCAAATTCCATCAGAGCCACCCTTGGATTTCCACCTTTATGTGATGATGACAATGTGGCAGAGTCTGGAATAAATCCTGCATACTTTGGAGGAGAGCAAGCTGAAGTGGCTCAATTGATATATCCTCCTGCAGATTTTGACATGATACATCAGGAGGTACAGTCTATGTATAGTCCTCCTGAGGGTAATTAGAATATAATTCTTGAGAAAGTTGTCCAGCCTGTGCCAGAGGCAGTCTAAAAGAGCAAGAGGCTTTGTTAAAAGAACAAGAGGCCCAATTATCTAAGAAAAGGTTCAGAGAACAAGCTGAATTAAGGCCAGATTTTGAACAATGGAGCCCCACATCCAGGAATATCATATTGACTGCTTGGAAGGCTGCTAAGGATAATGTCCTGGATAGAGGCAAGTGGTATTCTGACCTGCAGTGGAGAAAACATGAGAATAGGCAAGAGGCCATAGTACAATATAGAAGGAAGGCTAAACTGGGAAAGCTACCTCCTAATGCACAGGAGCCTAGCAAGTATTTCCCTAAGCCTTATCACTATTTTGAAAGGCAGAAGATAAAGGCTGAAGAGCTGAAAAAGAAAGATCTTAAAGGGAAGAAGTCTGCTGCTGATGATGACAATGGAGCTCCAGTTCAAGCAAAGATTCAATCTGGAAAGGGCATTGTAATCAAGGAACCAGAGCAGACATAGGATATCATTTTCTTAAGTTTACAATTTGTAATCATTTGTATTAAACTCTATGTAAACTTTTGATAAATGAAAATGTTTGGAGTTGTAAGAATAATGTTACATGTTCAAATCTATTACATTAATTGTTCTGAGATAATTATTTCATACAAGTTCTATTCATACATGTTTAAGTATTTTCCCTGTCATATAATATTGTTTTACATCATACTGAAAATTTGTTATGTATGGTGTATATCATTGACTAAGGGTTATGACTTCTCCAAATAGGGGGAGATTGTTGGGTACATTGGAATATATGTGCCTGATTTGAAGAAGCCTCACCCTACTCAATGATATACATCAAGGTGTATTTGATGTGCTTTGAGTTTGTTTGTGCAGGTTAAGTAATTGCAAGGAAAGCAAAAAAGTTTCTAAGTCTATGTGTCGACACCCAGAATAAAAGTGTCAACACTTAAGGAGGCTTGTGTCGACACCTAGAGAAGCTGTGTCGACACTTGGAGTAATTGTGTCGACACCAGGAAGGCAGAGTCGACACCAGAAGGAAAGTGTCGACACATACAGGTAGTGTCGACACATAATGAAGAATTGTCTACATAATCAGTGTCGACACTTAGAAGCAGTGTCGACAACCAGAGAAACTTTGTCGACAGCAAAAGTGTCGACACAAAGGAGATGTGTCGACACTCAGCAAAGTCTCAACACATGAAGAATGAGTCGACACAAAGGAGATGTGTCGACACTCTGCAAAAGTTTCAACACAGAAGGCATGTGTCGACACAAAGAAGCTGTGTCGACACTTAGCAAGTTTCAACACAAGAAGATGTGTCGCCACAAAGGAGTTGTGTCGACACTTAGTAGAAATCAACTAAGTATTGAAGAAAAATGACTTGTGTCGACACACAGGATCAGTGTCGACACATTCTGAAGAATCAGTGTCGAGAAGCTGTTAGAACAACACAAGGAGTTGTGTTGACACCATAAGGGCTAGTGTCGACACTTAGTGTACTTGTGTCGACACTTAGTCTATTTGTGTTGACACATAAAGACTATCTGTCTCGACACTTTCAAACAGTGACAGAGATTTCAAGAAGTGACTGGATGACTTGACAGCTGCCATTTCAACCGGTCAACTGCTACTGTCAGAGCTGTTAGAAGGTTATTAGAAACCGGATCAGCCGGTAACCGTGAAGAAAGCTTATATAAAGGCTTATTCCATCAACAAAAGGAAGAATCGATCAATGAAGTGAAAATAACACAACAAGAAGTAGACCTTCAAGAGAAGATCTAAGAAGTTGGAGAGAGGGAGCTCCTACTAAGAAGACCAGCTGTTGAACCAGGCTGATAAGGAAGATTCAGATTGAAATCAGAATCTCAAGTCAGCAGTTGATTGAAGATCATCTGCATAGAGATACAACCCTACTGTGTTCTAATTCAAGAAGCTTTGAAGAAAGCCAAGGGAGGTTGATCTCAGCCAAGTTCTTTCAAGAACTCATCAAGAAACCAGTCAACTCATCTCTCTCTATCAGAGTTGTGGTTATATACTTTGTATTTTCTAATTTCTGTAGGATCTTCTATAGATCTGAGTTGTAAGCCTAAATCTATAAAGGCTGAGGTAGGGCTTGTGAGCCTGAGTGTAGGAGAATCATTTCTCTGAGTGTAGGCCTTGTTGAAGGCTGAGGTAGGGCTGTTGTGCCTGAGTGAAGGTCTTGTTGAAGACTGAGTGGTAGGGCTTGGTGCCTGAGTTGTAGGATTGGGATCACTCTGAGTTGTAGGAACCTGTTTGGGGTTCTGAGTTGTAAGATCTGAGGATCTGAGGAGAAGTGGAGAAGTTAGGCCGAATCTGGTACACTACTAGATAGGCGAAGGGGGAAAGTGGATGTACCCAGACCTTGGACAACCACTATAAATCTTGTGTGCTCTCTATGAATGTATGCTTGTACGGTTGCTGTGCTGTGATACTTGTAGAATTGCAATTACTGTATTATATTTCTGCCTTTAAAGTTTAAAAAAGATATAGGTCACCTATTCACGCCCCCCCTCTAGGTGATTAGGCACTGTTTCTTTCAGAGCACGTGAATGCGATCTCCCTTCGTAGCGGTAAAGTTATTCACGAGCCACCACAAGGAAATAGCCAGAGGTGATTGCCTCTCCTGCTGCTAAAAATATTATCGTTACAGAAGAAAATGATGAAAATTCTGATTTAGAAAAGGAAAAATCCCTTTTTGACAAAGATAAATGTGCTTTTGAAAAAGACAATGATAATTTTCAAAATGATGCCAAAACCATTATAAAGGAATTTCCGCCACCACCTTATCCCGCTAGGCTTAGGAAGGAAAAATTAGATGATCAATATCAACGCTTTCTTGAAATATTTAAACAAATTCATATAAATTTGCCATTTCACGAAGCCATTAGCCAAATGCCAAAATATGCAAATATCTCAAGGATTTGTTAACGAACAAAAAGAAATTGAAAAATCTTTCTCATGTAACGTTAAATGAAGAGTGCTCGGCGGTCATTAAAAACTTTAATCTTCCTAAAAAAATAAACGATCCGGGTAGCTTTTCTATTCCTTGCATTTTTGGTGATCTTTTTGTAAAGCATGCGTTAGAGGACTTAGGTGCGAGCATCAACTTGATGCCTTTCTTTATTCAAGAAGCTAGGATTGAGCAGTCTTAGCCCTACACGAATGAGTATTCAGTTAGCCGATAGGTCAATTAAATATCCATTAGGTATCATAGAGGACATGCTAGTGAATGTTGACAAATTAATCTTCTCGATGGATTTTGTCATTCTTGATATTGAAGAGGACGTCGAGGTCCCTCTTATACTTGGTCGTCCCTTCCTAGCAACCTCTCGAGCGATCATTGATGTAAGTAACGAAAACCTTTTTCTGCGTGTGGGTGATGATGAGGTCATGTTTTCTATCAATCAATCAATGAAAAACTCTTTAAAAAATGATGATTCTTGTTTTTTTCTGGATATGTTAAATGAAGATTCCTCTCTTTCTCTTTCAAACGTTTCTTCAAATTTTTTTTCTTCTTTTTCTGAAATTTCCACAAATGTTTTTGAAAACACGGTTATGTCCTTGCAAGCAAGTTTTGAAAATGAATCTGTTTTTAGTAGAAAAAATTATGAAAATCTTATTTTTGAAAAAGAAAAAAAATCTGAAAAATTCTTACGATGAAGCACCCCACCTTGAATTAAAGCCGCTGCCAGAACATCTAAATTATGCCTTTCTTGGAAACAATTGTAAATTGCCCGTTATAATCTCAGTCTACCTTTCTCAATCTGAAAACGATCAATTGATCGAAGTACTAGAAAAGCATTGCCGAGCTATAGCGTGGCAAATTTTCGATATTTCTGACATAAGCCCTTCTTTTTGTACGCATAAATTTTTTTTTAAAAATAATTCTAAGGCCGTAGTCCAACCTCAACATCATCTTAATCCGAATATGAAGGAGGTTGTGAAGGGAGAGGTGCTCAAATTATTAGACGCGGGGATAATTTATCCTATTTCCGATAGTAAGTGGGTAAGTCTAGGCCAGGTTGTACCTAAGAAGGGCGGGATCATGGTAGTAATGAACGAAAATGACAATTTAATTCCAACTAGGATGGTAATGGGATGGAGGATGTGCATCGACTACGTAAGCTAAACGATGCCACCCGTAAAGATCACTTCACCCTCCCCTTTATCGATCAGATTTTATAACGTCTATCCTGGCATAGTTTTTATTGCTTTCTCGGTGGTCTCTCGGGGTATTTACAAATCTATATCGCACCCGAGGACCAAGAGAAGACAACATTCACTTGCCCTTCGGAACTTTTGCCTACCGTAGGAAGCCTTTCGGGTTATGTAACGCACTTGCTACCTTCCAACGGTGTATGCTCGCTATTTTCGATAAATGCGTAGAAAATAATATGGAAGTATTTATGTACGATTTTTCCATTTTTGGCGACTCTTTTGATCTATGTCTAAAAAAATTGGAAAAAGTTTTAAAACGCTGCGAAAAACAAATTTAGTTTTAAATTGGGAAAAGTGCCAATTTATGGTGCGTGAAGGCTTAGTCCTTGGCCATAAGATTTCCGCTAGGGAAATTGAAGTGCACAAGGCAAAAATTGAAGCAATTGAAAAGCTACCGCCGCCTACGAATATCAAAGCTATTAGAAGTTTCCTAGGGCATGCGGGTTTTTACCGACGATTCATTGAGGACTTTTCAAAAATTACTAAGCCACTTACCCACCTTCTCGAAAAAGAAACACCTTTTGTTTTTGATGATTCTTGTCTTGCTGCGTTTGAATTAATTAAATCTAAACTTATAAATGCTCCAATTATGATTGCCCCTGTTTTGGATTTACCCTCTGAAATAATGTGTCATGTTAGTAATTTTACGGTAGGTGCAGTTCTAAGACAACGAATTGCTAAGAACTTTCATCTGATCTACTATACAAGTAAAACTCTAACATCGGCTCAAGAAAACTACACCATAACTGAAAAAGAACTTTTAGCTGTTATTTTCGCGTTCGATAAATTCCGACCGTATATTACTCCTTCTAAGATAATCATTTTTACGGATCATTCAGCTTTGAACTACCTCCTCTCTAAACCGGATGCCAAGCCGTGTCTTATTCATTGGATCCTCTTACTTCAAGAATTCGACTTGGAGATTCGGGATAAGAAAGGAGCGAAAAACCTAGTGGGTGATCATCTTTCTCGTCTTGAAAATCCTGAACTCGATATTTTAAATGAAAATTTTATTACTGACTCTTTTCCGTATGAACGAATTTTAAACGTTTCTTCTTCTACCCCCTGGTTTGCCAATCTGGACAATTATCTCGTGGCCCGGGTCCTTCCATAAAAGTACTCTTCTCACCAAAAGACGAAATTCTTTCCTGAGTTGAAGTATTATTTTTGAGAGGACCACTTTCTATTTCGCATCTATGCGGACCAGGTGGTTAGAAGATGTGTTTCCCGGGAAGAAGGTCAACATATTTTAAAGCACGTTCATGAAGGTCCGACTGGCGGGCATTTTCAAGCGAACCGCACCGCCCACAATGTGCTTAGTGCTGGCTTTTATTGGCCAAGCATATTTAAAGATGCACAAATCTTTGTGAGCGGGTGTGATCGGTGCCAGCGGACTGGAAATATATCTAATAAAAATGAAATGGAACAAAATTATTTTCTTGAATGCGAAGTTTCGATTTGTGGGGCAACGACTTTGTAGTCCCGTTTCCCTCAAACTTAGGAAATAAGTATATTCTAGTCATCGTAGATTATGTCTCTAGATGGGCGGAGGACCAAGCTTTACCAAGTAATGATGCTCGCGTTGTTGTTTCTTTTCTTAAGAACTTATTTTCTCATTTTGGTTTTCCTCGAGCGATCGTTAGTGATAGGGGAAGTCATTTTTGCAACGCTCAGCTCACTAAAGCTTTAATGAAATATGGCATTACACATAAACTATCCATCGCTTATCACCCCCAAACTAACGGTCAGGTCGAGGTAGTCAATCGAGAACTTAAAAGAATTTTGGAAAAACCTATTTCTACTTCTCGTAAAGATTGGTCTTTAAAGTTAAACGATGCTCTTTGGGCCTATCAGACAGCGTACAAGACCACTATTGGTTGTACTCCTTTCCGATTAGTCTACAAAAAATCGTGTCATCTCCCGGTAGAAGTAGAGCACCGTGCGTACTCGGCGCTAAAGTTTTTTAATTTCGATCCGCACTCGGTCGGCGAGCATAGAAAAAACAAACTAAATGAACTTGATGAATGGCGAGCGTACGCTTATGAAAATAATAAAATTTATAAAGAACGTACAAAACTTTATCACGATAAGAACTTGCTCCATCCTAAAACGTTTAAACCTGGGGATAAAGTTCTTCTTTTCAATTCTCGCTTACGTCTTTTTCCTGGCAAGCTTAAATCTAGATGGTCTGGGTCGTTTGCGGTCAAGCAAGTCTTTTCTTACGGAACTGTGTTACTCTCGCACCCGGATAAGGGTGACTTTAAAGTAAATGGACATAGACTGAAACATTATCTTTCTAATGATTCTGTGTCTCTTGCAAAGGATGATCTTGTTTTGGACTCTTGAGTATTTATCTTCATGTGGACTTTTATTTTATTTTATTTTGGACTTCTTAATTATTATGAAACTTTTATTATTATTCAGACTCTCTTTTATATTGTTAAATAAAGAATAATTTTAGGAGCCTGCCCAAGTATTTTCTGCTTTTATTTTTATTTTGCTCTTCCTCCTGGTGGCCCAACAATACAAGTTCGTGATTACCGCTCCAACGTTGCTGATTTCAAGATGGATCAAATCAGTCCTGCTGATGATCAAGTGCGCTAAAAAGCAAGCATGGGGGAGCGACATCCACCTTCATATCACAAACCCGGTGAAGTCCTGTTCTTTTATTTTTCCTTTACTGCCTTTCCTTATTCTTTCTCATTTTTCTTTTTCATTGAGGATAATGCAAAACTTTAACATGGGGGAGGGTCTCTTTATTTATTTTTTGTCTTTCCTTTTAAATACGAAAAACAAAACGAAAAAATATATAGCAAATATGCTTTAAAAAACAAAAAATATTTATTAGTATAGTTTAATTAAGCTTCTTTAGTACTACGTTTTCTTTAACTAATACAAAAACCCAAAAAAATCAAACAAAAACATCAAAAATCCAAAAAAATTGCTAAAATCTATTTGAAAATCAAAATAAAAAATTATTTTCTATCTTTATTTTTATGTTTCTTCTAGTGATGTGTAGGCCCGTGCGGTTTTGTAGCTCTATGTAGATTTCCTTGAATTTGTTTTCTAAATTTATCATTCTTACATAGCTTAGTTTAACTAATTTCTTGTTCTTAAATATAAGCATCTGTTTTTTATGTTGTAAGTTAGCAAACTGTAGTTGCTCTTTTTATTCGGTTAGTTGCGTATGAATGGTTGCGAAATAACATTATCACTTTTTTCATTTATGGGGTAATACTTTCTTGGTGTCTAGAACTTGTCTCTAGCAACTCTCAAAGCATTTGCGTCGTTTTTCACGTACTTTAGAAATTATTTAGGCCACCCTTTGACTCGTTTCAATCTTTTTTGCCCACCAAAAATTTCACCGTTGCAAAACAATTTTGGGGCCTTTTTCCATGTTTCTATGTTTTTAGCTCCACCTTTCATTTCATTATTTCGCCAAAGCCAAAATGCCTTTCCTATTTCACACTAAACTTTGAGCTTAAATATTATGTTTGTGAAGGGTTATTATCTTTGAAAATGAAAAGAAAAATTATTAGTTTGCATTTGGGTCTCTCTTTTATGAGAAAAAAAGTTATTATGTAAAATCAAAAAAGAAGAAAAAGTTGTATATCTTGGCCAATTTTATGATAAGAGGAAAAATGCATGGCCTTGTTTTGTTAGTTTGAGTTGGAGAAATGATGTACTTGTCATTTCTCATTTTTATCATTTTTATGTTTAGTTGGAGCTCACCCTTGGTTTAGTGTGTTTTGGCCATCACGTTTATCTTTGATTTTCGATTCCTAATCATTTTCCTAAACCAAGTCTTTATGCCTATTTAAGTCCTTTTGATCTTTAGACGTGAATTCGCGTAGTGGAGAGAGTGTGAACAGACAAGCCTATGGCCACCATCATTGATGGATTTCTTTCGACGTTATCTTGAGGTGATTTAGGGATAATTGCTATTTAGCAACCTAGTAGTTCGTTCAATGCGCCGTTTATTTAGAATCTCTACTTTTATTTTTCTTATTTTCTTTAATTTTGGATGCCTTGTTTTAGGGATTGAGAAATATGTAATTCTTCTTTATGTTCTAATGATATTTTTAGATCTCCATTTTCAAGCTTTCTATTGTGCACTTCTCACCCCACTAGTTGTTAAAATAGAAATTAGGATAGTTTAATTTTTCATGTTTTTGTTTTCTTAATCTATGAAATCTAAATTGCTTGTTTACTTTTATTTCTCTCCCATAGTTTTCATTTTCATTTGCTTGAGGGCAAGCAAATACTCTAGCATGGCGGAATTTGATGACTACTTTTAGTCAACGTTTTTGGCTTAGTTTAGCATAAGAATTTCTTAGGTTTTATAATATTTCTACGTATTTTTATGCTTGCTATGTTCCATTTTATGTTTAATAATTATTTTTGTTTTGTTCTAGAATTTAACTAATATTATTATTTATCTTATGTTTTGTTTTTCTTTTGAAGGATCAAAGCCTTTGGGCCAGCCCACATGCAAGCAGCCAGCCCCTCCTCCAAGATGAACCTGAGCTCAAGTCTCCTTCAAAGATGTAGCAGCCCGGCCCATCTCCAAGCCCAAACCCGAGCCTCCTATTGGTGCAGCCCGAGCCTCCTATTGATGTAGCCCACTTCATCCATGCAGCCCACACCATTCAATTCATGGCCGACCACTCTCTCTCTCTTCCCTTTTTTTATATTTTTTTCTCCCCATTCATGTGTTGGCCGACACTCTCTCTCCGCTCCTCATTAATTTTTCCATGCATGCACCTTGCCATCGATGCATGGTCGACCCCCTCTTTTCCCCCTTTCTTTATTCTACATTCATCCCCCCTCTACTTTATATTTTCCACCTTCATTTCCATAAATAACATGCAATGAATCCCTCCTCTTCTCTCACCACCTCATTTAATATCATGCATGAACATCTCCACCCTTACATGGTCGGCCACACCTTTGTTCCCTTCATTTCCACCACTTTCTAGAATCTTCCTCCTCTCCTATAAAAGGAACCCATGTCTCATACTTTGGAAGGTTGGATTGGAGAGAGAGCAAGTGAGATAGCTAGTTCTAGTGCAAGTACTTTTCTTCATTATTGTTATAGTTCTTTTCTTTGTTGTAATTTCCTTTTATTTAGTAGAATAACATTGTCTTTTTTTATTATTGTGTACTCTTCCTTTTTATCTAATCAATGAATATGAATTTTCTTCATCTTCATTTTTTATCCTTTTCAACTATGCTTAGCTAATTTCCCTTAGAATTCGATCGTGAGGATCCATGAAATGAGATGAGGTTTTCCTTTATTTTTTTAGTTTTATTCTTGTCTAAATTATTCTTGATTCTTCTTTGATTTATCTCGTGTAGACTCCGTATTTCCGGTATACGGTAGTAGACAATTTGATCTCATTTCATATAAGTTGAGAGACTCGTTGATTTGAAAGATCACTCAGAGAAGGAAGGAGTTGATCGCAACCCTATGATTAGGTCCCGAGTAATATAAAAGGGATCGGGAATCGTGTAATAAACAATAATAGTAAGTGCCTTGCGAAAGGGAGCTTTGTGCTTCAACCCATCGTAGTTTCCAGTACCCTCGAGAACCCTTCACGGGGAATACCTTGGGCAGTCCCGGGCTAACCTAAGCTATAGGCAAAATAAACTGCAATAGTATCTAGCATATCTAGGGATTCACTTTCACACACCTCGATGTCTCAGGATGTTATTGGGTCACACGGGAAGTAGGCTCAGTGGTTTGATGATGGGAAGGTAAGCCCGGCGTGTTTTGGCTTGGTTGATGATTGTGACGGATGGGATTGTCTGGGGAGCTTTGGCTCCGTAGCTGATACATAAGGTTACATGTGCATAAAGTATAAGGTGGTGGGTTTTCGGAATTGGAGGGTCGATGCAACGATGCCAATACGTTGGCTCGGCAAGTGTGGTTTTGCACTTCGCCAAGATAAGTCTGGTGGACTTGCCGTCAATGAGTATGCAGGAGCTCCGCTTAGTGAACCAGCATCAATGGGTATGATAGGTCTGACTGGCAGTGCAATTACCGGTTTAGAGGTGGGCGAGGCCCAACCCACCGCTTTCGTTTGCCACTACGGAGGTATCCTGGGAGGTTAGGCTCCAGAAAGGGTGAACTAAAGGTCTGTGTAGACAGAGTCGTGTGGGTGTGTTGCACTTGCATGTTCGCATCATGGAATACTTGCATGTCATAACATCATCATTGCATATAACCCCTGACACCTATTGTATAAAGTGGTATGGGACGCTTTATAAAATATGCCTTGCAAATCGACCCCTTAGCTTTTAAGTTTGTATGAGCGTGCTTATAAGTTAAGGTTATTATTCTATGGATATATATATTGCTTGCTTGAAAACCGATACCCCAACATATAAATCAGTATGAGACTTTTTATATGATGGGAGCCTTGCAAAAGACCGCTTAACTTACAAGTTTTTATGGGCATTCATATAAATTAATGTTACTTGTTCTTAGTTTACCTTTCATTTACTACTGCTTACATATACTTATTATATTTATATACTCATGCTAGGGTAGTTCCACCGTCACCTATTTTGCTTATTCTCCACCTTAACAACTTCCCTTTCCACCTCTCCGCACGGTGCCTAGGAGCCATGGGGGAGGGGTAGGGGATGATTGGACTTAGTCTTTTAGACTAACGGATTTTGAACCACATCATTTTAGGGGACCGTGGAGCCCTGCATGGAGGAGCAGCCCCGGAGGTCGGCATGCTTGGAGATGGGACAGTCTAGTACCGTAGTTCAGACAGCTGGGACTGTGAATCCCAATCGCTAGTAGTTGTTTTTTTGCTTCTGCGATGAGAGGTTTGTAGTGAGTACATTGATGTATCGAGCGTGAGCCCTATTGTCAGTACCTTTATTATTATTTTTGTGGACTCTCCCTTCCTGGAGATTATTTATATATATGTGATCTCTATGGAAAAGTGTTAGAGTTTTTATTTCATTTACTATGTTGCTACTTTTTCTGAGATCGATATGGCCGGCAGGATTGGCGTTTTGTAGTGACGACCTTCCTGGGCGTCGAGGTATCACTGCAAAGTGGCGGTTCTAGGCCTAAGACCCCGTGGTTTAAAAAGAAAAAAAGGGGGGGTCTTGTTGGAGCATGCGTTCCGTGCTTCTTAGTTTGAGAATAACAAATCCCGAATGTATTTGATCTTGGTATGTATTTTAAATGTGCAGGGATAACAGCATTGTTATGTACAAAATAAAGGCTGAACATGGCATTGATGAAAAGGAAAAACGCGCTATCACCGGCGATAACGCTACCGCGGGCGATAGCCTAATCAGTTCCTGCTGACGTCAGCCTTAATCCGCACGTTGCCGCGCACGAAGTCAGTCACGATCAGCGCTATCGCGGGGCGATACCGATGTCGCCGAGCGATATCCCACGATCGTCACGTTCTCCGCTCAGATCTGAAAATCAGCGCGACGTGTGCCACGTATCATGCAACGGAGAGTTATCACTATCGCGGGGCGTTAATGCTAACGTCGGCGATAGCGTGAAATGATATATACGATCAAAAATTTCAGGGAAGAGGGACACTACAAAGAGATTTGTTTTCCCAGAGAATTTTCAGAGCCTTCATCTCCGTTTCCAGACGAACTCCCTAGGTCCGTTGAAATCTCAAGAGCGAAGGAGATACGACCGTGTGTTCAAGATTGGAGATCTTCTCGTTGGTCCACCATCATCTTCAGAGCTCGTGATTTTGAGGGAGTTTTTAAGTTTTACTATTGTACTTTCATTTTCATTCTTTATCTTTGTAATTGGGTAGGGAAAATCATCACCTTGTGTGTGGTGTCTAAGTCGTGTGTGGCTTAGGGCAAATCACCACCCTGTGTGTGGTGTCTAGGTCCGTGTGAGGCTTAGGAGCAAATCGCAGCGAGTTGTGCAGCGTCTAGATCATAGGTTTGATCTAGGGGGAGGCTAGTAGGCATATCTAGGGAGATATTGACTATAGCCTACGATTCTTGGGAGAAGGATCGGTGAAAAAATAAAAAAAAAACTAAAAATTATTATCATTGTAAGCCTTGATTTCAAGCTTTATTGGAATCATTTTACATTTTCATTTTGTAGAAGTATAATCTTGTTTTTCATTTCATTGATTTGTCTCATTCGTAGTAGCTAGTCTTATATTTTATAAAAGTTGGAAAAATTTTAAAGAGCCCTTATTCACCCCCCCCCCTCTAAGGGCGCCACAAGATCCTACAAGTGGTATCAGAGCTTGGTTATTCCTAATACGGTTTCACCACCAGGAATTATGGCGCAGCATGACCATGCTTTCTCTGAGGGGCAAGGAATTAGCAGACCTCCATTATTCACTGGATCTGACTATAATTACTAGAAAACTAGGATGAAGTGTTTTCTTATTTCTCTTGATATTGAGCTTTGGAATATGGTAGAGACTAATTATGTTCATCCCACTTATACAGTAGGCAATGTAGAAATGGAAAAACCAAAAGATAAATGGGATGATCAAGATAAACTAAGATGCAAAAATAATGCAAAAGCTATGAATGCATTATTTTGTGCATTAGATAGGACTGAATTTAATAGAACGTGTGCTTGTAGTAATGCTTATGAGATTTGGAATTTACTTGAAGTAACTCATGAAGGTACTCGCAGGTGAAGACTCGACTCGAAGCTGTTTCAACTTGAATCGGAATTTGAAAAGATTAGGATGGAAGTGGATGAGGACGTAGACTCAATGTACACCAGATTCACCAAGATAGTGAATGACTCAAAAGTACTTGGAAAAATTTTTTCAAATGGTGATTTGGTGAGAAACTTCTTAGATCTCTCCCCCTAAGTTTATTCCAAAGTGACGGCTATTTCTGAATCTCATGATCTTAAATCTCTGAATATTGAAAGCTGATTGGGAACTTGAAAACTCATGAAGTTGAATTAAAAATTCAACAACAAGAGTACATGGAGCCTAAGAAGAAGGGTTGGCTCTAAGATCTAAGAAAGAAGAATGCAGTAATTCTGAGGATGAAGAAGATGATGAGGAGAGTCTTTTTGTAAGAAAGTTTAAAAAATTTATGAGAAATCCGGAGAGGAGAAATGCTTTAAAAAGTACTTTAAGAAGGAGACGTTTAGAAAGAAAAAACAAAGGATGACGACGATGAGGAGGAAGAGAGACCCCCACCGGAGTGCTATCATTGCAGGAAGTTAGGACACATTCGAAGCAAGTGTCCAAAGTACTTGAAAGAACTTAAGGAAAAGAAGCACAAGGGAAGAAGAAGGTCCTGAAGGCTTAAACATGGGATGATACTACTTCTGATGGTGCAAGCAGTTCAAGCTCAAGCGAGGAGGAGGAGGCCAATATGTGAGTAATGGGAAAAAGCATCACATCTGATGACGGTGCAGTGTCCAAAGCGACACTGAGGTAACTCCTCCAACTTATGATGAATTATTTTCTGAATTTTTAAATACTTGCAAATATCTTGAAAAAAGCTTAAAAGATAATGATATTCTTAAAACTGAAAATAAAGTGTTGATTAAAGAAAACAAAAATTGTTAAATGAAAATAAGACTATTGGAAAAGAAAAAGTCTCTTGCCAAGAGTGTGATCACTCTATGGGAAGAATAAAAGAACTTGAAGAATCTCTTTCCAAATCTCATTCAGAAATAAAAATTCTCAATAAAAAGAATGAGATTTTAGAGAGAGATCTGAAATCATCTATTTCCAAAGTCCATGAAGGAAAGAAAGCTTTTGAACGTAGATGTGTAAATCTAGTATCCGAGAACAATGAAATGAGAAAGCAGATTCATGACCTAACACTAGCCATGAAAAATTTGGATTGGGCCAAAGATCACTGGATATGATCTTAGGTTACTAATGTCACGGATCTGGAAGATTTGGACTCGGATACACGACTGGAAGCTATCGCCCGGCGATAGGTACTACCGCCGGCGATAGCGAGAAATCCAGAAAGTCAAATTTTAAAAATTATGATAATGGTAAATTAACTGATACTACCTTTTCTCACAGTAAAATTCCAGAGAAGTTATATTCTTCTTGCTACATTACATGTGCCAAATGTAATAGATTTGGTCACACCACGGACTCGTGCTGGAAGAAAGGAAAAAATAAAATTAAGCAAATCTGGATGCCTAAGGCCTCTACCTATACTATGGGTGGAACCACTTGGGTAGCCAGATCTTTACTCACATCCTCTTTCTAGGTGTGTTGGCAGGCTAAGGACAAAGAAGACGTGTGGTACTTGGACTCAGGTTGTTCAAAGCACATGACAGGCAATAAAGAGAAGTTTCTTAGCCTGGAGATGAAGAAAGGAGGAGTCGTTACATTTGGAGATAATGGAAAAGGAAAAATCATCGGCATCGGTGTTGTGGGTAACGACAGTTTCTCAATTTCAAATGTTTTGTTAGTAGAAGGTTTAAAACATAATTTGATTTCTATTAGTCAACTATGTGATAAGGGTTTAAATGTTCTGTTTGAATCTTCTACAAATTTATGCAAAATCATTGATTCCAAAACAAATGAAATTGTTTTTACCGCCCCTAGATGTCATAACGTATATATGATTAAATTTTATGATTTTTCAAATTCTACTTTAAAATGTTTTTATCAAAAAATGATGAGTTAGAATTATGGCATAGGCCACTTGGACATACTAGTGCAAAGTTAATTTAAAAACTTTCAAAAGATAAATTAATAAAAGGTTTACCACTGCTAGATGGAAATTTGCCTTCATTATGTGAGCCTTGTCAAAAAGGAAAATTTACAAAATCATCTTTTAAAAGTAAAAATATTATTTCTACAACTAGGCCACTCCAATTAATTCATATGGATTTATTTGGGCCAATCACTATTTCTAGCTTGGGAGGTAGAAAGTATACATTTGTATTGATTGATGATTATTCACGTTTTTGTTGGACTTTGTTTCTAACCTCAAAATCCGATGCGTTTTCAGAATTTTCTAAATTGTGTTTGCGTATTCAAAATGAATTTAAATTAAAAATTAAACGCATACGTTCGGATCATGGAGGAGAATTTGAAAATGAAAAGTTTATTTCTTTTTGTACGGAGTTAGGAATTAAACATGAATTTTCCACTCCACGCACACCACAGCAAAATGGTGTAGTGGAGAGGAAAAATAGGACTCTTCAAGAGCTAGCCCGTACAATGTTATCTGAATTTTCTTTACCAAAATCTTTTTGGGATGAATCGGTGAGTACTGCATGTTATGTAATTAATAGAGTAATGCTTCGCCCTATTTTAAAAGTAACTCCTTATGAATTAATTTTTAATAAAAAACCAAATGTTTCTTATTTCAAAGTTTTTGGGTGTAAATGTTTTATTTTAAATTCTAAACATTCCTTAGGAAAATTTGATGAAAAATGTGATGAAGGAGTTTTCATTGGGTATTCTTCAACTAGTAAAGCTTATAGAGTTTTTAATAAACGAACGAAAATAGTTGAAGAATCTATTCATGTTAGGTTTGATGAGTTTGTTCCATGTGTAGATAAGAAAACTACAGGAAAAGAAGATACACCCCTTCCTTTGGTGGAGAATGATGATGAAGAACATGAAAGGAATGAAGAAGGAAAAGAAGAAGAAGAAAGAGAACAACATGTCCCTCCAAGGGAACTAATATTTTCAAAGGATCATCCGAAGGAGCTTATTATTGGACATCCACAAAAAGGGGTAAGTACTCGTTCTTCTTTACATGTTTTATTTTCAAACCTTTGCTTTGTCTCTGAAATAGAACCAAAAGATGTTTCCACCGCTTTAAATGATGAATTTTGGTTTTTAGCTATGAACGAAGAACTTAATCAATTTGAACGTAATAAGGTTTGGAATCTTGTAGAACGACCCAAAATCATCCTGTAGTTGGAGTAAAGTGGATTTTTAAAAATAAATTGGATAGTGATTCTAGAATTGTTAGAAATAAAGCCAGATTAGTTGCCAAAGGTTATGCACAAATTGAAGGGGTAGACTATGATGAAACTTTTGCACCCGTTGCTAGACTAGAAGCGGTTAGGATATTTCTTGCATTTGCTTGCTTTAAAAGATTTAAATTATATCAAATGGATGTCAAAACTGCATTTTTAAACGGGTATATAAAAGAAGAGGTTTATGTAGAACAACCCCCTGGCTTTATTAATGAAAAATATCCAAATTATGTTTATAAATTATATAAAGCACTTTATGGGTTAAAACAAGCGCCTCGTGCTTGGTACGATCGTTTAACTCAATACTTATTGAAGCACGATTATAAAATGGGAAGTGCCGATTCTACACTCTTCATTAAGCAAATTGATCATGATTTAGTTATTTTGCAAATTTATGTTGATGATATAATTTTTGGAGCCACTAATGAAGAGTTATGTAATGAAGTAGTTCAAATTATGAAAAATGAATTCGAAATGAGCATGGTAGGAGAACTTTCATATTTTCTAGGTTTTCAAATTACGCAAAAACATGATGGTATTTTTATTTGTCAATCCAAGTATATTCATGATATGTTAAAAAGATTTGGATTTGACAACCTTAAACATGCAAATACTCCTATGAGCGCTTCATTGAAATTGGGAAAAGATGAAAGTGGTATTTCAATTGACCAAACCCTTTATAGAAGTATGATTGGGTCTTTATTATATTTAACTTCTTCTAGACCCGATATTATGTTCGCCGTTTGTTTATGTGCTAGGTTTCAAGCTAATCCAAAAGAATCACATTAAAAGCTTAAAAACGTGAAACGTATTTTTAGGTACCTTATAGGAACATCTAAACTAGGCTTATGGTATCCTCATAATGACTCTTTTATTTTACATGGCTATTCTGATTCTGATTATGCGGGGTGTTCATTAGATCGAAAGAGCACAAGTGGCACTTGTCACTTTATCGGCCCAACACTTATTTCTTGGTCGAGTAGGAAACAGAACTCTGTTGCCCTCTCCACTACTGAGGCCGAATATATTGCACTTGGTAGTTGTTGTGCTCAAGCACTTTGGATGACACAAACACTAGAAGATTTTGGCGTATACCAAAATAATGTTGAATTAAAATGTGATAGCAAAAGTGCTATCGATTTAATAAACAATCCCGTATTACATTCTAGATCCAAACTCATAGATGTTCGTCATCATTTTATTAGGGATCACATAAAGAAGGGCCATATTAAAATAAATTTTATTGGAACCTATTCTCAAATAGAAGATATTTTCACCAAACCACTTAATGATTCACGCTTTTCAATGTTAAGACTAGAACTTGGAATCTTAGAATTATAAATAAAATTTAAGAACTAGCCAACACATATAAATAACAGAAAACATAACATAAAACTGGGCAGTATATAGGATAACACTGAAATAGAAAGTACAAAAAATAGAACCACAAATTAAAAGAGTCTTCACTATCGCCAGGCGACAGCACTATCGCCGGCGATATCACAGATACATTACACCATAAGATATTACATCACTGATCATAAAAAATCACTCATCCATGTTCTCTTCAGCAGACACATTCACATCTTCACTGGAAGTCGGAGTTGGTTCTCTAGGCCTTCGCGTCCGCCTTATTGAATGTCGTGGAGGATCCTCGACTGGACTCCCCCATTCTTGTTCTTCTTCCGGAGTTGGCTTTAGTTTCAGCCCCTTTACCAGAAATTTCATGAATTTGCGAAAACCGGAATGACTACGCCTTTGTTCCTCTTTCATCTGCTCCACAGTCTCTCTTAAATCCTCAATAGATTCACGCAAAGAACCTCCCCTTTGGAGTGGTTATCTTGATGACGAGGCAGCCCTAGGAGATGGACCTCTAGCTGGTTCTACGGTATGTATCGCCGGGATACAATCATCAATGTAGAACTCCTGATCTATCCAATCATATTTCTGATATACTATCCTTTGAATAACACTTCCTAATGGAAGTGTATTCAGTTTCCTCCTAAGGGGATGCTTCATTTTATATGTATATTGTATGATGGATAACACAAAATCGGCCACGTCAAACTTGACTCTCTCTAATACATAATACGTCACTAAGCTCAATTGAGCCGTGATCTTCCTTGTGTCACCGGATTTCAACATAACCGTGTTCCTTAAAATGTCTTGAATCACAAATGCATCGCGAGAGAGTGATGTGACGTCTTGAATCAAACTCCTATTTTCTTTTCCATAAAGGACTTGGTTCAATATACTCCAATCACGATCCTTACGGTAATTCTCTACTATATCAATAAAATGATCCTCACAAGTGGCAAGACTATAATCTCGTCTCAAATCAGCATGAGTAATATCTATTTGCGCTCCTTGGATTCGAGACCTTACTCCTCCATTTAACCCTGTATATTTAGGGTCTTCCAAATTATTATAAAAATCTCTTACGAAGATGGAGCTAAACGTGTTCAGTACAACGAGAGACATTATACCTGACTCAACAAGTAGCTCATAGATATGTGGTGGCAGTGATTCATCCAAAAGTTTCGCGATCCCAACTGACGCATTCTCAATTCCCGGGTATGTTTGATATGATGCATGAGGATTGCGGCTGGTACTCTTTCTTGCGCGGGATGATGATGCCATTTCCTGAAAACATAATTAAAATATCGTGTTAATTCAAAAATTAAATTTTCCAAGTTTTCTTCTGTCGCCGGCGACAGCCCTAACGCCGGGCGATAGTAGAAAATTTTTTTTTTGAAATGACCGGTAGATTTTCTCTCTTAGGTTCAGAAAAATTATTAAACTTCCATACATCTCAAAGATCTATAACATATAAATCGTTTTTGAAAGGATTTTGCATCAAAATGGTATGTTCTTCAAAAATTTTTTCTTACTAAAATCGATGACCAAAATCAAATTTTTTTTCTAGATCTTTCTCCTTTCATGCTATAGATTGCAGATCTATATTTTTTTTTGAAGAAAAACATCACCATAAAGAGGGATCTAAGCCTTACCTTTTTGGAGTTTTGAGGGTTTCCGCTGAAGAAGACAATGCCACACAGCCTAGGGTCGGTCAAAGCAGAAAAAGAGTCAGCCCCCTTCGGTTTTTTCGCCTTAAATATCAAAAACCGCTATCGCCGCGCGGTAGCCCTACCGCGGGCGATAGTGTATTTTCCTTTAACCACTTTCCAAAAATTCTGCAAATTTTTTTTTAAACCTGTTTCTAGTATTATCGTAAAGTTTTGGATGCTTATCAGAATACAATACATAGTACCTGTGTGATTATTAGTTTATCAGTTGTTTGAACATTGTTTTTAACTTGTCGTGCTCTTGATATCTACCTGTATCATTGATGACTGGAACTTGAATAGACTTGTTTCCGCATGCCTCTAAGTATGAGTAATATTTTATGCTTGATAATGTGCTCCCACTGACACGAGCTGATATTTACACATCCTTAAGTTTCTTCTTACATGCTATTGGTTTGTTTCAAAGATTCGCATACAATGCTAACATTTTCATTTATAACTCGTTCACATTGATTTTCCAAACTGATGGCCATTCTGAAAAACCCTTTTTGGGGTTTGCAATACAAGTGAATTCGGAGTCCTAAGTCAAAGCTTCTTAAAAAATGAATGCAAAATATTTAAAAAAAAAACACTATTCCATGACTAGGATACTCCAATCAAGCTCTACTCACCCTCCTGATAAGTCTTAATGAGCATTGTGAGGTTGAGCACCTTGACAAGGATTGTAAAGTGTCTTGTGCAAACCCACTTGGCCATTGTTTTAAAAAAGAAAAATCTTTATGACATGAGCTTATCTATGTAAAGGTGTTAGTTTCTTGTATCCATATCTTGCAAACCCTCCTGTAACATTATTTCTTAAGGAATATGTATACTAAATCACTCTTCACATGTACACAACATTATCACTTATAAAATTTCTTCTCATGAGAATTGGACCGGTCATAGTTCTTCTCTTCCATTTCATCAATTTTCCTGTTTTCGATATCTTCACCTGACAATTTTTCAATGTTTCAATTCAACTCTTAAATTAATTTTTTCCATAGCCTACATTTTTGATAAACTTCCAAATCTTCAGGTAACACTATTCCATGTTTTTTTTTCCTGTCTCTATCTTACTACTCGTGTTTCTCCATTCTATTTCTACTCACTCATCTTCTTTCAGCTTCCGCATTTCCACCTCGTTTTCTTTCCACCATCTTTTGTTAATACCAAAAGGGGGAGATTCAGTACGAAATAAATTGATTAGTACATTTAGGGGGAGTAACTAATATTTCTTTTTTTTGAATAGGGGGACAATGTAGGGGGAGCCACATTTTTTACATGAGGAGTTTATTATAATTAGTTATGCACTTTGATTCATAATGATTATTAAAATAGTTTCACATTCTCCTGATCTCATGCAATTTCTTTCTTAGTGGATTTGTTATTATCAAAAGGGGGAGATTGTTGGAGCATGCGTTCCGCGCTTCTTAGTTTGAGAATAACAAATCCCGGATGTATTTGATCTTGGTATGCATTTTAAATGTGCAGGGATAACATCATTTTTATGTACAAAATAAAGGCTGAGCATGGCATTGATGAAAAGGAAAAACGCGCTATCACCGGCGATAACGCTACCGCGGGCGATAGCCTAATCAGTTCCTGCTGACGTCAGCCTTAATCTGCACGTTCGCGCACGAAGTCAGTCACGATCAGCGCTATCGGGGCGATACGATGTCGCGAGCGACGATGGCGAGCTCCGGAGAATCCCACGATCGTCACATTCTCCGCTCAGATCTGAAAATCAGCGCGACGTGTGCCACATGTCATGCAACGGAGAGTTATCACTATCGCGGGGCGTTAACGCTAACGCCGGCGATAGCGTGAAATGATATATACGGCCAAAAATTTGAGGGAAGAGGGACACTACACAGAGATTTGTTTTCCCAGAGAATTTTCAGAGCCTTCATCTCCGTTTCCAGACGAACTCCCTAGGTCCGTTGAAATCTCAAGAGCGAAGGAGATACGACCGTGTGTTCAAGATTGGAGATCTTCTCGTTGGTCCACCATCATCTTCAGAGCTCGTGATTTTGAGGGAGTTTTTAAGTTTTACTATTGTACTTTCATTTTCATTCTTTATCTTTGTAATTGGGTAGGGAAAATCATCACCTTGTGTGTGGTGTCTAAGTCCGTGTGTGTCTTAGGGGCAAATCACCACCCTGTGTGTGGTGTCTAGGTCCGTGTGAGGCTTAGGAGCAAATCGCAGCGAGTTGTGCAGCGTCTAGATCATAGGTTTGATCTAGGGGGAGGCTAGTAGGCATATCTAGGGAGATATTGACTATAGCCTACCGATTCTTGGGAGAAGGATCGGTGAAAAAATAAAAAAAAACTAAAAATTATTATCGTTGTAAGCCTTGATTTCAAGCTTTATTGGAATCATTTTACATTTTCATTTTGTAGAAGTATAATCTTGTTTTTCATTTCATTGATTTGTCTCATTCGTAGTAGCTAGTCTTATATTTTATAAAAAGTTGGAAAAATTTTAAAGAGCCCTTATTCACCCCCCCCCCCCCTCTAAGGGCGCCACAAGATCCTACAGGTCTAACAAAAAGAGCTTGCCTTGTTTGCCAAGTTTAGCAAGTACGAATTCTGGCTCCAAGAAGTTGCCTTCTTGGGCCATGTGATCAGTGGGGCTAGACTAGCTGTGGAACCGGCCAAAGTGCATCCCATGAAGGAATGGTCTCCCTTGAAGTCAGCGGTCAATGTACGAAGTTTCCTTGGGCTTGTCGGGTATTACCACACGTTTGTGAAAGGATTCTCATAGATTGCCCTTCCTATTACTACTCTGACAAAGAAAGGTGTGCCATACGAGTGGACAACCCAGTGTGAAGCTGTGTTCCAAGAACTGAAGGCTAGACTTTCTACCACACCCATCCTACCCCTTCCATCTAGGATGGAAGGATTTCAAGTCTACACTAACGCGTATTAACGGATGAGAGAAGTAATGATGTAGCACGGGCATGTGATTGCTTATGCTTCAAGGCAACTGAAGAAGCATGAAGTTAACTATCCAGTACACGATTTAGAATTAGGAGCTGTGGTGTTCGCCTTGAAGGTTTGGAGACACGATCTATACGTCATCCACAGCGAAATCTTTTCGGACCACAAGAATTTAATGTACGTTCATACTCAGAAGGAACTGAATTTGAGACAACAGCGGTGGTTGGAATTTTTGTGTGATTATGAGTTTACCCTGAACTATCAACCCGGGAAAGCAAACTATGTGGCTGATGAGTTATGCAGGAAAGTACTAGAGTCAAGCCCGAAGTCTCGGTTGATGAGTATGGAATTAGCTCGAATGCTCGAGGAAATGGAGATCACTTTAGTGGATAGTGGTCTTTCGGAAAAGTATACGGAGTACTTAATCACGATGAGCATAGACTGTGACATTTGCGACCGAATTCGAGCATAGCAAGGAAAGGATGATGCTCTGGCTGTAGTGTTCAAGTCAATTGAAGAAGGGTCTACTAACTAGTATTCCATAAAAGATGGACTCGTTCATTTCCGTGGCCGTCTTTACATTCCCGAAGACATTAAAATTTTGGAAGATATCTTCTGAGAGGCACATCACTCTCAGTATTCAGTGCATCCTAGGATTGCCAAGATGTACGCTGACAAGCAGAAGACCATGTGTTGGCCGGGAATGAAGAGAGACGTCAGATATTTTGTTACATACTGTTAGGCCTATAAATGGATGAAGGCGGAATGCAAGATCCCCGAATGATTATTATAGTCATTGCCCATCCCCGAGTGGAAGTTTGAGGATATCTCCATGGAATTCATCCACGGTTTGCCTGGCTCATGCTCAGGGAATGATTTAGTTTGTGTAATCATTGATCGCCTGACAAAGGTATCCAGGTTTATCCATATGAAGAAAGATGCACATGTAGATGTCTTGGTGCGCCTCTTTGTCTAGAATTTTGTACGATACCATGGTGTGCCAAAGACAATCGTTTCTGACCGGGATGGTCGTTTCACCTCTAGAGAATGGAAGGCGGTACGGGCGTATTTGGGCTCACACCTTACTTTTAGCATAGTGTTTCATCCTCAGACGGACGGGTAGTCTGAGAGGACCATCAGAACTTTGGAAGATCCATTTAGGCTGTGTGTGCTTGATATAGGAGAGTCGTGGGAGAGGCACTAGCCCTGGTAGAATTTTCTTATAACAACACTCACCAGGCAAGTATTAGGATGGCAACCCATGAAGCCCTTTACGAAAGAAGGTGTAGAACCCCCCTTATCATTGGTGTAAGATGAAGACCCGAAGGTTTTGGGATTTGAGTACATCGATGATACTGATGTTGTTGTTAGACTAATACGAGACCGCATGCTTGAGGCTCAAAATCTGTATGCTAAATATTATAATGCAAAGCACCGGATGGTAGAATTTCAAGTGGGTGACAACATGTTCATGAAGATCCGAGTGATGCATGGAATGTCATGGGCACGAGGTGTGAAGAAGCTCAGCCCATGGTACGTTGTGTAACACCCCAAAATTTGAGAGAGGGTCGACCAGCATTTTCTGGCCAAATTTGGTTTCTGGCAGGGGGCACATGGCCTGGGACACGGGCGTATCCCAGGCCGTGTCAGGCTGGAGTTGATGACTTGGCCGCATAGTCGACATTTTGCGCTCGACGAAGTGTCGAGATAGGGCACACGGCCTGAGACACGGGCGTGTCTCAGGGCGTGTTGAGCCCGTGTCGAGAACCGGCCCGGGGTTTCGACATTTTCGCTCGACGATGTGTCGAGACAAGGCACATGGCCTAGGATACAGGCGTGTCCAAGGCCGTGTCAGTCAGTCGACGAACTTTTCTCGACGAAGTTCACTCGACAAGTGTTGAGTGTCGAGACAGGGGCACACGGCCTATGACACGGGCGTGTCACAGGGCGTGTCCCGCATGGATCGATGAACTTCGTACGACGAAGTGTCGAGGTAGTGAACACGGCCAGGATCCCAGGCGTATTGAGGTAGACACGGGCAAGTATACGGGCGTGTCCAGTACCCGTGTAGTTCTCGGGTTGTTTCTAAGGCTGTGTCGATGGAGGCACACGGCCGACCACAAGGCCGTGTCAGTTGGAACACGGGCGTGTCAGGTCAAACACGGGCGTATCAGATGCCCGTGTGCTATTCCAGGCGCGTCGGTTTTGAAGGCGAATGGGGACATGGCCCTGGACACGGGCGTGTGCCAGGTCGTGTTCGGCCCAGGTATTTTATTTTTCAGACGGATCATGGCCGCTCTTTCCCTTATTTTGGGATCTGATGGTCCAGGACTGCTCTTGTGGAGTTAAGTACGAGAATAGGGTTGGAAACTCTCATTCTTCTCCAAGCTTTCTCTTACTAAATTTCTAGAGAGAAGGGAGAGCAAGGAGGAAGGTGAAGTAGAGATACGGCTGTTGGAGAGGCTTCTGTGCTCCAAATCGCGAGCCGAGTCCAGATCCATGGAGGCTAGACCGTTGCAAAGGCTTTCATCCAGCTATCTTCCATGGATAGGAAGAGGAGTCGGAAGGTAACGACTCTTCTCCTCTCGGTTTTAGGATGCATGTTTTAGCATCTCTTCTTTTCTAATTTTTGGGCACCAAACTCTCAAATGAGAGGGGTTTGGGTCGCCAAGGTTCAATAGGAACCTCCGGGTCGATTGAGTCTGTCCCCGACATGTTTGCATTAGAGATCCGCTCCGTTAGTGGATTAGGCATGGTGGGTGAAGCCGTAGTCGCGATCGTTAGTCCGACTCGGTGATGTTGCATGCGAGCTTTAAGGATTCGTAGAGATCCGTTGAGGCAAGATGTCGCTTGTGATGTGGTGATGTTTTCCCATTTTTATCAAGTGAGTACGTGTAGTCAGAACCAGATAAGGTTAGCTCCTCAATGACAGTAGATGGTTTTCTTGGTGGACAAGGTTAGCTCCGCATTGGTGGTAGATGGTTTCCTTGGTGCGCGAGAACGATGCAGTACAAATGAGGGACTGGGGGGAATTGTCTTGGTTTGTGATGTGCCAAGGCGTGGATGTGTCTCTGTGGTCGGCTGGCTCTCCTGTGAAGTACACGTCATGTGTGGAGGGTGTCCCAGCGAGACTAGTCCCCTTCTGTGAGACTGACGAGAATGCCAAGCAAGGGGCAAGCCCGGGCAATGAGGTCATGAGCGGGTGGGGTGCAGCAAGGCTTCTTAGAATTGGTCAGTTTGTGTTTGTTGGAATCCTGACATGAGATGTCAGAGCTTACAGGCAAGCCCAGGTCTGAGACTCTGAGCGGGTGGGGCCTAGGCAAGAATTCCATGTGGCGGCTTGTGTACCGTTGGGGGGAATTGTGTCTCCCTTTTTTGTTTGCTGCTTTATGCCAATGGGGAAACGATGAGTACCCAATTGATGTGATGTTGTGCTAGATTCATACGCTATAGGGTGCCTTGGGTGACACCTGGGTGGTTGCATACATGTTGCATAAGTAGGCCCCTTTTTATATTATATGCTCAACTCGTAGAGAACGTGTATGATGTTTGAGACATCCAAGCTTGTTCTTAATGCATTTCTTGTTTGTATTTGTATTTTGCATACGAAGTGCTGACTTGCAGGTTGGAGGGTTCCCCGGGGTCCGTTAGGGGCGGCCGGGAGGACATGTGTTTGTTACACAGTTTGAGGTCAGCCCTTGCTGACCCACGTTACTAATAATTTCTTCAGGGCAAGGATCGCAACCAGGAGCTAGCTCGCCAACCAGAAAGGCCTAAGCCTCATGAAGTGTTAACTTTTGTAGTAGCTCTAATCTTTATGACGTTGTATGTTTTGATGCCCTTGGTGACCAGCTTGCCTGCCGAGGTAGACTAGGAGTGCTTATGCACTTTCATGATTGTTGTATTATTTGACTTTGGACTCTCTTATGTTGTAAGGCCATAAGACCATCTTTTTATTACTCTTGTAGTGGTGGATAACTTCTAGTCTTGCTTGTGTGTCCGCTGTGTTGTGCAAAGAGTTTTGAGTGTGGGTAGTTATATCATCTTATAATACTAAAGCTGTGGCGTCCGTATGTTGTGGGGCCCCGGACGGACCGATATTATACGGTCATTATAGGGGAGGTGTTACAATTTGATATCAGAGGGAGGTTAGATTCAAGGTCAGTGCGTAGAGAAGTTATCCACATAAGAGTAACGCGGGACCATGAGTGTCCTTATGTTTAAGTCTTGAGATTAGAGACTGATCCCTGTCAACGGCCGTGCCAGGCGGAGAAGCCAGGCGAGTGGAGCCTTTGGCAGAAAGGGTGGTTGTCAGACATGGAGACCGGCACAAGAAGTATTTCCTGAGTTTCCATCCCACGTCGTTCAAAGGAGTTGGTACACCAACGGATGCAGAGTATTGGTGGGTTCGAATTCAAGAGCTTTTGAGGTCGGCAGAGACGCCAGAAGAAAAGAAATCGGAGTATGCGGCGTTCATGTTGGTAGGACACGCCAAGTTGTGGTAGGTGAGCCATAGCTGCCGCCAGTTCCCTAGACGAACCCCGTAGATGGAGGAATTTGGGGATGCTTTCATAAAGAGGTACATTCCCATTTCTACATGGTTGGCCCTTCAGAGAGAGTTTCTGCACATAATGCAGCGAGACAAGACGGTGGACGAGTATGTGCAGGAGTTCAGCCGTTTGGGTCATTATGCGGAACGACGATGGCAGATGATGTAGAGAGAGAATCTGAGGCAACCCCTCATTTCCATGAAGAGAGCTAGTTTTATTGAGCTAGTTGAGGCTGCCAGGATATTGGAGAGTGATCGGGAGCAAACCCAACGTCGTGAGGGTTTCACTCCCAGGCAAGTGGACGGCTAGAGGTTCTCACTCTAGGGGACTGCTAGAGTATTGTTCAATACGGGAGCATCACACTCCTTTCTTACAGAGAGCTTCGTCCGAAGAATAGTGGTTGAGTATTTCTTGGCGGACGCGGAGCTGAAAGTGCGCATGCCCTATGGGTCATCCATGATCACCGGTGCCAAAGGGCGCATCTGTTGGGAGCTGAACGGAGTTGACTTCGTTTTAGTAGCAGCGATTTTACCATTGGTTGAGTTCGATGTCATTTTGGGCATGGACTGGCTTGCAGAGCAGTGCACCAGTATTGATTGCCTATCTAAGGTAGTGACCCTAAGGAGCAAAGGGCAGGAGGAAGTCAAATTTGAGGGCCTTTGTGGAGTGGTCTGTCCCCTGATTTCGTCCATGCAATTGATGCGGGCGGTTAACCATGGTGGTGTAGCGCTGGTAGCGTTATTGGAGGTTCGCCTCACCCAATTTTCCATTGAGGAAGTGCCCGTGATGGCAGAGTTCAATGATGTGTTTCCGGATGAACTTCCTGGAGCGCCTCCTCGGCGGGAGATCGACTTCTCGATCGAGTTAGTGCCGGAGGATAGGCCGGTGTCACGTCCTCCGTTTAGGATGGCACCAAAGGAGTTGGCTGAACTCAAAGTACAGTTATAGGAACTGTTGGAGCAAGGGAATATTAGACCCAGTTCTTTGTCGTGGAGCGCGCCGGTGTTGTTTGTAAAGAAGAAAGATGGTAGTATGCGGCTGTGCATAGACTACCGAGAGCTGAACAAATTGACCGTTAAGAATAAGTATCTAATTTCTCAGATAGATGACTTGTTCGGCCAGTTGGTAGGGTCGGTTGTGTACTCAAAATTGGACTTGAAGTCAGGCTATTATCAGTTGCGAATTCGGGACGAGGACATCCCCAAGACTGCCTTTGGTACGAGGTACGGTCACTTTGAGTTTACGGTGATGCCGTTCGGGCTGACGAACGTTCCATCTGTGTTCATGGACCTTATGAACCGGGTATTTCGGGAATACTTGGATTCTTTTGTGGTTGTCTTCATCGATGACTTCTTGGTGTATTCCAAATCCGAAGTGGAGCATGAGACCCACTTGAGAGTGGTCTTGCAGGTGTTGAGGGAGAATCAACTGTATGCAAAGTTCTCAAAGTGCGAGTTCTGGTTAGCGAAGGTGGCATTTTTGGGCCACGTGATTAGTGGGGATGGGGTGGCAGTGGATCCAACAAAAGTGGAAACCATCAGAGATTGTCCGGTTTTGAGGACCGTGGCGGAAGTCCGAAGTTTTCTTAGACTAGCCGGGTATTATAGGAGATTCGTGGAGAACTTTTCGCGGATAGCTCTACCCCTCACCTCACTCACTCGTAAGGATCATAAGTTTGGGTGGACTCAAGAGTGCAGTCAAGCATTTGAGCCACTGAAGGAGAGACTGATGATGGCTCGAATCCTAAGTCTACCGCAAGGGACCGAGGGATTTCAGATCTTTAGTGACGTATCGGGATGCGGTTTGGGTTGCATTTTGGTCCAACATGACAAGATGATAGCTTTTGGGTCTAGACAGCTGAAGCCCCATGAGAGGAATTACCCCGTCCATGACTTGGAGTTGGCGGCGGTAATTTATGCGTTGAAAATATGGCGACATTATGTGTACGGTGTAAACGTGGAGATCTTCACGGATCATAAAAGTCCGAAGTATCTCTTGGATCAAAAGGACTTGAACATGCGACAACGCAGGTGGGTTGAGTTTCTTGGAGACTACGAGGTGGCGATTCAGTATACGACAGGTAAAGTCAATGTGGTGGCGGATGCCTTGAGTAGAAAGTACTCGGGGCAAGGGGATTGGATCGAAGCTCATGATGAGCAGTTGGTACGGGAATGGGAGTCCCTTGGTTTGGAATGTGCTGGGAGAGGCGTGTCCAGCGTGGCTCGGTTGAACTGGATTGAAATACCGAACGACTTGTCCGATCGCATTCGGGAAGCGACTCGGTTGGATGTGGAGTTTCAACCATTTGTGCTGGAGGCTCAAAAGGGCAAGAGCAGCGCCTGGGAGATGATTGATGGGATTCTGAGGAAGGACGGAAGGGTTTGTGTACCGCAGTTCGGCAAACTCCACGAGGAGTTGATGGTTGACGCTCACTTCACAAAGTACTCCATTCATCCGGGCAGTACAAAGATGTACTTGGATATGAAGAAATCCTTTTGGTGGTCGGGCCTGAAGTGGGACGTAGCTTTGTATGTGAATCGTTGCCAAACTTGCGCCTTGGTGAAGGCCGAATGTCAGAAGCTGGGCGGGTTCCTGAAACCGCTTCCAATCCCTGAGTGGAAATTTGATGACATCTCCATGGATTTTGTACATGGTTTGCCTAGAATGCAGCATGGTAATGATGCTATTTGGGTGATCGAGGATCGCTTAACCAAGGTGGCCCACTTCATCCCAAATCGGAAGGAGGACAGCGTAGAGAATCTGGTGGAGTTGTATGTTCGCAACATTGTGCGACTACATGGGATTCCTAAGAGCATAGTCAGCGATCGAGATGGACGGTTTACGTCCAAGGATTGGAGATTGGTTCAGAAGAGTTTGGGCACGAAGCTAAAGTTCAGTACGACGTTCCATCCTCAAACTGATGGGCAAACCGAAAGAACGAACCGTACTATGGAGGATATGCTGAGAATGTGCATTCTTGACTTCGGCAAGAAGTGGGAGGATCACCTCTTCATGGTGGAATTCGCGTACAATAACAGTTATCAAGTAAGTATAAAAATGGCGCCATACGAAGCTTTGTATGGGAGACGGTGTCGAAGACCGATGTCTTGAATAGAGGCGGGAGACAACAAAATTTTGGGAAAGGAGGTGGTAGTTGACGCTTGTGAGTTGGTACGGACCATTCAAGAGCGTATGAAGGTGGCGCAAGACCGACAAGCAAAATACTTTAATGCTCGTCACAGGAAGTTGGAGTTTGTTGTAGGCGATTGGGTCTATTTGAAGATCAAGCAGTTCAAAGGCGTCTCACGGATTCGCCGACTCAAGAAGTTGAGTCCAAGGTTTTTGGGGCCCTTTGAAGTTGTTGAACGGGTGGGAGAAGCAGCCTACCGGTTGGCGTTGTCCGCGGAGCTGAGTGGATTGCATGATGTCTTCCATGTCTCCGTCTTGAGGAAAGCCTTGGTGGAGGCTAGTGTGGTGTTCGAGCCGGCATCAGTGCCGATTGAGGAAGACTTGAGGACGCGGGTCCTTCCAATTGCTATAGAGGACTCTGAGAGTTGGCAGTTGCGGAATAAAGAGGTTAAACTCGTGAAAGTCCGATGGGACAACTGCGGTCATGAGGAGCTCTCTTGGGAGCGAGAACAAGCCATGCGAGAATAGTATCCAGAGCTCTTCAAATCAGGTACCATTTAAGCGTTGTTTCCTTTTGCTTCATAATTTCGGGACAAAATTCTTTTAAGTGGGGAAGAGTTGTAACACCCCAAAATTTGAGAGAGGGTGACCAGCGTTTTCTGGCCAAATTTGGTTTCTGGCAGAGGGCACACGGCCTGGGACACGGGCGTGTCAGGCTGGATTCGACGACTTGGAAGCGTAGTCGACATTTTGCGCTTGACGAAGTGTCGAGACCGGGCATACGACCTGAGACACGGGCATGTCTCAGGGCGTGTCGAGCCCGTGTCGACAACCTGCCCGGGGTGTCGACATTTTCGCTCGGCGATGTGTAGAGACAAGGCACACCGCTTAGGACACGAGCGTGTCCAAGGCCGTGTCAGTCAGTCGACGAACTTGTCTCGATGAAGTTCACTCAACGAGTGTCTTGTATTGAGACAGGGGCATACGGCCTGTGACACGGGCATGTCACAGGGCATGTCCCGCATGGTCGACGAACTTCGATAGACGAAGTGTCGAGGCAGTGAACACGGCCTGGAGCCTAGGCATGTTGAGGTAGACACGGGCAAGGACACGGCCGTGTCCAGTACCCGTGTAGTTCTAGGGGAAGTTTTCGGGGCTGTGTCGATGGTGGCACACGGTCGACCATATAACCGTGTCAGTTGGAACACGGGCGTGTCATGTCAAACACGGGCGTATCGGATGCCCGTGTGCTATTCCAGGCGCATCGGTTTTGACGACGAATGGGGGACATGGCCCTGGACACGGGCGTGTGTCAGGCCGTGTACGGCCCAGGTATTTTATTTTTCAGACGGATCGTGGCCGCTCTTTCCCTTATTTTGGGATCTGATGGTCCAGGACTGCTCTTGGGGAGTTAAGTCCGAGAATAGGGTTGGAAACCCTCATTCTTCTCCAAGCTCTCTCTTACTAAAATTCTAGATAGAAGGGAGAGCAAGGAGGAAGGTGAAGTAGAGATCCGGCTGTTGGAGAGGCTTTGGTGCTCCAAATCGTGAGCCGAGTCTAGATCCGTGGAGGCTAGACCGTTGCAAAGGCTTTCATCCAGCTATCTTCCATGGCTAGGAAGAAGAGTCGGAAGGTAACGACACTTCTCCTCTCGGTTTTAGGATGCATGTTTTAGCATCTCTTCTTTTCTAATTTTTGGGCACCAAACTCTCAAATGAGAGGGGTTTGGGTCGCCAAGGTTCAAGAGGAACCTCCAGGTCGATTGAGTCCGTCCCTGGCATGTTTGCATTAGAGATCCGCTCCGTTAGTGGATTAGGCATGGTGGGTGAAGCCGTAGTCGCGACCGTTAGTCCGACTCGGTGACTTTGCATACGAGCTTTAAGGATTTGTAGACACCCATTGCGGCAAGATGCCATTTGTGATGTGGTGATGTTTTCCCCTTTTTCTCAAGTGAGTACGTGTAGTCGGAACTGGACAAGGTTAGCTCCTCAATGGCGGTAGATGGTTTCCTTGGTGGACAAGGTTAGCTCCGCATTGGTGGTAGATGGATTCCTTGGTGCGCGGGAACGCTGCAGTACAAATGAGGGACTAAGGTGAAATTGTCTTGGTTTGTGATGTGCCAAGACGTGGCTGTGTCTCCGTGGTCGGCTGGCTATCCCGTGACGTACACGTCATGTGTGGAGGCTGTCCCGGTGAGACTAGTCCCCTTCTGTGAGACTGACGAGAATGCTAAGCAAGGGGCAAGCCCGGGCAATGAGGCTATGAGCGGGTGGGGTCCAGCAAGGCTTCTTAGAATCGGTCAGTTTGTGTTTGTTGGAATCCTGACATAAGACATCAGAGCTTGCAGGCAAGCCCGGGTCTGAGACCCTGAGCGGGTGGGGACAAGGCAAGAATTCCATGTGGCGGCTTGTGTGCCGTTGGGGGGAATTATGTCTCCCTTTTTGTTTACGGCTTTATGCCAATGGGGAAACGATGAGTACCCAATTGATTTGATGTTATGCTAGATGCATACGCTATAGGGTGCCTTGGGTAAAACCCGGGTGGTTGCATACATGTTGCATAAGTAGGCCCTTTTTTATATTATATGCTCAACCTGTAGAGAACGTGTATGATGTTTGAGACATCCAAGCTTGTTCTTAATGCACTTCTTGTTTATATTTGTATTTTGCATACGAAGTGCTGACTTGTAGGTTGGAGGGTTCCCCGTGGTCCGTTTGGGGCGGCCGGGAGGAGATGTGTTTATTACACAGTTTGAGGTCAGCCTTTGCTGACCCACGTTACTAATAATTTCTATAGGGCAAGGATCGCAAACAGGAGCTAGCTCGCCGGCCAGAAAGGCGTAAGCCTCATGAAGTGTTAACTTTTGTAGTAGCTCTACTCTTTATGACGTTGTATGTTTTGACGCCCTTGGTGACCGGCTTGCATGCAGAGGTAGACTAGGAGTGTTTATGCACTTTCATGATTGTTGTATTATTTGAGTTTGGACTCTCTTATGTTGTAAGGCCATAAGGCCATCTTTTTATTACTCTTGTAGTGGTGGATAACTTCTAGTCTTGCTTGTGTTTCCGTTGTGTTGTGCAAAGAGTTTTGAGTGTGGGTAGTTATATCATCTTATAATACTAAAGCTGTGGCGTCCGTATGTTGTGGGGCCCCGGCCGGACCATATTATACGGTCATTACAGGGGAGGTGTTACACATTGGGCCTTACGCTATATTAGAAAGGATTGGCCCTTTGGACTATCAGTTGGAATTAACGCTAGAGATGGAGAATCTTGATGATGTATTCCATGTGTTCTCACTTTGGAAGACCCTGTTGTGGCCCGATCAACATATCCCTACTACTGATGGAGCAGTAGCAATCGATAGATCTGTGCAACTAGAGCTGGTGCAGAAAGTGGACACCAAGACAATGAACTTGCGTCGTAAGAGTGTTCCTTTGGTAAAGATGTTGCGGTCTAATCATGGGAAAGAATAATTTACTTCGGAGCCGGTGGACTTGATTCCGAATCACTTCCCGGAGTTGTTTCCCAAGGTAATTTTTAAAGCATAATATATTTCCTTGCTTTTTTCCCGCACAACCTTAGCTTGGTTTCGGGGATGAAATCTTTTATTTTTGTATAGGATTTGTAACATTCCATTTCGTGCTAGACCCCTCGCACGTGTTTTGAGTTAAGAAAATTGACTCAGGATCGGGGAGTTTCGAGTGAGTCGACTAGACTCAATGACTTGATTAGGAATTTACTTAGAAAGTGTTCTGAATGTTAGGTGTTGAGTGGACTCGACACCACTCAACAACATTTAACTTAGAAAATGTTCTGGCCTGTTAGGCGTAGAGTGTGTTGAGTGCACTCAAAGCTCTCGACTCCATTTGACATAAATTATTCCACCCTCAGTACGCGTAGAGAGCATTGACTGGACTCGACGCTCTCGATGCCATTTGACTTAAATTATTCCAGCCTCTGTAGGTGTTGAGAGAATTGACTGGACTCAATGATCTCAACGCCATGTGAATTAAATTATTCCGGCCTCTGTAGGCGTTGAGAGCATTGACTGGACTCAACGCTCTCGACGCCATTTGACTTAAATTATTCCAGCCTCTGTAGGCTTGAGAGCGTTGACTGGACTCAACGCTCTCGACGCCATTTGACTTAAATTATTCCGGCCTCTATATGTTTTGAGAGCGCTGATTGGACTCAAAGCGCTTGATGCCATTTGACTTAAATTATTCCGGCATCTGTAGGAGTTGAGAGCGTTGACTGGACTTAACTCTCTCGACGCCATTTGACATAAATTATTCTAGCATTTTTAGGAGTAGAGAGCATTGACTGGACTCAACGCTTTTAGCCTTAGGCAAACTTCTGGCCCTATTTGCTGCTGAACCGGATTTTTGGGAATTGTGCCAAACCGACTTAAATGGGCCGCTCCCTTTCAACATGACTCATTTAAAGAAATATTAGGTGGTCCAATGTCAGGCCGACACGTGGCAAAGCAGTTAACCCTAATTTATCATTATAAAAAGGGACATGCAGAAAACCCTAGCCGTCTCTTTACGAGTTTCCCAAGAATTTGACTTTGCCGTGCCCGATGAAACAGAGAAGCCGCCGGAGTCGATTTCTGGAAGAAAATCTTCTCCTTCTCTCTTCCTGTAAAGAACAATATTAGAAATGAGAAAGATGCCGCCAAGGAGAGTGATGAGATCCATGGTCGGAAATGCCAGAACCGAGATGATCTTCCTACCCTCTCCCTTGGTGCTAGATCTCTAGTTATTCCTATCAGAGATATCGACTCAAAAGAGTCTTCATTCGTGATAAGAAGTTTTCCTAGGGGAAGGCCATGCTAGGGCTTGTGTCCTAGAGATAAGATGTCTTCGAGCACTCCATCCTTCCATGTGAAGATAGGGACTTGGTTTCATGAAGAAAGTTGGCCTTTTAGGGTGAATAAGGGAGGAGGAATTCTGGATGTGATTTGGGAATTTTGGTTGGAGGAAGAAGAGGAACCGATGACGTTCGTTCTGCTTTAAGATGCGCGCAGAAACCTATTTTCTGCGCGCAGCAATCTTCAAGGCTATTTTGGGTAGGATATGGCCAGAGATGGGCTTTTGACAAAACATAAAAGTCGTAGCCCTTGGAAAGACCTTTCCAACGAGTGGTTACACGTCTTCTTGCGAAGTCTATAACAATGGAAAAGTTTGATCAAACTTGTTGTCTGTAAATGTACAAAAAACTGTTTTCTGAACGCAGCAGATTTCGAGGCTGATTTCAGATGTAGTATGTTCTGAAGTGGGTTGTGGGCCAAATACAAATGTTATAGTACTTGGAAATACCTTTCCAATGGATTATTACATGCCCTCATACAACTTTTGTAGACTCGGGAATTGCTGGTCGAAGTGTCTGTACTGCTAAGTCATTGTGTTTATTACTCTCGGGTCAGTATATGTTTGGGCTTGGTTGAGTGAGGAAACTGTAAGAATAATTGTTGAGGTGTTGAGTGAATTTGGCCTCTATGAGAATGTGATAATCAAATGGTTTAGAAACTTTATTGGGCGTGACTATAACTTGTGTAATGGAACGAGTTTGGAAGAAAAAGTGAACCCGGTAAATGAACTACCTTTATGTGGATGTAATTATTGTAGCGAAAGAATAATGGTTGTGGATGCTTGATTCTATGAAAGAAATCATAAGAGGTTGATGCATGTCATGGGGCTTGATAAATAAGGAAGTCTAAGGTGGTCTATTACTGTGAGGTGTGTTTCCTTACGGGGAGCAGTATGGGTTGTATGTTGTATGGGGTGGCTCGCCACCATTGTTGATGATGAACCCTTAAGTGCCTTGGGGAATGAGAATGTGAAAGGGTGTAAGTGCGGGTGTTTGACCGCACCGTATTGGTAATGAATAAAAGAGACATAAGTGGACGGTTGGCCTTGGTCCTCTGGTGGTTTGTCCACAGAGGAACCTTCCGTCCTACGCTGATGTGAAATTACATGCGGTGTGAGTCGACACGTGATGTCGTAATCCTGGGTTAAGGATGGTGTGGCAGGTCTACGGGCTTACTAGTCGTAACACCGACGGGAGTTGACAGATAGACTTGAATGGTTTGCCCTTGATCCTTGGTTCTAACTTCACAAGGCACCCTCCGTGCTAGTGGACGATTGGCATTGGTCCTTTGGTGATTTGTTCATAGAGGCACCTTCCGTGCCACGAAGATAGACCAGTTGGGCCGGCCTCTTGGTACACATCTACTCGAGACCCCTTCTGAGTCGTAGTATGCATATGAGCTCCACTGTTGTGTTCTTAGCATTGAGGCGTACGGAGGCCTAGGCATGGTAGTGTAGATGACCGCCTAGTAGTGGAGAAGCCCCACTCCACTTTCACCGTATGGCCACGACGGTTGAAGCCTGAGAGGTTAGCTACCTGCTCGAAAAGTTAGAACTACAAGTCTGTGTCGACATAGTAGTTGCATGTGTGTAATCATGGGGGAGTAATTGCATTGGATTCACATCATTACATTAATTGCATAGACAAGATCCTTATCGTATAAGTTTGTATGACACTCTTATATGATGACTTACTTTACTGTTTAGTCGATCCTCAACTTATATGTCTGTATGGGCATTCATATAAGTTGAGTTACATTCTGTTATAGTTCTATATTTTTATACTGCTGTAGATGGTAGAAATGGTAGAGTAGATTGTTTACTCATTTATTATACTACCGATATACATTGATATTGTTCACCGTTTAACCACCTGTTTGTACTACTGCTCATTTGTGTATATTATACCTTGTCCTTTTCTCCGACCGGTGTTGAGGAGTCGCCGGGGGAGCGAATGTGAAGCCACTTAGTGTTTATGACTAACAGTTATTATAACGTCCTTTTTAGGAGGGAACCCCGTAGATATAGTAGTAGCAGGTTACACAGTAGGATAGCCAGGCTAGGATGATAGGGCCTAAAGTGACGGTTCCATTGCTACCGTAAGTGACTGATGTGAGTTAGAGAGACTAATTTTGTACATGTACTCTGATGTTATAGAAGCTTGTTGATGCTACTTTTATTTGATGTACTTTTGGACTCTTTTACTTATGTGTGGATTTGACTTCTATTTTATATTCTAGGTTGGGTTGGTAATGAATTATATTGATTATAGTCAGCATGATAGGCATCTTGTAGTACATGTTAGCCCGTGTGCTAATGCTTCCGCAAGGCGTCTGTTCTGGGCATAAGACTCCCCTCGTACCGTGTATTGTGTTCCGGGAGGGGGGTCTTACACCTAACCAGTACTTCGATTTCAGATTCTAAATACAAAGACAATGGGGGATAAAACTGATCTACCCATCGGGAGAACTACTTCCACGCGTTCATGGGGTGTCTACCCTCACATCCCAAAAAATGACTTCACATGTCCAAGGAAGAGGATTATTACCATTGATGTTCATTTCGGTGCCATGGGAGAGAACCTAGCTAGATGGAAATGAATGTAACGAACTTTCCTTCGCAGATCCAAACTCTGCTCACGAACTGGAGCTCTAAAATCAAGACGGTTGATGGTTAAAACTCCAAAATTATTTACGGTCACGCGGTGACCGGACGGTTTTATTTAAGTAGAAAAGCGGATTTGATTTTATTATTTAGAAAACGGGGCGCGCGTATTTATTTATTTGGATATAAAACGGTTTAGATCGAGTTTTAACGAAAGGAGGCAAGTGCACCTATCGTGAGTAGTACAGGATATTCCGGGTGGAATATCGAGGTCGTATTGTTCTCGGGGTTGGTTCGATTATTTCTACTCTTCCCTGGAGGGGACTATTATTTTACCGATAATTAACTTGTCGGGTTATATTTTATATATAATAAAAAGACAGAAAATGGCAGAAAGAAAATGAAAGCATGAAGGTGGTGCCGATGAAGAGCTTAGCTCGATGGCACCGAGAAAACAATTGAACTAAAATAGACTTTAAATAAAAAGAGCTCCTAAGTTTCTAATTAATTAAGGCGGAGACTTGGCCGTGGAGGTTCCACTAAAATGAGCTAACCTAGCTATAGGGCTATCGCTCACCTAAACGCTAATACTATTCGACCGGGCTCTCGTCCGACGAAGGATTCCTCTTAATGCCCGCATTACTCTAAGAACCCCGCTATTGGGTGGGGAACCCAATCAGGTAGAGTTGGCGTGCCTCCTCTCTCGAGGGTTAGTGCGGAACTCTCTTTACCAAGGGGTGATCTGTCCATACGCACGGCCTCTCGGCGAGCGTATGGAAAACAAAAATAGGGCCCACACATCGATATGTGGTCCTACGCGTCGTTAACCCCGGGCAAACCTTAAGTACTTTTAATTAATTAGAAAAATACGACCTTTAATTATTTTAAGCTATTTTATCTGTCCCAATGCTCTTCGATACTGAGGGCTAAGAACGGTTAGCAACTCATCGGAATGGGGACGGCTTGCGGTGAAAAGCAGAAAATAAAGCAGTAAAGAAAGCGGTAAATGAAAGCGATAAAATGAAAGCAGTAAAGGAAAGCTGAAAATTGCAAGTCCTACTCAAACGAGTATGACTGAAGAAAGCTATAAATTGCGAGTCCCGGCGCAAATGCGTGGGCGGGAGAAAGAAAGCGGGTCCCACTCAAACGAGTAGGACTAAATAAATGCAACACACGCACGCACTCTACATAAAGTAAAACTCGCGCACACACTCGACATAAATGAAAACACACACACACACTCTCTCGACATGAATGAAAACACACACACAAATCCTACTCAAATGAGTAGGGAAAATAAAGACCTGCCATTTAACTCGAATGAGTAGGCGGAAATAAAGAAAATTACAAACTCACGCACTCTACAGAAAGTAAAATAAGCAAGCGCCATTTAACTCTTAACGAGTAGGCGGAAATAAATGCGCATACATAAAAAATTGCAGAAAACTAAGTTACCGAAAAATTAAAACAACTGCATTTCTACCGCTAGAATACGTTAAACACAAAATGAAAATAAACGCAAAATGAAAATGCTCTAAAAATTAAAACGAATACATTTCTACCGCTAGAATGCGGTAGAAATGCGTAAAAAGAAGGCTAAAAAATTTAAAAGGGCAAAAGTTTAAAACAAAATGAAAGTGCACGAAAAATTAAAACGACTATATTTTCATTCCTATAACTTGATAAAAATGCTAAAAAAGTGTAAATAAAGTAAAAGAAAAGAAAAAGTTTTACAACCTAAAAAGAAAAATCTAAGTTAAAGAAAAATGAAAGACACTTTAAAACATTTTTACGGGTTTATAGGAATGAAATAAAAGCTATAAAAATCTAAGTTTAACCAAAACAAAGTAAAAATAACTAAACATGAAAACTATACTCATACACTCACACACCCATTCTAAAAAAAACAAAAACTAAGTTAAAACAAGAACAAATAAGATTGCATAAAAGTAGCCACATAGTTGAAGTCCAAATCCATAAAAAGAGAGAAAATCTACAATTTTATTAAGCTAAAAACGAAGATTACAAAGCTATGAAAATAAAGGAGAAGGGGAGAAATTTCCCTTACATAGCATTTGGACTCATCCGAGCAGCATAACTCCTATACAAAATGGTTCAAAAAGGGAACAGGAACTCAAGCAGAAGCTCTGAATTTATAGACAGAAATTTTACAAGTACACGCCCTCTGACACTGGCGTGTCAGGGGGCGTGTCGGTACTATTTGCGAAGGCGGCCGGCGATTTGACGGGAAAGTGGACTTCGGGCTGGACACATGTCGGTCTCGTGTTGGTCACGCCCCAGGTCACGGGCGTGACTCTCGGCGTGTCAAGACTATGGATCTGGGCGCGGGTTGCGCCGAAAATCATCCTGCGGGTCTTCTCGGCCAGGTGGAGAAGTCACGCCCTAGGTCATGGGCGTGACTCTGGGCGTGTCGGCTGGTGTCGACACTCGACAAATGTTGAGCGAAAAATGTCGAGTTGAAAATCGTCGAGCGGGAAGAGGTGTCACACCCTAGGTCACGGGCGTGACTCTAGGCGTGTCGAGGAGGTTGACGATCGTTGAGCTAAAAATGTCGAGCAGGGGACACGGGCTTGGGTCACGCCCCGTGTCGGGTGACACGGGCGTGATGCCGGGCGTGTCAAGCTTTTCTCTTCAACATTTGCTGATTTCACTGGAATTTGACGTGTCACGCCCTGGTCACGGGCGTGACCAATATGTCACGGGCGTGACTTTGCAATTTTTGGCATTTTTCCTGAAAATTTCAGGAAACAGAAATAAATTTAAGTTAGCAATATTTATAAAAAAAGAAGCAATTTATTAAACAAAAATATGTAAAAATGACGAAAAGAAATGAAAACGACTAAATTAATGTACATAAAAATACGTATATTTACAATTCATCAAATACCCCCATACTTAAGCTTTTGCTATTCCAGAGGAAAAGTTGGAGATGAACTTATAAGGAATTAAAGAAATCCTAAGTTTAGCTACCGCTTGAATTAATTAAAAGTAAGATCAAAATAAACATCCGGGGTTAAAGAATTAAATCCTAATTTATGAAATGTTATGAATAGAGGAAGAGTTTCAAAAACACTTCTAGATAAAATAAAATAGAAAGCAAAAATTTATTTTTGTTAGTTTAACAAAAATGGATTGGATTTATATAAAAAACCTTAGCTTAAAAGAAGTTAAAAGAAATAATGCAATTTAAAAATTATGCTCTCAAAAAAATTTTAAATTAAGTCTAGAATCATTGAAATGAGATAAGTGGTTTGGTGGTTTATGAAGAAGGCTTGAATATTGAGGTAAGGTAATTTTTTCTCGAACCTCCAATTTTTTTCTTTTCGGATAGTTAGGAAAATGAAATCTTATTTTCCTAACACATAATAATTTTTTCTTTCTTCATAAATAATAAATATCTCAATGTATATGTGTAGGAGTAATGAATTTTATCCTCTAACTCTATAACATATAATCTTTTTAAATTATTGGGTGCCTATGTTTACGGAATGAAATCTTATTCCCATTGACATAAGATCTTTTAAGGGATAGGGGTAAACATGTCAAGTAAGACATGAAAAAATAGATGTGGGTTTATTTTTTTTTTAAAAAGAAAACTAGATTTTAATAAAAAAGTTTTGAGAGCACCTTTTTAAAATGAACGTTCCAATGTTTTTAAAAACAAAGAGTAGAAATAATTGAAATCCATGGATGATATTTTCTAAGATAAAAAACGAGCTTCTATTTATAAAATTAGAAGTGGTGGTGAAAAACAAGTTCTCTATTATAAGGAAAAGACATAATAAATTCTTTAAATCTTAACCCCTGACACTTAAATGTATCGAACTTTAATTAATAAACGAATAGTAAGCAAAGAATAATTAAAATTCGCTTATAAATTAACTCGAAACTAGATTTTTGGAAAGCAAAAAGGGTTAAGAAATTGTATATTCGATTTATTTTGTTGCATAATTTAACAAAACATTTTTTTGATTTTTTAGGGATTTTATCATTTTTTTGTGTTTTAATTATTATCTTTTTAAGATTTTTAGATTTTTATCTTTTTAGGCTTTATGGATTTTCAAAAAATTTTTTTGATTTTTTAGTTTTTGTAGATAAGTTATTTACAAGAAAGAGGAGAGAAAGAAATGTTATTTACAAAGAAGATAGGGGGGAAAGAGAGATTTTTACAAAAAAGGGTACAAAGTAAAAACTCGATTGCAGCCCCCGCGAACAGACTCTTATTTGAATGGTTGGTTCGATGAGTCGAACGTCGCGGGCAGGCAGTATGCAAGCTTTTACAAATAAGAAGATGGGGGGGGGAAGAGAAAATATTTTTTACAATAAATTTTTACAAAGTAAAAGAAAAGAAAAATATTTTTTTTGAATTTGAATGTTTATTTTATGAATTTTTTTTGGACCTTTTGTTTTATAATTTTTTTTGAATTTTTTGGTTTTATGAATTTTTTTTAAGGTTTTTTATTATAAAAATAATGAAATTTTTTTTGAGTTTTTGATTTTTGCATTTTTTTTGTATTTTTTGTTAAGTACAGAATATAAAAAATGCATAATAGGAAAACACCCCCATACTTAAACCCAACATTGTCCCCAATGTTGCAATCTAAGTATGCGGAACAGATAATATACAAAATATAATAAGTACAAAAAGAAAAAGGGAGGGTAGGAGCTTCCCTGAAGATGAGTACGGCGAGGCCCGGGTCGAAACCCTGCATTTATTGGTAGAAGAAGAAGAAAAACGATAACAGAAAAAACAAAAAAAAAGATTAACTCGGCCTAAAGTGTGAGGGAGGTAGGGGGGAAGTGCGTGGGCGACTTGAAGGTAGCTAAGGCCTTAGCTAAGTGAGTGTGATGGAAATGCGCACCCCAAGAGCGCACAAGAATCGAAAGCGCGCCGAAACAAAATAGATTAAAATATAATAAGTTAAATTAAATTAAACAAAATATATACATTATTTTTTTGGTTGTTTTTTTTAAATCAAATTATTATATTTGTTTTTGTGTTTTTTGAAGTAGATTTTTAGTTTTATATAGTTTTTTTTTCATAAAAAGAAAGAAAATAAATTTTGTTTCTTTTGTTTTTGTTAAGTTTTTTTTTTCATGTTTTGGGTTTGTGTTTTTTTAGTTTTTTTTAGTTTTATAGTGTTTTCAAATTTTTAGTTTTTAAGGTTTTTCAAAATTTTTTAGTTTTAAAGTTTTCAAATAATTTTTTTTTTGTTTTATAATTTTGTAAATTTTTTATATAGTTTTTATTATTATTTTTAATTATTAGGAATAAAATTTTTGGGGGCCCTTTTTGTTATTTTTAGTACATGTATATATAAATACGTAAAATTAATAGATTTTCAGGGTCCAAATAACGACACAAACAACTCCCCGGCAACGGCGCCAAAAACTTGATGGTTAAAACTCCAAAATTATTTACGGTCACGCGGCGACCCGGCGGTTTTATTTAAGTAGAAAAGCGGATTTGATTTTATTATTTAGAAAACGGGGCGCGTGTATTTATTTATTTGGATATAAAACGGTTTAGATCGAGTTTTAAAGAAAGGAGGCAAGTGCACCTATCGTGAGTAGTACAAGATATTCCAGGTGGAATATCGAGGTTGTATTGTTCTCGGGGTTGGTTCGATTATTTCTACTCTTCCCTGGAGGGGACTATTATTTTACCGATAATTAACTTTTCGGGTTATATTTTATATGTAATAAAAAGGCAGAAAATGGCAGAAAGAAAATGAAAGCATGAAGGTGGTGCCGATGAAGAGCTTAGCTCGATGGCACCGAGAAAACAATTGAACTAAAATTGACTTTAAATAAAAAGAGCTCCTAAGTTTCTAATTAATTAAGGCGGAGACTTGGCCGTGGAGTTTCCACTAAAATGAGCTCACCCAGCTATAGGGCTATCGCTCACCTGAACACTAAGACTATTCGGCCGGGCTCTCGTCCGACGAAGGATTCCTCTTAACGCTAGCATTACGCTAAGAACCCCGCTATTGGGTGGGGAACCCAATCCGGTAGAGTTGGCGCGCCTCCTCTCTCGAGGGTTAGTGCGGAACTCTCTTTGCCAAGGGGTGATCTGTCCATACGCACGGCCTCTCGGCGAGCGTATGGAAAACGGAAATAGGGCCCACACATCGATATGTGGTCCTACGCATCGTTAACCCCGGGCAAACCTTAAGTACTTTTAATTAATTAGAAAAATACGACCTTTAATTATTTTAAGCTATTTTATCTGTCCCAATGCTCTTCGATACCGAGGGCTAAGAACAGTTAGGCACTCATCTGAATGGGGACGGCTTTCGGTGAAAAGTATAAAATAAAGCAGTAAACAAAGAGGTAAATGAAAGCGATAAAATGAAAGTAGTAAAGGAAAGCTGAAAATTGCAAGTCCTACTCAAACGAGTAGGACTGAAGAAAACTGTAAATTGCGAGTCCCGGCGCAAATGCGTGGGCGGGAGAAAGAAAGCGGGTCCCACTCAAACGAGTAGGACTAAATAAATTCAACACACGCACGCACTCTACATAAAGTAAAACTCATGCACACACTCGACATAAATGAAAACACACACACACACTCTCTCGACATGAATGAAAACACACACAAATCCTACTCAAATAAGTAGGGAAAATAAAGACCTGCCATTTAACTCGAATGAGTAGGCGGAAATAAAGAAAATTACAAACTCACGCACTCTACAGAAAGTAAAATAAGCAAGCGTCATTTAACTCTTAACGAGTAGGCAGAAATAAATGCGCATACATAAAAAATTGCAGAAAACTAAATTACCGAAAAATTAAAACAACTGCATTTCTACCGCTAGAATGCCGTAGAAATGCCTAAAAAGTGAAAATAAAAATAAACGGAGCAAACGTTTTTGCAAATAAACGCAAAATGAAAATGCTCTAAAAATTAAAACGAATACATTTCTACCACTAGAATGCGGTAGAAATGCGTAAAAAGACGGCTAAAAAATTTAAAAGGGCAAAAGTTTAAAACAAAATGAAAGTGCACGAAAAATTAAAACGACTATATTTTCATTCCTATAACTTGATAAAAACGCTAAAAAAGTGTAAATAAAGTAAAAGAAAAGAAAAAGTTTTACAACCTAAAAAGAAAAATCTAAGTTAAAGAAAAATGAAAGACACTTTAAAACGTTTTTACGGGTTTATAGGAATGAAATAAAAGCTATAAAAATCTAAGTTTAACCAAAACAAAGTAAAAATAACTAAACATAAGAACATGAAAACTATACTCATACACTCACACACCCATTCTAAAAAAAACAAAAACTAAGTTAAAACAAGAACAAATAAGATTGCATAAAAGTAGCCACATAGTTGAAGTCCAAATCCATAAAAAGAGAGAAAATCTACAATTTTATTAAGCTAAAAACGAAGATTACAAAGCTATGAAAATAAAGGAGAAGGGGAGAAATTTCCCTTACATAGCATTTGGACTCATCCGAGTAGCATAACTCCTATACAAAATGGTTCAAAAAGGGAACAGGAACTCAAGCAGAAGCTCTGAATTTATAGACAGAAATTTTACAAGTACACGCCCTCTGACACGGGCGTGTCAGGGGGCGTGTCGGTACTATTTGTCAAGGCGGCCGGCGATTTGACGGGAAAGTGGACTTCGGGCTGGACATGTGTCGGTCTCGTGTTGGTCACGCCCCAGGTCACGGGCGTGACTCTGGGTGTGTCAAGAAGTTGGATCTGGGCGCGGGTTGCGCCGAAAGTCGTCCCGCAGGTCTTGTCAGCCAGGTGGAGAAGTCACGCCCCAGGTCATGGGCGTGACTCTGGGCGTGTCGGCTGGTGTCGACACTCGACAAATGTCGAGCGGAAAATGTCGAGTTGAAAATCGTCGAGCGGGAAGAGGTGTCACGCCCTAGGTCACGGGCGTGACTCTAGGCGTGTCGAGGAGGTTGACGATCGTTGAGCTGAAAACGTCGAGCAGGGGACACGGGCTTGGGTCACGCCCCGTGTCGGGTGACAAGGTCGTGACGCTGGGCGTGTCAAGCTTTTCTCTTCAACATTTGCTGATTTCACTGGAATTTGACGTGTCACGCCCTGGTCACGGGCGTGACCAATATGTCACGGGCGTGACTTTGCAATTTTTGGCATTTTTCCTGAAAATTTCAGGAAACAGAAATAAATTTAAGTTAGCAATATTTATAAAAAAGAAGCAATTTATTAAAGAAAAATATGTAAAAATGACGAAAAAAAATGAAAACGACTAAATTAATGTACACAAAAATATGTATATTTACAATTCATCAACGGTGATGAGATCTTCTTCCTCTCCCTCTCCTTCTTTCTCTCATTTAGTTGATCAGAAAGAAGAAGCCAGAAAGAATGAAATGAAACTAAAATTCCCATGCTATAAGCCGAGCTACCGCCGTTTGGTAACTAACTATCGATGCACGGTACTCAAACGTCTAATCCGTAATCACACCATCCAAGACCTCCAATCCAGGGATGACGCATGGCCGCAACGCTGCTACTACCGGATGGTACCTACTATCTCCGCGCAATATATGATGTGTCGCATCAATCCACCGCACTCAATAATAAGTTGTTAACGCCCTGCGGTAACACTACCGCCACGTGATACCTCCTAAAGAGGTATTCCAAATAAAACAACCCCGCTACCACCGATATTAACTCTGCCATTGGGCGGTAGCCCACATAGGGCTCTATTTATAAACTGACAATGCTATCGCTGTGCAGTATCAACCTACCTCCAGGCATTAGCTCATTGAGAGCTCCCACTTTTAATTCAGCACACTACCGCCAGTGTTAACCCTACCGCCGCGCGGTATCTTATAGAAATCATTTCATAGTTCGGAAAACTTGGGGCGTTATAAAACTCCCCCACTTCAGAAATTTCATCACGAAACTGATATTTTGCATGAAAGAACTGAAGTATCAATATTACAAAAGCAAGCCTCAAGGAAACAACTCGGGATACTCTGATCTCATGGTTTGCTCGCGCTCCAATGATTGATCCTTACGGCCATAGTTGTCCCAACGGACCTTGACGATCTTGATTGATTTATTTCGCAGTTGCTTGACTTCCATATCATTGATCTGAATGGGAATGACCTTTGTCGTCGACCCACTATCAATCGATACCTGATCCGTAGTAACCACTTGCGTATTCTCTTACACCGCCTTCCGCAAAATCGATATGTGGAAAATATCGTGTAGACAACTTATTTTCGTTGAAAGCTTCAATTGATAGGCGGCTTCATCAACGTGCTGTAAAACCTTAAATGGCCAAAGGTACCTCAGACTTAGCATTTTGAAGCATCGAATCCTTGACACGCCCTTGAACGGTTCGATCTTTAGGTAAACCCAATCGCCCGCAGCGAACTTGACGTTTCTGTGCTTGGTGTTTTAATACGTAGCCTGCCTATCCTGTGTGATCAGCAACCGTTCATGGATTGTATGAATGACTGAAGTTGCATCTTCGACTTCCTTCTGCTTGAATAGCTTTTTTTCACCTATCTCCAACCATGCCAAGGGACTACGCCACTTTCTACCATAGAGGGCCTCGAAGGGCGCCATTTGAAAACTTGTTTGGTAGCTATTGTTGTAAGTGAACTCAATCATAAAAAAGGTTGTCCTCCCACCTCTTCCTAAAATTTATTGCACACATATGAAGAATGTCCTCCATCATCCGGTTTACTCTTTCAGTCTAACCATCCTTCTGCGAATGAAAGGCTGTATTGAACTTCAGTTTGGTACCCAACAGTTGATGTATAAGACTCCAATCATTAGATGTGAAGCGCCCATCTTGGTCACTAACAATGCTACGGGGCACACCATGCAATCGTATAATATTTTCAATGTAAAGCATTTCCAGCTTTTCCACTGAATCCTCCTTCATATCCGGAATGAAGAGCGACACTTTCGTTAAACGATCAACGATCACACAGATGGCATCATTCCCCTTCTACGATCTCGGCAAGCCATGCACAAAATCCATAGATATATCATCGAACATCCATTCCGGTATAGATAAAGACTTCAGAAATCCACTGGGTTTTAGACATTTGGCCTTCACTAAGGCACATGTCTGACACTTCGCCACATATAAAGCTATGTCATTCTTCAATTCTGGCCACCAGAACCACTTTTTCATGTTCTTAAACATCTTTGTGCTCCCCGAGTGGATTGAGTACTTCATGAAATGTGCCTCGTACATCAACTCCTCCCCTAGTTTGCCCATATTTGGGACGCATAATCGATTATTCTTCCACAAAATGCCATCACTTAGAGTAAACTGGGCATTTGGCCCATCCAAATACTTTGCCAAGTTGCACTTCATGCTGGCATCCAAATCCAGCACTTTCTGAATCCGATCAGAGAGGTCATACAGCACCTCCGTCCAGTTCAAACATGATTCAGCACTAGACCTCCTATCCACACAAGAGATCTTCGAGGCGTCCAAATCGTGAATAAGATGCTTATCGTGCATATGTATCCAGTTATCTTTTTCCAGAATTCGGTGACTTAGCGTATCTGCAACAGTATTTCCCATGCCAGGAGCGTGATGAATCATGAAGGTGTAGTCCCCAATGAACTCCATCCACCTTCTCCAGTGCATATTCAAGTCCTTCTGATCAAATAGATATTTCAGGCTCTTTTGATCTGTAAAGATATCGTTCTTTACGCCAAACAAGTTGTTCCTCCAAAGCTTCAGAGCGAATTTCATGGCCACTAATTCTAAATCGTGGAGCAGATAATTCCTCTCGTGTACTTTCAATTGGCGTGAGCCATATGTTATCAACTTCCCGTATTGAAGCAAAATGCATCCTAAGACATTTCCCGAGGCGTCATTATAGATCTCATCGCCTTCTGATCCACATGGTGAGCATAAAATAAGCATCGTGGTCAGACGACTTTTCAACTCTTCAAAATCTTGCGCGCATGCTATTGACCAAACAAACATTTGATCCTTCCTTGTCAAGTAGTGAGGGTAAGGCTATCTGCGATAAGTTTTCCATGAAGCGGCTGTAGTAGCTAGCAAGACCCCAAAAACTCCGAACTTCTGCCACAGAAGTCAACACAGGCCACTACCAAATCGCAACAATCTTTGTCGGATCCACCGCATTACCCTCTCCACTAACAATATGACCAATGAATGCTACCAAAGACATCCAAAACTTGCACTTAGAGAACTTGGTGTATAACTGACTTCTCCTCAGTGTCTCCAACACTATGTGTAAATGATCTGCATGATCGTCCTCAGATAGGGAGAATACCAGGAAATCGTCAATAAAGACTATCACGAATTGGTCCAAATACTCCCTAAATGTCTGGTTCATCATGTTCATAAATGCGAATGGCGCATTTGTCAGCCCAAATGGCATGACGGTGAACTCATAATGCTCAGAGCATGTATTTAATGCCGTCTTGGGGATTCACTCTCCCTGATCCTCAATTGGAAATACCTAGATTTCAAATCTAGCTTCGAGTACACCATCGATCCAAGTAGCTGGTTGAACAGAACATTGATTATCGGAATCAGGTACTTATTATTCTCAGTCAGCTTATTCATCTCCCAATAATCGATGCACAATTGTAGACTTTCGTCCTTCTTTTTCACCAAGAGGACTGGCGTACTCCAAGGTGACGAACTTGGATTCACATAACCTTGATCCAGCAGTTCTTAAAGCTGCACTTTCAATTCTGCCATCTCTCTTGGCGGTAGATGGTACGAAGAGGGTGACACAGGCTTGGCACCTGACACTAGATCAATGGTAAAATCAATCTCTCTCTGAGGTGGAGCTCCAGGGAGATCTTCAGAGAAAACGTTGACAAACTTCGATACTACGAAAACACTGATCAAACCAGGATTCAGTTTATTAGCCTCCAATTGGGCGAAGAATAACTCTGCACCCTTGTGAATGGCTTTGACTACTTGGAGAGTGGATGTAAGACCCCCTATTTTTTTTTCATTTTCGACACCGGGGTCTTAGGCCCAGAACCGCCGTTTTGCGGTGACTTCTTCACGCCCTGAAGGGTTATCACCACAAAGCGCCGATTCTGCCGGCCAATTCGATCACAGAAAAGTAGCAAAATAATGAAGTAAATGTAAATTATCTGTCCACAGAGAATCACATGACATAATAAATATAACTCCACGAAGGGAGTGTCCACAGAAAATAACATCAGAGTAGCAAAACGGGCTTATGCCCGGTACATCAAATCCTCACTACAAGATCTCTCATGCAGAAGAAAAGTAGAAAACTGCTCAGGGTCGAGACTCACGGTCCCGGCTGTGTGAACTCCGGAGCTAGACTGCCCCACCTCCAAGCGCACCGGTCTCTGGGGCTGCTCCTCCATGCTGGTCTCCGCGATCCCCTAAATGATGCGGTTCGAAAACCGTTAGTCTAAAAGACTAAGTCCTATCATCCCCCACCCCTTCCCCACGGCTCCTAGGCACCGAGCGGAGAGGAAGAAAGGGGAGGACTGGAGGGTGGAGACTATCAAAAGCAGATGGCAGCGGTCCTATTCTAGCAAGTTCTATAGTATATAAAGACAATAAGCTGTAATATGAAATGTAACCTTCACTTATGTGAAAAACACATAAGCCAAGGGGTCTTTTGCAAGGCTCCCATCGTATAAAAAGTCCCATACCGATTTATACGCTGGGGTGTCGGTGGTCAAACAGCAGTAACTAAATATATCAAAATTAACCTTAATTTATAAACTTGCCCACACAAGCTTATAGACTAAGGGTCGTTTTGCAGGTCCTAAGCTATAAGCGTCCCATTCCACTTATACTTTAGGTGTCAATGTTAAAGGTAACGATTATGCCATGACATGCAAGTGGGTATGATGGACATGCAAGTGCAACACACACACCCGACTCTGTGCACACAGACCTTTTTCCCCCTTTATGGAGCCGTAACCTCCTAGGATACCTCCGTAGTGGCAGACGGAAGCGGTGGGTTGGGCCACGCCCACCTCTAAACCAGTAAAGCACTACCGGTCAGACCTATCGTACGCCTCAACGCTTGGTGCACGAAGCGGACTCCTGCGTACTCTTGCCGGCTGGCGCACCGGACTTCTGTTGGCGAAGTGCTAACCACACTTGCCGAGTCAACGTATTGGTGTCGGTGCATCGACCCTCCAATACCGAAGACCCACCACCTTAATTTCCTTTCCTTTTATGCACATGCAAATTAGCATAATCAAGAACCGAGCCGAAGCTCCCCGGACCAACACGTCCGTCTCAAGCAATCGAGCCGAAGCTCCCCGGACTCAAAGTCCGCCTTTTAACCATCCGAGCCGAAGCTCCTATCCAACCTCTGGTGCCATCAGTGTTGTGGAATTTGCAACCTTAATTACTAAGTTACTCTTTTCAGCTTGTTAAACAGTTACGTTAACCCAGGACTGCCCCCGGTATTCCCTGTGAAGGGCTCTCAAGGGGCACTAGGAACTATGTTGGGATTACGCCCAGCGTTCCCTTTCGCAAGGTACTTATTTTATTATTGGTTGATTCCCTTACCCCTTTATTTTCTCATATTTCGATATGCTAATCCTAGGGTATTTTTACTCCAACTCTCCTTGGGTAGGACGATCTTTCGTCGGACCCGAACGCCGATAACCCTAGACAGAACCACACCTTACTCACTCATCTTCCAAAGACGCACCTAGATCTATTTATCCTTCCAGCAGCCCAATCAAGACTCATCAAATGTGCCCTAATTCATGTCCCAACTGATTTTCTGCAGTTTTACTAAATGCAGGCCACTTAAGCTATATGACCTGTAGAAAGGGAAGTATGTCATATGTTCATCCAATGCTCATGTAAAAATTATTAGAAGTTCATATGGGCATATGCAGACTGAATCCACAATTTCCTAATTTTTATGATTTAAATACTAATTTATTTATTTATTTTAAAAACCAAAAGTTCCAAGGTTGAACAGGAAGTACAAGATTTAAGCAATATAAAGCTCCACTAAAATTATGATAAATGTAAGATGGGTAATCATCTAAAAATCCAGAAGTTCCAAATTTTCCAGCAAGATTTTAGCCCTTAAATTGTATTTTCAATTTATTCCAAATAATTCATAAAAAGGGGATGTACAATGAAAATACTTCCAACAATTTAGAGAAAATTCCAGGATGATGGTAAGGGCCTATGGAACCTCTATGTAAACTTTCATAATTTTATTGAAAGAATTATTGCCCAAACTAATTAATTAACCTATTCTCAAAAATATGGCCTTGTAAAGAAAGTTCTGAAAACAGACCTCTAAAAATTATAAATAAATTCATACAAGTATCTTGGGGCCTAAATACCTCAAAACCTAAGTGTCATGATTTTTAATCAGATTTATCAACCATAATGAATTTTTCTTACCAAAGCCCATTTCTGAAATTAATGAAGGAAGTACCAAATAAAGTTAATTGTAAATTGTGATAAAATTCAGAGATGATCAACTAGAACTATAATAACCTCTGACCAAGTTTCATCATATTTTAAAGCACATAACATCCTTAATAAAATTAAACATCATTTTGGGCCTTTTGGTAATTAACAAATGAAGTACTACCAATTTTAATCAAAATTCCTCAAGTAAATTATCAGAGATCCAAAACACCCTAATCCCCTCACTACCCAAATTTGGTTAAGTTTCAAGGTGTTTAGCTAACGTAAACCTACACTACAAATTTTAGGACCTAAGCTAGGGTTAGGGATTTGGGGGCCCAACCATTTTCACATTTTGCTAATATTTTTACCAGAGGGTTCTATATATCCTAGGAACCACCTTGCAAAATTTGAAGTTCATCCAAGGTGTTTAGGACTCATACCCTTCACAAGCCCAAAAGGTCCCTCCTTAGGGTTTGACCTAGGAACTTAGGGCAAATCTATTCCTCACTGTCCCATACTCCATAGGGAGGTGATGAGTGCCCTAACAATTCAGTGGCCCAAATTTCAGCCTCTGTTGAGGTGATTTGGTCACTCAAAATCAAAAGTGCAACTTTTGACCAAAATGCCCTTTTTAAGGTATAGCTAGGGTTGGGTCAAAACCTATCCAAAACACATCCAACTTAAATGAAATTTTATACAGATACCTAAAATGAACCCAAGGACCACTCACCAAAATTTGGGAGGGTTTGGAGGTGTTTAGGGCACCTAGTTAATTTATTTAATAATTATTAAATATTTACAAAAACTATAGAAATATTTTCTCCAAAAATTCTCATTTTTGGACAGGCCTTAGGTATAGCTAGGATGGACTCTCTGCCAAAAGTTCAACTAATGTGGGCTAGGGGTGAAGAGTGGGCACTCAATTTAATGACTACCTATCCCTAAGGGTATGTCCCACCAAAATGGGTGCCCTGGTCAAACCAGAAGCCTAAATGGGTGCAAACCAATTTTAAACTAAAGTAGACAGGAAGGGCTACAATTCATGTGTTGATCATTTTCCCATACAGAGCCTCTAACTATTTGTAAAAATTTAAAACATTAAATGCCTAAAGTGTGACAGAAATGCATTATTATGAATTAATTCCTATAGTTTGAAATCGGGCCCGCACGCATCTTGAAGCAAAAGGGACGGAATCCCTTCATCTTCTTCCTTGAGCCGACGGCCAGGATTCACCCCGCCTGGAGCCACTTCCAAGCGCCACTGCCGCGATCCAGCCCCTTCCCCGGCCGGCCACCGCCACCAACACCTCCGTTGAGGTGGTGGCTATCGTCAGGCGGCGGCTCCGCCGCCGGAGAGGCGTTTTCCGACGGATAAAGCAAGAGATTTTTTTTGCCGAAACCAGGAAGAATCCCGGATTGAATCGGGCTCAATTGAGCCCGAAACTCAAGCCTAATGATTCCTAGGATCTACCCGCGGGTTAAGGAGAGGAGGAGGACCTTCCTGGCGGCCTGGATGCGAGAGGAGCGGCGGGATGCCATTGACGACGGCGGTGGCGCTCGGCTTCTGCAACTGCACAGTGGAATGGCTCGTCTCCTCCAGGTAAACGCTCTAAAATGATCCCCTCGGCTCCCTGAAGGTGTTTAAATGACAAATGGGGGAGAGGGGAGGCTGGTTCTTCAATGGCCATTAACACCATTAATGGTGTGGCTCGGGTTGTGTGGAGGGGGGCTGAACCCACCCCTTGGTGGCCGGGAAACGGCTGGAATCAACTCCTCTCTCCTAGAGGAGTTGATTGCAGCCATAATGGGTGGCTGTTAGTCTCCCTTGGCCGGCCTCTCACTTCCCCTTCTTCTTCCTTGTTTTTCTCTCTCCTCCAATATCATGGAGAGGAGCTCCTTTCTCTCTCCTAGTCACCCCTGGTTGACTAGTCAGCCTTACAAACTAAATGCAGCCCACTAGATTATGATGGTCATGGGAATGGGTTTAGCCTAAGGGAGAAGTGGCTTGGCTTGGTTAGCCCTTTTTGGGCTAAGTTTGACTTGACCCAAATGAGAGTTGACTTGGTCAATTTGACCATCTAGGTTGACCCCATTGTGTCCTTGGTGACCCATTGGCTTCCCTTAGGGTTTAGGTAGGGTTATGAAGGGTTACCCTGTACCTTGGAGGTCACATACCCTTAGTAAGGGTACTTTGACCAGGTTAGGGTTTGAGTTGACTTGGGTCAACCTGGCCTCTAGGGCTGACCCCTATGTGTCCTTAGTGACCATTTGACTTCACTTTAGGGTTAGGAGGGCATAGGAGGGGTCCTTTAGGTTAGGAGTAGGTCAGTTGGCCCTAAGTAGGCTAGTTTGACCCCTTTTTGGGCTAGGGTTGACCTTGGTCAACTGGGCCTCTTGGGTTGACCCTAATGGGTCCTTTTGGCTCTAATGGGTCTCCCAAGTATTAGGGGTATTGTGGTAGGGTCTTGGGGTTAAGGTGAAGCCCCATTGTCATTCTAAACCATTGTTCAAAATTCTACTATTTGCAGACCATGGTGATCCTCACCTTGGCCTCCTATCTCTTGGCCCATTTCTGGCTTCCTAGGGTTTGTCATGACCTAGTCATGGCCAAAACCACTCTTAGGGGTCTAGTTGGAAATGGGATGTTACAGTGGACATCAGCGTCTTTCTCGATCCCTTCAAACCAGAGAAGGTAGTTTCATAGGCAGTATTCAACCCCAGTTTGACTATCTTGAGGATGCAATCAATGTACACACATTGCTCTGAGAGCTAATCCATGTCAAAGATAACATCGAACTCAACTATCAGTATTAGTGATGCTTCCAAGTCAAACTGTTGACTTACAATCCGTACCTTAACGCAACAAACCCTGTCTGCATGCATTGAACATCTATTAGGCAACAACACATCCAACCTATCCTTAGCAACAAAAGTAGGCAGTCTGATGTGCGACACAAATTCCTCGGATAGAAATGAAAGTGAAGCTCTTGTATCAAACAGTGATCTTGTCAGATGGTCCAAGATTTAGACATATCCCAGCAAAAATAAGTTATACACAAGCAATGCATAAGGTATCAAGTATAGAAAGTAGTAAAAATTGTATCTTAACTCTACCTGTTACAACGTCACTTTGATTTATGGTCGCCTATTGTCCAAGATTATAGACTCGGGGATACGCTTGTGATCAAGTTGAATTCAACACTGTCTTTCCATTTTGTGCATACGTTGCACTTGTCTTTTTCTCCGTCCTCGGAAAGCCACTACGACATTCTCGAGCTATATGACCTGGCTTGTCAGGAGTATAACAATAAATTGGGCCTCTTTGCTAAGACGTTTCCCCAGAGGGAGTAGATGAAGAAGCCGGTCCAGTAGATCTGGGCTTCTTGTTCCACTTTCAGTACCCAGACATTGATGAATTTGGTATCTTAAACTTTGTACACTTTAGCACTGAGTTATTCTTATTCTTCACGCGTTCCTTGTCTTGCTCTATGGATCGAGCTATATTGACCAAGGACAGAGAACCCAGCATCATTGCACACTAGAGTAATAACCTCAGATCTTCGTGCAGTCTTTCATAGTACTGATTGGTCTGGTGCACCTCATCAGTAAAGGTAGAGACTGTATAATAACCCAACCTTATTAACTCATGTAAGTAGTCCTCCACACTACTGTCATCCTGAGTAATGACCCGCCTTACATTGGATTACAAATCACATTACCGGGTTGTAGCCCAAGCACCCCAAAGACTCTCGTGCATGTTTATTGGCTGCGTGCATTGTTGGAGTTGGGTCTCGAACCCGTAACACTTGATAAGGAGCATTAATACCACTCCTCATCACCAACTGAGCTGCGCTGTCACGACCCCATTTTCTCTGTATTAAATAATACGTCAGAGTAAGAGAAAATACCTATCGTGATGCCACGCCGTGCATGCGACAACTACAGGTGCTCAGGCGGAAACCTACTCCTAGCACTTTTCATGAAAGTCCATGAGTTATGGTTTTAAACGTAGATTTAAATTAAGTTTTAATTACAGTGTCACTCGGTTCAGTGGAATGACCAATCCACAAGTTAGGATATGATTAAAATTAAGCAGCGGAAAATACTTGTTTTATTCACTTTTCATCCTATATGATCATGACAACCATTGATAACACATTTTATCCAGACCTCTAGGTTTAATATAGGTACAAAAGAACTTTTATAAACCTTTAAAGTAGATTGTTATTCATTTTATAAGATACTATGAAATGATGCTATAAATCCTTTTAATATTATACTTAAATACATAACATACAATCCCATCATAAAACTTCCCAGAGAGCAAGTAAGTTACACGAAACCAGCGAGAAAGTAAACAACCAGCTAGCAAAGTGTCCAAAATCACAAACAATCTGTGGGCGTCAACAACCAGATACGAACCCACATAAACATAGGAGTATACATGAACTAAGTCAAAACACAACTATAACCAACAACCTACCTCACGACGGTGAGGTGAAAAGTCACAACTACAACTGCTATGCTGAAAACACCAACCCTAGCACCATAAACATCCATTGTCGTGAACCTAAGGCATTCAAAAGAAGAATATCTCAACATGAAAGTACAAGTGGCAGTAGGAAATCAAATGTAGAAAGGTAAACGATGGTCAACAGGGGTACCAACCCAAGAACGAAAATACTGAAAGAATGGTACAGTATGTATAACAAGTAAATAGTGAGGAAACTTAAGTCACCATTAATGTATGCAGGGCTACACCAAACATAGTGAGAGCAATAGTTTTAAGGTGCAGCTATAATCTGACAAACTAAACATATAGCAAAGGTCATAATCGTTTTAAAAAAATTGAATTATTAACACCGTAAGCATCCGAGAAATGTTGGGGGAGTTACTGATGAGTGCGATTATGATAGGCTTTTTACTATCATAATTGTAATCATGTCTACTATTTCTACCTCCTTTTGTAGTAATTTCGCGAGAAAAGTCAAAGAATTTTTTTATCATGATTAGGAGGGCACAGTTAAGATTTTTGTTACTCCTTATATTGAGCTATCTAATTTATTCGTTCACTTTTATATGCAGGTAGCGCTAACTAGTGGAACTAAAAGTCTTGGAGCAAACAATGGAGTTCACGGAGCCAACATGGCTGATGACAGGACAAAAATTTGGCTCACATGGGTGGACACATGGCCGTGTGCCTACCAGTGTCCTATGCACCCTATAGCTGAAGAAATTGGACGCAGGAGACAAAGACTCACACGGGTAGGAACACGCCCGTGTGCCTACCCGTGTCATATTTGAACACGACTGCCGACCAACCCGTGTCTGAGGAACGTGAAGAACAACACGGCCGTGTCAGTACCCGTGTCATCTGACACGGCACACTACCAGACGCGCCTGTTCATGGGGAACCGCTTAGGAACCGTCCACACGGCCTGACACACGGCCGTGTTGGAACCTGTGTCCGACCTGTTTTCAAAGGGACTATATATTTCCTGTAGAAAACTTAATGGAGAACTTTTGGATCATTCTGGAATTGGAGAACTTCTGAAGCCCGAAGTGGAGCATCCAAGAGAAGGAGGATTGAAGGGTATTTTGTATGCATTTTATCTATTCATTATCCCTTTTAATCTTTCCTTTCTCTTGGTGATTCAACTTTGTTTATGTTTTAATTTGCATGAACTTATATTTGAACAATTTAGTAATCATGTATCGCTTTGTCTACATCAAATTCGTGTTATTTTATTTGTATTTAGGCTTACAAACAATTGGTGTCATTCTCATTATGGATTGCTTCTTTCCCTTACAAAATTTGCAAATTAATAGATTGAGAAATTTGTTGTTTGTGATGATATTTGTATGTCCATATTGTGGTGTTAACTCTATTTGTGAATCAAACTCCATGATCGAGAGATATGTTATTTGAAAAATTGAAACAGGAGTAAATGGATTCTTGGTATTTTAGAGATAAGGTTTCATGAATTTATGTAATAATTAGGGTGCTTTACTTAATGCGAACTTGAGTGTTGTAAATTGTTCGAGAGAAAATTTACTAACTTAGGTTTAGGATTGGAATTGCTCGAGAGAGAATTTGATGAATGTTAACCCTTACATTACAACGAATTTGATAGTTTTACTTGCTTCATGATTACTTAGAATTGAGTTAATAAATGAGTTTGTTCATGTAAAAGCTCATAAGCTTCTCGCTCTTTACTACCTTTACTTCTTCAATATTGAATTATCCAAATAGTTATAGTTAGATCAATCTAGTTTAGATATCAATTTTACTTATAGGTACGATAATAGAGTGAGGATGAGTACGAATACTTGAAATGGCCATGTGGAATACGACACGAGATGTAGATTTCTCCTGTACTATGATTGATAGGTGCACTTGCCTGAATGTTAATTCAATCTAGCTTATGCCCATCTACATAGTTATACTAGAATGTAGAATGAAATCGCATTGAGTTATTACTTGTTATCAAAGCAATCATCAAGTTTTTGGTGCCGTTGCCGGGGACGTTTTCAATATTTCGAAAGTCTAAATTTTATTTATCTACCAATTTTTGTTTAGTAATTTATAGTTGTAAATTAGTATTTGAATAATTATATCGCTTAATCTTTATTTTGTAGTCTGTTAGTCTATGAACAAGGGCAGAAATTCTGGGCTAGCACTATTTCATCCTGACCCAGAATGACTTATCCATAACACTAACCTAAGGGACATGGGAATTAATACCACAGACATTTCAAACGGACTATTAGAAGAGGAGACAGTGAACCAAGGAGAGAATCATCCGGAAAACTTAGATACCATGGACAACTAAAATGAGCAAACCATGTCTGACTTTGCTAGACCTAATCTCCAAGGAATCAGGTCAAGCATCGTTAGACCACCGATAGCTACCAATAACTTTGAATTGAAGCCTAGTGTGATAGAAATGGTTCAACAGTATGTCTAGTATGATGGCTTTCAAGATGAGGATCCTAACACCCACTTGGCCGGATTCCTGGAGATATGTGACACATTCAAGATCAATGTCGTTTCCAACGATGCCATTCGATTGAGACTGTTTCCATTTTCTTTAAGGCATAAGGCGAAGAAGTGGTTGAACTCACTACCTAGAGGGTCGATTACTACTTGGGACATGATGGTTGAAAAGTTTCTGATGAAGTATTTCCCACCGGCAAAGACTGCGAAGTTAAGGAATGACATTTCTACGTTTATTCAAATGGAATCTGAATCGTTGTACGACACATGGGAACGATTCAAAGACCTGTTGAGGAGATGTCCCCACCATGCTCTACCTTCATGGCTTCAGATTTGGACCTTCTACAATGGTCTAAATTCGGCCACTAAACAGATGATTGATGCGGCTAGTGGAGGCACTTTGAACAACAAGACACCTGAAGCGGCTCTGTAGTTGATAGAAGATATGGCTATGAATAATTACCAATGGACTACCGTAAGAGAAAATCCTAGCAAGCCCGCAGGAATTTATGAAGTAGATGCCATCACTGCCTTAGCTATTAAAGTGGGGAAGCTTCACCAAAATATGGACAACCTTGCCTTAGCATCACCCTCCATGGCACCTCAACAATGGGACCCTTCATGCAGTGGAATGCCTGGTTGTGAACCTCAAGTTCAACAGCATGTTGACAATATGGGCAACAATATTAGACCTCCTTTCAATCAAGCCAACAACCAATATAGTTCTACATATAATCCTGGATGGAGAAACCACCACAATTTCTCTTGGGGAGGACAAGGAAATCAAGGGAAGCAACCCATGTTTGGACAACAACCACAGCCGGAACCAAGGAAGCCTACATTGGAAGTTGTGCTTACCAAGTTCATGTAAACTACCGATGTAGCCTTCCGGAATCAAGAGGGTTCATTTCAGAATTTGGAGAATCAGATTGGTCAGCTTGCAAGGATGGTTTCTGAAAGGCAGCAAGGAACACTTCTGGGGAACACTGAGATAAATAAAAGGGAGCATGCAAAAGTCGTTCAATTGAGGAGCGGAAAGGAGTTACAATACCCAAGGCCTGCGAAGGAAGCACCCTAAATGAATTCTAGCAGTGAAGGATCAAGCGAGATGAATGTGCAACCGATGGAGTACCACCAGTAATACCATACCCAGCAAAGCTTAACAAAGAGCGCATGGATGCGCAGTATGGTAAATTTTTATCTATGTTTAAGCAATTACATGTCAATTTACCTTTTTCTGAAATTATTCAAATGCTTAAGTATGCTAAATTTCTTAAGGATTTAATTTCTAATAAAAAGAAAATAGAGGAATTATCGTTAGTAACACTTAGTGAAGAATGTTCCGCTATTTTGCAAAATAAATTACCACAAAAACTTAAGGATCCCGGTTTTTCAATTCCATGTTTAATCGAAGATTTACAAGTCAATAAAGCTTTAGAAGATTTAGGAGCCAGTATAAATTTAATGCCTCATAAACTATATCGGAAACTAGGACTAGGAGAACTTAGCCCAACTAGAATGAGTATTCAATTAGCGGATCGATCGGTTAAGTATCCTAGAGGAATAGTATATGATGTATTGGTTAAGGTAGATAAGTTTATATTTCCTGCTGATTTTGTTATTCTAGATATGGATGAAAATATCGAAGTACCACTCATACTAGGTCGTCCATTTCTAGCTACATCTAGAGCACTTATTGATGTTTTTGATGCTAAATTAGTCTTGTGAGTAGGGGAAGATAAAGTCACTTTTCAAATTGGCAATACTATGAAACAATCTTTAGATAATGATGATTATTGCTATTTTTCTCATGGTGTTGATAATTTTATGACTTCTATAAATTCTAATTTTTATTATAGAGATCCTTTAGCAATTTGTATTACTAATTGTTTTCTAGAAGAAGAAAAAAATAAAGAAATTACTGAACACTTATTTTTTCTAGATAATAGTGTTGCAATGAATAGAATGACTGAATATAGTTTGATTACTCAATGAGATTATGAAACTCTTAAGAATAATACTAAGAATCCACCAATAGTAGAACTTAAAAAATTACCGGATCATCTTGAGTATGCTTTCTTAGGAACTAATTCTTCTTACCTAGTTATTATATCCTTTAATCTTTCCAACATTGAAAAAACTAAATTAATAACTATATTGAAGAAATGTAAAGGTGCAATAGCATGGCAAATATCTGATATAAAGGGTATTAATCCTAGTTTTTGCACTCATAAAATCCTTTTGGAAGAAAACTATAAGTCTTCTATTCAACCGCAACGTAGGCTAAATCCTAATATGAAAGAGGTAGTTAAGGCTGAGATTGTTAAGTTATTAGATGCTGTTATTATATACCCTATGTAGGACAGTTCATGGGTTAGTCCTGTCCAAGTAGTTCCTAAGAAGGGTGGCCTGACAGTGGTAGCAAATGATAGAAATGAATTAATTCCAACGCGAACGGTAACATGTTGGCGTGTCTGTATTGACTATATGAAATTAAATGATGCCACTAGGAAAGACCATTTCCCTCTTCCTTTCATTGACCAGATATTAGAATGCTTATCAGGACATTCTTATTATTGTTTTCTAGATTGACTTTCTTGATACTTCCAAATTCCTATAGCACCAGAAGACCAAGAGAAAGCAACATTTACTTGCCCATTTGGTACTTTTGCCTATATACGTATGCCTTTCGGGTTATGTAATGCACCCGCCACATTTCAAAGGTGCATGCTAGCCATCTTTAACGAGTATGTTGAAGATATCATGGAAGTGTTCATGGATGATTTTTCTATTTTTGGCGACTCATTTGATCTATGTTTGAATAATTTAGAGAAAGTTCTTAGGAGGTGTGAGGAGAAGAACATAGCGCTTAGTAGGGAGAAGTGCCATTTCATGGTACAAGAAGGGTTAGTACTTGGCCATAAAATCTCAAGCCAAGGAATCCAAGTCGATAGAGCGAAAATAGAGACCATAGAGAAATTACCACCACCAACCTCCGTTAAGGCAGTGAGAAGTTTCTTAGGACACGCGGGATTTTACCGCCGGTTTATTAAAGACTTCTCTAAAATAGCTAAACCACTTACAAGGCTTTTAGAAAAAGACACCTTTTATTTTTGAACAAGAGTGTCTACATGCCTTTGAGTTCTTAAAATAGAAATTAATTAATTCTCCTATTATGATCGCACCCGATTTTAGTCAACCATTTGAGATCACGTGTGACGCTAGTAGTTTTGCACTAGGAGCTGTCTTAGGACAACGCCGAAACAAACATTTTCACCCTATATATTATGCTAGCAAAACACTTAATAATGCACAAGAGAATTATACAACTACCGAAAAAGAACTCCTAGCAGTGGTATTCGCCTTCGATAAATTTAGATCATATTTAACATTGTCCAAAGTGGTAGTATACACAGATCACTCTGCCCTTAGATATTTGCTAGCCAAGGAGGAAGCCAAACCTCGTTTAATCCGTTGGGTTCTTCTGTTGCAAGAATTTGATTTAGAAATTAGGGATAAACGAGGAGCGGAAAACTTAGCGGCAGATCATCTTTCACGTTTAGAAAATCCACTACGATCAATGTTAGATGAATCTGAAATTTCTGATACATTTCCTGAGGAATCATTATTTGCCTTATCTACAAATATACATCTTGATTATCCATGGTTTGCAGACTATGCAAACTATCTTGTGTCTAAGGTCCTTCCAAAAGGATTTTCATATCAGTAGAAAAAGAAAATTTTCTCTGATTTGAAATATTACTTTTGGGAGGACCCCTTTCTTTTTCGAATATATGCAGATTCTATTATACGAAGGTGTGTATCAGCGGAGGAAGGTTGGAAAATTTTGGAGCAGTGTCATTCAGGCCCTGCTGGTGGTCACGGTTGGCCCTTCTATTCAGGGATGCCCAAAGGTATGTGCTTTCATGTGATTCTTGTCAGAAAGCAGGTAATATTTCAAAATTACATGAAATGCCACAAAAATTTATTCTTGAATGTGAAGTATTTGATGTGTGGGGTATTGATTTTATGGGTCCATTTCCATTTTCCTTTGGGAATAAATAAATTTTAGTAGCTGTAGATTATGTATCGAAGTGAGTTGAAGCACAAGCTTTGCCTACTAATGATAGTAGGGTAGTAATCCAATTTTTAAAATCCTTTTTTGCACAATTTGGCACACCACGTGCACTTATTAGCGATAGGGGTTCACATTTCTGTAATTGACAGCTAAATATAGTATTAGAAAATATGGAGTTACACATAGGATAGCCACTCCTTATCATCCGCAAACTAGTGGTCAAGTTGAATTTTCCAATAGAGAGCTTAAGAGGATCCTAGAAAAATCTGTAGAAGGGAATAGGAAGCAGTGGTCTAGGAAACTTAACCATTGTTTGTGGGCATATAGGACCACCTTCAAAACACCTATAGGGACCACCCCCTTTAGATTACTCTATGGTAAATCTTGTCACCTACCTATAGAATTAGAGCATAAGTTATATTGGGCAATACGTTATTTGATTTTTGACACTAGTTCTATAGGAGAGAAATGGAAGCTTCAACTTAACGAATTAGATGAGTGGAGAACTATGGCCTATGAGAACTCCAGGATTTATAAGGAGAATACCAAGCTATTTCATGACTGTCACCTTCGTAAACCCAAGATATTCCAAAAAGGTGACCAAGTCCTCCTTTTTAATTCCATACTGCGTTTATTCCCTAGGAAATTAAGGTCTAAGTGGTCCGGACCCTTTAAGGTTAAAGAAGTCTTTCCCTACGGCACAGTCGAGCTAACTCACCCTGAAAAGGGAGATTTTAAGGTTAATGGACACCGACTTAAGCCTTATTATGGTGAGATTCCTAGAGACTTCACTCGTATAGAGACCTGCCTCCGTCTAGATTAGGTTTATGTTAAAGTAATAACTATAGTAAGTATTTCTAATTTATAAAAAAATTTTAGTATAAGTCTAGTAAAATTGAATGAAAAAAAAATTTAATGAAAAAAAATTCTATAAAAAATTTTTTTTAGGAGGAATGCAATTTTGGAGGAGCACATGGGTCACCACATGCCCGTGTGGGTGGCCGTGTACTCGACACAGCCTCAGGCCCAGCCGTGTGAATTAATTACGAAAAAGGGCAATTTCTTCCCGAAAACAACACGGGTTCACACCAACCCATGTGTCTAGCCGTGTCTCTTCGCTCGTCGATCATCGAGACCGCTGTGTCGAGACATCCGACACGCCCGTGTCGGCTGACAAACGGCCGTGTAGCCTACAAACTCGTGTGTCTAGCCGTGTCTCTTCGCTCGACGATCATCGAGACCGCTGTGTCGAGACATCTGACATGGCCGTGTCGGCTGACACACGGCTGTGTCGCCTACCAACTCGTGTATTGTTAATACGCCATGCCAGCTCAGACACGGGTCCACACACGGCCATGAGGTGGCCGTGTCCACCTGCCACACTGTCCCCTGTCAGTTTGACCGCACGGCCCCCCAAAGCCCGTGTTTCACGAGGCCAAGATTCCTCAAAAAGGGTACGCACACGCCCGTGTGCGTACCCGTGTTCTCCTACTATATATAGGGGCCGTGTCTTTCATTCTTTTCATCTCCTGAGCCATTTCCTGAGCACAGCCATCCTCCCCTTAACCCAATATCAGAGCTCGGTTGGAGTATTCCTTGCCTCCAAAATTCACGGATTCACCTCTACTCAATCGTCCCTCCTTGGTAACTAGTTTTTATTTATGATTTCACTCTACCTATTCCCCTCCTCCGCTCTTTTCTCCATGTTTTCACTCCCCCATTTCAATTTTCAAATTAAATATAACAAAAATCTTTTATTTTTCTTGCTCAGATCATGTCGTCCGGAAGAAGCCAAGGCGGTCGCCGTCGCCGACCGGAGTTGCAAGTGTCAACGGAGAGGCGTGATGCCGCTGCCCCGCTAGTATTCAATTACCCAGCACACACTAACCGCTATAATTTCCTCCAGTCTAAAAAATATCAAGATATCTGCATGATCGACTGGAGTGTTCTAGAGGAAATAAACTTAGCGGGGGATGTAAGGGCATTAATCTCTATAATGGGTTGGGAGCGGTTTTTTGCCATAGAGGAGTTAGGTTTTAAGGAACTCACGTTAGAGTTCCTATCCTCGTTCTATTTTAATTTTCGGCCTAACTTCATTGATACACCGCATGCGATCGAGGGGGTAATTTCGTTTCGAGTAGGCGGCACCTTTTATACACTCTCCATGCTCCAGTTCACCCAGTATCTAGGGGTGTATGAGGATTCATTCCTCTTTAGTGCTGCCTACCCCGAGCTCCATTTCGACCTCCCCTCTCGCGATATTGCCGGCGGTATCTGGCTCCAGCTTTCTTTGACACTAGCACCTATGAGGCCAAGCGATCTAAGGCCTCTAAGTTGGTTTCACCCGCACTCCATTACATTCACCATCTCCTGAGCCATACTTTGAGCGGCCGGGGCGAGAGTTCCGACGTTGTCAGTCGACAGGACCTACTGTACCTCTACAGCATGTTTTCACGTTATCCTCTACACCTCGGCTTCCTACTGCCCCAGTTTATTCTCCACCAGGCCGACACCCCCCGCATAGGGTCTATCTATGTAGCACCCTACATCACTCATTTGGTGAAAAACATGGCCATATTATCAGCCCTCCCCCCGATGACAGTGGTCGTGAAGACCATACCCATCACGATGGTCAGTCTTCGCTCCCTCTGCCTCGTCACCACCCGTCAGGGCCGGGGAGGCATCACATATTCTATTGCGAGATGTGGGCCGCAAGTACAGGACGACAATGATGACGAGGTGGATCCTGACCTCGATGTGCCTTTGGTACCTCCGCCCCATTCCACTTATGATCATGGCGAGTCTTCTACTGCTCCCCCTCCACCTCATTCACGGTATTCGCGGGAGTTCCGACAGTTCTTCGACACCGAGATCTCGCCGTGCCTACAACATATAGAGCAGTCACAGCAGCGGACCGAGGCCCTCCTCATCCAGATCAGAGACCACCTAGGGATCGCTCCTCGCCAGCCGGCAGCTCCTGCCCCGCCTTCCTTCCCTGACGATGAGACCCACCATCCCGCATACTTCTGAGGTGTCTCTATGTCGTGTTGTCTTCATGTATTTGAGTCTTGTATATCATTGTATTTCAGTTCTTTCAGCTATATCTTTATATCTATGTATTTTAGTTCTTTTAGCTATTGTATATCAGTGCATTTCATTACAGCTCCTGTTTCATTACTGTGATCTTCTACTTTTTATGATAGCAGTTTTTTTTCTTATTTCTTCGTGAAATTACTCTATGTCCGCTCTTTACATTGAACTGAGGACATTGCAAATTTTAAGTCTGGGGGTGGAATGGTTGTTCACGTGGTTACAATTGATTCTAATTTGGCTATCATAATACTCAAGTTTGTTATACCCCCCCCCCCTAAAATTTTTTGTTTGATCCTTTATGCTCTCATTAATTCATTCATTTGGGATTATAACTATCTAGTTTAACTTTGCACACTGATTAAAATGAATTGATGTATACTCATAGAGTGTTCAACTTTGTTGATTCGTAATTAAGCATAGAAATTCATTAGCTTAATTTTCTCTATATAATTTACTTTTAAGATTAATCCTCTATATTATTAACTATCAATCACTCTATTTTAGAAAATATACTTATCTATAATAATGTGAGTCGATGAGTGTAACATTTTTTATAATTTGGTATTAGGGAATCAAAATGAAAAATACTCTCTATTGATGTCCAGAACTTATCCTCTAGCGATCCACAAAACATTACATAGGTTAATTAGTAAGGGCGGAAATGACTTAGGCCCCCTATTGGATAGCTTGAGCCTTGTTAACCCAAAACCTTTAACATGATACCCTTGCACACCCAATTTGAACCTAATCCCCATCCTTTTGATGCTCTACCACTAAAATTCACCAAGGCCAAATCCTTACCTATTAGCACACCTATCATTGAGACCTTCTTGAAATGAGTTTGTTCATAGTGATATGTGGCCTGAGTGCGTGTATATTTGCACCCACTTGGAATGATACCTACTATGAACTCAAAGCCTAAAAGAAAAAAAAGACATAGTGATATGTGGCCTGAGTGTGTGTACACTTGCACACACTCGGAATGATCCCTACTATGTCCCCTTGGTTAAGAAAAATAAAAGTTTGGAGTATCTTTCAAAAAAAAATATGGGAAGTATGCTAATTGCAAAGCTTGGGGGTGCTTTTATAACACCGATGTATATTAAGGAATATACCAACAAAAGGCTCAATCGTGATTTAGGTGTGGAAAACCCATCGCATTTATCTTTGATTACCTCGCCTATAATCTTCTATCCTAAGACAAAAAGGCTACACCACCATACAAGTCCTAAGGATCCGACCTTACTGAGTCTAACTAGTGTCGTGGAGAGGATGTAAAAAGGGTAAGCTTGTGACCGTCAATATGGATACTTATAAGTTTTGAAATACTAATACGTATCTTGTTGAGATTGTTATTTTCTCCTCATATTTGTTATAGAAAACTATACTCCTATTCCTAAAAATGAGTGAGAGATAGTTAACAGATATATTGGAAGAATTTTAAGATTATGTTATATTTAGAAAAGTCTGCTAAACTATTTCCTATGCGATTACATCATCAAAGTTCTCTTAAATTCATAGCAACCAGTGTGTCGAGGCAAAATTATTTAATGATAACCCAAGTGTTTGAATTAGTTTGCTTAGGGACAAGAAAACATCTAAGTCTGGCGGTATTTGATGAGTGCGATTATGATAGGCTTTTTACTATCATAATTGTAATCATGTCTACTATTTCTACCTCCTTTTGTAGTAATTTCGCGAGAAAAGTCAAAGAATTGTTTTATCATGATTAGGAGGGCATAGTTAGTATTTTTGTTACTCTTTATATTGAGCTATCTAATTTATTCCTTCACTTTTATATGCAGGTAGCGCTAACCAGTGGAACTAAAAGTCTTGGAGCAAACAGTGGAGTTCACAGAGCCAACATGGCTGATGACAGGACAAAATTTTGGCGCACACGGGTGGACACACGGCCGTGTGCCTACCCGTGTCCTATGTACCCTGGAGCTGAATAAATTGGACGCAGGAGACAGAGACTCACACGGGTAGGAACACGCCCGTGTGCCTACCCGTGTCATATTTGAACACGACTGCCGACCAACCCTTTTCTGAGGAACGTGAAGAACAACACGGCCGTGTCAGTACCCGTGTCATCTGACACGGCCCACTACCAAACACGCCTGTTCGTGGGCAACCGCTTAGGAACCGTCCACACGGCCTGACACACGGCTGTGTTGGAACCCGTGTCCGAACTGTTTGCAAAGGTACTATATATTTCCTGTAGAAAAATTAGTGGAGAACTTTTGGATCATTCTGGAATTGGAGAACTTCTGAAGCCCAAAGTGGAGCATCCAAGAGAAGGAGGATTGAAGGGTATATTGTATGCATTTTATCTATTCATTAATCCCTTTTAATCTTTCCTTTCTCTTGGTGATTCAGCTTTGTTTATGTTTTAATTTGCATGAACTTATATTTGAACAATTTAGTAATCATGTATCGCTTTGTCTACATCAAATTCATGGTATTTTATTTGTATTTAGGATTACAAACAATTGGTGTCATTCTCATTATGGATTGCTTCTTTCCCTTACAAAATTTGCAAATTAATAGATTGACAAATTTGTTGTTTGTAATGATATTTGTATGTCCATATTGTGGTGTTAACTCTATTTGTGAATCAAACTCCATGATCGAGAGATATGTTGTTTGAAAAATTGAAATACGAGTAAACGGATTCATGGTATTTTAGAGATAAGGTTTCATGAATTTATGTAATAATTAGGGTGCTTTACTTAATGCGAACTTGAGTGTTGTAAATTGTCCGAGAGAAAATTTACTAACTTAGGTTTAGGATTGGAATTGTTCGAGAGAGAATTTGATGAATGTTAACCCTTACATTACAACGAATTTGATAGTTTTACTTTCTTCATGATTACTTAGAATTGAGTTAATAAAAGAGTTTGTTCATGTAAAAGCTCATAAGCTTCTCGCTCTTTACCACCTTTACTTCTTCAATATTGAATTATCCAAATATTTATAGTTTGATCAATCTAGTTTAGATATAAATTTTCCTTATAGGTACGATAATAAAGTGAGGATGAGTATGAATACTTGAAATGGCCCTGTGGAATACGACACGAGATGTAGATTTCTCCTGTACTATGATTGATAGGTGCACTTGCCTGAATGTTAATTCAATCTATCTTATGCCCATCTACATAGTTATACTAGAATGTAGAATGAAATCGCATTGAGTTATTACTTATTAGCAAAGCAATCATCAGTTACATCCGCCAACACACCCACATAACAAATTCCATAAGGGCCCCAAGGGAAACCTGGTAACATCTTGTAACAGTGGGGGGAGACACCTCCGCCAACACACCCACCAACTCCATGAGCACCCAAGGAAAACAATGGTCCCATGACTCGACACACCAAAACTGGAAAAAAAATCAAGTAACTGCGGTGGGAAATTCCTCCGCCAGCACACTAGCAGTAACCCAACAACACCGTGGAAAATCTCGTAAGGTACAAAAGGTCAAAATACAGGACGCTACGACGGTGGTTTATTCCACTAACACCAACTGCCCTTAAACAACTACTTATATTATGAGAATGGCACAACCGACTAGACTCGACACCCCTAACTTTAGCGTACGGATCTCAACAAGGCAATATTGCCTTATCGAAAAATCAATTAGACTTGCCGAACAACATGACAAATGGACATGACTAAACAGAGGCTCACTCAATAAATGAACAACCTTTACAACAGATTAAAGACTATGTTAACGGACTATATGGAATTAAGCAAAATTTCACGGTTGATTTGGTAGATAAGAACATCAATTTGTCTCGTAGAAAACATGTGAGGATCAAGACACGCCAAATATTGATTTTTAAGTGGAATTAGAACGAAGTAAAAACGATCATACCACTTTAGGTATGAGAGGGAAGGAAGAAAACCACCACTTGGCATGATTCCTCCCGTAATTGTCCTCTGAAATACCCCACATCGTAGATCGGTCCAAAAGAAGGCATGACGAAGCGAAATCTACAAAATATTGGTCAAAACGGCGGTTAGGGCCGAAAAACCTCACGTGAAAAAGTCCCTGAAATGGGAAATACGTGCCACACACGCATAGCTCTTGTTGAGGGCTTTCCGGGTCTATGTACCGTTGAAGATTTTGTCTACCGAGTCTCTCGGAATTGCGATCGGAAGTTAATGAACGAAAGGAGTCATCGCTCTCGCCACTCTGGTTCGGGTCAGTATTTTGGAGAAGTTGAATAGGGTTCTTCTTATATTATGCATATATACGTTTATTAATATAAAAATACTGATAATAATTATTAAGACTAATAAGAGTAAGTTAGAAAATCAGGGAGAGGATTCGTGGAGAGAGACGAATTTTGCGAGGGACTTCTTTTCGAAAAAAACAATGATTTCATGAGAGAGTTCTTTTCGAAAAAAAACAAAGATTTCGCGAGAGAGTTCTTTTCGAAAAATTAACAGTAGATTTTTTTCCAAAAAGCAGTCTGGATTTTTCGAAATGCCATTGTTATTTCTTTAAAAGAAAATGTATGTACAGTGATTTTTCACGAGAAGGCAGAAGGGACTTTCGAAAAACAAATACATGAATAGTGTTTTTTTGTCCTCGTGAATAGTGAAATTTGCAAATCTACCCTTGATTGAACTTTAGAGATGAATAGTTCATTTCATATTTGAATAGTGTTTTAATATAATAATAATATATTTAAAAATTACATCGTTAAGGAGGCCCAAACGCGCGTCGAATCTTACGAAATTCGCGTCACAGGAGAATACCAACGCTACAAACCCAACGACGAAGACAAAAATAAAACTATCATACCGTTCTTGAGATATAAATTTCTAAATTTTACGACAAATGTAAATAATAATACAAACTACAAATGAGCGCCGAGACTCCAAAAATGCTCGGATCGTGACAAAACTTGACGAGCAAGTCCAAAATTATTTAATTTAATTTTCCAACGTGAAAAGAAACATCAGTTTTCGACAAAAATCCCAAAATCTGGTCAGTCGGATCTAACGGACGCGAAAACTACCTAACAGCGTCGTGCCGTCAACTTGACGTTAAAAGTAACGCCCTAACGTCATAAATACGTCATTACTGAATTAAATAATTACTGAAAAATGGGGTCGTTACAGTCACCCCCTCTAAAAAGAAGTTTCGTCCCGAAACTTAACACAAATCCCAAAACAAAACAAAGAAATTGCTAAATACCAAAAGATTGTAGTGGTACCTGCAATCTATGGGAAGAGATGCAGGTGAAATTTCCTCATTGCTGACTCCAATTCCCACGTCGCGCTCTCGACGTCTTGATTACGCCAAAGAACTTTGACCATAGGAATTGTCTTTCTCCGCAACAATCGATCCAGACTCTCTAGAATACGAACAGGTTCCTCGATGTATGAAAGTTTAGGATGCAACTAGGGCATTGAGTCGACGACATGACGATCACTAACAACACACTTCCGCAGCTTGCTCACGTGAAACACATCATGGATGCCAGGGAAGGTAGCAGGTAACACAAGTTTATAAGCAGACACTCTGATGCTCTCAATAATCTGGAAAGGTCTCATGTACCGAGGATCCAACTTATGGTTCCTTCCAATTATTTTAACACCAGGCATCAAAGAGACCTTCAGAAAACTAATGTCCCCAACTGCGAACTCCAGATCAACCCTTCGCTGATTTGCATACTTCTCATAATGCTCCTGAGCTACACGAAGTTTCTCGCAAATATGGGTTACAGCAACACTCATCTCTTCTGGGGCTTCCGGACCTAACAACGGTCGCTCACAAACCTCGACCCAAAACAAGGGAGTCCTACAGTGCCTCCCATACAAAGCCTCAAACGGGGTCATCTGCAAACTTTCTTGATAACTATTATTGTATATAAATTCCATAAGTCTGAGACGCTTGTCCCAAGCTCCACCATGGTCCAAGATATAACACTTTATCATATTTTCCACAATCTGATTAACTTGCTCTGTTTGACCATTAGTCTGTGGGTGATATGCAGTTGAAAACTTGAGGTTAGTACCCAATGTTCCTTGCAGGCTATGCCAGAATCATGACATAAACCTAGAGTCTCGATCTGACATGATACTCACTAGCACTCCGTGCAGTCGGATGACCTCTTCCAGATATAACTTAGCTATCTTCTTCATCGAATATCCAATCTTGAATGGTACAAAGTGAGCACAGTTCGTCTGTAAATCAACAATAACTAAACTGAATCATGCCCGCGAGGAGATCTTGGCAAACTGGTGATGAAATCTATCGAAATACTCACCCACTTCTAACTTGGAATGTCTAGCGGTGTTAAATTACCAGCAGTCCTTCTATGGTCAGAATAAACATGCTGGCATATGTAACACTCCGACACAAATTTCGTTATATCATTCTTCATACCTGACCACCAGACAATTTGCTTCAGATCTTTATACATTTTGTTGGAACTAGGGTGGTAGGCAATGTTAGAACCATGCTCTTCACAGCAAATCTTAGTCTGAATATCACCCATTGCGGGGATACAAAATCTACCTCGGTACTTCAGGGTACCATCTACATCTATGGAGAAGTCCGGAAATTCTCCCTTCTCTGTCCTCCCTCGGAGATGCTGAAGATCTAGGTCTTCCGTCTGATGCAACCTGGTGAGGGTAATCCACGACGGCTCTACTGCCTCCAAGTAGGAAGACCCGACACTACTACCGACTGAAATGTCCATCTATAAGAACTCCTCCACCAAGGACTACATAGTGAGATTGAAGATCTACACGGTCTCTCTACTCAAGGCATTAGCTAACACATTAGCTTTACCTGGATGATAAACGATCTCTACCTCATAGTCCGTAACTTACTCCAACCACCTACGCTGGCGCAAATTCAGTTCCTCCTAAGTGAAGAAGACTTACTTCAAGCTCTTATGGTCTGTATAAATCTTGCACAACGCACCATACAATAGATGCCTCCAAAGCATCAGTTCGTAGATCACAACCGAAAACTCTAGATCATGCATAGGATAATTCTTCTCATGGACCTTCAGTTGTCTCGATCCATACGCAATCACTTTACCTTCCTGCATCAGGTCACATCCAATCACTATGTGCGACGCATCCACATATGCAGCTTATTCCACCACCTTCAGTAGGCAAGGTCAACACTGTGGAAGTGTACAATCTCCTCTTCAATTCTTCGAAAGCTCCGTCATACTCGTCACTCCACACAAAAGTTGTGTTCTTCTGTGTGATCTTAGTCATTGGGGCAAACAATACTGAAAACCCTTCCACAAACCTTCTATAAAAACCCGTTAACCCTAGGAAGATTCTCATCTCCTTAGGTGTAGTAGGTCTCTTCCAATCCATAACAGCAGAGATCTTTTTTGGATTAACTGAAATCCCATCTTTACTCACCACATGACCCAGGGAGGATGGCTGAGGTAGCTAGAACTCTCACTTGCTCAGCTTCACATATAACTAATTCTCTCTCAGGGTAGAAAGGACCAAACTCAAGTACTGGGCATACTCATCCGCACTTTGTGAATACACAAGCACGTCATCAATGAATACGACTATGAAATGGTCCAGGAAATCCTTAAACATTATGTTCATCATATCCATAAAGGTAGATGGTGCATTGGTCAGTACAAAGGACATCACAAAGAACTCAAAATATCTGTGCCGATATCGAAATGTTGTCCGCGGAACATCAGACAAACGAAACCTTAATTGGTGGCAGCTTGAGCGAAGGTCAGTCTTCAAAAACACTGAGCTTCTACTCAACTGATCATACAAATCATCTATTCTCGGCAACGGGTAACTATTCTTGATGGTCACCTTGTTTAACTCTCTGTAATCGATGCACAACCTCATCGAGCCATCCTTCATTTTCACGAACTGGACTGGAGCACCCCAGATCTACTTCTTCAGCATCTTAAGCGTTGACAGCGTTGACTGAGCATGTCTCACTCAATGCTTTTCGCTTTAATAATATCTGCATTATGGAGTTGAGAGCGTTGAGTGACCACGCCTCACTCATTGCTTTCTGCCTCACCCAAATTTTTGTATTCTTTAAACGTACATGCTTAAACTGACTGAGTGTTACTCAACACTTAAGAGGCTATGATATACAAGGAATGACCTTCTCTCAATGCCTGCGGACTTAGCCACTTTTCTGTCTCTTAAACCTTAGGCATAGACTCTCTCAGCCAGCCTCACTCAACCATGAACTGTGTTCGATGAATGTTGAACCGAGTTCGACGAACAGTGAGCATAGCTCGACGAATTCTGAACTCAGTTCGACAAATTTACACTTGGCCAAATTTCACAATCCAACTGACTAAGCCACATAGGTTATCTGTCCCATCACTGTTATCTACTGATATATGTATATCATTGATATGATTGACTTCCTAAAATCTAGGACATTGTGGGCAATGGACCCAACAGTGCCTATGATATGAATGCATGAATTCTTTATTATTATTTAAAACCATGTGCGTACATGTGTCATCATGTAAATCTTAACTTAGCATGTGTGCTTATGCGATGTTATGACCTATATGTCGTGCTATGCATTCTAAAAAGGCCTTAATGCATGTTATGAGCGGCGTACACATGAAATGTTACGCATCCCATACTACATAACATCGCATGCAATGAAATAGAAAATGCGCTAATGGGCTTTCATGTGATGATGGTTATGCATCTCATACTACATAACTGTCACATGTTGCAGCCTATGGTGGATCCATAAACAAACACATATTATGCATCTCATACTACGTAATATGTCTCGTATACTTCTTTTCATGTCATGAGTATAGTGACTATGCTTCGGCTAAGACGTACTGATGACACCTTGGTGTGTGTATGCAAATGAATGGAGAATTAGAACTTTATTTGATCGGCTGGTTAGAACAACTTGTCAAACCAACCTCCCTCTGATACCAACTTTCACGACCAGCATTTTCTCCATATTAAATAATATGTCAAAGTAAGAGAAAATACATGTCATGATGCCACGCCGTGCAGGTGACAACTGCAGGCGGTCAGACGGAAACCTACTCCTAATACTTTTCATTAAAATCTAAGAGTTATGGTCTTAAAACTGGATTTAAATTAAGTTGTAATGACCGTCTCCCTCGGTTTATTGGAATGACCAATCCACAAGTAAGGGTGTGATTAAAATTAAGCAGTGGAAAATACTTATTTTATTCACTTATCATCATATATGGTCATGACAACGATTGATAACACATGTTATGCAGACCTCTAGGTTTAATATAGGTACAAAAGAACTTTTATAAACCTTTAAAGTAGATTGTTATACATTTTGTAAGATACTATGAAATGATGGTATGAATCCATTTTATATTATACTTAAAATACCTAACATGCAATTCTAGCATAAAACTTCCCAGAGAGAAAGTAAGTTATACAAAGCCAGCGAGAAAGTAAACTAGCAGCTAGGAAAGTGTCCAAAATCACAAACAAGCTGTGGGCGTCAATAACCTAACACGAACCCATAGAAACACAGGAGTATGCCTGAACTAAGTAGAAACATAACTATAACCAACAACCAACCTCACGATGGTGAGGCGAAAAGTCACAGCTACAACTGCTATGCTGAAAACACCATCCCTAGCTCCACAAACAACTACTATCCTGAACCTGAGGAATTCAAAAGAAGAACACCTCGGCAAGAAAGTACAATTGACGGCAGGAAATCAAATTTATAAATGTAAACAATGGTCAACAGCGGTACCAACCCAAGACCAAAAAATATTGCAAAAAAGGTACAATATGTATAACAAGTAAATAGTGAGAAAGCTTATGTGAGCATTCACGTATGCTGGGCTACACCTGTATGACCCACCTCCCGGAACACAAGACATAGCCGAGGGGAGTCTAATGCCCAGAACAGCCATCTTGCGGTAGTGTTAGCACATGGGCTAACCTGTACTACAAGACATCTATCCCGCCGGCTAGAATCAATATCATTCATTGCCAACCCAACATAAAGAATATAACAGAAGTCAAATCAACACGTAAGTAAAATGGTCCAAAAGAAAGTACATCAAATAAAAGAAGCATCAACAAGCTTCTATAATATTAGAGTACATGTACAAAGTTGCCCAAAGGCCATTACTGAAATCTCTCAAAAACTCACATTAGTAACGGATGCTAGCGATTGTATTGTCACTTCAGACCCTGTCGTAACTTGTTGCTCGTTCTGCGGGGTTTCCTCCTAAAAAGGAGGACGTAGCAACCGTTAATCATAAATACTAAGTGGCTATCACATCCACTCCCCCGACGACTCCTCGCTACCGGGAGAAGAATGGAATAAGGGTAATATATATATAAATGTCAGTAGTACCAGTAGGTGGTATAATATTAAACAAAAATGAAGTAAACATCACAGTATAACATGTATCTACCATAACTATACTGACAATTCTACTATGAACAACAGTGTATGAGTATAAATCTACAACAAGAAAGTAACTCAACTTATATGAATTCTCATACACACATATAAGTTATGGTTCGGTTTAACAGTAAGTAACTCATCATATAAGAGTGCCCATACAAACTTATATGATAATGGTCTAATGCGATGTAATGCAATGTTATGGGTCACCGATGCTCGCACATGCCATTTCACTTGGCCCTGCCATTTCACAAACCACATCCCTTTGTTCACCTCGGGATGGCTTAGCCATTTCACAAACCGCATCCCTTTGTTCACCTTGGGACGGCTTAGACATTTCACAAACCACATCCCTTTGTTCACCTCGGGATGACTTAGCCATTTCACAAACTACATCCCTTTGTTCACCTCCGGATGACTTAAACATTTCACAAACCACATCCCTAATCATTTATTTCTCAAACTCTACCAATTCACTTGTACTTATGTGTTTACCCGCCGATTGATCCCATAAAGATCTATCCATTAGATGCCAATAGCCATTTGTTCCTTAAAATCACTACTAGATTAAGACCAACAATTCTCATGCAAACTTCAACATTTATTTGTTTATGACCTATCTATCTACTGAATGCCTAAAATCATTAATTCATCGCATTACTATTGACAAGTACAACCTTATCGGATAACATATTTAAATAATTCCTACTATTGAAGCCAAAACCTGGCCTCAACTAGAGTTCAAACCTCGGGGTGTGGTCGACACCTTTTTCTCCCAAACCTCGACCCAAGACTAGCCACAAATAACTTAAAATTGACCAAAGCCTCAGATGGGAAGTCCCTCCACTAATTAGTAAGTTATCTGAGCGCTTCCCATCCAAAGCCAATTGCTGGGCTAGGAGTACCTCAGAAAGTTGTAGAAGGCAAAATGAGAGTATGAGGAAATATGACTTCTGAGGTATCTTGTGGGTCTATTTATAGATTTTCAATATCTGGTTTGCAAAAATCGTACTTTTGTTGCCCTAATAATACTAAAATGCCCTTGGGATGCTCTGCCAATAGCCAAACACCATAATTCTGAGGAGCTAAATGCAGACTAAGGGTGTTTAGGTAATTTCAAGTCTGGATCTCATATGGCGGAATCTCTTCCTCCTGAGCTCTGCGGGAACCCGGCTTGCCCTGAGCACAAGCCCTCCCGCCTGGTCTGGAACCAAAAGATTGAAGGGGCGTTGAGTGGAGAGGCAGAGCTCGATGATTTTGCGTTCGACGAATTACGTTCCTTGCTCGACAAATTGAGCTCGATGAACTGGTGTTCGACGAAATGTCACTCGACGAATCGACGTTCAACAAATGGCGTTACTAAACCCCTGGTCAAGAGCCTTCCCGCCTAATTATGGCTAGAGCCCTCCCGCCCACTTTCTTATTTGATCCAATTGTAAGCCCAAAGCAGGCCCAATCTGGGGCCTTGGGGGATCTTGGTCCCACCCAGTAAATATGGGATTATACACAATCCCAACTCTTTGCGAGCTAGTATTGCACTCAGAAAGACACGTCCAACCCCAAATATTCGGTGAGTACATGCTAACCTGGCAAGGAATCTCTTTGCAGACCCCACCTTTGTCCTATAAGTACACAACTGAGTTTGTCTCTTAGGCTATCTCTACCGTCATTACTATCTTCTTGAGGCTCTGTCGGGCCAAGAGAATATGTGCCAAAATGTTAAGAAGCCACTCTTGGAAGAGCATCAGGCCTGCCTCGCTGCGGCCTAGGCACGAGCTCTCTCTAATTGTGCCAAGGTTGCCCCCTGGCTTATGGGCAAGTGGCTCGCCAGCGAGAAGGTAGTGAGGGAGAGGTCAGCTGGTGAGAAGCCAGCCAGCGAGAAGCAAGTCAGCAAGAATCCATCAAGCGAGAAGCCATCCGGCAAGAGCTCCTGCCCAAAGAAGAAGATGAAAGCCAAGTAAGTTAGGCGAGACCTGTTGAAGGAGAACCGAGACTCGCCTACCCCAACTCCCAACCGTGACGTGATCCCTTCTTATCTGCGGGAGGTACATTTCTTGCCTTGCGCCCTTCCTTTTAGCACAAAATGTTAAAGAGCTTGAACGTGGTTGCGTACTGAAGTACCACTCTTCTCGCAGGGGACGGTGACACGAGATATCGCCGACTTTCTACGGACGGACACTGAGGTGACCTGCATCCATAATGATGATCCACCGTCTGTTTCGGGTGCTACAACGCTAGTCTTGGGGTCTTCAACGCCCAATGCCTGATAGTTTGTTTTTTATTTAAGCTATTAGAGTTTTGATTCGTCTTTATTGTGCAAATCTTGTCTTATTAACTTATATGTCCCCTCCGCTTGTATTTATTTCTGCCACTAATATTTTTTTGCTCTTTTGCATGTTTTTTCAATTTTCAGCCAAAATGACCTGACACGACCACCAACACGGCCGTGTCATGGGGCGTGTCACCTGTTCCCAAAGAATCAACCACTAGAGGAAAGTCTAGAGTTCATCCCAAACAGGACACGGCATCCAACATGGCCGTATCGCTGGCCGTGTCAAGCTGGTCGTGTCAACATGAGCCGTGTCACCAGGAGCCAATAACGTTTTAATGAAGGACATGGCCGCCAACACGGCCGTGTCTCCAGGCATGTCGCCACCTCATCAACGCATGCAGCCCGCCATTAATGCACCCCCGTCAAAGACCATCAACCGCAGAGGCCACGACTACAAATAGGGCCATGTCAGCATGGGCGTGTCCGCCGATTCGACGTTGCAATGATCATATCCTGCCAGAACCAGAGCCCGAAGTCAACCAGCACGGGACACGGCGACCAACACGGCCATGTCGCTGACCGTGTCGCCTCCTCTTGAAGTTTTATAAATTCAGACCCCCTTGAGTCCATATAGTTTTTTGTTGAGTGGGGGAGGTGCTGCCCTTTTGATGTCTGAAGTTTTTCATGCTTTTTCTCTCTCTCTATCTCTCTCTCTCTCTCTTTCTCATTTTAGTTTTTCATAATTCTAGTTTAGTTTAAGCTTTTGTAGTAGCCTTTGTAATTGCTTTAGTTGCTAATGGTAGGGCTAGAATACGATTTTACTTTTCATGCACTTGTAATCTATTATTTTCAAGTTGAAAGATCCATGTGTTCATTAATAAAGAAGTGTTGTTTTCTCTTCCCTTTCTACTTTGTTTTCATTATGTTCTTCTACCCATCTCTTCTCCTCTACTTCACCATGAGTAACTATTACTCCTTGTACTTGATCTTGATGATCCGAGGTTCGAGTGATTAAGTTATGATGTTTTGAACTTACCTTTTTTTTTTAGGGTTTTGCCTTGAATTACTCTTGATTTATCATGGGTTGGCTCTACATAGGTAGGCCTAGCAAATTGGTCATAGGATAAGTCAAAATCAAACTCATTTGAAGGAAATATAACCTTCTTGAATGTGGTCTGATCTTGAGGGGCTTTCCCCTTCTCTTTGGCTACGGTCTTTTTGGCGGCCTTGTTCTTTTGTTGAGCCTTATTTCTGCTAGAGGATTTACTAGGAGCTTCTTCATGGCCTAATACAGCACCCTTGGCCTTAGCTGAGAATTCAGCAATGAATGGAAGAATTGTCTTGGGCTTCGAGAAACTTTCAACAAGTTTCTTTTCAGTAGCAAGTTGGGCTTCCTGCACTTTGATGATTTTCTCTTTAAGGTCGAGGTGCTCAAGAGCCTTATTATATTCTTCAATAGAATTATTGAAGTTCTCTTCGAGCGAGTCAGTCTTTGCGACTTTCTCTCTCAAGATGCTCTCTTCAGCTTTGAGAGACTTTATCTCTTTAGCCTGAGTTTTCACGACTCGGCGATATTTGTTGTAAGCCATGATTAACTCCTTATATTGGGCCATGAGTTCTGACTCATCGCAGAAGAGCTATCCTCACAATCATGTTCAGAAACTTCAGAATCAGAGAGAGGAGTATGAGAGTTTACCTTCCCAGAGAACTGGGGCTCTTGTTCATCATCAGTTTGAGCCATGAGTCCAAAATGGGCTTCTTCTTCTTCACTCGACTCAGATGAGTCAGAGACACTAGGAGTATTGCCCTTTTTGACCATGAAGCTCTTCTTTGTCCTCTTCTTGTTGTACGAGGACTTATTTTCCTCTCTTCTACCACCCTCCTTCTTCTTGTGAGGGCAGTCAGCAATGACGTGCCCTGTCTTATTATAACAACAACAAACAGTGTCAGTCAAAATATGTTTGTTCTGTTTAGAATTATACTTGTCATGGCTGCTTGAGCCTTTTCTTTGTCGATCACCATCGCGTCGTGATCTTCTATAGGAGGCATCCTTGCCTTTCCATTTCTTCTTCTTGTTCAAGAGTTTCTTAAACTGTGGAGAGAGTAGTGAGAACTCTCCTTCGGATAGTTCAGAACCCGAGGTGCTTGGCTCTGAGGTTTCTTCTTCACATACTTTTGGGGCTGGAGTAGGAGGAACAGCCTTGGACTTCTTAGAGGTATCTGACTTTAAAGCAACAGACTTCTCTTTGAATGCAGACCTATTTTTCTCTTCTTCAGCCTTCCTGGTGTTGAGTTGGAGCTCATAGGACATTAGCTTCCCGAAGAGATTTTGAGGATCTGTCTCGGCCAGTTTTCCAAACTCCCTTATAACACAGACCTTGTTATCCCATTCCTTAGTCAGGGATCTCAAGAACTTATCATTTAGCTCTCCATTAGCGAAGACTCTTCCATAGACCCTTAGCCCATTCACTATCATGAAGAAATTCTCAAAGGTGTCAGCAATGGTTTCTTTGTTTCCTTTTCGGAAAGCCTCATACTTATGATTTAGAAGGGATCTTCTATCATCCCTTACTTCTTATGTACCTTCCATCCGGGTAACTAATGACTGCCACATCCCCTTTGCAGACTGGCGGTGAATCAGATTTTGCAGCATTGAATCATCGACTGCACTTGCAATGATATTTTTCGCTTTTTTGTCCAATGAGACAAGTGCAATCTCATCCTTATCTAGATCCATAAGTTTGTTGGGGACTTTCTTACTTGGATCTATAGTGGAGATGGTCATGGGAAATATAGGGACCTTCTTCAACTATCATGAAGATCCTTGGATCCACAGCTTCCATGAAAAACTTGATTCTCTCTTTAAACATAGGGAAATTATTTTTGGTGCACAAAGTAAGCTTGGCAAAATCTTTAGCCTTGTCCATTTGATGGATCTCAAATGGCAACTATTTAGGGATCTGATCAAGGTGTTAACCTTTTAACGATCAACCTGGCTCTGATACTAATTGAAAGATAATAGTTGCCAACCTAAATCACCTAGAGGGGGTGAATAGGTGAGTTGTGCGTCTTTTTGCGGAATAAAAAAAATCTCAACCAAAGCACAGATCTATCTACAAAACAAGCAAACACAGATGAGGCAAGATTTATAGTGGTTCCCCAACCTTGGGTACATCCACTTTCCCTCACCAATCTAGCAATACACTAGGCTCGGCTACTCCACTATCTCGGATTGGAAAACAATCCTACCCTCGGAACAACGTTCCTACAAACTCGATCCACAAACGGATCTACACTCGGAAGGCAAAACTTCCTACAATCTCGGAGTTGAAAACTCCTACACTCGGAGAAAACTTCTCCTATAATAATGAAATAAAGTAGTACAAAAATACAAACAGTAAATTCTCTTGTTCAGATCTGCAACAGAAAATCAGAAATTCCTTCTTCTAGGCGTGCGGCTTTATCAGAATATTGAAGAAGAATCTCGACAATATCAGATCTGGAACTTCTCGACTTTACACGATCGAATAATAAAATGAAGCATTGAGCGGAGATCTCGATCTGTAGAGTCTTCTTAATCTGAATCCTCAAAAAGGTGAAACCCTAGCCAGTCGGAAATCTGCGATGGCAGTGGCGGCAAGTTTCGTTCTTGGAGAGAGAGAGAGAGAGAGGAGACAGAATTCTTTTTGGAAAGTACGACTGCAATCTGCTTTTAAAAAATTAGGGTTTGTCGGTTTGACAAGACCTTTTATAGGAGAAGAAAAGATTAGACTTAAATTAGTCATTATAAGAGAGATACGTGGACCAATCACGTCATTGTCTAAGAATAAGACTGTTAAGTCTGGACTTAAAGAATTTTTGAAAAGTTCAAAGTAAATTACTCGAGTCAAGCAGAACTACTCGAGTATATGCATCACTACTCGAGTAGGTAGAAGATGACTACTCAAGTACATGAGAAAAATTACTCGGGAGAAAAAGAAATCATTACTCGAGTACATGGAGTCAACTACTCGAGTAAATATGAATGAGAAAGACTCAGTTACTCGAGTAACAAAAATGACTTACTCGAGTACGTAAGTACTTACACGAGAGGTGGAGTAAATTACTCGAGTACAAGAAATACTACTCGAGTATATAAGAATGAACTACTCGAGTATATAATAGACTACTCGAGACAAACACTTAGAAAATTTCTGGAACATGAAAACAGAACTACTCGAGTATATAACATAAACTACTCGAGATAGAATGAACTACTCGAGTATATAACATGAACTACTCGAGTAATTCACTTAGAGAAATTTTCAGGAATAGAATTCTGGATTACACGAGTAAAAGTATTGGACTACTCGAGTAGTAGATGAACTACTCGAGTATATGATTTAGTCTACTCGAGTAAGTATGAACTACACGAGAGTCAGAATCCAATTAATCGAGACATAAGATAGAACTACTCGAGTATATATAATACTACTCGAGTATTTCACTTAGACAAATTTGAGAAGAGAAAATCTGAAAACTCGAGAGATAAAAGGAAACTACTCGAGTATATAAGATGAACTACTCGAGAGCCATAATTGGACTACTCGAGTATATTTTAACTACACGAGTAAGTGAATTATTACTCGAGTATAAACTCAGTAACTTACTCGAGTAAGTAAGGGACTACTCGAGTACTTAGGAAAAATTTTCTGACAGATTTTCTTCTTCTAGGGTAAATCAGCATCAAGTCTTTTCACATTGTCCTAGAGCTTGAATATGAAGTGTATCCCAATAGAGAGGCTACACATGAGTCAACACTTTGGAACACACAATGAGGGATTACATTGTATGGTCCTGTGTTTGGTGACCCATTGTAGAATGACATTGGTCTACACTTCCCATTAGAATCCTGCAAACACATAACTCAAACCAAGCATCAAATATAACTAAATTCATCTTAGTTCAAGGGTGACTTCATCAAATCTGGGTTAGTGTGGATACAATACCCAACAACTGGGATAACGCGCACGAGCATTGGCGCACGACCAGTGGTCGTGCGCACTATGTCCAATGGTCGTGCGATTACCCCAAACAGGACTCTAGGAAAAGAGGAATCAATACACACGATCAGTGGCGCATGACCGGTGGTCCTGCGCACTATGTCCAGTGGTCGTGCGATTACCCCAGGCAGATTATGAAAATCAGCGTACATTGCGCATGATCATTGGCGCAGAACCAGTGGTCATGCGCACTATATCCGATGATCGTGCGTAATATTCCTGCTTCCAAACGTCCCCGGAATACGCACACGACCCCTAAACGCAGCATTGATATGTGCAGATATTCCAGACGATCACAATAAGGAGTACAAACAATAAATGTACAAAAAAACAAAACCACGGGCCAAAGTGTGCACTTCCTATGGAAATATAGACAAGATGAAATATGAATGATATAGAACTAAAAGTGAAGTGCAAACGCGTGAAAACTAGCCCATATGAGTCCGGAAAACCCTATATAAATCGGACTCATCACACCCCCAGACTTAATTGTTTGCGCGTCTCGAGCAAAGAAATCTAAACAGATAGGGAAAATTACTAGCTAACAAAGAAATTGAAAAACAAAGTACCATGCGAAGTCGCATGCTCGCGTGCGTAAAAATACAATAGAGAAAATCTCTAAGTATGCAGAATAGCTTATATTTTTCACAGTGCGTATCAAAATTTTATTACTACTCAAAAATAGAATCACGGTGAATCAACCAGTCATGCATATGAAGAAAGTAGGCAGGCTACTAAGGTGAGCTTTGCCAAAGATCGGGGCTCAGGATCACATCCAAAGGAATCCACCAATGTCGGGGACCATACGCTTGCCCGTTCACACTCTCTCCACGGCACTAGTTATACTCAAGCGCAAATCCATAGTACTTTAGGATAATCACGGGGCTTGTGTTACGGTGAGTTAAATAATGATAAAAAGAAAGGCTATGCACCTAAACCAAATGAGCTAGCCTAAAAAGAATCCAACCGCTAACCACAATATATGCAGGTACACCACATCTCCAGACTTAACTTTTAACATATGTGTGTGTGCACCACCTACTCTAAATATAATCACATTTCCAAAAAGATGTTCAATTTAAACTTTTGCTTTTCATTTTTTTTTGTCTTTACAAATTTTTTTCTTTTTTTTCTTTTTCTTCATTTTATTTTCACAATTCAGCAGATATATGTTGAATTCTGTGAAGTGAAAGTGGGTGAATGGAAGGCTTGGGAAACCTATCCGCGCGGACTACGCAGATAGGGTTGGCGGACTGCTAGGTCGGCAGGGATGTTGCAGGCGGTTTGTTCTGTGGCGGCCTGGGCGGTCTGTTCGCGCGGACTACGCGGACAGCAGCAGCGATCTGACAGGCCAGTGTATGCTCAGCAGGAGGTTGACTCCTAGGAAGTAATCGGGCGGATAGAAATGCTATCCGCGGAGTCCGGCATGAAGCGGACTGAAGAACTGGAGCTCGACATACGGGTTTGGCAGTTGCCTTGGTCTTGCTCTGGTGCAGCGGGAAGTCGCGGAGACCGCCAGTCAGTGCGGACAGGTTCTGGAGGTCGCCCGGTATGGCGGGCTAGATCCAGTGTCCTCCAGTAAGTGCGGACTGGCCCTTGTGGCCAGTGGACTGGACTTGGTGTGATCTGAACCAAGTCCAGGTTGGCTCAGTCCGGGGAGATCGCGCAGTGGAGCGCGGGCTGGTTTCTCAGTCCGCCAAGCGTAGTAGGAGTGTTGTTGCCTTGTTTGCTAGCTTGGGGAAATGCGGACTGGAGAATTGCTTGTGCAGGAGCGTGCGGACTGGAGCCAGAGTCCGCTGAGTCTGGTTTAGCCTTGTGATGAGGTTATAGACTCAGGAGTTGCGGACTGGAGTCTGCTGTTAGCAGACTGGATTGGCGTGTTCGCTAAGTCCGGAGGTGCCTTGGCAATGAGGCAATGGACTTGGGATATGCGGACGGTAGCCGGGTGTCCGCTGAGTCTGGCAGGTGCCTTGATGGCGAGGCTGCGGGCTCGGGGTTTGCGGGCTGATGCCTTGTCCACAGATTGGCGGACACGGCTGTTGTGGAGTCCAGCTGTGGTGGTCCTGGCTTGGTCTCTGGCGGCAAGGCGGACTGGATATTGGGTCCGGCCTTGGAGAAGCTGGGGCGGACTGGCTATCTGCATAGGAGCGGCGAACTGGAATGTGTGTCCGCGGGATGGCGGACACACTTGTTCTAGCTGCGGGATGTGGCGGTGATCCTATAGGCTAGGGCGGTGACCATACTCATCATTGTGCCTATAAATAGGACCCATGTCACATCAGGAGTAACGGACCTAGACCGAAGTAAGTGAACAGTATTTGAGCTCGCGTAAGTTGCTGCGGTCTGGACCTTGGTGTCCGTGCGGATAGAGAGTTGACCCGGTTGTGCTGTGCAGGTTGTGCGGATAGCGCTAGAAAGCCAGGACTTGGCTCTGATTGCGGTCAGGGACAGTGCGGACTCTGCGGTTAAGCAACAGGCGGTAAACAGCAGGTCGCGGATAGCGACCAGGCGGTCTCCTCTTTGGCAACTTTGTTCGGGGTTCAGGAAGTCGCCTGCTTCAGGCGGACTGTTCCATTCGGTGACGCAGCCTGTGCGGTCTGGCGGCTAGGCGACCTCGCGGTCAGGCGGCCTGCAGATCGGCGGTGAAGAGCTAAGCATTGGAATAAGGGGTGAGTCCGCGCGGCTTGGGTTGCGGTCTGGCGACCTGGCGGACTGAGCGGACTCCACAGTAGTAGGTCGGCGGCTTGTTGATTGAGTCCGCGCGGCTTGTTTTTTGTTCTTGTCTTTGTAACTGTCTCTGCTCTCCCGGTGTTGGGTTTTGGTGAAGCATGTCTCGCCATGTATGTCTCGCCTTGTAAAGAAGTTTGCTCTTGATCAATAAAGAAGCTTGTGCTGCATGTGTTGCTGGTTGTTACTGCCTTGTTGAGATAACCCCTGCTAACACCACGATCCGGGAAAACTTTCAACATTATAAGTGGGCGTATCCTCCTTCGGTTTGTTGAGTTTTCAACAGGGTATCCAAGGGGGCGTCTGCGGTTTGTTGAATTTTAACATGGTATCAGAGGGAGGTTGTTGGAGTGGTCAAGCAGTGCTCAATGGAAGTAGTTGCTCTTCTGTAGAGGAAACCAGTGGTAGAACCATGGCAGTGGAGGATGCAAGTTGTCTTGGAATTGATCTTCTTACAGAGACAAACTGTGAACGGTGGAAGTCCTGTATGAAGAGCTTTCTTCTTGGCGAGGACCTTTGGGAGGTTGTATGCGGAGCAGGAAGACAAGAGGATACTGCTGACAATGCTGAGGCGATGAGAGCTTGGAAGGAGACAAATGCGAAAGCGGAGTCTATTCTCAAGCAGGTGATCTCATCGGAGCTCTTGGACCACATTAGTGGATGTCGGTCAGCTGCGGAGGTTTTGACTTCCCTTGATGGGTTTTTCAGGAAGAAGGTGAAGGTTGCTGCTGAAGTTGGTCCCTCTACTTAGTATTAGGAAGAAAGGAGTGTTACTCCTAGGCGTGATAGGAAGAGGAAGGAAGGACCAAGGTGCTATAAATGCAAGCAGCATGGTCATCTTCGGAAGGAGTGCAAGGTTATCTTGCTCTCGGCGAACGTAGCTCATATAAGGAGGAAGGAGAAGAACGTGGTTGGGATACCAACAAGTTCTGGAGCTGATCGGATGAATGCCAGTGATAGTGCAGCTATCTGGCATGAAAGACTGGGGCATGTAGGGATGGACAAGCTGAAAGCAATGGCGGAAAGAAGTCTCGTAAGAGGCTTGCCTAGATTGTCATCCTATGGCGATGGTCGGGAGTGTGCGGGATGTCAGGAAAGTGGAGCCTATCGCTTCATGGTTGACAAAGCACAATCCAGATGTAATGCACCATTGGCGGTTGTCCATTGTGCTCTGGTGGGACCGACTGTCACGGCCAGTCTTGGAGGCAGCAGGTTCATGCTGATATTGGTTGATGACTATTCAAGGTATACTTGTGTATACTTTATGAAGAAGAAGTCCAGCATGGTACGCTTGTTTGTGGAGTTCAAGAAGCTTGTGGAAGGCCAGCTTGGCCGGAGGATCAAGGTGTTGAGAACAAGTATCGGTAGTGAGTTTGGCTCAACCGAGTTCTCACGCTTTTGTAGGAAGCAAGGGATCCAGATGGAGCTTTCTTGTGGACATACTTCACAACAGGGTAGTATTGCAGCTCGGATGATCCGTTGGTTAACGGAGACCTGCAAGTGTTGGCTTCAGAGTAAAGGCGTTCTGAAGGCTCTTTGGGCGGAAGGAATTGCCTGTGCTGCTCATGTCATCAACCGGATGCCTCTTAATCCGATCATAGTGAAGACTCCTTATGAGCTGATGTTCGGAGTGAAGGCCTCAGTGAAGCACCTTCGGGTGTTTGGATCTACCTGCTATATACATTCTCCGGGTGCTCCTAAGACAAAGCTAGTCTTTGTTGGGTATGATGAGTAGAGAAGAAGATGGAGGTGTATGGATCCTGCGACGAAGAAACTCATAGTGTCGAGAGACATTGTTTTTGATGAGTTGACGCCGTATTGGGGTAGCTCTTATGTGGAGCTAGAGATAAGCAGGTCAGATAGTGGGCTGAAGGAGCCTGCTGCTAAGGAAGTGGAGTTGCCTGAGTCACCAGGTGCTCCAGGTTGTTCTAGCTCCGGGGCAAAGGCGTCAGAGTCGGGAAGAAGGGGGAGCGATGCTCCAGGTTCTTCTGGCTCGAAGGCGGAGGCTTCCGGTTCAGGAAGCAGGGGGAGCGATGTTCCAGGCAGTTCTTGTTCAAGAGGGGAGTCTTCTGGTTCAGGTAGCAGGGGGAGCGTTGCTCCAGGTGCTCTTGGTTCCAGTACGGAGGCGTCTTGTTCAGGGAGCAAAGGGAGCATTGTTCCGGGTTTGCCCGGGAACGGAGCTGGTTCAATAGCAGTGGAGGTGGTTAGCCATGATCAGGTTCTTCGGAGATCGAAGAGGATCAGTAAGCCACCAGCTCGATATAGTGAAGGGAACACGGCGGACTTGGTGCCGTGTTTCCTTGTTAGCCCTCAGGTCGAGCAAGGTACTTCTGGCTTTGATGACCCCACTAGAATCAAGAAGGTGTTTGACACCTAGTCTGAAGAGGTGACTTCTCTCAGAGGTAACGAGGCTTGGACTTCAGTGTCCAAGGAAGTTGGTGATACTCCTGTGATGCAAGAGTGGAGGTTGAAGTTGAAGAAGGCAGAGGGAAGCATGACTCCTTTTTGGAGATGCCGGAGGGCTCCCTCATAGTCCAAGATATGCGGGGCGAGGACTATGTCTTTGACATCTCTTCGTAGATGCTATCGAAAGGACCAGGTGCAAGGTTACGGGAGCTGCTGGAGTTATTCACCACTTCTCACTTCAAGGGGGAGTGTTGAATTCTGTTAAGTGAAAGTGGGTGAATGGAAGGCTTGGGAAACCTATCCGCGCGGACTACGCGGACAGGGTTGGCGGACTGCTAGGTCGGCAGGGATGTTGCAGGCGGTTTGCTCTATGGCGGCCTGGGCGGTGTGTTCGCGCGGACTACGCGGACAGCAGCAGCGGTCTGACAGGCCAGTGTATGCTCAGCAGGCGGTTGACTCCCAGGAAGTAACCGGGCGGATAGAAATGCTATCCGCGGAGTCCGGCATGAGTCTCTGCTCTCCCGGTGTTGGGTTTTGGTGAAGCATGTCTCGCCATGTATGTCTCGCCTTGTAAAGAAGTTTGCTCTTGATCAATAAAGAAACTTGTGCTGCATGTGTTGCTGGTTGTTACTGCCTTGTTGAGATAACCCCTGCTAACTCCACGATCCGGGAAAACTTTCAACATTATAAGTGGGCGTATCCTCCTTCGGTTTGTTGAGTTTTCAACAGGGTATCCAAGGGGGCGTCTGCGGTTTGTTGAATTTTAACAATATAAACTTGGGAGCACTTCCACATTTTCACAAATAATAACACCACATCACATCCCATCATGAAAATATAAAACACTAAACTTGACTTGGGTGTGTGACTAGGATAAACTATGGGGCTTTGGTGAATAAAGGTGGAGCTGAATCAAAATAAGGGTAGACACAATGGGGCTAGCGAGGATATGACATTAGGAACTGTATAAAGCTCAACCGGGCTAAAATGATGGCCTACATCACGCTTACGCTTGACTAATCAAGTACCCATGCTTCGAGAGTAGCTTGGGACAAGTTCTTAGCCACCGAGAAAGATGATCCTTCCTCCCAACTCAAGCAAAACGTGTCTAGTGACGGCTACATACATTCCTATACTACCGTTTGATTCACACCGGATTCACCAACATTTGAGTAGAATAAAAAGATCTTTACGCAAATAGAAAGGTATAAAACCATAAGCATACAGAAAAATTAAATGTACTCGAATTTCTACACGATACGAGAGCAGTTGACTAGAAAAACAACAAGGTCAACATTTTATTCTGTCTCATAATCCTAAGCTAGCATAATAATTTTCCCAAATCAAACGAAGAAATGAGTTTAACTCGCGACACACTAACAGCTAAGCACGCGCTCAAGTGGGTGCAGTGGTGTGCAGTGCATTGAACTAATCAAAATAAAACTATAAAAGCTTCTAGTATGCACATGAGATGTGCACGTGCAAAGGTAACAAAACTGTCTCTCCCCAAGACTTAAACTAAACTATAAAGCATATGATAAAGAAATTAAAATCAGATAGAAATAAGGGGAGAGTTTACCCAACGCTCAGCTAGTGAGCATACCAGAAGATGCGTGAAAAACCGAAGCAGGCCCGCCATACGAAGAATCGCAACCCCGCCAATGCGATTTGCCATGAATACCTGCAGGGGTGAGCTCTGCAAAAATAAAAGAAAAATATACAAAAAGAAATGCTAAAAGCAAAATAGACATGAAAATAAAAGCACAGAAAATGAAAGATAAGTACTAGGGTTATTGTCATCGCAGCACGACTTATTAAATTCTATACAGTTCTAGCTAATTGGCCTATGAAAAGAAAAATGCACAGATAACTTGCCTAATATCCGTTGTGGTAACGGGTACTGATACGGTGATAATACAGTTACCCCTCTGCCTAAATAATCATACCTGCTCCTCGCAGGCAGAGGAAATAGGAAGTAGGATGAGGAGGAGGCATGTTCCTCACTCATCTCACCACAAAACAAATCCTTGCCTAGAAAGGTTTCGTCCACCACAAGTTCGCTGGGGGAGAAGGTGATGGCAGGGGCTTCCACTGTGAAGGAGGTAGGAACCTCCTCGCACAAGTGGATACACTCGTCGACAGCCTGAGCGCAAGGCTCAACGTCAACCCAACTTACCCGTGGAGATTCAACCTGCACAGGCTCAAATAAGGAAGGGGGGGTCAAGAAATAAATTAGACGAAGAACATAAGAAATAATCAGGGGAGTGATCCGGTTTCACACGCCAAAGGCTGAGGCAGAAAGATATCGTCAGCAATGTTGACAATGCTACAAGGATCGGTCGGATCCATAGAGGCCTCCACCAAGACTTGGACTTCCTCCTTTGGTATCGAGGGAGAATCCTCGACACCAGGAAGGTTGTCCTCCTCCATGGGAGTGGAAACAATCCATGTATCACAAGCCTCAACTTGTGTTGCATCGTCGAAAATGTCGTCAGAGACAACTGAAGTAGAATGCACAAAAGGCGGAAGAACTTTGCTTGGATAAAAGTCAAGCACAAGTTCCTCACAAAGAATCGGCTCCACGCTTGGAGATGTATGCACAGGAGAGATGGGCTCAACCACGTCGAAGCCTAGATCAGCCACACATCTGGTGGTTGTGTCCACATCATTTCCTTCAACAAATGAAGGTGACAGGGACACATAACCAGATGATGAAGGTGTGCCACCGAGGTTAGGAGTCGGGATGATCCGGATGTCCGGCTCATCATCCTCTTCCATAACACGGAGGTACTCGGCACAATCCTTCAGGACATGATCTGTTCTACGATAATACAAACACTTTCTCCCATTACTCTGCTATCCTTGTGTGGCCGGAGAGGAATAAGAGAACGGTGTATGTGGTGAGGACGATTGACCATAAGCTCGGGGCATAGTGTTTGAAGGGTTGTTCGAATACATCATCTCATGTATTGTGCGCTGAGGCTTATGCTCAATATCTCTTGTAGGGCAGTCATGACTAGCGTGGGAAAGCCTTCCACCCGAATGACATTGGGCATACAAATATCCCCATATGGTGTCGAAATAGCAGATTCAAAATAAATTGTGCAAATTACTAAATCCAACAATATATTACTACAATTGCCTAAACAAACAAGAAAAGGCAGGCGAAATAGAAATAGAACAAAACAGAAGCGATTTACAAAGGAAAAGGAAAGCAATCTCACGTCTCCCTCTCGAGAAACTCACACGACTGTGTTCCCCGGCAACGGCGCCAAAAACTTGATGCTAAAGATCACGATACTGAACCGATCGCACAAGTAATATAAAATGGGCGAGTTTTCCAAAGTATCGATCTCTTAACGAACACAGTAAGGTGGAGTTAATTTCGAGGAGAACTTGAGATTGAAGTCCTAAAGTCGGAGTTAACTAAGGACGGTTTTGATATTTGCGAAAAAAGGAAAAAAGGCTAACAACTACTCCTATGCAACGCTGCTATGCGATGCTTCGCCAGGCGGGATGGAAGACTAGTCGGGCCGCTATGCATCGAATCGCTGGGCGGATGCACGAGTAGACTTGCAGATGAGGTGGTTAGAATGGCGGAATGAGCGTCGTGAGCACCTCTTCGCTATGCACGCCACTAGCAATTGCTAGTGCGGCAAAGGTGGATGGTGGTGGATGGAATATGGCGCACCTCAAGCAAATATAACGAAAATACAAATCAAAAGGGCAAGATTTAATATAAACGTTTTACAACTAAGCGCACATGATCTATAAATAAAGTTTACAACAACACATAAACAACAATAAAGGAAGAACAAGGCAAGAGATCGACCGAATCCAAAGTCTTGCTTAGGATTTACGATTGGAATTGTCGGGTTGTCAATCCACGTCCAAGCTCGGTCCTCAACTACGTCCGGGGGAGAGAAGGGTTGTCACCACCTTCCAATGGCTCGTCTTCTTCATGTCACGATAGCGGATGAAAGTTGCAAGCTTCCCTTTGCTTGATGGCTATGGCGTTGAAGCTTGAAATGAGCGCAAGAGATGATGGAGGAGGCCGAGAGGAAGGTCCGGCTTGGATTTGGTGGTGAAAGCATGCCCGGAGTACCTCCCTAGGGTGGAGATTGAAGGAGGACGACGGAATCCCTCCTCGGAGATGAAAACGGTGGAGGAAAAATGTGCTCTTTAGAATTAGGGCGGCACATGCATATTTATAGAAAGCAGAATTGAACAATGCGCACGATCACGGGCGCACGAACAGTGGTTGTGCGCACTATGTCCAGTGATCGTGCACACTAGTATGACATATTAGGAAGAAGAACTGGGATAACGTGCACGAGCAGTGGCGCACGACCAGTGGTCATGAGCACTATGTCCAATGGTCGTGCGATTACCCCTGACAGGACTACAGGAAAAGAGGAATCAATGCACACGATCAGTACCACGCGACCGGTGGTCATGCGCACTATGTCCAGTGGTTGTGCGATTACCCAAGGCAGATTTTGGAAATCAGGGTACATTGCGCACAATCATCGGCGCACAACTAGTGGTCGTGCGCACTATATCTGATGATCGTGCGCAGTATTCCTGCTTCCAAACGTCCCCGGAACACGCACATGACCCCTCAACCCAGCACTGATATGTGCAGACATTCCATACGAGCACAATAAGGAGTACAAACAATAAAAGTATAAAATTACACAACCACGGGCCAAAGTGTGCACTTCCTATGGAAATATAGACAAGATGAAATATGAACTATATAGAACAAAAAGTGAATTGCAAACGCGTGAAAACTAGCCCAGATGAGTACGAAAAACCCTATATAAATCAGACTCATCAACGCACCCCTCGAGAGAAGCAAACGTCCAAATCTCCCGGATTGGAGTAAAATCCAATAGTGGTGTTCACCGCGTAAAGCGAGCTTTAGGCTTCCGATTTAGACGAGAGTCGGTCGGACTTTCCCAAACTCAGTTGGGCATGACTTCAAGAGAAGCATGTTCAAGATTTAGGAACCTCCACGGTCAAGGACCTTTACCCTATTAAACTTAGGATTATGTATCAATTTTTTAATCAACTCTTGCCGAGGTGATTCTTGATCGAGTGCATTTCTATTTCATTGTTCCAACCCTTCAGTGTAATTGTTTCTTTTATGTTCTCTTTATTTTTAGTGCAATCAAAACTCTTTTTATTTCCTTTCTTTAAGCGTGTTTAATTTTCCCATTAACCCTTAACCACAAAAAGATTTTTCTGCACCACCTCCACCTCTTCAGAATTTTCCAAAGCCTCCAAGATTCGAGGAGTTACTTTCTAAATATATCACCATAAATGACGCTACTATAAAAACCTTAACTGTGTCCATAAAAAGTCTAGAAAATGAAGTAGGACAAATCGCAAAACTAATTTCTGAGCGACCCGTAGGGTCTCTTCCTTCCAATACTGAGCACAACCCAAGAGAGCAGGCAAAAGCTTTAACTCTTCGGAGTGGGAAGCAAGTTACCGATATCATAAGTGAAGAGCCCGAGGCAAGCTCCGCTCCCGTTTCAAAAATTCCACCCTCTGCTGAAGAAGAAGTTATCACCCCCGTTTTAGAAAAAGATCTCACTCCACCACCCATCTTTAAAAATAATCCAGCCCCGCCATACCCTTCCAAACTTAATAAGCAATGTCAGGATGATCAATACTCCCGCTTCTTTGAAATGTTTAAACAAATTCACATAAATATGCCCTTCCACGCAGTAATATCCCAGATGTCGAAGTATGCTAAGTATCTTAAGGACCTCCTGAACAACAAGAAGAAATTAGAAAACCTTTTTCATGTCACATTTAACGCAGAGTGCTCTGCGGTCTTGACAAACGATTTACCGAAGAAGATCAGTGACCCGGGTAGTTTTTCTATTCCGTGTGTCTTTGGTAATCTTTTTGTCAAGCACATATTAATCGACTTAGGTGCGATTATTAACCTGATGCCTCTCTTGTTGTTTAAGAAGTTAGGAATTGGTAACCTCAACCTCACACGCATGAGTATCCAGCTAGCTGATAGATCCATCAAGTACCTGTTAGGGATAGTAGACGATGTCTTAGTTAAAGTTGACAAGTTCATCTTCCCGGTGGACTTCGTCATATTGGACATCAAAGAAGACGTCGAGGTTCCCCTGTCCTTGGCCGACCCTTCCTTGCCACCTGCCGAGCCATCATTGACGTAAGCAATGGCAAGCTCTTCCTTCGCATAGGCGACGATGAAGTAACTTTGTCTATCACCCCCTCAATGAAGAACACCCTAGCAAATGATGACTCCTACTTTTTCATAGATGTCGTAAGTGATGGATCCTCTTATCGCCTCTCTGAATTTGAAAAAGAATTTTCTGATTTTTGTTCTTCCTCTACTCTTCCAACTGAATCGCTACACCTAAGTGAAGAATCCTCCTATAACCTCTCTGAATTTGAAAAAGAATTTTCTGATTTTTGTTTCTCCTTTACTTTTCCAACTAAATCGCTAGAAGAAGCTGCCAAGACCACTGCTTGTAACCTCCCAAATCGCACTAGGCCCCTCGTGTGTGTTTTTGAGTCAGGAGAGCTGACTTGGGTTCAGGGGAAGTGCTGACAACTGGGCAACACGTGTGAAAAAGGAGGAGAAATCATTCAAGCATAGGACACGGGTAGAAACACGTGCGTGTCCCTACCCATGTGGGAGTGGCAGCTCTCAAGCCGATGACTCGAGTATGTCCAGAGAAGCACACGGGTAGTGACATGCGCGTGTCCCTACCCGTGTGTCGTTGTGTCGAGTTGAGCTTGACGAGGCGTGTCGAGATTGACGAGGTGTGTCGACATCGTATGACACGGGTAGCGAAATAGGCATGTCTCTACCCGTGTGTGTCGAGTTAAACTCGACAGAGCGTATCTAGATCGACGAACTACATGTCGAGATCAACAAATTGTATGACACGGGTAGAGACACGGTTGTGTCCCTACACGTGTGTCATTGTGTCGAGTTGAGTTCGTCGAAAGGCATACAAAGAAGGACACGGCCGGGGAACACAGCCGTGTCATGTGAACACGGGTCGGGACACGGGCGGTTCCCTACCCATGTCGAGTGTTGAACCGACGCTGAAATCGTCGTTGACGCTTCGCCCGAAGCAGGATATGGGTAAGGATACGGGCGTGTCCCTACCCGTGTCAATTTTCATATATAAAGGGAAGTGAAAACCCTAGCCGTTTCCATGATCATTTTATCCCCTATTTCGTGAGAGAAACTTCTGTAGAGAAGGAAACTGCTGGAGAATGTCTTGGAGGAGAAGATCCGCCGTCGCCGTGAAGTAGAAGATGCCGCCAAGAAGAGTTACACGATCCATGGCCGGAAATAGTGGAAACGGCGGAAATGAGGTGAGTTTCCTCCTCTCTCCCTTGGTGCTAGATCTGTATTTATCTAGGCGAGATGTCGACTCAAAAGAGTCTAGACTTGCGAGATTGTGATTTCTCTAGGAAGAGGCCGTCGTAGGGCTTGTGCTCTAAGGCTAGTTGTGTCTTCAACCTCTCCAACCTTCTATGTGAAGATGGGGGATGGTTAAGTGAAGAGTAAAGACCTCATGAGGGTGAATAAGGTAGGAGGAAATTTTGGAGTGATTTTGGAAGATCGAATTGGAGAGGAAGATGAACCGATGTCGTTCATTCCTCTTTACGAAGCGTGCAGAATCTGTATTCTGCGCGCAGTGATCTTCCTGTCCATTTTCATGTAGGATGTGTCCAGATATGGGCCTTCGACTAAACACAAAAGTTGAAGCCCTTGAAAATACCTTTCCAACGAGTGGTTGCACGTCTTCATGCGAAGTATGTAGCCATAGATAAGTCCGAACAAACATGACGTATGATAAATCCTGCATGCAGAAATTGTGTTCTGTACGCGGCGTACTTCAAGGCTGATTTCAAATAGGATACACTCAAATCTGTATTGTGTGCTGAATATGAAAGTTGTAACCCATGGAAAGAACTTTCCATCGAGGGGTTACACGTCTTCACCAGATTCCAGTAGCTTTGGAAATCTCCAGTCGAAATTGTTGTCCAGATTTATTCTGCACTTAAATTCTGGGGTTTATATAATATGAATTTGAATTCGGTGGAATCGATGTTGCTAATTAACTTTAGATTTTGATGAACTATTTTATGCTGACCACCGTAGTGCTATGAATGATAAATCTTGTTAATTAGATTTCATAAAACTGAATTGTGGAGCAAGTTTTATTGCATGATATGACTTGCTAAAATTGATAGATTATTATAAATGCGCACCATGTTTATAATATGATGAATGAAATGACTAGATACAAATTGGTAGATTATTATTAATGCGCATCATGTTTGTAATATGTTGAAACCATTTCGAATGACAAATAGAAGGATAAACAATGGACATGAGTATGTGTGATGGTTAGAATGAAATATAGTAGTCCAATACTTAGAGCGTAGTCTCCCTACGGGTAGTATTGTGGATGGATGTAAGTGCGGTGTTGACTGTCACTAGTTTTGTTTGAGTTATGATGAGGTATAGATGGATGGTTGGGATGTACCCTCGTGCTTACTTCTGAGGCCCCTTCCATTCCATGGTGTCGTGACATTTGCATGCAGTGTGAATCGACATGTGGTGTCGTAATCCTGGGTTAAGGATAGTGTGGTAGGTCTACAGGCTCGCCGATCATCACACCAACGGGAGTTGAAACTGAGACTTTTGGCGGTTGGGCTGTTTCCTCGGTGTTCACATCCCGAGGCCCCTTCCGTGCCAAGTGAACGGTTGGGCTGTGTCCTCGTGCCTTCTTCCGAGCCCCCTTCCGGGTCACACCAGGCCAGTTCAGGCTGTGTTCTCGATGCACATTTACCCTAGACCCCGCTGGTCCATAGTACGCATGGGCTTCGCTATTGTGTTCTTAGAGTTGAGGCGTATGGAGGCATAGGTGATGTAGTGTGGATACCCGCCTAGTAGTAGAGATGCCGGCTCTACTGTCACCGCCTGGCCACGGCGGCTGATGCCTGAGAGGTTAGCTAACTGCTCGAATAGTGAGAACTATAGTCTGTGTCGACATAACAATTACATGTGTGTGATCATTGGTGAGTCATTGCATAGCATACATACCATTACATAACATTGCACAAATAAGACCCTCATCGTATAAGTTTGTATGGGCACTCTTATACAATGAGTTACTTTTATGTAACCTGATCCTTAACTTATAAGCTTGTATGGGCATCCTTGTAAGTTAAGTTACTTTCCTGCTGTAGATACTTGTACTTGATAGTTTATTATTGTTTATGTAGAACTGCTAGAATATAATGGTATTAATCTTATTATACCATCACCACCTGCTTGTGCTTGTTACAGTATTTATTATACTTTTACCCTTGTTCCTTCTCCGCCCGGTGCCGAGGAGTCGCCGGCGGAGCGGATGTGAAGCCACTTAGTCTTTTCGACTAACGGTTGCTACGTCTTCCTTTTTAGGAGGTCACCCCATAGTAGAGCAGCCGCAGACTTTGCAGCAGGACAGTCAGGCCAGGACGACAGGGCCTGATGTGACGGTGTTGTTTCTACCGTCGGTTACGGATGTGAGTGTTGTGAGATTTTGATGTAGCCAGTTTGGGCATTTTTATAGCTGTACTCTGATATTGTAGAAGCATGTTTTGCCTTATCTTATTTGATGCATTTGGTCATATATACTTAGTGTGGATTTGACTTCTCTTTTATATATTGGTTGGGTTGGCATATTTATATTGATATTGGTTGTAGCCGGCGAAATAGGCGTCTTGTGGTACAGGTTAGCCCGAGTGCTAATGCTACCGCAAGGTGGCTGTTCTTGGCATAAGACCCCCCCTTCGTGCCGTGTTTTTGGATCCGGGAGGGGGGTTCTTACAAATTGTATCAATTTTCCACGTTCCTCAACTAAATAATTAATTCAACAATGGTACCACCCCCGTTCGATTAGTCATTTTGCGGATAAACTTACTTAGCGGAAGCAGTGGTGTGCCCATATGTAATTCACACTAAGTTTGTCCAACTTTGACACTACGATTAACCAACATGACCTTAGGTACGTACCTTTATACGTTGATCTCCAAAATTTTGGACGACCCTAGGTATGTAAACCAAATATATAAAGTCTTGTGAGATCCCCTAGGGCAAGCACTTATGTTTATAGCGGATATTGATTCTGGCGGAGATAATAGACATGACAGATTCCCTAGGGCTACCACTTTTATTTATAGCAGACTCAAGCTTGGTGGAGATAATGGATAAGGTAAAGTGGTTGGAAGCGTGTCTTTTGGGTGTTCAGACAAGCGTTAAGAGATTCGCTAAAGGAGTAATTGAAGCATGACCCAACTCCAGGACGAGGACTATGAGGAAGAAACTAAGAATTCATCCTTAGTCTACCTAAGAGGAATCTGGCTTGAGCCTTCACAATTCTGACACTTAGGCATAATGGTTAGTGAGAAACTGGCCTACACTATATTCGATACCGGTGCCACACACTCGTTTGTGTGGCGGACTTCGTTAAAAACCTAGAAGGAGTGCAATACTTCACTGGTATTGCTCGAAGAGTACGCCTACCGGACAGCTCTGAGATGATTGCAATCGCTAAGTTCGAGTTCGAGATATTTATTGAAGGAAAGGCCTTTGATACGCCTGCCACGGTCTTGAGAATGCCGGAGTTTGACATCATTCTGGGCATGGCGTGATTGGACTGGCACTTCACAAGGATCGAATGCGCGAAAAAGTGAATCTATTTGAGACATGGAGACACAGACGTCACCTTCCAAGGTATTAGCTTCGCACCTCGTATGCTGTTATATTCGGTTCAGGTTGTAAAAGCCCATATGAAGCGGGATGAAGTCTTCATGATCTGTTTCGAGTTGAAGGCGATGACATTGGATATGAAAGACGTACGGGTAGTGCTGGATTTCCCCGAGGTATTTCCGGAGAAACTGTCAGGATTACCCCAGCACAGAGAGGTCGACTTCCAGAGTAATCTAGTACCTGGTGCCAAGCCTGTATACAATGCACCTTACCGAATGGCCCGGAAGGAACTCGTAGAGTTTAGAGTTCAACTGCAATAACTGGTGGAATCAGGGTTCGTTCTCCCCAGTTCGTCACCCTGGGGAGCCCCTATTTGTGCATAGATTATCGGGAACTCAATCGGCTGACGGTGCAGAACACTTATCCGCTACCTCAGATCGATGAGTTATTCTATCAACTAGTGGGACCGCATTGGTTTTCTACACTTGACTTGCGTACAGGGTATTATCAGTTGAGAATACAAGAAGGGGACATCCAGAAAACGGCCTTTAGTTCAAGATATGGGTTGTACTAGTTCACTGTAATGCCGTTTGGGCTCACAAATGCCCCTTCGGCCTTCATGAGCCTTATGAACAAGGTGTTTGAACCTTATTTGGATATCTTCGTCATTGTTTTCATCGATGACATCTTGGTCTACTCAAAGACGGAGGTGGAGCATGTTGAGCACTTGACCTTGGTATTGAAGAAATTGAAGGAGCACGCCTTGTACGCCAAATTCAGCAAGTGCGAATTCTGGCTTAAGGAGGTTGCTTTCTTGGGTCACATGATCAGTGGAGCTGGGCTAGCGTTGGATCCAGCCAAGGTGCGTGCCGTGAAGGAGTGGTCCCCCTTGAAGTCGGTGGCCGATGTGCGGAGCTTCCTTGGGCTTGCCGGGTACTACCGCAAGTTCGTAAAAAGGATTTTAATAGATTGCTCTTACTCTTACTTCATTGACGAAGAAAGGTGTGCCATTTGAGTGGACATCCCAGTGCAAAATGGCATTCCAAGAACTGAAGGATAGACTTACCTCCGCCCCCATCCTAGCACTTCCGTCTAGGAAAGAAGGATTTCAAGTCTACACTGACGCTTCATATCAATGGATGGGAGAGGTATTGATGCAGCACAGACAAGTGATTGCCTATGCTTCAAGACAACTGAAGAAACATGAAATCAATCACCCGGTTCACAATATGGAGAATGGAGCAGTGGTGTTCGCCTTGAAGGTGTGGAGTCATTATCTATATGCTGTCCACTGCGAGATATTTTCAGACCATAAAAATTTGAAGTACTTCCATACTCAGAAGGAGTTGAACTTGAGACAACGGCGGTGGTTAGAATTTCTATGCACTATGAGTTCACCATGAACTACCACCCCGGAAAGGCACACTCGGTGGCCGATGCATTGAGTAGGAAGGTACCACGATCTATTCCAGAGTCTCGGTTGATGAGTATGGAGTTTGCTCGGATGATTGAGAAGATGGATATTACATTGATATTTAAGGCTCCTTCGGAGAGTATACGGAGTACTTGGCAAGCATGGGCATAGTTTGTGATATCCAGGACTGATTCGGAGTGGATCAAGGTATGGATGCGTATCTGGCCTCGGCAATCAAGTCAATCGAAGATGGGACTATGGATGAGTATATGCTAAAAGACGACCTTGTTTATTTTCGTGGCCGGCTCTACATTCCAAAGGGTGGTAAAATCCGGTAGGATATCTCGAGAGAGGCTCCTTGCGGTCAATATTCAGTGCACCCGGGCATTGCTAAGATGTACGCCGGCTTACGGAAGACCATGTGTTGGCCGGGAATGAAAAAGGATGTCCGATATTTTGTTACACATTGCGAAGCTTGTCAAAGGGTGAAGTCAGAATGCAAGAATCCCGGTGGTTTGCTACAATTGTTGCCCATCCCCAAGTGGAAGTTTGAGGATATCTCCATGTTCTTTGTCCATGGGTTACCTCGCTCGCGCTTAGGAAATGATTCAGTGTGGGTGATAGTTGATCGCCTGATGAAAGTAGCTCGGTTTATCCCAATGAAGAAAGAAGCTCATGTGGATGTCTTAGTACGCCTCTTTGTAGAGCAATTCGGACGGTATCATGGCGTTCCTAAGACGATCGTGTCTGATCGTGATGGTTAGTTTACCTCCAAGGAGTGGAAAGCGGTATAGGCGTATTTGGGCTCACGCCTTACCTTCAGCACCGCGTTTCATCCTCAGACGGACGGGCAATCTGAAAGGACCATTCGGACATTAGAAGATTTGTTGAGATTATGTGTGTTGGATAGAGAAGAGCCGTGGGAAAGACTCTTACCATTGGTAGAATTCTCCTACAACAATAGCCACCAGGCTAGTATCGGCATGGCTCCACACGAAGATCTTTATGGAAGAAGGTGTAGAATGTAACACCCCCATCCGTCGTATGGTATATAGTAGAAGGTCCAGCTGGAACCCGACACTATATACCACAGACAGTTGGAAGGGTTACGTATGAATAACTGAACTATCCAATTAAGACTACTCGTCCTAACACAGAGCATTCTAATGGAAGCTTTTAAACAGTTGAAAGAACCCAAACTTGTATCCAAATAACATGAATGTCCAACACCACTACAACTGGAATGAAAATAAATACACAGAAAGCTACACGACCTCATGGCCTTACAGAGGTTCACTTATTTAAATAATGTTTTCCATACATCGGCTAGCAGGCCGGCCACACATGACAAAATAAAGTACAACTATTCGCTTTGGCCTTCTAGGGCCAGCACAACAACATGTGATCCAGCCTGCTATTTGGTACTCGTCTCCGCAGCACCTGCAAGCAACATTTCACCACACGGTGTCAAACAAAGCAACGCTCAGCCAAAAGTCGACCAAATTATAACGACCCCACCCCTAACTCGGGACGACGGTGCTCCTTCCCTGCAATTCATTAGCCCATCTAAAATAATATAGTACAAACATGCTAGCCACAGGTGTAGGCTCGCACGGCCAAACACCCCATGCACTCAGGGCACATTATCGGTGAATCCTGACACTTCAGCATCTTCACCACCACCCCCGGAGGGCAACAACGTGAGCATTTTAGCCTTTCTGACCACTGTCTAAGGCTCCCAACTATGCCAACGGCCAGTCCCCTTTTCGGGTCTCTCGCACCGAACCACAAAGCCCAGGTCTAATTCCATTTGCCCATTGCTCACAATGCATAGTACTGATGCATGTAAATCATCAAGAGCACCAGTCGCACAAGTAATAAAGTTTGGGAATAAATCCCCGAGTGTCGGTCTCTTGAGGAATGCAATTAGCATGGAGCGGCAACAGTTCAGAAAATATTGTTATGAGGGTTATACTTAGAAAAAGAGTAAAAAGGGACTGGAGAGATTGTGGTTGTTTGATCTAATAAACTAAGTAAAGCTATGTGGGTCGAAGGCACCGCTTCGCAAGGTGAGGTGAGTGTATCGGCCGCGATGCCGAACTTCGGTTGGGCGAGTGGCTGGAAAGCTACTGGCTGGAAGTATTCTTGTGCGGAGTGCAATCGGGTGAAACACGGGTATGGAGTTGTTGTGGAGTGGGTGAGGCGCATTCACACACACAACTACAAGCATAAGTAAACTACATACATCCCATTAGACATACAATAGAACTTGTAGTTCATTACAATGTTGTATCATTCCATACAACAGAGGAAGGGGAAGAGGAGTAAACCAAAAGAGAGTCAAGATCCACCGCAGGTCGTGGCCGGAATAGCGACTTTTCAATCCGCTTCGGGGCTCAGTCCGAGGAGGCTTCTGGTACCAACGAGCTGTCACCTCGAAGGCCTTTGAGTCCGTTTTCTAGGTTGTCTTCTTCTCCAACTCCAGTGGAAAGCTTGGAGTTGAGGTCATTAATGGCCGGGAGCTTCGCCGGAGAGTTTGGAAAGCTTCGGAATAGCCGGCTATGGACTCCCAATGAAGGTGGAGGTGATGGAGCAGCTGGAGAAGTAAAATGGCGCTTCCCTTGCAATCCCCGATAGCAGAAAAGACGGGTGTTGACCTAAATCGCGGAGCAGGCCCTTAAATACGGAGGCAGCAAAAGTAGAGCACACGATCAGTGGCGCACGACCAGTGGTCGTGCGCACTGTAGGTCGATGATCGTGCGTCATTTCCAATTAAACCTGTAACCTGGATAGAAACATCAGCATAAATGTGCACGATCAGTGGCGTACGACCGGTGGTCGTGCACACTGAATCCACTGATCATGCGATTGGCTAGAATAGATTTACAGAAAGCATGGGGTAAACGCGCACGAGCAGTGGCGCACGACCAGTGGTCGTGCGCACTACGGCCAGTGCTCGTGCGCACTACGGCCAGTGCTCGTGCGATTACCCAGGCAGAATTAGTAAAAATGAGAATGTAATGCGCACGATCGGTGGTGCACGACCAGTGGTCGTGCACAGTAAGTCCAGTGGTCGTGCGCAGTGTTCCTGTATCGTTGGGGTCTCCCGAGCAGTTCCGGAGCACGCACACGAACCCTGCACCAGCAGAAGAGGCAGATAGGCCACCCAAAAGTGCACACCACATTCCCAAGACATGGCTAAAGAACAACAAAAACACATAAACAAATAAAGCACACAGAAACGGGCCTAAAGTGCACTTAATCATGAAATAGGCACGTAAACAAATATAAGCAGTTATGGCTCTCAAGTGCAGTGGTAAGATGATAAAACTGTCCCAGATGAGTCCAAAAATCAGTGTAAAATTTGAACTCATCACACCCCGAGACTTAACAATTTGCACGTCCCGAGCAAATCATCTCTCCGTGGACTAGAAAATAGCTAGCTAGCTCAAAAATTTTAAAAAAAAAGTAAGACGAGAAATCAAATACATCATGGGCATAGAAGATATAATAGAAAAACTTTTTAATTATACTACGTAGTTTAAACTATTTGACAGACGTAAATAAATATTGTATTTGCTCAAAATTAGAATTATGGAGAATCTTGCGATCATGTGTAGGAAGAAAGTAGGCAGGACACTAAGTTGAGCATTGCCAGAGATCGGAGCTCGTGATCACCTACAAAGATATCCATCAATGTCAGGGACCATACGCTTCCATGTTCACACTCTCTCCACGGCGCGGGTGAGACTCAAGCATGAATCAGTAGGACTTGTAGGAGAGAATGGGGCTTAGGCTAAGGTTTGGTAGTCAATGATAAACATGAAGGCTACACGCAACCAAAGTGAGCGAACAAAAACCTAAACCAATACAGCCACTTAGAAATGTACGTGTAACACACCCCCAGACTTAACTTGAAAACCAGGCGTGTACACGGCCTAACCCGACCAAAATCAATAAATAGGATGGGGATAGAATTCTCAAAGCAATTCTTTCAGATTTTTCTTTTTCTTTTTCGCTTTTCTTCTTTTTCTTTTCTTCGTTTGCAATCCCCAAACGTAGCAATCAAAAAGTTTACGAATTTAGCATCACATTACACGATTTCCACATATCACAACATCAGCAAAATAGTAAATACAAACAAGCTCAAGCATTTGATTGCGATGGTGGGTTTAACTTCCGGCCTTGGTGAATATGAGTTGAGCTGGATCAAAGAAGGGGTAGGCACAAATTTGGCATGCAATGGTTAATGGGTAGGAAAGGCTAAACAAGGCTCAAACTAGCCAAAATGAGGGCCTACGTCATGCTCACGCTTAACTAACCGGGCACCAATGCTTTAAGAGTAGCTTAGGGCAAGTTCTTAGCCCCTGAGAAAGATGATCCTTCCTCCCGACTCGAGCAATACGAGTCTAGTGGCAGCAACACACATTCCTACATTATCGTTCGATTACTCCAGATTCAGATTTTGAGTAGTACGAATAATATTTACATCTGCAGAAAAATATAAATCTACGAGCAAAAAGAAAAATTAAATCTATACTAGTTCTACACAAACCATGAGTACTCGATTAGGAGCACTGCATGAGTTTCGAACTACTCTATCCTGAAATCCGAAGCCAGCACCACTATTTTAAAGTTTACACAAAAACAATAAATTTGACTCGAGCTGTGCGCGTGGATAAGAGCGCACTCGTGTGGGTAATTCAGTGTGTGCGACAGAGATCATGAAATAACTAAACAAGAGACTGGTATGCAACAAAATGTGTTGTGTAGTGACCACAGGAATGTTCTCCCCCCCAGACTTAAATTTGACAACTAGTAAAAATAAACATTCCAAATGGGAAAAATAGCTAGGGTAGGAAGTACCTATGCTCAAAATTTAGCATACCCGTCGTGCAACGAGGTGTCCAAGTGCGGCCAAGTTACCGCGCCGCAAAAATTCTTGCACCTACGATTGAAATATGCACGCCAAACAAAATATGGACACAAATATATATATATATATATAAAGAACTCAAAGCACAGCACAGGACCAAATGGTCCAACTTGGGTTGTCTCCCGAAAGCCCTTTTGTTTACCGTCCTTAAGGTGGACCAAATACCTGTATTAGCAGTTCATATAGTATATATAAAAAAACATTTGGCTCCCAGATGGGCACCCACAAAAAATATAGTTGTCTCATTGCATGGAAAATAAAAAAAATAGAATGCGTGGTAGACTAGCTCTGTGGTGAGCTCCACTCACTCCCCCTCCTTATCGCTGTCGTGAATCTCGATGGGAGACGGACGAGGAACAGGCGCTGATGGAGCGACACGAGTGGGTGGTGGTCGAATGTTCAACCCGCCTCTCACTGCTTGCTGATAAATAAAGTCCTACATCCAAAACTGTGAAGCTTCCAGATCAGAAAGGCTCTCATGCAAATATGGGACGCCCCGCTCCTGAGCTGGGCTAAACTGGTGGCTAGATTGCCCCTCATGCTTTACTGGAGGCCTCAATTGCTGCTGACTCTAATGCATTGGCACTCCCGCACTGCGCCTACCCATAGCAGAAGATTCACCTGGCTCTCCTTCATCTTCCTCTTCCTCTTCATCTCTACCAGGAGGCGCATCACTAGGCATGCGGACGATAAACGTCCGGCCACCTTTTCTCCCAACCACACGAAGCAAATGACAACTCAACAGGATGGCCCTGGAGATCATTTAAGGGGCAGTGACCTGCACCATCGGAGGTAGCTGGCACCAAACTCCCAAAATTTTAGCGATGCGGGTAATGTAGTAAGCATCCCCGATCGCACCCGCGAAGCCATAAGTGGCTTCGTGGTGGAAGAAATAGGCCAGCATGTACCCCAGATGAATGGGGTATTGCTGCTACATACTAAATAGTGAAATCAAATCCTGCCACCCCACCACATTCTTGCTCAGGGCCCATGCGGTGAGTGAGTGACTAAGCAAATGCTGCATAAACCTTAGAGCGGGGAAAACAATCTTCGTTGATTTTGCACGACGGGCAACGTACTCCTCATTCCCTCCGGTCAGAGAACGCGAAGCGGCACGCAGAGTCACACCCTCTAAAAAATCAAAGCATAACTCGAGGAAGTTAATCTAAGATGCCTCCGCCTCGGTATAGACGCCTGCATGAATGGAAAGCTCCGGCAATGTGACAATGATGACATTTCCCATCATCCGGAAGGAACCAGTGGGGAAATAGCGGTTGTCCACCGTTGTCTCCCAGGTGAATGTGGAAAGGAACTCCAACGTCAGTTCCCGGTATCCAAGCTCGTCGCACTCGAACAATATGTTCCAAAAATCGAAGGAGTAGAGAATGAGCACGGCCTCTGCTAACGCACATCATCCCCAATTGAACGCAACTCGTTCTAGTCAACAAGCCGCTGAGAGAGGAAGGGCTAGTACTTCAAGGAATTGTAGCATTTAGTATGCTCTGCCTTTGAGAAGGTTCCCATTCTCCCCAAGATCTGAGCAGGGGTTGCTGAAGCATGGTCGGAGCGTTGGTAGGCCTTTACTACGTGGCGCCGTCCAGGCTCCATTACAGCACAGGGAGGAAGAGAGATCTGAGAATGCGGGAGCCTACCAGAGGAGAGAGAGACGGACCACTGGAGAGTAATTAAAACAGGATGAGCGACGTCAATGCACGTGCAGCGGACCAAGCGAGAGATTAGGGCGCACGCACAGTGGACGACCGATTGAAATTTAAAGAAACTGGCCGGCACACGACCACTGGTCGTGCGCTGATAAGTAGTGCACACGACCAGTGGTCGTGCGCAGTGAAATTTTTCACATGCCCAGTTTTTCAGTCATTTTCACACTGCTGACCACGTGGTGCAACAGAGAGTTCATCACGCAGCTGGGCTACCACACCCATATAATTAAATACAAACATAAATTTAAACAAAAGAAACACTACCCTAGATAACTGTTGGGTTTATTGTCTCCCAACAGGACATATTCAAAATCTGAGCATTTCCTAACTTATTGGAGAATGAAACTTTAAATGCTCAGGCAGAGGTTCATGGTCGCGTTGCGGTAGCGGGTTCTGGAACAGAGATAGAACATAAGCCCCAATACCTGTATATGTATACCTGTCGTGTGTGTCAGGCATGGGCAGAAAGTAACTTTGGAAGCTCATCGGCTCCAACTCCACCTGCATCTGGTCACTATAAGTCCTAGGCCGCATTATAGGCCCTTGCATAGATTAGACCGATTCCACGATGTGGTCCTTCATGGAAGTCGACACGAGAGCGGGGTCAAGAAATAAACTCGAAGAATAACATAAAGGAACCTCAATCTTGGGGATGGTCCCGGAGTCATCCCCCGTCGGTGGAATTGTGGGTGCTTCCCCACAGCTGACTAGGCTGATGAAAAAATGTTCTAAAGCTGCATCTGCCTCGTCCATGCCTCGGGCATCCTCATATGGGGTGAAGGTCGCAACCTCGGCCACGTAGTCGTCCTCCCCGACTGAATCTAACAGAATGCTGAAAACGCTAATTTCCACCAGCGAATCAACCTCAACAGCACTGTCAGAAGAAGAAAGAATGCTATGCAAAGAAGAAGGTGAAGGAACGAAGCTCGGTAGGACGTTGAGCGCTGGCTCTTCGCAACTAATAGATTCTATGCTAGGTGATGTATGCACTTCAAGAGTATAAATATCCGTGTCGGAATGGGGATAAACACATATATCGGTGCACATACCTGGGATGCCTTCTCCATAACATAGAGATGGCAATGGTGCATACCTCGATACGGAAGGGATGCTGCCCAAGGTTGAAGTGGAGACAATCCGAAGATCCGGCTCGTCATCCACTTCTAGCTCAGCTAGGTAAGCGGCGCAATCCTTCAATGTACGATCCCTGCTTCGAGAAAAAAGGCACTGCTTAGCCGGCTTCGGCAGTGCAACGGGTGCTGAAGCCGAATAAACGTAGTGCGGCAATGGCTCCACGGGTCGGTAGCTAACCGGCTTATGTCTACGATATGTAGATTCCTGAATTTCCTGGGTACTATACTTCTGAGGGCATCTATCACTAGCATGAGAGATGTCTCCACAATGACGACAACGGATATTGAAATTAGCCCACATTGCAGAGATTTCAAATATAAAGGATACAACTACTTTGCATAGATTCTGCGAATAAAACTAACAATTCCATCTCACGGAATAACAAAATAAGAGAAAAGGGATCAAAACAAAACAAAATAATACAACTCTTATAACGAAATTTTCAGTCATCCGGAGTCGCTCTATCGTTGCATTCCCTGGCAACGGCGCCAAAAAATTGATGCGTGTAAATCAACAAGCGCACCGGTCGTATAAGTAATAAAGTTTGGGAATAAATCCCCGAGTGTCGGTCTCTTGAGGAATGCAATTAGCATAGAGTGCCAACAGTTCAGAAAATATTGTTATGAGGGTTATACTTAGAAAAAGAGTAAAAAAGGACTGGAGAGATTGTGGTTGTTTGATCCAATAAACTGAGTAAAGTTATGTGGGTCCAAGGCACCACTTCGCAAGGTGAGGTGAGAGTATTGGCCGCGATGCTGAACTTCGGTTGGGCGAGTGGCCGAAAAGCTAATGGGTGGAAGTGTTCTTGTGCGGAGTGCAATCGGGTGAAACACGGTTATGGAGTGGATGTGGAGTGGGCAAGGCGCATTCACACACATAACTACAAGCATAAGGAAACTACAAACATCCCATTAGACATACAATAGAACATGTAGTTCATTACAATGTTATATCTTTCCATACAACAGAGGAAGGGGAAGAGGAGTAAACCAAAAGAGAGTGAAGATCCACCGCAGGTCGTGGCCGGAATAGCGAGTTATCAATCCTCTTCCGGGCTCAGTCTGAGGAGGCTTCCTGTACCAACGAGTTGTCACCTCGAAGGCCTTTGAGTTTGTTCTCTAGGTTGTCTTCTTCTCCAACTCCAGTGGAAAGCTTGGAGTTGCGGTCGTCAATGCCCGGGAGCTTCGCCGGAGAGTTTGGAAAGCATTGGAATAGCCGGCTATGGACTCCCAATGAAGGTGGAGGTGATGGAGCAGCTGGAGAAGTAAAATGGCGCTTCCCGCGCACTCCCCGATCGCAGAAAATGACGGGCGTTGACCTAAATCGTGGAGCAGGCCCTTAAATACGAAGGAAGTAAAAGTAGAGCGCACGATTAGTGGCGGATGACCAGTGGTCTTGCGCACTGTAGGTCGATGATCGTGCGCCATTTCTAATTAAACCTGCAACTTGGATAGAAACATCAGCATATATGCGCACGATCAGTGGCGCACGACCGATGGTCGTGCACACTGAATCCACTGATCGTGTGATTGGCTAGGACAGATTTGCAGAAAGCAAGGGGTAAACACGCACGAGCAGTGGCGCACGACCAGTGGTCGTGCGCACTACGGCCAGTGCTCGTGCGATTACCCGAGCAGAATTAGGAAAAATGAGAATGTAATGCGCACGATCGGTGACGCACGACCAGTGGTCGTGCGCAGTAAGTCCAGTGGTCGTGCGCAATGTTCCTGCATCATCGGGGTCTCCCGAGCGGTTCCGGAGCATGCACAATGTTGGATCCCTAGTTGATTTGGGCTAGATTCACTATCTTAGGATGTGACCCTTCATGTATAGCCAGGGTCAAGTTTGTGTCCTAGAGTCTAGGTCGAGTCCTTAGGTTCAACTTCAGATGGACCAACTATCATCAAGACCATCAGAGACTCCAAAATTAGAAGTTTTCAAGACTAAGCCAAATGAGTTCGACGTTCGTCGAATTCAGGTCGACGAAAGGTGTTCTGCGCTCGACGATCTTGAGATAATTCTTAGTGCTAAGCTCGACGATCTTAGTTCTCTGTTCGACGAAGACTGAGTTACTTCACAGACTAAATTCAGGGTAACTCCAGATTTTTTCTAAGTATAGCTTCTAGCTTTGGTCGACTAACTAGATTCTGAGCTCGACGAACTTGGACATCAAGTTCTCAACTTCTCAGGTCGACGGTTTCAGTATTCTACTCGACGATTCCTGAATTCAGAGGATGTGTGTTGACACTTAGGGCATGTGTCGACACCAGCTTATGTCGACAGCAGAAGATTTGTATCGACACCAATATCAATCAGTCTATACCAACTTATGTCGACACAGAATATCAGTTATACAGAATATTTTGACTAAGTCCAGAACTGTTCTTTGCTCGATGTTTTGTGGTCGATGATTTGAATCCTTCTCAGTCAGAGACTTCTCAGATTCTAAGTCCTCAAACATTCTTCGGTCGACGAATTTGGATCTCAGTTCGACGAATTTCATTCTCTGGTCGACGAATGAAGATTGTCAGTTCGACGAAGATTGTAGCAGAATTGACAAAATTTCCTTGAAGACAAATTATTATTGTCGGGTCGACGAACTCATCAGCGCAGCTCGACGAACTGTGAACTCAGCTCGACGATTCCTGTTCTTCGTTTGACGATTCCAGACTAGGTCTTCCCCAGTTTCCCGTCCCTTTTCTCGGCGATGAATCCTCAGTAATTAATGCCCAATCCTCTCGGAATGTTACCGTTAGAACGCGCATTGATCATGGATTATTACATGACGTTTTTCCATGGGACATTTAGGGAAATCATTGATTTCCGCTTCCTTCCCAGGCCGTCTGCAATTACTGCTCAACATTCAAATTTCGAATATTCCTAAGTCAGTAAAAAGTCAGAAAAAAAGGATCAAGTAGTACAACACATACCAGACACACAGACAGATATTGCACAAAAGAACAATCTTACAACAATCAAAAAGTTCTTTACTACAATCTGCCCAGGCTATAGAATAATTTCATCAAGAATAAGAAGAACATTCAATCCCTATCAAGAGTCTTCTTCCTTCAATCCTACAGGACAACTTCAGAAGGACAACAAATTAATCTATCTGTCAAAGAAGTTCCTGAAGCAATCTTTGGTCCAGGCACTCAAGCTTTTGAAGACCTGTCACCCTGAAGCAGTGCTCCAGAATTCCCGTTCCCTCCAAAATCTCAGGGGGAGCAATCTGCTAACATCAATCCACAAGTCTTCTCAGTTGATATTGAGAAAGAAAAGACCTCATCACCCTCTTTTCCAACTCCTGTATAGGGTTTTAATTCCCTTCAAAATTATTCCTGGTTACAAGTCTCCTACTAAAAGACTTGAGGTTTTGGTTTTTGAGCACATGAACAAAAGCTCATTGGTGTCAGGCACCTGATCAAAAACCTGAGTGGATTCCTACCAGGGTGGTAGAAGAGTGGATGTACCAAGGTTGGCGAACCACTATAAAAGTTCTTGTGTCGTCTGGTTGCCCTTTTCTTTTGTTTTGGCTGTGTTGCTCTGTGATTAAATAGGTTGCTGTGCTTCTTTATTTTACTTACTGACTTGTTCACTTAGGATTACAACAAAAGTTGTAAAAAGTTTGTAGTGAGCACAATACTCTATTCACCCCCCTCGCTCTAGAGTATTTCAGATCTAACCTGCACTTTCAATTGGTATCTGAGGCGGGTTGGTTAAAATACTACACCTTAATAGATCAAGTGGTTGTACAGGCTAACACCTGAATCATAAAGATCTCTCTAGTTAGATCTGTTTGTTTTGATTTTGTTATTAGATTTATTTCTTCACAGACATGGCTCAAAACAAAGATTATGAAAGCATCAGACCTCCAGTATGCAATATTAACAAGTTTGCCATCTGGAAGGCAAGAATCAAATTATACATGAATTCTATTGATGAGGATATTTTTGCTTCTATCTTGACAGGAGTACCTCCAGCACCTGCAGCTTCTACAAGCACCTCTACCAACATGACTGTTGTACCTCCTCTAGAGAATAATGATGCCTACAAGAAAGCCAAAATTGCAGATGCAAAGGCAATGAATATCTTGGCTCAAACTATGTTAGATGACATATTTCAGAAGGTCACTGAGTGCACCTCATCCAAGGCCATTTGGGACACCCTCAACCAAATGGTAGCTGGTTCAGCAGATGAAAGGAAAGACAGGAGATCAAATCTCATGTCCCTGTATGAGAACTTTAAGAAGGATGAGGCTGAATCAGTGGCTGAGATGTACAACAGGTTGAGCTCAATCATCAATGAGCTCAAAACCTTGGATAAGGACATCAACCTGAGAGAGGTGAATGATAAGATCTTGATGTGCTTCACTAGCTCTTAGGATTCAAGAATCTAGCCCATCAAAGAAGCCAGAAGCCTAAATGAGATATCAACTGAATCTCTGCTAGGCAAATTAAAGTCTTATGAGCAGCTGATAAAATCAAGAAAAGCAGCAGAACAGAAGGCAACAACTCCAGTGAGAAAGGATCACAGCATAGCCTTCAAAGCATCTGAGGAAAGTGAGACCTCAACATCCAATGAGGAACTCATAAGCCTCTTTGCAAAAAGATTCTATAAGATGGCTAGAAAGGATTTTAGAATGAAATCATCCAGGCAGGATGATAAGCCCAGATTTGACAAGACACCAACCAAGGAGGTTGTGTGCTTTGGATGCAGGAAGCCTGGACATTACATCTCTGAATGTCCAGAAAATCAGTAGAAGGAGAAAAATAGAGAAAAGGACTCTAGGAGAAAACACAACAACAGACCTTCTTCCAGCAAGTATAAAAAGAAAGACAAGGGCTTTGTTGCTGAGACATGGAGTGATACTGAAGAAGAATCATCCTCTTCCAGCTCAAGTGAAGAAGAGGAAGAAGCATGATCCAAGGTGGTTTACCTTATGGCAATTGATGCCTCCAGGAGCAATTCTGGATCAGAAGGAGAATCTGAAGATGAAGCAGCCTCAGACTCAGAGGCAGATCAGGTTCTTTCAAGCTTTGATTTCAATTCTGATTTATTTAAAATTGAATTCAAAACTATGTGCCTAGATTTAATTAGTTCAGAAAAGGAAATAAAGACCCTTAGAGAAAGACTAGGAAATCTTGAATCTATCAACTCAGAAAATATTAAACTACAAGATCAACTAACCCTAGCAAATGAACAGATAATTAAATTAACATCTGATTTATGTGAGGCTAAACAACTTGGGCAATCTCTCAATGGGAGAAGTCTCAAGCTGATGGACATAACAAGCACAGTAAATGCCAGATTAAATGGAAAGCTGGGCTTGGGTCCATCATCAGGTTTACCCCCCATAATTAAGAAAAATATTCATACAACACCCATTAAATTTGTCTCTGCCAAGGGAAAAGAAAAGTTAATAAACAAACCAATGTATAAAAATAACCCAAGACCCATAGACAAGAGAAATAAAAATCATAAAACAGCTAATGAAAACAAGGTTCAGCAGCATTCGTCAAAATCAGATCGACGAAATGTGGCCAGTTCGTCGAACCCACATCGACGAACGCTGAACGCAAACTTTAGCTATAACAATTCGTCTAACTGCGATCGACGAACTTTGTATGGTTCGTCGAGCAGAGGTCGACGAACTTGGGGCATAGAAAATGACTACTGTCATTCTCTGAGCAGAGATCGAGGATCTCAACCCTATTCGTCGAACTCTGTTCGACGAACTTACAGAAATTCATCGAACCCAGAAGGACCAAACTTAAATCATTTCTCTTACAAAAATTCTAAGCCAACTAATAAACCATTTAATCCAGTAGCTGATTGGGTTATTTCACCTAAGAGATATCATCCCTTAGGTTATAAATCTCAACCTTCCTTGTCAGTTATATCCAGTTTTTCATTTCAACCAAATAAAGGACACAAGGTAACCTGGGTCAACAATAATTGAGTTTTGTTTTTCATTACAGGTACAGGTGAAGAGCTGTCCAAGGGTGAGTCAGACCTTGTACTTGGACAGTGGTTGCTCCAAGCATATGATAGGCAGCAAGGCCAATCTATCCAATTACAAGTCCAAGCTAGGACCAAAGGTGATCTTTGGTGATTCAAACGGTGGCCAGTCTGAAGGATATGGAGCAGTAAAGATTGGAACAGTTACCTTCAAGAAAGTAACATATGTAAGAGGACTCAAACATAACCTAATATCCATAAGTCAATTATGTGATGAAGGTTATCAGGTACACTTTAACTCTACCTCTTGTTCTATTATTGATAATGACAACAAAATTGTTTTAATTGGAATTAGACAAGGCAACATATATCTAGTAGATTTTATTTCTGCCAAGACTGATGTTTGTTTACTCAATATCACTAGTAACCAAAATGAGTTGTGGCATAAAAGGTTAGGACATGTAAACCTTAAGAATATAGTTAGGTTATCTAAAGACAACCTTGTTAAAGGTTTACCTTCTGACCCCTACAAGAAGGAAAACCTATGCAGGGCTTGTCAATTAGGAAAACAAACTAAAAATAGTTTCAAATCCATTAATAAAAGTGATTCACCTAGGATTTTGTATTTGCTTCATGTGGATCTATTTGGACCCATTGCAGTACAAATCCTAGGAGGGAAGTCTTACACTTTAGTGATTGTTAATGACTTCTCTAGATTCAGTTGGGTAGCCTTTCTGAGAGCTAAGTCAGATACATTCAAGGTTCTTACAGATTTTCTCAGGACCATACAGATTGAGTTCTCTACTCATGTTGCATTGATCAGAAGTGATCATGGAACAGAGTTTGAGTCTCTTCTTATGCATGAGTTATGTGAGAAGGAAGCTATCAGGCAGTGCTTCTCAGCTCTTAGAACTCCCCAACAAAATGGGGTTGCTGAATAGAAAAAGAGGACACCCATTGAATCTGCAGGTACATTATTGGCAGATGCTTACATGCCTCTGTCCTTTTGGGCAGAAGCTGTAAACACTGCTAACTATGTCCTGAATAGAAGCCTTATACATAAGATGAAAAATAAGACCCCCTATGAATTACTTAAAGGGAAGAAACCTAAAATCGCATAATTTAAAGTTTTTGGTTGTATATGCTATATTCACACTAACAACAAAAGATTCTTTAGAAAGTTTGAGGCAAAGGCTGAAGAAGGGATTTTTTTAGGATACTCCCAAGTAAGGAAGGCCTATAGGGTTTTTAATAAATCCACTCTTAAAATTGAAGAATCAGTCCATGTATCTTTTGATGAAGCTAACATGTCTTATAAGGAGAAAGAGATTTCTACCAATAGCTCTTTGCAGGTTCCATAACTGTGTGAGTCTATGGATGTATTAAACCTTACCCAAGAAGTATCAACCAATCCTTCTCCACAGGTTGCTGAAGACAGTGAAGAAGAAATTCAAGTGGAAGTGGCTGAACTTCACTCAATAGCTAATAACATTCCTCAAGAGGAATTCATTATAGATGTTGTTGTTGAACAAACTCCACCAACTGATCTTGTCACACTTAGAGATCACCCCAGATCTCAAGTGATTGGAGACATTTCAGTAGGTGTACAGACAAGGCATCAACTCAACTAAGACTTGATGCATGCATGTTTTCTCTCTCAGATTGAACCTCTCTCCATCCATGAAGATGAGCAAGATCCCCACTGGATCATTGCAATTTCAAGAGGAATTAAATCAGTTTGAGAGATGTAGAGTTTGTGATTTGGTTCCAAGACCTCATAACTACCTAGTTATTGCAACCAAATGGGTCTACAGAAACAAGCTAGATGCTCAAGGGAACATAGTGAGAAACAAGGATAGGCTTGTTGCTCAAGGCTACAGGCAAGAGGAAGGAATTGACTATGACCAAACCTTTGCCCCTATTGCAAGGTTAGAGGCCATAAGAATATTCCTTGCCTATGGAGCTCACAGGAGATTCAAAATGTTCCAAATGGATGTCAAGAGTGAATTTCTGAATAGAGTGCTTCAAGAAGATGTTTATGTAGAATAACCTCCAGGTTTTATCTCTCTAACTTATCCTTCTTTTGTATTTAAATTGCATAAAGCTCTCTATGGTTTAAAGCAAGCTCCAAGTGCTTGGTATGAGACCTTAGCAAGCTTTCTTTTAGAGCATAAATTTACAAGAGGAACCATAGATAAAACTCTTTTCACAAGACATCATAAGGACCAAATTTTGTTAGTACAAATATATGTGGATGACATCATTTTTGGGTCTACTGATCCCAAATTGTGCAAGAGGTTTGCTGACCTCATGCATTCCAAATTTGGGATGAGTAGCATGGGTGAGCTTTCCTACTTCCTTGGTCTCTAAGTGAAGCAGCTCCCTGATGGTATCTTCCTCTCCCAAGCTAAGTATGCTAAAAAGCTTGTTAAGAAGTTTGGGATGTGTGATGCTTGAGGAATGAAAACACATATCGGTACAAATGCTGTTGTGAATTCTGATGCAGTAGGGAAACCTGTAGATCAGAAGCATTATAGGGCAATTGTTGGATCCTTATTATACCTAACAGGTAGCAGGCCTGATATCATGTTTGCCACATGCCTTTGTGCTAGGTTCTAAGTGAACCCTAAGGAATCTCACCTTATTTTCTTAAAAAGAATTTTGAGATATATAAAGAGTTGTCCTAATCTAGGACTCTGGTATCCTGCAGAGTCAGAGTTTGAGTTAACTGGATACTCAGATGCTGGCTATGCTGGATGTGGAGTGGACAGGATGAGTACCTCTGGAACTTGGCAGTTCCTGGGAATGAGACTTGTCTCCTGGTTTTGGAAAAAGCAAACATCTGTGTCTACATCAACTGTAGAAGCAAAATATATGGCTGCTGGTAGCTGCTGTTCACAAATGTTATGGATACAAAACCAACTCCTAGGCTATGGTGTCAACTTAAATAATTCAACATTATTTTATGATAATACTAGTGTTATTGTTATAACACAAAATCCAGTTCACCATAGTAGGACTAAGCATATTGATATAAGACATCATTTCATTAGAGATAATGTAGACAAAAAGAAAATTAACTTAATCCATATTCCTACTGATCTATAGAGAGCAGACATTTTCACCAAACCTTTGGATGAGAAAAATAATTGTTCTTTATAAATCAACTGGGAATGATCAATGGAGAAGAGTTAAATTAGTTTCTGTCTGCATTCGACAAATTTTCCAGAGTTCGTCGAACGGAGTTCGACGAATTAGGGAAAGTTTGAGAGATTTTCGTCGAATGGAGATCGACGAATTCTCTGTGTGTGGAAACAATTTTCGTCGACCGGAGATCGACGAACCTTGCTTTAGAGGAGATTTCGTCGAACGGAGTTCGACGAACTGTTTTAGATTCTTCTGAATGAGATCGACGAATTATCCGTCTATAATTTATTTTGTCGACCTCAGTTCGAAGAACTGTTTCTTTTTCGTGGAACGGAGATTGTCAATTCATATTCTGGAAAACTTATATCTAGGTTTTCTTCGACCTCCGTCCCGTGCTTTTTGTTCTCTTGCTCTTGAACGTCGTTTTCTCTGTCTCTCTTGCAGGTCATCAATGGCGATTCCGGTGAGCAGCTTAGCCACAATGAAATTCGACACCGGCTTTGACATGGATTTTGACTCTTTCCAGCACTCTGACCCAATTTTTCTATACATTCCGGAACTTTCGGAAAAACTTAATCGCAAAGATTTTATGACTAGAAGGATTAAACTACATGCAACTGAAATTCGAGAATGGGTATACACTTCGTCAATTTCTGAGGAAAATGTTCTGACAGGCAATATCGGGAGTAATGCTGTCTCTCTATCTCACGTCGTTCTTTCCGAAATTTTTGGGTTAGTAAATGGAGAAGATGACATGGATATGGATTCTGAAGAATACAGTTCGATGCTGAAGTTGAGGGGGTTTTCTGGAAGCAACCCTAACAACTTGTTAAAGAAACAACTGTCTGCCGCCTACCAGTTCTTGGCGGATATCGTGGGAAAAGTACTGATAGGCAAGCACACCGCACACGACTACATAACCAGACATCTATTTCTTGTCATGTGCGCCATGGTGAATAAGCGTCCTGTTGATTGGAGCAAGATCTTCTTTGAGTTGATCAAGAAGAAGAACAGCAAGAAAGAGGTTTGCTTCGGAAGAATCCTGGGGATCTTCCTCAAGGAAAAGGCTGGTGAATTCATGGTCTCCCCGACCATCTTCATCAATGCCAGCAAGCGCCTCACCTGCGCTTTGTTTGGTAGATGGGAGAGGACGATCTCCAAGCCATCCAAGGCTTCCTCCTCTTCCATCCCTGCTTCAGAAGGCACCAGGGATATTAAATCCACTCCCACACCTGCTGAGGAGATTCGTCCCCCTCCACCATCTCTTCCAGTACCCCTTCCAGCAAAGCAGCCTCCTCATGTGTCTACTCCTCCTCCATCTCCACCACTGGACATCACCAACATCCCATCTCCACCTCCATCTTCCCCTCTGCAAGCTAATCAACAACCAACACCTCCAGCTTCACCTCGTGACACACATATCCTTACACCTCCCCAGTCTCCACTTCCCCCTCATTTGTCCTGCATTCCATCTTACACACTACCCTCAGATATTGTCATGCCAGATGCCACCATTCCATCTTCATCAGCATACACTCATCACATATCAGCTGTACTACCCCCCATTCCATCCTCTTCCCCTTCCTCCTTTGATTCAACTACCATATCATCTATCCTCACCTTCCTCACTCCTCTCATCAAAACCCTTATCACAGAGGCCATTACACCTCTTGTGAACTCTATTAATTCTTTATCTGCTAAAGTTTCTGCCCTTTCTGCTGCCCCCTCCTTAGTTCAGGGCCTGGCCTCAGTCCCCACTGAACCGAGGCAGGAGGAGATGCCTGATGATGAAGCTGCAGCTAAGCTTCAGATACAGCTTCCCCAGCAGATACAGCTTCAGAAGTTTTTCCAGATTGTACAGATATAGAGTTAATTGATTTGATTAATTTTATTAATACTGATATGGATATTGCTAACATGGATACTACTGAAACTGTTGGTGATTTTTCTCTCAATCCCACAGTTAATCTACAAGAATTACTGCACGTTTTTGATACTGTACATATGCAGTCTCTTCCAGCAGACTTTACTAAGCCACAGTTGGCTATTGTGCCCTACATATCTCCAGCTAGTCCAGCAGTTGCTAAGCAACTCTGTGACAGTTTTGCTATCCCAGCTTTAGCTTCAATCTCTGCAGCTAGTCCAGAAGTTATTCCAGAAGCTATCTCAGTACCAGTTTTTGTTATGGATGACTCTCCTATGCCTGATTTGGATGAGCTAATCCTGGCTGATATTGAAGAGGAAAATAAGGCAGCAGCTGAAAGCTCTGTCCCCACTATTTCTGATTCCTGTACAGTCTCCTCCTCAACTATTGCTGAATCTCCAGTTCCTGAAATTTCTGCCCCTTCTACAGAGAAAGCTGTTATTGATGATAAAGCTTTAAAAGCATTGGATGCTTTATATGATAACCCTCAGGGTTCTGATACTAAAGATGATGAAGCAGATGATGATGATGATTCAGATGAAGAAGCCTCCAAGAAGAAAAAGAAAATGCTGTCAAAGAAAATGAAGGCTCCTCCTCCTCCAGCTCCTAAGCCCAATCCCACTACTGACACTCCCTATCACATTTTGCACAATGTTACTCCATATAAGGGAATGCCTGCATGGATGTGGTTATCCAAGAACCATCAAAAGTATAGGAAAAGATGTAGGAGATATTCTCCTCCTCCAGTTCATAGATATAGAAAGGATCCACCTCCTCCTCCTCTTCCAGCAGCTGGTGCCACTTGCTCTAGCTCTCAGAGATCTGCCCCCATGCAAACCTACTAGAGACATTCAGGGAGATCCTCTGGAAGTAGCCAGCAGAGGCAAGAACCTTCAGGTAGTCAACATCAGCAGCAACAATCTCAACAGCAACAACAAATATCTGAAGAACAGAAATCTGACAATCCTGAAAGGCCATACTCTCCTACTATTCCATTTGAAGATCCTGAAACAGCCAATACTGCTAAAATGGCTAGATTCCAGGAGCTAATTGTCCTATCTTTGATCAATAAAGCAAAGGCTGAAGGAAAAGACACATCAAGTTTAACAACTATGTCAAAATACATAAAAGAAGAGTTAAAAAGGTTTGACAAAGACAACAAGCTCTTCAATGTTGATGATTATATGAAGCTCCATCCAGAAGAAGTTGTCCCCAGAGCTACATCACTGAAAATCATTGGGGCAGCTGACATGACCTTGTCCCAGACAGAGGCTTCAAATCCTAACAGAGAAATTATCTTAAAAACGCCAGGAGAGAAGTCAATAGAAGCCAAATCTTTGCAAAAGAAGAAGAAGTAATCCTTATTTTGCTTCAATTTCTTTCTGCAAATTATTTTCAAACCATGCTATCTGTTTAAACAAAGCCTATGTATATATATATATATCTGCTGCATGTGTTAGTAATTCTCTGCCAGATATATTTCTTTTCTTGCTTTATTTTCCTGTTTGTTTATATTTTGAGTCTCTCAGTGACCTCACCCAAATACGGGGAGATTGTTGGATCCCTAATTGATTTGGGCTAGGTTCACTAGCTTAGGATGTGACCCTTCATGTATAGCCAGGGTCAAGTTTGTGTCCTAGAGTCTAGGTCAAGTCCTTAGGTTCAACTTCAGATGGACCAGCTATCATCAAGACCATCAGAGACTCCAGAATTAGAAGTTTTCAAGACTAAGTGAAATGAGTTCGACGTTCGTCGAACTCAGGTCGACGAAAGGTGTTCTGCGCTCGACGATCTTGAGATAATTCTTAGTACTGAGCTCGACGATCTTAGTTCTCTGTTTGACGAAGACTGAGTTACTTCACAGACTAAAGTCAGGGTTACTCCAGATTTTTTCTACGTCCAGCTTGAAGCTTTGGTCGACGAACTAGATTCTGAGCTTGACGAACTTGGACCTCAGGTTCTCAACTTCTCAGGTCGACGATTTCAGTATTCTACTCGATGATTCCTGAATTCAGAGGATGTGTGTCGACACTTAGGGCATGTGTCGATACCAGCTTATGTCGACACCAGAAGATTTGTGTCGACACCAAGATCAATCAGTCGACACCAACTTATATCGACACAGAATATCAGTTATACAGAATATTTTGACGAAGTCCAGAACTGTTCTTTGCTCGACATTTTGTGGTCGACGATTTGAATCCTTCTCAGTTAGAGAATTCTCAGATTCTAAGTCCTCAATCATTCTTCGGTCGACGAATTTGGATCTCAGTTTGACGAATTTGATTCTCTAGTCGACGAATGAAGATTGTCAGTTCGACGAAGATTGTAGCAGAATTGACAAGATTTCCTTGAAGACAAATTATTATTGTCTGGTCGACGAACTCATCAGCGTAGCTCGACGAACTGTGAACTCAGCTCAACGATTCATGTTCTTCGTTCGACGATTCCAGACTAGGTCTTCTCCAGTTTCCCGTCCCTTTTCTCGGCGATGAATCCTCAGTAATTAATGCCCAATCCTCTCGGAATGTTACCGTTAGAACGCGCATTGATCATGGATTATTACATGTCGTTTTTCCATGGGATAGTTAGGGAAATCATTGATTGCCGCTTCCTTCCCAGGCCGACTGCAATTACTGCTCAACATTCAAATTTCGAATATTCCTCAGTCAGTAAAAAAGTCAGAAAAAAGGATCAAGTTGTACAACACATACCAGACACACAGACAGACATTGCACAGAAGAACAATCTTTCAACAATCAAAAAGTTCTTTACTGCAATCTGCCCAGGCCAGAGAATAATTTCATCAAGAAGAAGAACATTCAATCCCTATCAAGAGTCTTCTTCCTTCAATCCTAAAGGACAACTTCAGAAGGACAACACATTAATCTATATGTCAAAGAAGTTCCTGAAACAATCTCTGGTCCAGGCACTCAAGCTTTTGAAGACCTGTCACCCTGAAGCAGTGCTCCAGAATTCCTGATCCCTTCAAGATCTCAGGGGGAGCAATCTGCTGACATTAATCCACAAGTCTTCTCAGTTGATATTGAGAAAGAAAAGACCTCATCACCCTCTTTTCCAACTCCTATACAGGGTTTTAATTCCCTTCAAAATTATTCCTGGTTACAAGTCTCCTACCAAAAGACTTGAGGTTTTGGTTTTTGAGAACCTGAACAAAAGCTCATTGGTGTCAGGAATCTGATCAAAAACCTGAGTGGATTCCCACCAAGGTGGTAGAAGAGTGGATGTACCCAGGTTGGGGAACCACTATAAAAGTTCTTGTGTCGTCTAGTTGCCCTTTTTCTTTTATTTTGGCTGTGTTGCTCTGTGATTAAATAGGTTGACGTGCTTATTTATTTTACTTATTGACTTGTTCACTTAGGATTACAACAAAAGTTGTAAAAAGTTTGTAGTGAGCACAATACTCTATTCACCCCCCCCCCACCCCTCTAGAGTATTTCAGATCTAACCTGCACTTTCACGAACCCTGCACCAGCAGAAGAGGCAGATAGGCCACCCAAAAGTGCACACCACATTCCTAAGACATGTCTAAAGACCAAAAAAATACAGAAACAAATAAAGAACACAGAAATGGGCCTAAAGTGCACTTAATCATGAAATAGGCACGTAAATAAATATAAGCAGTTATGGCTCTCAAGTACAGTGCTAAGACGATAAAAATGGCCTAGATGAGTCCAAAAATCAGTGTAAAATTTGGATTCATCAAGTACACCTTAAGACGTACGCACGAGCCAAGCTTCTCTCGGATCCTGCCATTTCCAAACAATCACATAACCCAGTTATGTTCAAGTCCGGTTCCCAGACCGCCAAGTTAGCAGAACAACGATTCCGCTCAGTTTTTCGGGTGCGCCTTGGAGTTAATCCCCAAGGATCCCTGCTATAATATACCGCATAGAAACCCGAAAACCCAAAGCATGGAGCCTTCTCCGGCAAACCATAACAAATACAACATCACCGATCCAGACCAACATATCCGGGTAGGCTTCACACACAATGCCTATGCCCATACTTCGATTCCGGACTCTATATGCAACACAAGGCGGACTATTCCCGTCAACCCCAAGGAACAACGCACACTCGCCGCACACTCGCGGGAGCGGGTTTCCCTATGCAAAAGGAAGAGAGCGTCACATGCTCAAGAAGATAATCGTTACCCTTGTAATACGCTTTTGCGCCATGGAAAAATTACACGGATAAAAGTCTTCGCAACGGGATTTCATCCACAGATCCGCTCTCGGTTCTCTAAACGGTGCTCCGATGCTCCGCCGGCGGCCGGAATCCTCCTCCTTCTTCCTCCTTGCTCTAACTCCTTGGAAGGAGAAAGCTTAAGGGAGAAATGAGCAGTTAAACCACCATTCCCGGCCTTAACAGAGCAGGAACACGCCTGGGCCGTCAGATCTTACATAAAGAAAACGAACGGCTCAGATCTGTACAGAAATCCTTAAACCTGGGCCGAACACGTCCTCGCACACGGCCGTGTCCCAGGCCGTGTGCCTCGATCCTGGAATGATCGTCGAACGTAGAAAAACTACACGGAAAAGAAACACCCGTGTCTCAACCTAACACGCCCATGTCGTGTCTTGGACACGCCCGTGACCGGAGGCGTGACACGAATAACCGTCACGCCAACCGTCACGATTCTAAGGAACACGGGTACTGACACGGGTAGGCACACGCCCGTGTCAATTGACACTCCCGTGTCATTCTGCCGTGTTTCTTGCCATGTCCTTCTCGGGATACAGACGGCCAAAATACCATGCCAGACTAGGCCTTGGACACGCCCGTGTCCTAGGCCGTGTACCCCTATACAGGCACCAAAATTACTTTTGGACGCGACCAGCTCGATAACGATTTTTGGGGCATTACAAATCTCCCCCCTTAAGGAATTTTGTCCCGAAATTAAGAAAAGGTATGCAAAAATTAATTGTTACCTGAGTGGAATAACTCGGGGTATTCCTCCAACATAGTTTCCTCTCGCTCCCAAGAAAGCTCCTCACGTCCGCAGTTATCCCAACGAACCTTAACCATTCGGATTTCCTTGTTGCGGAGTCGTTTGACCTCAACGTCTCTATACGTATAGGCTTGACCTTTGTCGTCAACTCGTAATCCACTGGAACTTGATCAACCAGAACTATCTGTGAAGGCTCTTGCACCGCCTTGCGCAACACCGATACATGGAACACATCGTGTAGCCCACTCAACTCCACCGATAGCTTCAATCTATGCGCTGCCTCGCCAACACGCTCCTGGATTTCAAATGGTCCAAGGTATCTCAGACTCAGTTTCTTCAAGTGCCGAACCCGCGAAACACCCTTGAATGGCTTGATTTTTAAATACACCCAGTCGCCAACACCGAACTCCACGTTCCTATGCTTGGCGTTATAGTACTTTGCTTGCCTGTCCTGTGCGATCTTCAACCTTTCCTGAATTATACGTACCATTGAAGTGGCGTCTTCCACCGCTTGACGTTTATACAACTTTGACTCACCTGTCTCCAACCAAGACAACGGCGTACGACACTTCCTCCCATATAAGGCCTTGAAAGGTACCATTCCAATACTCACTTGAAAGTTGTTGTTATACACAAACTCCACCATGTACATCTGATCTTCCCAATGTTTCCGAAATCTAGGACGCACATGCGAAGCATGTCCTCCATCGTGTTGTTGACCTTCTCGGTCTGACCATCCGTCTGTGGGTGGAAAGCTGTGCTGAAACTCAGCTTACTTCCCAACAAATTATGCACCAGCCTCCAGTCCTTCGACGTGAAGCGTCCATCTCGGTCACTAACAATACTGCGCGGCACACCATGCAACCGTACGATATTATCCACATAAAGTTCGGCTAACTTTTCCACTGGATCTTCCTTCCTATTAGGGATGAAATGCGACACTTTCGTCAACCTATCTACGACCACCAAGATGGCGTCGTTTCCTCTTTGCGACTTTGGCAAACCATGCACAAAATCCATAGAAATGTCGTCGAATTTCCATTCGGGGATAGGCAAGGACTTTAGGAAGCCTCCGGGCTTCTGGCACTCCGCTTTCACCAAGGCACAAGTTTGGCACTTGGCCACATAAAGTGCTACATCCTTCTTTAATCCTGGTCATCAGAATAACTTCTTCATGTCTCTGTACATCTTCGTTCTACCCGAGTGGATTGAGTACTTGGTATGATGAGCCTCGTACATCAACTCCTCCCGAAGATTATCCGCACTAGGGACGCATAGACGACCGTCCTTCCTTAGCAGGCCATCCTCAACCACAAACTGGGAATTTGACCCATCCAAAGCTTCATCCAAGATCTTCTTCATGTTGCTATCCTGAATCAGAGCCCGTCGAACTCGATCAGCCAGGTCATACTACACCTCTGTCCAACACAATATCGCCACGACACTAGACTGCTTATCGACGCAGGAAATCTCTAATGCCTCCAAATAACGGACTAATCTCTCATCATGTACCGATAACCAACTGGCCCGCACAGGAGCCCTGTGGCTCAACTCATCCTCCACCGCATTTCCTTTCCCAGGTACATAATGTATCTTGAAGGTATAGTCCCCCAAGAACTCCATCCACCTCCGCTGTCTCATGTTCAGATCCTTCTGATCTAGCAGGTACTTCAGGCACTTATGGTCGGTATATATATCGACCTTTACCCCGTACACATAGTGCCTCCGCAGCTTTAGAGCAAATATCACAACCGCTAACTCTAAGTCATGGACCGGATAATTCCTCTCTTGAACCTTCAACTGTCGTGAACCATAGGCTAGCACGCTCCCATACTGTAGTAGAACACAACCCACACCACTGCCCGAAGCATCACTATAACTCTCAAACCCCTCGGTTCCACTCGGCGAACGCAAAATAGGCGCCGTGGTCAACCGCCTCTTCAATTCTTCAAAAGGCTTCTCACACTCCAGCGACCACACAAACTTTTGATCTTTCCTTGTCAATGTCGTGAGTGGTAACGCTATCTGCGAGAAGTTCTCTACGAAGTACCTGTAGTAGCCGGCAAGCCCCAGAAAAACTCCGAACTTCCTCCACTGAAGTCAATACAGGCCACTCCCGTATCGCTGCTATCTTCGCCGGATCCACCGCTATCCCTTCTCCACTAACAAAATGACCAAGAAACGATACTGAGGATAACCAAAACTCACACTTGGAGAACTTTGCATACAACTGATTCCTCCTCAAGGTCTCCTGCACCATGTGTATATGCTTGTAATGGTCCTCCTCACACTGCGAATATACCAAGATTTCATCGATAAACACTATCACGAAATGATCCAGGTATTCTCTGAACGTCCTGTTCATCAAATCCATGAACACGGATGGCGCATTGGTCAGCCCAAACGACATGACCGTGAACTTGTAATTCCCAAACCGCATACTGAACGCTGTCTTAGGGATGTCGCTTTCCCTTATACTCAATTGGTAGTAACTGGATTTCAGATCTAACTTCGAATATACTGTTGACCCAACCAATTGATCAAATAGATCGTCAATCCTGGGGATCAGATATTTGTTCTTCTCCGTAAGCTTGTTCAACTCCTGATAGTCAATACAGAGTCGTAAGTTCCCATACTTCTTCTTAACGAAAAGAACCGGTGCGCTCTAAGGCGACGAACTTGGACGCACATACCCTTGCTCTAACAACTCCTGCAGTTGCACCTTCAACTCCGCCATCTCTCGCGGTGCTATCCGATATGGAGAGCGTGACACCAGTTTGGCACCCGGTACCATCTCAATGGTAAAATCAATCTCCCGCTGAGGAGGGGCTCCTGGGAGATCATCTGGGAAAACATCGGGATACTCGGACATAACTGGGATACTGTCCAGACTTGGCCTAGGCATTGAAGCTTGCACTAAGGTGACAAACAACTCTGCACTACACCAAACCGTCTTAATCACTTGAAGGGCTGACATCAAAACTTTACCCGACCCCTTCATGCCCGCAAACATAGTCTCCCGTTCAGTATGTCGTCCCAACTTAACCTCCTTTCGATTGCAATCGATGTAAGCTCGCTGCTCCGAGATCCAGTCCATACCAAAGATTACGTCGAACTCCACTAACGGTGGAACCAACGCTCGTAAATCAAACTCCTTGTTCCCAATCCGAATCTTTTCCACACATAACTTGTCCGCTCGCATTGAGCACCCATTGGGCAACAACACATCCAACCTGTCTTTTGTCATCGAGGATGGGGCCCCGACGTGCGATATGAACATTTCGGACAAGAAGGAATGCGATGCTCACGTATCAAATATGGCTCTTGCCGGACGATCGAAAATCAACACGAAGCCTAACACCAACAAACATAAGCTAACATATAAAAAGGTAACAACTACATAAAGTTAAACTGCTATAATTTAACTCATACCTGTCACCATGTCAGCTTGTTTCATGGCCTCTTGTAGACTAAGATTATAAACTCTAGGCTGGGCTGGAGCATGATGGGACCCGGTTTATTCCACCGCCTTCCCTTTATCTTCATAGGTCGCTCCAGGCTTCCTCTCGGACTTTGCACGTCCGCTCCAACATTCAGGAGCAAAGTGCCCCGTGTTCCCACAGTTGTAGCAAGCTCCTGGAACTTGACTTGTGGTTGCCCCAAACGCACCAGACAAAGGGGCTGAGTTCGAAGTCTTCTGCTTCGTGCTCCATCTGTGGAATCCTGACTTTGCATTTGGCACTTTGAACTCTACCTTCTTTTCCCCTAGGTCCTTCTTCTCTTAGACTTTCTTCACAACCTTTTCCAAAGACCTGGCCGAATTGACCAAGGCTAGGAAGCCCTGTATCTTAGGCCCAACAAGGAGTAACTATAGGTCACCGCGTAGACCCTCATAAAATCGGTTGGTCTTCCTCTCTTCTTCCGTAAACATAGCACCAGCATACCGACCCAACCGTGTAAACTCGTGGAGATACTCGTCCACGCTTCTGGCTCCCTGAGTCAACCCAAGATACTGATTTTCCATCTCAAGATTCTGAGAAGAGGGTATATATCTGGCCAAAAACAATCTTGAGAATTCCTCCATAGGCACATCAGCAAGCTGCCTTCCCACTAAGAGATGAAACTCCAACTCATCCAACCACAGCCTCGCCTCACCATCCAAAAGGAAGATCGCTATGGTGGTCTTCTGCCACTCTTCCGTTAATGTGGCTGTCAAGACCCTCTTAATCGTAGAGAGCCAATCCTCAGCTTGAGCTGGCATTCCAACCCCAACGAACCTCGGAGGATTAAAGATCATTACATGCTTGATCTGTCTCTCCGTAGCCCTCCTCGACTCTACCTAATCCACCACCAAGCGCTCCACCAGTCTCGGCTCTGCCACCCTAACCGGTTCTTGCTCATTCGCAGGAGATGCGTGATGCATTTGCCCTGTAGGGTGGGCATTTATCATGGAAAAAACTGCTTCAGCCAATAACCTGATGGTTTCCGCTGAAGGAGGTGTTGTAGGCACATCCCTCGGTACACTACTTTCCGCTGATTGTAGATGCTCCGATTGACCAGCACTGCTCCAAGCTGCCTATAATAGCAAAGAACCTAGATTACACGACACACAAATTGCTAAAAGCAATCATTAGAACACTCAGGTTCCACAAAATAAGTGTATTTTTCATTCCTAAGTGGACATTTATGGGTTCTTTTTGATGTTATAACGATGATGCACACATGTGCTCACAATCCCTTAAAAGAATTCGCCCACGAATTCATTTAAGCCTGACCGTAACCAGAAGTCTGATACCAAATTGTAACACCCCCATCCGTCGTATGGTACATAGTAGAAGGTCCAGCTAGAACCCGACACCATATGCCACGGACAGTCGGAAGGGTTACGTATGAATAACCAAACTATCCAATTAAGACTACTCGTCCTAACACAAAGCATTCTAGCAGAAGCTTTTAAACAGTTGAAAGAACCCAAACTTGTATCCAAATAACATGAATGTCCAACACCACTACAACTGGAATGAAAACAAATACATAGAAAGGTACACGGCCTTATGGCCTTATAGAGGTTCACTTAATTAAGTAATGTTTTCCATACATCAGCTCGCAGGCCGGCCACACATGACAAAATAAAGTACAACTATTCGATTTGTCCTTTTAGGGCCAGTACAGCATCATGGGCTTCAGCCCGCTATTTGGTACCCGGCTTCGCAGCACCTGCAAGCAACATTCCACCGCACGGTGGCAAACAAAGCAACGGTCAGCCAAAGTCCGACCAAATTATAACGACCCCGCCCCTAACTCAGGACGGCGGTGCTCCTTCCCTGCAATTCATTAGCCCAGCTAAAATAATATAGTACAAACATGCTAGCCACAGGTGTAGGCTCGCACGGCCAAACACCCCGTGCACTGAGGGCACATTATCGATGAATCCTAACACTTCAGCGTCTTCACCACCACCCCCGGGATGGCAACAACGTGAGCATTTTAGCCTTTATGACCACTGTCTAAGGCTCCCGACTATGCCAACGGCCAGTCCCCTTTTCAGGTCTCTCGCACCGAACCACATAGCCTAGGTCCGATTCAACTTGCCCGTGCTCACAATGTATAGTACACCTTAAGACGTACGCACGAGCCAAGCTTCTCTCGGATCCTGCCATTTCCAAACAATCACATAACCCAGTTATGTTCAAGGACGGTTCCCAGACCGCCAAGTTAGCAGAACAACGATTCCGCTAAGTTTTCCGGGTGCGCCTTGGAGTTAATCCCCAAGGAATTCTACTGCAATCTACCGCGTAGAAACCCGAAAACCCAAAGCACGGAGTCTTCTCCGGCAAACCATAACAAATGCAACATCACCGATCCAGACCAACATGTCCGGGTAAGATTCACACACAATGCCTATGCCCGTACTTCGATTCTGGACTCTATATGCAACACAAGGGGGACTATTCCCGTCAACCCAAAGGAACACCGCACACTTGCCGCACAGCCGCGGGAGCGGGTTTCCCTTTGCAAAAGGAAGAGAGCTTCACATGATCAAGAATAAAATCGTTACCCTTGTAGTACGCTTTTGCGCCATGGAAAAATTACACGGATAAAAGTCTTCACAACTGGATTTCCTCCACGGATCCACTCTCGGTTCTCTAAACGGTGCTCTGATGCTCCGCCGGCAGCCGAAATCCTCCTCCTTCTTCCTCCTTGCTCTAACTCCTTGGAAAGAGAAAGCTTAAGGGAGAAATGAGGATTTAAACCACCATTCCCGGCCTTAACAGAGCAGGAACATGCCTGCGCCGTCAGATCTTACTTAAAGAAAACGAACGGCTCAGATCTGTACAGAAATCCTCGAACCTGGGCCGAACACAGCCTCGCACAGGGCCGTATCCCAGGACGTGTGCCTCGATCCTGGCACGATCGTCGAACGTAGAAAAACCACACGGGCAAGACACGCCCGCTTCTCAACCTGACATGCCTGTGTCGGGTCTTGGACATGCCCGTGACCGGAGGCGTGTCACGAATAACCGTCACGCCAACCGTCACAACTCTAGGTAACACGGGTACTGACATGGGTAGGCACACGCCCGTGTCAAATGACACGCCCGTGTCATTCTGCCGTGTTTATTTCCGTGTCCATCTTGGGATACAGACGGCCAAAACACTACGCCAGACACGGCCTTGGACACGCCCGTTTCCTAGGCTGTGTACCCCTATACAGGCACCAAAATTACTTTTGGACGCGACTAGATCGATAACGATTTTTGGGGCGTTACATAGAACCCCCTTGACTTGGGAGCAAGATGAAGACCCGAAGGCTTTGGGTGTTGAATATATTGATGATACCGATGCGGCGGTTACACTGATATAGTATCGCAAGTTGGAGGCTCAAAGTCGGCAGGCGAAGTATTATAATGCAATGAACCGGATGGTGGAGTTTCAAGCGGGTGATAAGGTGTTCCTGAAAATCCGACCGATGCATGGAGTGTTACGTGTGCGTGGTTTGAAAAAGCTCATCCCAAGGCATGTTGGGCCTTATACTATATTGAAAAGTGACACGAGTAAATCTGGATTGCAAATTTAACCGGAGATTCCCGAAGCTACAAGAATCCGGTGAAGATGTGTAACCCCTCAATGGAAAGGTCTTTCCATGGGCTACAACTATCTTATTCAGAGCTCAGTCAAGATTTGAAATTATCCTAATTGAAATCAGACTTGAAGTCTGCTGCGTACAGAACATAATTTCTGCATGCAGGTTTTATCGAACACCATTTTCGTTCAGACTTTCCCGTGGCTACAGACTTCGGCTGAAGTCATGCAGCCACTCGTTGGAAAGGTATTTTCAAGGGATTCAACTTTCGTGTTTATCCAAAAGCCCAGATCTGGCCTTATCCCTCGTGAAAATCGCCTAGAAGATCGTTGCGCGCAGAATACAGGTTCAGCATGCATCTTGAGGCGGAATGAACGACATCGGTTCATCTTCCACCTCAAGTCGATCCTCTCCGATCACCTCCAGAATTTTCCTCCACCATTATTCAGCCTCAAGAGGCCAATACCCTTCACGAAACCATCCCCTATCTTCACATAGAAGAAGGGAGTGGTTTAAGAGATCTAAAACCTAGGACACAAGTCCTAGCATGGCCTTTCCTAGAAAACTCCTCCTCTTCATCAAGACTCTCTTGAGTCGATATCTCACCTAGGGAAAATAACTATAGATCTAGCACCAAAGGAGAGGGTAGGAAACTCACATCGATTCCAGCGGTCCGTCCATTTCCGGACATGGATCTCGTAATTCTCCTTGGCGGCATCTTCTCCTTCGCGGTGATGGCGGATTTTCCCTCCCTAGAACTTGCTCCCGCAGTTCTCCTTCTGCAGAAGTTCTCCCATAAAATAGGAACTAAGTGAGCGTGAAGACGGCTAGGGAACCTCCACGATGTGTTCCATGTGTCGTCGCTTCGGAAGGCATTGTTGCGGCCCGATCAATACATCCCCAAAATTGATGGTGCTGTGGTGTCTGATAGGTCTGTACGACTAGAGCCGGTGCGAATCGTAGATAGCGAGACAAGAAAGTAATGCCGCAAAAGTGTTCCCTTGGTGAAGGTGCTATGGTCCAATCATGGGAAGGAGGAATATACATGGGAGCCGATGGATGTGATGCAAAAACACTATCCGGAGTTGTTTGCTCAAGGTAATTTTATTTAAAAGCATATTATATTTCTGTTATGCTTTTCTCCCCATAGCCTAAGCCTGATTTCGGGGATGAAATCTTTTATTTTGTTTATAGGATTTGTAACGTCCCGAATCGCACTAGGCCCCTAGTGTGTGTTTTTGAGTCAGGAGAGCTGACTTGGGTTCAGGGGAAGTGCTGACAACAGGGCAACACGTGTGAAAAAGGAGGAGAAATCAGTCAAGCATAGGACACAGGTAGAGACACGGGGGTGTCCCTACCCGAGTGGGAGTGGCTAGCTCTCGAGCCGATGACTCGAGTATGTCCAGAGAAGTACACGGGTAGTGACACAGGCGTGTCCCTACCCGTGCGTCGTTTTGTCGAGTGGAGCTCGACGAGGCATGTCGAGATCGACGAGTTGTGTCGACATCGTATGACATGGGTAGCGACACTGGCGCATCTCTTCCCGTGTATGTCGAGTTACACTCGATAGAGTGTGTCGAGATCGACAAACTACATGTCGAGATCGACGAATTGTATGACACAGGTAGAGACACGGGCGTGTCCCTACCCGTGTGTCGTTGTGTCGAGTTGAGTTCGTCTAAAGGCATCCAGAGAAGGACACGGCCAGGGAACACGGCCATGTCATATGAATACGTGTCGGGACACGGGCGTGTCCCTACCGGTGTCAAGTCTTGAACCGACGCTGAAACCGTCGTTGATGCTTCGACCGAAGCAGGACACGGGTAAGGACACGGGCGTGTCCCTACCCGTGTCAATTTTCATATATAAAGGGAAGTGAAAACCCTAGCCGTTTTCATGCTCATTTCATCCCCTATTTCCTGAGAGAAACTTCTGTAGAGAAGGAAACTACTGGAGAAAGTCTTGGAGGATAAGATCCGTCGTTGCCGTGAAGGAGAAGATGCCGCCAAGAAGAGTTACACGATCCATGGCCGGAGATAGTGGAAACGCCAGAAATGAGGTGAGTTTCCTCCCATCTCCCTTGGTGCTCGATCTGTAGTTATCTAGGAGAGATCTCGACTCAAAAGAGTCTAGATTTGCGAGATGGTGATTTCTCTAGGAAGAGGCCGTCTTAGGGCTTGTGCTCTAAGGCTAGTTGTGTCTTCAACCTCTCCAACCTTCTATGCGAAGATGGGGGATGGTTTCGTGAAGAGTAAAGGCCTCATGAGGGTGAATAAGGGAGGAGGAAATTTTGGAGTGATTTTGGAAGATCGACTTGGAGAGGAAGATGAACCAATGTCGTTCATTCCTCTTTACGAAGCGTGCAAAATCTGTATTCTGCGCGTATCGATCTTGCTAGCCATTTTCATGTAGGATGTGTTCCGATCTAGGCTTTCGACTAAACACAAACGTTGAAGCCCTTGAAAATACCTTTCCAACGAGTGGTTACACGTCCTCATGCAAAGTATGTAGCCATGGGAATGTCTGAACGAACATGACATCAGATAAATCCTGCATGCAAAAATTGTGTTCTGTACGCAGCGGACTTCAAGGCTGATTTCAAATAGGATACACTCAAATCTAAGTTGTGGGCTAAATATGAAAGTTGCAACCCATGGAATGACCTTTCCATCGAGGGGTTACATGTCTTCACCAGATTCATATAGCTTCGGGAATCTCCGATCGAATTTGCGGTCCAGATTTATTCTGCACTTAAATTCTGGGGTTTATATAATATGAATTTGAATTCGGTGGAATCGATGTTGCTTATTAACTCTAGATTTTGATGAACTATTTTATGCTGACCACCGTAGTGCTATGAATGATAAATCTTGTTAATTAGATTTCATAAAACTGAAATGTGGAGCAAGTTTTTTTTCATGATATGACTTGCTAAAATTGATAGATTATTATAAATGCGCACCATGTTTATAATATTATGAATGAAATGACTAGATACAAATTGGTAGATTATTATTAATACGCATCATGATTGTAATATCTTGAAACCATTTGGAATGACAAATATAAGGATAAACCATGGACATGAGTATGTATGATGGTTAGAATAAAATGTAGTAGTCCAATACTTAGAGCGTAGTCCCCGTACGGGTAGTATTGTGGATGGATGTAAGTGCGGTGTTGACCGTCACTAGTTGGGTTCGAGTTGTGATGAGGTATAGATGGATGGTTGGGCTATGTCCTCGTGCTTACTTCCGAGGCCCGTTTCATGCCACGGTGTCTTGGCATTTGCATGCGGTGTGAGTCGACACGCGGTGTCGTAATCCTGGGTTAAGGATTGTGTGGCAGGCCTACGGGCTCGCCGATCGTCACACCGACGGGAGTTGATAGTTAGACATTGGGCGGTTGGGCTGTATCCTTGGTGTTCACGTCCAGAGGCCCATTCCGTGCTAAGTAAACGGTTGGGCTGTGTCCTTGTGCCTTCTTCTGAGGCCCCTTCCGGGTCACACCAGGACAGTTCGGGCTGTGTTCTCGGTGCTCATCTACCCAAGACCCCGCTGGGCCATAGTATGCATGGGCTCTGCTATTGTGTTCTTAGCATTGAGGCGTACAAAGGCCTAGGTGAAGTAGTGTGGATACCCGCCTGGTAGTAGAGATGCCCACTCTACTGTCACTGCCTGGACACGGCGGCTGATGCCTGAGAGGTTAGCTACCTGCTCGAATAATGAGAACTATAGTCTGTGTCGACATAGAAATTGCATGTGTGTGATCATGGGGGAGTCATTGCATAGCATATATACCATTAAATAGCATTGCACAAACAAGACCCTCATCATATAAGTTTGTATGGACACTCTTATACAATGAGTTACTTTTATGTAACCAGAACAATAACTTATAATCTTGTATGGGCATCCTTATAAGTTAAGTTACTTTCCTGCTGTAGATACTTATACTTGATAGTTTATTATTGTTTATGTAGAACTGCTAGAATATAATCCTATTAATCTTATTGTACCATTACCACATGCTTGTGCTTGTTACACTATTTATTATACTTGAACCCTTGTTCCTTTCTCCGCCCTGTGCCGAGGAGTCGCCGGGGGAGTAGATGTGAAGCCACTTAGTCTTTTCGACTAACGGTTGCTACGTCTTCCTTTTTAGGAGGCCACCCCACAGGTAGAGCAGTCGCAGACTTTACAGCAGGACATCCAGGCCAGGATGACAGGGCCTGATGTGACGGTGACGTCGCTACCGTCGGTTATGGATGTGAGTGTTGTGAGATTTTGATGTAGCCTGTTTGGGCAATTTTATAGCTGTACTCTGATATTGTAGAAGCATGTTTTGGCTTCTCTTATTTGATGCATTTGGACATATATACTTAGTGTGGATTTGACTTCTTCTTGTTTATATTTTGGTTGGGTTGGTATGTATATATTGATATTGGTTGTAGCCGGCGGAATAGGCGTCTTGTGGTACAGGTTAGCCCGTGTGCTAATGCTACCGCAAGGCAGATGTTCTGGGCATAAGACCCCCCTTCATGCCGTGTTTTGGGATCCGGGAGGGGGGTCTTACACTAGCTCCACCCCTTTTAATTTTAAACATATAAAAGTCTACAAGGACATAGTTTTTGAAAAAGAAAGAATTTCTAAAACCTCGTATGAAGAACCCCCTACCATAGAATTGAAAGAACTCCCCGAACATCTTAGATATGCTTACTTATAAAAGGACTTCAATCTACTAGTAATAGTTTCGGCCTACCTCACGGATGCGCAAAATGATAAACTCCTTTCAGTTTTACGTAAGCATAGTCGAGCTATTGCCTGGCAAATTTCTGATATCAAGGGCATAAGCCCATATTTATGCACTCACAAAATCTTAATGGAAGATAATTCGCGTAACTCCATACAATCTCAGCGGCGTATAAACCTGAACATGAAAGAAGTAGTTAAGGGCGAGTTTATGAAATTGTTAGACGCAGGAATTATCTATCCTATATCAAATAGTAAGTGGGTTAGCCCTGTTCAGGTAGTGCCAAAGAAGGGAGGGATAACTGTAGTTGAAAATGAAAATAATAATTTAATCCCGACACAGACGTTGACGGGGTGGAGAATGTGTATAGATTATCTTAAGTTAAATGACACCACCCACAAGGATCATTTTCCCTTGCCATTCATCGATCAAATTTTAGAATGATTATCCGGCCATAGCTTTTATTATTTTCTTGATGACCTCTCGGGGTATTTTCAAATCCCCATCTCTCCCGAGGACCAAGAGAAAACTACGTTCACCTGTCCCTTCAGCACCTTCGCTTATTGAAGAATGTCGTTTGGATTGTGCAATGTGTCGACTATATTCCAGCGATGTATGCTCGCTATCTTTGACAAGTATGTAGAAAGCATTATGGAGGTATTCATGGATGATTTCTCCATGTTCGATGACGCTTTTGATAGTTGTTTAGAAAACCTCGAAAAAGTCTTAGAAAGATGCGAAGAAACTAATCTTGACTTAAATTGGGTAAAATTCCATTTTTTGGTGAGGGAAGGGTTAGTTTTGTATCATAACATTTCTACAAGAGGTATTGAAGTAGATGTTGCTAAGATAGAAGTTATCGAGAAGCTTCCACCGCCTACGAACATCAAAGCTATACGAAGTTTCCTAGGGCATGCTGATTTTTACCGTCGTTTCATAAAGGACTTCTCCAAGATCACCAAACCCCTTACCAATCTCTTAGAAAAGGATGCCCCATTCATTTTTGATGACCTTTGCCTAACTACTTTTAATTTAATAAAAGGAAAATTAATTAATGCCCCGATTATGATAGCTCTGGTGTGGGACCTTCCCTTTGAGATAATGTGCGATGCGAGTAGTTTTGCTGTGGGAGCCGTATTAGGTCAACGCATATCTAAAAACTTCCACCCCATTTATTATGCAAGTAAGACGCTCACATCTTCACAAGAAAATTACACCACAACCGAGAAGGAGCTCCTAGCTGTAGTATTCACTTTTGATAAATTCCGCCCTTATATTACACTTTCAAAAATTATCATTTTTACGGACCACTCGGCCCTCAAATATCTTCTTTCCAAAACGGATGCCAAACCGTCCCTCATTCGCTGGGTCTTACTCCTCCAGGAGTTTGAGTTAGATATCCGTGATAAGCGAGGTGCCGAGAATTTGGTCGTCTACCACCTCTCGCTCCTAGATAATCCTTTTATTAAAAATATAAATGAAAAATCTTTTAATGATTATTTTCCTGATGAGAAGCTGCTTTTAATTAGCACTTCTCCTTCTCCTTGGTTTGCACATATTGGCAACTACTTAGTTGCTTGTGTGCTCCCAAAAGAGTTCTCTTCTCAACAAAAGGAGAAATTCTTTTCTGAGTTGAAGAACTATTTTTGGGAGGAACCGCATCTTCTCAGAGTCTGTGCGGACAAGGTGATAAGGAGATGTGTTTCTTATGAAGAAGGATTAGATATTTTAAAACACTTACATGAAGGTCCGACTGGTGGGCACAATCAAGCTGCTCGCTCACAAGGTTCTTTGCACGGGTTTTTACTGGTCTAGCCCATTTAAAGATGTGCATGCCTTTGTGAGTAGGTGTCATAGTTGTCAACTGTCGGGCAACATTTCTAATAAAAATGAAATGCCACAAAATTATTTCCTTGAGTGCGAAATTTTCGACCTTTGGGGAATTGATTTTGTTGGCCCTCTTCCTTCTAGATTCAGAAATAAGTTTATTTTAGTTGCCATTGATTATGTTTCATGATGGGCTGAGGCCCAAGCTCTTCCTACGAACGACGCCTGAGTCGTGGTTACATTTTTTAAAAAATTATTTTCTCGATTCATTACGCCGTGCACCATCTTTAGTGATAGGGGTTCCCATTTCTATAACACACAGTTTTCTAAAATCCTTACTAGATACGGCGTTACGCATAAGCTTTCAACCGCCTACCACCCCCAAACTAACATACAAGTCGAAGTAGTGAATAGAGAAATAAAATGAATTTTAGAAAAGACTGTTTCAACTTCTAGGAAAGACTGGTCAACCAAATTAGACGATGCTTTATGGTCCTACCAAACAGCATACAAAACAGCCCTCGGATGTATGCCGTATCAGTTGGTTTATGGAAAATCGTGCCATTTAACCGTAGAATTAGAACATAGCGCTTTTTGGGCCTTGCGATTCTTAAACTTCGATCCCCACTCTGTCGGAGACCTTAGAAAATTTCAACTCAACGAACTCGATGAGTGGTGCTCTTATGCATACGAAAATAACAAACTTTATAAAGAGCGGATGAAACGTTTTCACGATAAGCACTTAAGGCACCCAAAAACCTTTAAGTCGGGCGACCATATTCTTCTTTATAATTCTCGTTTACGTTTATTTCCTGGAAAATTAAAATCACATTGGTCTGGCCCCTTTACTATTTTAGAAGTCTTTCTGATGGCGACGGCCACCACGACGGCCAACTGGGTGAAGATGACGACGACCATGGCGGTGTTGCCGTGGCAGAAGATGACGACGACCATGGCGGTGTTGCCGTGGCAGAAGATGACGACCATGGCGGTGTTGCCGTGGCAGAAGATGACGACCATGGCGGTGTTGCCGTGGCAGAAGATGACGACGATGCTCCTCCAACAAAAGACTTGCGGCGCCGTAGCGGGCACAGCTACAATCTTCGCCCACGCAACAGAAATTAAGATTTAAATTTATTTTTGGTCTGCATTTATCTTTTATTTGTGGTATTTGAAACTATGTTGTTTTCTATCATTTCATTTCGGAACAATATTTTATTTTGGGCTGCTAATAGCCACATGATTGTAAGCCTTATATAAGGCCAAGTTTTTATTTGTTATGAGATTATTATTGAGATCAAAAAGAATTGCTTGCCTAACCCTAATCTTCTTCCCTCCTCCTCTTGGCCGCCGCCCCCCTCAAGGCTCCCTCTCAAGGAGTTCGGCCGCCCCCTCTTCCCCTTTGCTTGGCCGCCCCTTCTACTCCTCGCTCCCACTAACAACCCCTCGTTCCTCCACCCCTCTACCTTTCTCCACCGAAATCGTATTCCCCTTTGTCATTTTCGGCCGCCTTGGAGGAAAAAGGATCAAGTGTAAGGAAGAACCAAGGTCTTTGGGGTAGTCAACCGCGGCGTGAAAGCGAAGGAGACGAGCAAGGTCTTCATCCGTGGTGCGTTTCCCGTGGATCCAAAGGAAGAGCGGTCAATTTGGTGGATCCAAACATCTCGGATCTACACTTCCGAGCGGGGTAACGAAAATTCCTACACAAAAGAATTTCCCTCTTGATTAGTTCTTTTGGTGGACGACTTTTGCGTGATCTTCTCGAATCGTTAATTTTCGCGGTGTTTCTAATAGTAGATCTGGATTTTCATTTTGGTTTTTCCGAAAGATCTAACGAGAGGATTGGCGCTCCTCGCTTTTGTTTTGTTGGGATAGATCCTACCACTTTTTGAATCGTGTTTTATTTTGGGAGGATCTATTTTGGTACAACTCCAAGCTCGACCGGAATCAATATTATTCCATTTAGCCGGAAGGGATTTTGGCCTATAGTCATTCTCCGTTCCACTTGCGGATCGGCTACCCGTATGTTAGCGCGAACGATAAATAAAATCAATTGTGGTCGCTGCGTTTCATTTGTGTACGGGTTAGGGAGTGTTAACGTTGCAAGGGTCGTAGTTCACGCCCTCCGTGTAGGATCCCTAAGGCTTAGCCTACATCAAATTTGGTATCAAAGCGAGGTTTGTGTTGATTTCCCAATCGACACCGTCCTTACGCTTCCGGTCTTAGGACGTCGACCCACACTTGGTCGTGCACGTTTCGTAGACACAAAATATGAAACAAAAAAATTTTTTTTTCCACCATCTGGTCTGCATATAACAAAAGCCAAAAAAAATTTCTGCAAAAAAAAATTGCCAAAAAATTCTGAATTTTTCTACTTTTTTTTCTAAGCATAAAAGTCAAAAAAAGTATTTTTATTCTCCAAGTCACTAAGCGTATAAAAGTCCTGATTTATAAAATTCTTGTCCAAACAGTCTCTTATCTAGGTGAGACACCCTGTATCTGTGTTGTTTATGCGCACGAGGCTTGGCACGGAGTATCCTCCATCCACATCACACATGGCCGACCATCATGATGATGGTGAGCCCGCTCCTGCTACAATTGCGGCGCTTAGGGAAGAGTTTAACACCAGGTTCGATGCACTCACTCAGTTAATACAAGGGTTGGCTATAAATCAGGCGGCGCCTCGAAATCCCGGCTTTGGGATAAATCGACCGTGGCAGCCACCCCATCCCGCCAACCAACGAGAAGAGCGACAAAATCTCCCGCGTGATCCGGATTATGAGTACGCACCCCGAGCCCCATATGAGTTCGACTTAACTAGGGCCGTTAAAATGGAATCACCCTCCTACGATGGCATGGGTGAACCCCAACTTTTTCTAAACTGGATCATGGATATTGAGTGCTATTTTGAGTGGCACAACCTGACGGACGTTGAGAAGGTACGAGTAGCACGAATGAAACTTCTGGGTAGAGCCAAAACGTTCTGGTTGAACGAAGAGAGGCGTTTAGGCACCGTGAATGGAGCACCCCCAATTGGGTGGGCTGCCATGAAGGCACTCCTGCATGACCAATATGTCCCGGCATATCACCGTACCCAAATGTTCGACGAGCTAGCCACCCTTCGTCAAGGGGGCCAATCGGTAGCGGAGTACATGGGAGAACTCAAGGATATGATGGTGCGTTGTGATATTCGAGAAATGCCTGAGGTCACACTATCTCGTTTCCGTAAGGGACTTAATGCGGATATCCAAGGCAAGCTTTTGCGTTATGGTCACACGGACCTTAACACAACATTCAATGTGGCATTGGATATAGAAAAGCACAATGCCTACAAGTCCAAGGGTCGAGCATTCCAGAAAGGAAAATCCATCTTAGGACCCCCACCTTCGTCATCCATGCGAGACAAAGGAAAGTTCCGATCGACTGATTCAAGTTCCATAGTAATTACCGCTAGGAACAATAAAATTCCCAATGGTGAGAGAGTTCCAATAGGACGAGTTAATAAGACTAATGCTACCTGTTATTCGTGCGGAATTCAAGGACACTACTCTAGTGAGTGTCCTACCAAGAGTAAGCCACTGGCACTATTAGAGTCCACGTCTGAGCCTGCCGAGCTCGTCTATGAAGCTGGCGGTGAATCAGATGCCGAGCCGAGTGATATCGAAGATGAGTCTTATATGATGGTTATGAGGTGTATCTTGGCCACACCACGTGCACCGGATGAGCACAATCGGACGAACATATTTTCTTTGAATTTTAAATGTGGTGAAAAGTGGTGCAAGTTAATAATAGACAGCGGAAGTTTCATGAATGTCATTTCGGAGAACGCCGTCACTCGTATGCACCTAGTCCCCGAACCACACCCCCAGCCATATAAAATAGCGTGGGTGAACAAAACGTCTATTGCGGTTTCTAAGCGTTGTTTAGTGCCACTTACATTGAAAAGCTATGTCGATAAAGTGTGGTGTGACGTCATCCCCATGGATGTATGTCATGTACTTCTAGGGCGCCCGTGGCTCTATGATTATGACGTGACCCATTTCGGGCGAGCCAACACTTACGAGTTCAAGTATAATGGTAAGACCATTGTACTGAAACCCACACCACCCAAGGATCCTTCGGTTGCCCCCAAGGACACCATCGTGCCGGCGGAAAGAAAAATTATAAGTTTGATAAGTAAGAAGGAGTTGGAACGCGAGACCTTCTCGGACGGTGTTCTGTATGCGTTAGTATGCCTACAAGCTAAGGAAGACTCACCCACTTTAGAGAATATACCGCTATCTCTGCGCACTATATTGGAAGAATATAAAGACGTCTATCCGGAGGACTTGCCATCTAAGTTGCCACCCATGAGAGATATTCAGCATGAGATAGATTTCGTCCCGGGCTCTTCATTGCCTAACCATCCACATTATCGGCTCAACCCCTCCGCACATGAGGAGCTACAAGCTTTAATTTCGGATTTGCTAGCAAAAGGATTTATCCGCCATAGTAAGAGCCCATGCGCCGTACCGGCCCTCTTGGTTCCAAAGAAAGATAAGTCTTGGCGATTGTGTGTAGACTACCGGGCCATAAATAAAATTACGGTCAAATATAGGTTCCCCATTCCCCGTTTGGACGATTTGTTAGATATGTTATCGGGCGCCGCCATGTTTTCAAAATTGGATCTCAAAAGTGGTTATCATCAAATACGGATACGGGAAGGAGATGAATGGAAGACGGCTTTTAAATCTAAGGATGGGCTCTACGAGTGGTTGGTGCTTGGGGAAGGGCTCACTAACGGACCGAGTACTTTCTCTCGATTGATGACCCAAGTTTTTAAGCCATACATGGGTAAATTCGTAGTCGTATACTTTGATGATATCTTAGTATTCAGCCGTTCACAAAAGGATCATGACACACATCTAAGGACAATCCTATCAACCTTGCGCCAAGAAAAGCTCTATATCAATCTAAAAAAATGCTCCTTTGGTGTGACATCCGTAGAGTTTCTCGGCTACATAGTGAGTTCCGAAGGCATTCATGTTGACCCAAAGAAGGTCCAAGTGATTAAAGAATGGCCTGAACCAACAAATATTCGGGAAGTTAGAAGTTTTCACGGCTTGGCCACATTTTATCGAAGGTTCATCCAAAACTTTAGTAGTATCATGGCACCGATCACCGAATGCCTGAAGAAAGGAGAATTTCATTGGACTAAAGCGGCCACACGCGCGTTTCAAATGATTAAGGACCGGATGTCTGAAGCCCCATTATTACGCTTGCCGGATTTTAGTAAAGTGTTTGAATTATCATGCGACGCATCGGGAATAGGGATCGGAGGAGTCTTGAGTCAAGATGGACATCCGACAGGATATTTTAGCGAAAAACTTGCCGGTCCAAAGTTAAATTATTCCAATTATGATCGTGAGTTCTATGCCGTGATCCGTTGCCTCCAACATTGGCGACACTATCTTATCTCCAAGGAATTTGTCATCTTGTCCGATCATGAGGCATTAAGATTTGTAAACTCCCAAAGTAAGATCAGCCCACGGCACGCAAAATGGGTTTCGTACCTTCAAGAGTATACCTTCATTATCAAGCACCTCAAGGGTACGTTAAATCGTGTGGCGGACGCCCTTAGTCGTGTCACTCTATTACTATCTACCATGGAGGTATCGGTCATAGGATTTGAGAGAATCAAAGATGAGTATATGCAGTGTCCGGATTTTAAGGAGATATATTTCGCCGCTCAGGACAATTCCCGTTCCACTATTTCGGCGTACTACATCCGTGATGGGTACCTATTTAAGCATACACAACTATGCATTCCCCGCTCTTCGCTACGCCATTTTATTGTATGGGAGTTACATAGTGGAGGACTAGGAGGACATTTCGGTCGCGATAAAACGATCACACTTGTAGAGGATAAATTCTTTTGGCCTGGTCTCAAGCCAATGGTCAATAAAATCGTCGGGAGCTGCCGCGTTTGTCAATTAGCCAAGGGTAACAAGACCAATGCCGGTCTTTACACACCACTTCCGATTCCGTCTGCCCCATGGGTGGATGTTAGCATGGATTTCATTTTGGGCCTTCCACCGACATTTAGGCGTCACGATTCCATCTTGGTCGTAGTGGACCGATTCTCAAAAATGGCTTATTTTATCGCTTGTCATAGCACCAATGATGCCTCACACGTCGCTAAGTTGTATTTTAAGGAGGTCGTGGCACATCGGGGTGTCCCCAAAACCATCGTGACCGATAGAGATATTAAGTTTACTAGCTACTTTTGGAAAACACTTTGGAAGCTGTTGGGCACGCGACTTATGTTTTCGTCGGCCTATCATCCACAAACGGATGGGCAAACGGAAGTTGTTAACCGGAGTTTGGGTGGGTTACTTCGTTGCTTAGTAGGTGATCATAAGGGTACATGGGACCTTATTCTTCCTCACGCTCAACTAGCCTACAATAATTCTAAGAATAGGTCCACCGGGTTATCGCCAAATGAGATAGTGCATGGATATAAGGCGCCCGTGCCTCTTGACTTGATTCCGTTACCACCATCATTTAAATCAAGTCAATTTGCACAGGACTTCGCCTCGCACGTTCGCACTCTCCACGAGCACATAGGCAAGACGTTGGCTAAACAATATGCTATTTATCAATCGAATGCTAACATACATAAGCGAGCAGTCCCCTTCAATATTGGCGATTTGGTAATGGTACGTCTTATCCCTGAACGGATGCCTTCGGGCACCATAAAAAAATTAGCGAATAGGAGAGCCGGTCCTTTTCGAGTCTTGAAGAAGCTAGGTGAAAATGCATATTTATTACAGTTACCCGCTGATTGGGGAATCTCCCCTATTTTTAACATTTCGGATTTAACGCTCTATGTCGCTCCACAACCTGAACTGTCAGTCTCGTCGTTTCCTATTTCCACTATACCGTCTAAAGGGGTGGGGGTGAAAATATTTCTGGACCGCTCTCCCTTTCGGATACTTCGGGAGGTACGTTGCCTATTGATGCTACACCTTGTTTTTCTCCTGCGCCTAACGCTTTTCCAAGGTTCCCCCGGACCGATTTCTTGCCTGAAATGATTCTGCAGGATGCGGTGTTTTCTACTCCCGACGGCGACGTTCACAGGTTTTTGGTCAGATGGCGAGGTCGTCCAGCTTCGGACGACTCTTGGGTTTCTTCGGCAGAGCTGGCTCTTCTTGATGCAGATCTCCTCCACCGTTACCATCCAGCCCACTCATCGGCGATGAGTCCTTTTGAGAGCGGGAGGATTGATGGCGACGGCCACCACGACGGCCAACTGGGTGAAGATGACGACGACCATGGCAGTGTTGCCGTGGCAGAAGATGACGACGACCATGGCGGTGTTGCCGTGGCAGAAGATGACGACCATGGCGGTGTTGCCGTGGCAGAAGATGACGACCATGGCGGTGTTGCCATGGCAGAAGATGACGACGATGCTCCTCCAACAAAAGACTTGCGGCGCCGTAGCGGGCACAGCTACAATCTTCGCCCACGCAACAGAAATTAAGATTTAAATTTATTTTTGGTCTGCATTTATCTTTTATTTGTGGTATTTGAAACTATGTTGTTTTCTATCATTTCATTTCGGAACAATATTTTATTTTGGGCTGCTAATAGCCACATGATTGTAAGCCTTATATAAGGCCAAGTTTTTATTTGTTATGAGATTATTATTGAGATCAAAAAGAATTGCTTGCCTAACCCTAATCTTCTTCCCTCCTCCTCTTGGCCGCCACCCCCCTCAAGGCTCCCTCTCAAGGAGTTCGGCCGCCCCCTCTTCCCCTTTGCTTGGCCGCCCCTTCTACTCCTCGCTCCCACTAACAACCCCTCGTTCCTCCACCCCTCTACCTTTCTCCACCGAAATCGTATTCCCCTTTGTCATTTTCGGCCGCCTTGGAGGAAAAAGGATCAAGTGTAAGGAAGAACCAAGGTCTTTGGGGTAGTCAACCGCGCCGTGAAAGCGAAGGAGACGAGCAAGGTCTTCATCCGTGGTGCGTTTCCCGTGGATCCAAAGGAAGAGCGGTCAATTTGGTGCATCCAAACATCTCGGATCTACACTTCCGAGCGGGGTAACGAAAATTCCTACACAAAAGAATTTCCCTCTTGATTAGTTCTTTTGGTGGACGACTTTTGCGTGATCTTCTCGAATCGTTAATTTTCGCGGTGTTTCTAATAGTAGATCTGGATTTTCATTTTGGTTTTTCCGAAAGATCTAACGAGAGGATTGGCGCTCCTCGCTTTTGTTTTGTTGGGATAGATCCTACCACTTTTTGAATCGTGTTTTATTTTGGGAGGATCTATTTTGGTACAACTCCAAGCTCGACCGGAATCAATATTATTCCATTTAGCCGGAAGGGATTTTGGCCTATAGCCATTCTCCGTTCCACTTGCGGATCGGCTACCCGTATGTTAGCGCGAACGATAAATAAAATCAATTGTGGTCGCTGCATTTCGTTTGTGTACGGGTTAGGGAGTGTTAACGTTGCAAGGGTCGTAGTTCACGCCCTCCGTGTAGGATCCCTAAGGCTTAGCCTACATCACTTTCCTTATGGTACTGTTTTGATTTCCCACCCTGATAAGTGTAATTTCAAAGTGAATGGTCAGCGTCTTAAATTGTATTTCTGTGATGATGTCAGTCCTAACTGTGTTAACTATACCCTTCATTATCTAACTTTTGATTAGTTTGGAACTTAGTTTTATTAAAACATTGAACTATTTCTTTGAACTTTGTTTTAGACAATATTCCTGGACAATATTATTTTGTTGCATCGAGCTCAAACGACATTTTAAACAAAGGGCGCTCTTGGGAGGCAACCTAAGTTATCTTTTTCTATTATCTTTATTTTACAATTTTTGCCCCTGACGGCTCCGACATGCTGAAGCTTCTGCGATCGCCTGCTCGAATGCTGCTGAATCCATCACGAAGTCCAAATAAGACATTTCATGAAGATCCAAAGCGCACGCATGAGGGAGCAGCATCACTCAACTTTCGCAGCAAATAAATCCGGGGAAGTAGCTGTTTTTCATTCATGTTTTTCAATTCAGTACTTTAATTTTCTCTCTCTCTCTAACCTCCTTCTCCATTGAGGACAATATCCATTTTAAGCTTGGGGTAGGACTTTCTCCTTCTTTTTGCTTTTTGTGAATATTAATCATGCATTTTGTGAATATTTTTCAAAAATACAAAAAAATGAATATCTTAAAATTCCAAAAAAAAGAGAATATTTCAAAATCCAAAAAAAAGAATATTTCAAAATTTAAAAAATATGCTTTTTGTTTTTTTAATAGTTTCGACATTTTGGTATTTCAATAGTACACCTTGTTTTTGTTTTGTTTTTGTCAAAATTACTTATAAACAACTTAGCTAATTATAATTTTTCTAATACTTCATTTTAATTTTGTTTCACAAGTAAAATGTTGGTCATGTTGTGTTTCTAATTCACGGTTGTATGTTAAGGTGAAATATTTTCCTAAAACTCGCATTTCTATTATGGTTTTTCTTTCTTTATTTTCTTTACTTTCTCAAATATTTATCATCCAATATTTTCCTTTTCGTTTTTAGATAATTTTTGAAAGGTCAACATTTGAATAGCGTAGTAGATGTGAATGATCCAAGTCACCTATTATTTCTATTTTCAAGATAATTTCATCGATCTTCTTTTATTATCTAGGACTTGCTTTTTGAAAATTTTCAAATCTATATTTTAAATAAATTTAAAATCGTGAAAATGATTTAGACCATTTTTGTTTTCGTTTAAGCTTTCCTGCCAACCTAAAAACTTTCACCACTAGTTAGCCGCTTTAGAGCCTTTTTTCCAATTTCATTTGATAGCTCCTCTTTTTATATCATTTTCACCAAAGTTGAAATTTCCAACCTATCTAATCACACTAGACTTTTTGAGTTTCATAAAGAATTTTCATGATTATGATAGGTTATTTTGTGATATTTTTGGAGAAGTTTTTTTTAAAAAAAACATATGCTCAAAAGAAATGTGTGTTTTGTTTGGTCAATTCAAAATGAAAATGAAAATATTTATGGCCTTTGTTTTGAAAAAAAATGGAAAAGAAAAAAAGAAAGAAAAATATTTTATTCAAAATGAAAATTTTTGAAACTCTTTGTTTTGGTTTAGTGTGATTATAAGCCTCCATGTTTATCTTTGAATTCCCCTCCTAATCATAATACTAACCAAACGCTTCAGTCCTATTAAGTTCTTTTGATTCACGCCTTTTGAATTTTATTTAATAACTAAGAAAATAAGAAAAGTAAATCAGTATTAGTTTTGGATGTAAACTTAGATTTTTGTTATTTATTTGATATAATTATAATGCATTGCTTGGATCTAGTAACAACTCAATGCATTTTTTTCATTTTCGTTGCTTTGCTTAAATCTATTTAAAGATTTTCGTCAAAATTTTAGATGATTTATTTTCGTTAAGTAAGGTTTATAAAAGTTAAACCATACCTAAATAATTGTTTTAGATTCGTGTTTCACCTTTTCCCTACTTAGAATTTCGTATAGTACTTGTCTAGGCATAATTAGAACTTTTTGATTAGTCATATTTTATGGTTAACTAGTTTTTATATTTTTGCATGGGGACAGGTAAAGCTTAAGCTTGGGGGAATTTGATAGTTTGTTTTGTATTTAAGCTATTAGAGTTTTGTTTATGTCTTTATTGTGCAAATCTTGTCTTATTAGATTATATGTCCCCTCCTCTTGTATTTATTTATGCAACTAATATTTTTGTGATCTTTTGCAGGTTTTCTCAATTTTCAGCCAAAATGACCTGACCCGACCACCAACACGGTCGTGTCATGGGGCATGTCACCTGTTCACAAATAATCAACCACCAGAGGAAAGTCCAGAGTCCATCCCGACTAGGATATGACATCCAACACAGCCGTGTCGCTGGGCGTGTCAAGCTGGTCGTGTCAACATGAGCCTTGTCACCATGAGCCGATGACTTTCCAGTGAAGGATACGGCCACCAACATGGCCGTATCGCCAGGCGTGTCGCCACCTCATTAATGCACACCCATTAATGCACACCCGTAAAAGCCCATCAACCGCAGAGGACACGACTACCAAAACGGTCGTGTCGTCGGCCGTGTCAGCATGGGCGTGTCCGCCGATTCGACGTTGCAATGATCATTTCCCGCCAAAACCAGAGCCCGAAGATAACCAGCACGGGACACGGCCACCAACACGGCCGTGTCGCCAGCCGTGTCACCTCCTCTTGAATTTCTATAAATTCAGACTCCCCTTGAGTCCATATAGTTTTTTGTTGAGTGAGGGGAGGTGTTGCCCTTTTAGTTTCTGAAGTTTTTCATGCTTTCTCTCTCTCTCTCTCTCTTTCTCATTTTAGTTTTTCCTAATTCTAGTTTAGTTTAAGCTTTTGTAGTAGCCTTTATAATTGCTTTAGTTGCTAATGGTAGGGATAGAATAGGATTTTACTTTTCATGCACTTGTAATATCTTATTTTCAAGTTGTAAGATCCTTGTGTTCATTAATAAAGAAGTGTTGTTTTCTCTTCCCTTTCTACTTTGTTTTCATTATGTTCTTCTATACATCTCTTCTCCTCTACTTCACCATGAGTAACTAATCCTCCTTGTACTCGATCTTGATGATCCGAGGTTCGAGTGATTAAGTTATGATGCTTTGAACTTACCTTTTATTTTTAGGGTTTAGCCTTGAATTACTCTTGATTTATCATGGGTTGAAGATATATCTTCGATATATATTCTCCACCTTTGCTTTCATTCTTGGCTAGCCGAGAGGCCGATAGTTTGAAGTTAGCGCTCGAGAGTAAGGGAGTTGTACGCACCCCTCGATAGAGGCAGACATCCAAATCTACCGGATTGGAGTAAAATCCAATAGTGGGGTTCACTGCGTAAAGCGGCCTCCGATTTAGACGAGGGTCGGTCGGACTTTTCTAAACTTAGGTTGGCACAACTTCGAGAGAAGCTTGTTCAAGCTTTAGGAACCTCCACGGTAAAGGACCTTTACCCTATTATGCTTAGGTTTATGTATCGTGCTTTTAATCGACTCTTGCTGAGGTGATTCTTGATCGAGTGCATTTGTATTTCATCATTACAACCCTTCAATATAATCGTTTCTTTTATGCTCTCTTTATTTTTAGTGCAATCAACTCTCTTTTTATTTCTTTTCTTTAAGCGAATTTAATTTTCCCCTTAACCCTAAGATTTTCGTCTATAAAATAATAGCCTTCGTGTGAGTAAGCTTACTCCACAGTTCCCGGATTTAAATACGACACTTGTGTCCCCTTAATATAGTTCGATAGGTATACTTGCCTAGTTGGATTGCTAGTTCGACTTCTCTTTTTTCTAAAGCGAAAAGCTGGCCCACCAATGCCCCGGCTGATCGCACCGATCTGGCGCCTGATCTCGTCCTCCTTGTCGAAGGGGTTGTCACCGAGCCATCTGTTCCCGCGTCATGATCGCAGCTCCCGGCGAGAGAGGGCATCTCTTTTACTCCCCTGGGCAATACTGAGACACTGGAGCGTAGGACATTTCGTCAGGGCATGGGCAAGCCGCTCCATCTTCTTTTTGGAAAAAGCTCGGATGGCCGGCCCGACCCTTCTCGCCAACCATCGGGGCAGGGTATCTTTCGCTCTTCAGGTATGTAAGAACCACCCAACTTTTCTTTCGCTCCACTCCCATTCTAACGAAAATTTGTCCTCCAGAGCCGAAGGAGCAAGAAGCGGAAGGGGAAGGAGACAAAGATGAAGATGAAGAAGAATAAGAAGAAGAAGGGGAAGACTCGCCCGTCCCCTCTGCTGGCGAGATGGAGTACTTTCTCGAGGACTCTGGAAGCGAAAGCCACGGAGGCAGAGGATTGAGGGAGTCCTGTCGAAGCTTGCGCGACAGCAATGGGCTAACACCGCAGCAGTGAAGAGGATCCATGAGATGATGGATTGGAGGCTGGCGATCGTTGACCGGGATTGCGCCTATTTCCTTGGTGGGGCGGAATTCCAGGACACACTTTCCGCCGAAATATCCCCCGGAAGAAACATCGCGCAGATTTGATATCAGCTCCGCCTATACAACCATGGCCTGACCACCTGACGGCCTTCTTCGACCCTCGAGTCCCTCCAAGGTCTGGCAGGCGAGAACTAGGTCGTTGGCGGTGGGTGTCGTACTAAGCCCTGTAGGGCTAACCTCTTCTTTACCCATCTTCTCAGCCTACTCTTCTCCTTTGTGCCACCTCCCCCACTAGGTAACAGATAATTATTATTAGTAGTATAATAATTTTTTATCATTATTTTTTATCATTACTGTTCGGGGACTCTCGCCCGGCGAGAGCCGCTTTATCTCTGTGTCCTCCATGTATGTTTTTTGCATTTTCTCTTTGATACTTTGCAAATGCTTTACTCATACGCCTTGCCCAACACTTCTCGCATGCTGTGACCGTTTATCTTTTCCCTAGCCCTCCCTGGATGTTCTCTCATCCAGCCGGTCAAGACGTTCAGATTTGTGGACCCGTTGACCGTTCCCCCACCGTATTTTTTAAGAAAAAATTCATAATTACCGTATCTTGAATAAATAGGTCGATCCACCTACCTCATTTACTTCTCATCATTTATTTCTTTCATCCTGAACCATCGTCCGCCTGTTAACTGCTTTCGCCAATCCTTGCAGTGCAAAGGCTCTCGCCACCCCGACCTTTTTCTCCTCTCTTCTTCCCTCCAAGACGTTAGGAGAGAGTGATGGCCGCTCCAAGTGTGCGCAGACCTTCCTAGACCACGCGTGCCCCCCTGCCGGCTCACGCAGGCAAAATTCTTCATGATCATCCAGACCTTCATCCTACCGGGTTCTTCGCGCGAAAACCTCTGAGTGAAGATAGGGTTAACCTCGTGCCAGAAGGGGAGCCCGACATCCCCTTAAAGCACTTCGTGGCGAGCTTCTGCATCCCCCTTAGGCCATTCAGGCATCAGGCCCTGCGCTATTATGGTGTAGTGCCATCCCAGATGAACCCTAACTCCATCGCCCTCCTGGTGGATTTTTCCTGCTATATGTGGGCGGAAAGGATCGAGTTCAGTATGCCAATTTTCCGGAATATATTCAACTTTCAAGCCAAAGGAGGGTCAGTATTCCGTTCTAGACATTCGGTGAAGACCGCGGGTCTCGCCAACAAACATCATCACTTTACGGAAAGGTTGTTCTTCGTCTCAGGGCCCTTCGGCAACATCCCTCTCGCACCCTTTCAATTTGACGACGCAACCTATAAGCCTCCAGCTCTTGGGGAGCGATATGGCTCCCTTGTGAAGTTCTTTGGCTCAAAAGCCTTTGATGTCCCCTACCTCCGACGAGATCTGGATTCCCTCTGACCAGTTTGTACTGGAGAAGGAAATTTTCTGGACTAGACTTGCAACCTTTCGTTTCGAGAGAAAGGGTTAACTAACTATGGGACTCGCAGGTGAGCGAGACATTCCCCTCCATCAAGTGCTAAGAAGCGGAAGCTGAGCCCCCACTCTGCCCTTCCACTCAAAAAATCAATGCCATCAGCCGCAAACAAGGGCAAATCTGTTGCACCGGCTCCCGCCGAGATCCCCGCTGAGACCCCTTCTGTTGCGATCGAGACGGGTGCCGCCAGGCCCGCCGCATAGTCCCCCTCCAGGACCACTTTAGTTGCAGGCGAGAGGGGTGCTTCCCAGCCCGCCACCGAGACCCCTGCCGAGTCCTCTCGCAAGCCGGTGCCGAAAGGTCGTCGGATTTTCGGCTTCTGTGAGAAGTAAAATGATTCCGAGGGCCATCCCTTGATCAAATGGGATAATTCCACCAACCTCATCGCGCTATCCACACTTCTCCCCACCTGGAGTGAGAGGAACTCAAGCTCTGGCGATGCCTTCACACTAGGCTATGACCTCTATGGTGAGGAGGATGCTGACATGTTCGACCGGACAACCACCCGGGACCCCATCCTTTACCCCACCCAGGCCCAACTTCGTGCGGTACAACTCTCGTAAATGGATGGGCGCTGCACCTTCACCATCGAGTGTAACTGAAAGGGAGGGTTAGACTTGAAATACTCTAGAGGGGGGGTGAATAGAGTATCTTTTAGATCTTTAAAACTTTTGCTGTTAATAAAAACACTTCAGTGTAGGACAACTCTATGATACTAATTTGATGTAAATAAAAGTGAAATCCTAAGATACACTAATCTACCACAGACACAACAAAAATTAATCTAACTAACTCAGGCACAACAAACATAACTAGCATAGGCACAGTAAGAACAAAAGAAAGAGGGCAACTAGACAACATAATAAATTTTATAGTGGTTACCCAACCTGGGTACATCCACTCTTCAACCACCTGGTAGGAATCCACTAACAGGTTTTTATCAGGTGACTGCCACCAATGAGCTTTTGATCAGGTGCTCAAAAACCAACCCAAGTCTTTTGGTCAGGGGACTTGCATCCAAGGAATAACTTTTGAAGGGAGTTAAAGAATACTTTGTACAGTGAGGGGGTGAGAGAGTTATGGTGTCTTCTCTTTCTCAAATACAACTGAGAAGACTAATGGATCTTTGATATTATCAAAGCTCCCCGTAAGTTATTGAGTTGTTCAGGAAGATTAGGGCTTTTTTTAGGGTGAGTAGGTCTTCTTTCTTTTTCTTTGACCAGAAGAGATCCAGGAACTTCTTGACTGATAGAACTTTATTGTCCTTAAAGAATCCTGGAATGCAGAATGAAGAAGACTCTTGATTTGGATGGATATTCTTCTTCTTCTTCTTCAACAGTATCTTGTATAATTTCTCCGTTCTCAACTTTTTTTGTTGCTCTCCTCAGTTCCTGTGTTATAAGTCCCTGTGTATATCTCTATTTGTCTTGTTTGAGAAGAAGGAAGAAATCCCTTTTATATTTTCTATGAAATTTTTCATTGAATTTTTGAATTCCTTCCTGCATTGATTGCTGACGGCCTGGAGAATGTAAAATTCGGCTGGAGAGAATGTCTGCATTAATTGATTTCCCCAACTGTCTCATTGAAAAAAATGGCAAGTAATAATCCTGATGAATGCCATAATCAATGCTGCTTCTAACGGTAATATTCAGATAATATTAAGCATTGATTACTCAGGAATTACTACAATAAATTATGGACAGACGGAAGGAAAAATCGAAGTCTGGAACTGCATAGAAATCGTCGAGCAAAGAACATATTTCGTCGACCTCGGTCCATAGTTCGTCGAGCTGAGAAGTAATGTTCGTCGACCAGATAATTGTTATTCGTCGACCTGAGATCCAAGATCGTCGACCTGAGAAATGCTAACTGGTACTTGATAAAACTTGTCAATACTATGATCTAAGTTCGTAGAGCTGAGAACATAAATTTGTCGACTGGAGTTAAGAGAAATGATTCTGTACTTAGAATGTTGAAGTAGAGTATCCAGAAATTGTCGACCTGAGAACTAAGTTCGTCGAGCTCAACTCAGAGAGAATTTTATCTGAGTTCGTTGTGCTGAGCACGACTTTCGTCGAGCTGAGTTCGACGAACGTCGAACTTACTTTCCTGAACCTTTGAAATTTCTCTAAGTCTGGAGTCTTTTACAGTCTGTTGTTGGATGGTCCATGTAATGTTGACTCTAAGGACATAGCCTAGACTCTAGGACACAGACATGACCCGGGCTATACAAGGTGGGTGAATAATCCTAGTTTAATGGACCTAGCCCAAATCCAACTAGGGATCCAACAATCTCCCCCTATTTGGCTGAGGTCACTAATTACAGATACAAATCATTTACAAAGCAAGAAAAATATATCTGGCAGGAAACTTAAAAATATGCAGAGATATATATACAATGAGCTTTGTATCAGGAAATAAATAAGTAGTTTTTAAGACATATAGAGTGATTAGACAGATTAAGAACTCATTTCTTCTTCTTTGGCTCCTTGTGCTTCTCCTCTTTAACTTTATCACCAGGCTGAGTAAACTTGATTTCCCTGTTTGGATTGGCTGCTTGAGTCTTTGTCATTGTCATCTCAGCAAATCCAAAAATACCGAGGGAAGTAGCCCTTGGCACCACAGCTTCTAGATGTAATTTCATATAGTCATCAACATTAAAGAATTTGGTAACGTTGGCAAACCAATTAAGTTCCTCCTTCCTGTATTTGGACATTGTTGAGTATTGAGAGGGATCCTTTCCTTTAGCTTTAGCTTTGTTGATCATAGATAGGCCAACCAATTCTTGGAACCTGGACATCCTTGCAGTTGTAGCTGTTTTTGGGTCCTCAAGAGGTAGAGGAGGAGATGCAGGTCTTTTTGGGCTTTCAGCCTTTTGATGTTCAGTAGTTTATTGCTGTTGATGTTGATGTCGCTATTGCTTGCCTGAAGAATAGTGCCTGTGCTGGCTGCTTCTAGAAGAAGAAGATCTACACTGCTATCTCTGATAAATTTAAAATTCGGTAGTCCTCTAATATGAAGTGCATGAAGCACTAGCACCATGTGGAGGAGGAGGAGGGTCTTTCCTGTATCTCTGGGGAGGAGGTGAGTACTTCCTGCTTTTCTTCCTATCTTTTTGCTAATTTTTGGACAGCCACATCCAAGCTGGCATGCCCTTGTATGGAGTAATATTCTGAAGAGTATAGTATGAAGTGTCATGTGTTGGGTTTGGCTTTGGAACAGGAGGTGGAGGAGCTTTCCTCTTCTTAGAAAGTTTCTTTTTCTTAGCAGATGGACTGTCATCTGAATCCTCTTCATCATCATCATCTGAAGAGTCCTGTGGATTATCATATAAAGCATTAATCTCTTTCAATACTTCTGTAGATATTGTTGGGTACATTGGTCAAATGTACCTGATTTGAAGAAGCCTCACCCAACTCAATGATATACATCATAATGTATTTGATGTATCTTTGAGTTACTTGTGCAGGTTAAGAAAGTACTGGACTGAAGCAAAAAGTTTCTAAGTCCATGTGTCGACACCCAGAGGGAAAGTGTCGACACTTAAGAAGACTTGTGTCGACATCCAGACAAGCAGTGTCGACACTTGGAGTCATTGTGTCGACACCTGGGATGTAGAGTTGACACCAGACAGAAAGTGTCGACACTTGGAGCTGTGTCGACACTCAGTGAAGAAAAGTGCAGACAGAAAGTGTCGACACAAGGAGCTGTGTCGACACCCAGTGAAGCTGTGTCTACACCAGAAAGTGTCGACACTTGGATCTGTGTCGACACTCAGCAAAAGTCTGCAGAGTCTAAGTACAAGTGTCGACACTCAACACAATGTGTCGACACTATGCAGAAGAGTCAGCACTTGAAGTAAGTGTCGACACCCAGCACAATGTGTCGACACTCAACAGAAGAGTCAACATTTGAAGTATGTGTCGACACCCAGAACAATGTGTCGACACACAGCTGAAGACTCAACACTTGAAGAAAGTGTCGACACAAGGAGCTGTGTCGACACTTAGCAAAGAACAGAATTATCTCCAAAATATTCTAAGTACAAATGTCGACACTAAAGGAATGTGTCGACACTCAGCTGAAGTATCAACATAGAACACTATGTGTCGACACCAAGAACCAGTGTCGACACTTGACAGTTACAACACATAAAGATGTGTCGACACAAAGGAGATGTGTCGACACTTGGAAGAATTCAGCGAAAGCTAGAAGAACAAGTACTTGCGTCGACACTCAATTTCAGTGTCGACACATGAAGAAGAATCTGTATCGAGACATACAAGAAGTTGTGTCGACACCTTGTATACTTGTGTCGACACTTACACAACATGTGTCGACACTTGGACTATAAGTATCGACACTTAAAGACAGAAAGTCTCGACACTTACAGACAGTTAGAGATTTTCAAGAAATGACTGGATGATTTCACAGATGCCGTTCCAGCCGGTCTACAACACCTGTCAGAGATATCAGAAGTCAGTTATGGACCGGTCCAGCCGGTTACCATGAAGAAAGCCTATAAATAGGCACCTACAGTTTACAGAAACTGTGGTTCAGAGTTGTTGAAGTTGTTGATCAGATTATTGTTAAGGTTGATCACCTTGTTGAAGTAATTATTAAAGTGGTAAAAAGAGTATCAACACAAGAAGATCTAGCAGTTCAAGTGCAGATCTAAGAAGTTGGAGAGAGAGGGCTCCATCCAAGAAATCAGCCTTTGGAACTAGGCTGAGAAGAAGGATTCAGATTTAGTCTGGATCTTAAGTGGCAGAGGTCAAGGAACAACTGCAGAGGATTCAGTCTTATTCAGTTCTACTCAAGAAGCTTTGAAAAAAGCTAAGTCAGGGTGAATCCAGCTGAGTTCTTCCAAGAACTCATCAAGAATCTCTCAACTCCCCTCCTTTAATTCTGAGTTGTAGAGTTATTATTTGTATTACATTTTAACTTGTAGGATCCTTTGAATCTGAGTGATTTGTAAGCCTGTATTTATAAAGGCTGAGGGTAGGGCTTGTTAGCCTGAGTGTAGGAGATTGAGATCTCTGAGTGTAGGCTTTGTTGGCTGAGTGTAGGCCTTGGTTGGCTGAGTGTAGGCCTTGATTGGCTGAGTGTAGGCTTTGGGATAAAGCTGAGTTGTAAGGCTTTGGCCGTGAGGTGTAGGAACCAATTTGGGTTCTGAGACAGTGAAGAAGTTTGGCCGAATCTAGTACACTGCTAGATAGGCGAAGGGGGAAAGTGGATGTACCCATATCTTGGGGAACCACTATAAAACACTGTGTGCTGTGCAGTGATTGTGCTGTGGATTAGCTGTGTATGTTTTGTTATTGCTGTTTGCTGTGCAAAAGTAGTTAGAAATCTGTGATATAACTGTTTGGATGCCAACAAAGTTAGAAAAGGATTAGGTCACCTATTCACCCCCCCCCTCTAGGTGTTTAGGTACCATATCTTTCAAGTGGTATCAGAGCCAGGTTCCTCAAAACAAGGACTAACAGTCTGAGGAGATCCTGTTTGGCAGATTCAGTGTTGGCAAAACACAGATTCAAGAAATTCAAGAAAATCAAGAATCATGGGTTCCTATGAGAATCACAAGGAATTGGGTTCCATGAAATTACCCATATGCAGAAAGGAGATCTTTGGGATCTGGAAAGAAAGGGTAAGGCTATTTATGGAGGCCTCAGACCCTAGAATCTACATCACAGTAAAGGAAGGGCCTTATGTGCCAATGAAGATTTCAGTATTGGATGCAAATCAGAGAACTCCAAAGGATTTCTCTGAGATGACAAAGGATGAGATTGTCCTAGCCACAATGAACAAGAGGGAACAGAACATAATAGTGAGTGTCAATGATGATGTTACTTTTCAGAACTTAATTCACTGTAAAACAGCAAAAGAGATGTGGGATACTCTCATTGTCTATATGGAAGGTTCTGAAGAAGTTAGGCAAGATAGGAAGTCCTTGCTAAATCAGGAGTATGAAAGCTTTAGGCAAGGAAAGGGTGATAGCATCACTAAGTGCTATAAGAAATTTTACAGAATAGTTAATGAACTTATGTCTTATGGAAGAGAGTTCAGTAACTATGAACTAAATGACAAGTTCCTAAGGTCCCTAACCAAATATTGGGACACCAAGATCTGTGCCATAAGAGAAATGGCTAAGTTGGGAGAAATTCCTCCTCCTACACTGTTTGGCAAGTTATTGTCATATGAGATGCAGTTGACAGTAAGAAAAGAGGAGGAGAAATCAGCAAGGACTGAGCATAAGGAAAGAACTGTTGCTTTCAAAACAGAAGTTCCCAGAAAGTGCAGGAACAAGTCTTCAACTCCACCTCCAGAGGTAGTTGAATCAGAGTCTGATGAGTCTGTCAGCACAAAGTCTAAGAGCAGTGAAAGTGATGAAGACTTTGCTGCTTTCACTAGACACTTTCAGAAGTTTTTGAAAAATAAACAGTGGAGGTCAAGGCCTTCTACATCACAAGGAAAGGAAGACTCTTATCAGAAAAAGAGGTCTTCAAAGAATGACAAGAAAAGGACAAAATCAAGCAAGGCAACTGGTTCAAAGATTGTTTGCTATTGCTGCAATAGACAGGGCCATATTATTGCAGATTATCCAGAGAAGAGAAAGGAATCTGGTGACAGGAAAAAGACTCACTTCAAAGGGAAGAAAGAAAAGTCTTTTGTTGCTAAGAAGGAGAAGACTCTATCAGATATCTCTTCCTCAGAAACTGAGTCTGAGGCTGAAGCCTACATAGGGCTGTTTGCTGAAGAAGAAGAGGAAGAATTCATGCAGATCTTGGAGTCAATTTATGAACAAGAAGACAGTCATTGCCAAGGGCTAATGGCTTTGACAGAAAGTGCCAAAATCCTGGAGAAGCCAGGACCCAGTCAGGTACAAAGTTCAAGTTTAAATTCAGTTTCTTGTTCTAGTTCAGATTCAAATTCTTCTTCATCAAGTGATGAGAATGTATCTGAGTCTGAGGATGATATTCATCAACTTATAGATGAATATAGAGTGCTGTTGCAAGCTTACAAGAAAAGCAAGTCCCTTGCCAAAAGTCAGGCAAAGGAAATTGCTGATCTTAAAGCTGCTGCAACAGATTTTGAGAAGCAATTTGATCAAAAACTGAATGAGATAGCCAGGCTGAAACACATAACAGTGATTCAGATGGGAACTATCACTTTTAAGAATGATCAAATTAAGTGTCTGGAGAACAATCTTCAGAAGGAGAAGGACTTGGTTGCTAGGTTTTCTAAACCTAAGTCAGTGTTACCCATAATTGATGAATTTGTTCATCACAAGGGTAAAGCTGGACTGGGATTTATTAGACCTGCAGGGACTGAGCAGTTTAAGTATAAGTCCAAGGGCAAAGCCCCAACATTCAACAAGCCTGCTGTAGTCAAGACATCCAAGGCAGTACCTAAGCAAAGGTACAATAAATTTGAATGTTGGTGCTATGGCAAAGTTGGTCATTTTGCAGTAGACTGTTGGCACAATGTGAGTGCCAAAGTGAGTTCCAAACTACCTGTTGGAAAGCCAGTAGGTAGGTTTGTCAAATTACAAACTAACAATCACCAAGGACCCAAGAATACTTTGGGTTCTAAGGTTCATTAATTTGTTTTGCAGGTGAGTCCAAGTGGCCATACCCCTACATGGTACTTGGACAGTGGATGTTCCAGACATATGACTGGAACTAGGGACTACTGAAGGACTACATTCCAATCAAAATTGGTCCTAAAGTGACCTTTGGTGGTTCTGAAAAAGGAATCATCAAAGGGTTTGGTAACATTTCTTCAAACTTAGTTACCATTACTCAAGTGGCTTATGTTAAAGGGTTGAAACACAACCTAATAAGTATAAGTCAATTAAGTGATGTAGGGCATGACATCTCATTTGTTAAAAATGGTTGTCATATCAAGAGGTCAAGTGATCAAGAGATCATTTTGACAGGATATAGGAAGAGGAATGTCTACTGCCTAGACATTATGATTGAGAACAATGGTTCTCCAGTGTGTCTTGTAGCTGATGAGACAGTCTCTCATTGTGTCAAATGGCACAAGAGGCTAGCCCATCTTAACTACAAGACAATTAGCAAACTCTTTAGTAAAGATTTAGTGAGGAATGGTCCTCAAGTTAAGTGTGTTAAAGATGACATTTGCTCAGCTTGTCAAAAGGGCAAGCAGACTAAATCCACCTTTAGAAGCATAGATAACAAAGATGATGTGAGGTGTCTATACCTCTTGTATATGGATCTCTTTGGTCCAATACCTGTTCACAGCTTAGGTAGGAAGGTCTATACCCTTGTAGTTGTAGATGACTACTCAAGGTTTTCCTGGGTGTTCTTCTTAAGACAGAAATCTGAAACACCTAGTATCTTCTACAGCTTTGTCAAGCAAATTCAGAATGAACTAAATAGTACTGTGGTCAAAATTAGAAGTGACCATGGTACTGAGTTTCAGTCTGATAGCATGACAAAACTGTGTGAAGACTTTAGGATATTTCAAGAATTCTCTTCACCTAGAACACCTCAGCAAAATGGCATTGCTGAGAGGAAGAATAGAACCTTGATAGAGGCTGGTAGAACCTTATTAAGTGATACATCACTGCCAGAGTATTTCTGGGCTGAAGCAGTTAACACTGCATGTCATGTTATAAATAGGGCTACCATCACTAAAGGGCTTAACAAGACCCCCTATGAAGTAGTGAAAGGCAGGAAACCAAACCTATCCTACTTCAGGATCTTTGGTTGCAAATGCTTCATACTTAACAATGGGAAGTCTTACTTAACTAAGTTTGCTGCCAAGTCCCAAGAGGCAATTTTTGTTGGGTACAACAATAATAGTAAGGCTTATAGAGTCTACAACTTGACTACACAAGTTGTAGAAGAATCAGTGCATGTAGTTTTTGATGAGACAAAACTTATTAATAATGAGTTGTCTAGCAATGTATGCAGCCCCACAAGTTTGACAAAGAAAATGGACAAGCTTACTGTAGAAGAAGTGCCTGCTGCAAGACAGCAAGGAGAGGAGAGTAGCTGCTGTCCAGGGGGAGAACTACATGTGCCAATTGCTGAAGAAATCCAAGGTATACAGCATGATGCAGATGCTGAAGTGGTTTAACCTGAAGTGAGGATGCCTCCAGCCCACAGGCATCTTAGAGATCATCCAGTAGAACTGATTATTGGAGATCCAAGACAAGGAGTTCAAACAAGGAGCAGAAATCAGAATGCTGCAATCTATTCCAGTTTTCTATCTCAAATTGAACCTAAGAAGTTTGAAGAAGCAATACAAGATCCACAATGGACTGAAGCAATGCAAGAAGAGCTTAATCAGTTCAAGAGGTGCAAGGTCTGGGAATTGGTTCCTAAACCTAAAGACCACAATGTAATAGGAGTTAAGTGGATCTACAGGAACAAGATGGATGAACAAGGTGTCATCATTAAGAATAAAGCTAGACTGGTTGCTAAAGGATATAGGCAAGAAGAAGGTATTGATTTTGATCAAACCTTTGCTCCAGTAGCCAGACTGGAAGCCATAAGGATGTTCTTGGCCTATGCAACCTATCAAGGATTCAAGGTATACCAAATGGATGTCAAGTCAGCATTCCTAAATGGTAATTTGAAAGAAGAAGTCTATGTGGATCAGCCTTCAGGTTTTGTTGATCCAACTCTACCTCATTATGTCTATAGACTTAGGAAAGCTTTATATGGGTTAAAGCAAGCCCCTAGGGCTTGGTATGAAACCCTATCTAGTTTCCTCATTGAGAACAAATTCTCAAGGGGGAAAATAGATAAGACTCTATTCCTTAGGGAATCTTGAGGCAAAGTTATACTAGTCCAAATATATGTAGATGACATTATATTTGGGTCTACTGAAAGCAGCCTTTGCAAAAAGTTTGCAAAACTTATGCAAGGTCAGTTTGAGATGAGTAGTATGGGAGAGCTGAAGTTTTTCTTGGGTCTCCAAGTTAAACAGACTGAAAGTGGTTTATCCATTTGTCAGTCCAAGTTCACCCTAGAACTCATAAGGAAGTATGGTATGGATTCATCCAGTACCATGAAGACTCCTATGGGGTCAAGTATGTCTCTAAGCAAGGATGATGCAGGGAAACCTGTAGATGAAACCTTGTATAGAGGGATAGTTGGCTCCCTATTATACTTGACTGCTAGTAGACCAGACATCATGTATGCTACATGTGTTTGTGCAAGGTATCAGGCCTGCCCTAAAGAGTCTCACTTGACTGCAGTCAAGAGAATTTTGAGATATCTAAAGGGCACTCCCTATCTAGGCCTCTGGTACCCTAGGAATGGAGACTTTGATCTAACAGGTTATTCAGATGCAGACTTTGCAGGATGCAAAGAGGATAGAAAGAGTACTACTGGAACCTGTCAATTCCTAGGTGGGAGACTAATTTCATGGAGTAGCAAGAAGCAAACCAGTGTGGCTATCTCCACAGCTGAGTCAGAGTATGTGGCTGCAGGAAGTTGCTGTGCTCAACTTCTGTGGATTCAACATCAGCTAGAGGACTATGGATTTCAGGTAAGTAGAACTCCACTTTATTGTGATTCTACAAGTGCTATTTCAATAGCTAATAACCCTGTATCTCATAGTAGAACAAAACATATTGAGATTAAATATCACTTTCTTAGAGAACATGTAAAAAGAGAAGATATTTCACTTGAATATGTTAAAACTGATAATCAGATATCTGACATGTTTACTAAGCCCATAGAAGAAGCTATGTTCAATAGATTCAAAATTGAACTAGGAATGATCAACTTAGACTAAGTTTACAGAATAGAAAATTGGCTAAGTAAAAAGGTGTCGACACATAGACAAGTCTATGTCGACACAGAATAGTGGTGTCGACACTTCAGGAGAAAGGTGTCGACACATCTAGGATGTTGGTGTCGACACTTCAGAATGTTAGTCTTGACACATGTCCAGTAGGTGTCGACACATCCTATGTGGTGTCGACACTTATGTTTTACTCAGAATTTTCTAAGTAAAGTCTCGACAATGTGTCGAGTTATGTTGTGTCGACACATAACCAAGTGTCGACACATAATATCTGTTGACTAAACTTGTGTCGACACATGTGTGTCGAGACATTATAAGTCAGTGTCGACACTTTTTGCCAGTGTCGACACATCCTAAGATAGCTGTCCCGCCTGTTCATCTTCAAAATTAGACAGGTATAAATAGGGTTCTGTCTTTGTTTGTCGACACGCTTTCAAAGTTTCGAGACCAAAACTATTGTGTCGACACTTCTCTTTTCTAAAGACAAATTCTCCAAACCCTAATGGCTCCTAAGCTTGAGGAGAATGTTAACGAGGGCTATGAGCTAGTGCGTGGCGCATTCGACGATGCAGATGCAGAAATTCAGGCGGTAGTAACCCTAGTCGCCGATTCTGGACTAGAATATCTTTTGTCTGAACCTACAAGGATTTGGAAGAAGGAAGTGGTTGAATTCCTTAATGGAGCTGCAGTCGATGACTCTGGATTCAGAATCAAATCCAGAGTTCATGGAACTAAGATCAAGATTTCACCAAAAAGTCTGAGGAAGGTACTCCAGCTACCTAAAACACAAGATGAAGAAGAAGTAACTGCATCCAAGACCAGGGAAGCTCTTACCAGGTGTGGTCTTGATCCTAAGATGAAGATAGGATCTGTATTCAACAGGAAAGGCATGAATAACCAAGGAAAGTTCATGTCTGAGATTGTAGGAAAAGTCTTACTCAGCAAGACTGGAGGGCATGACAGAGTGTCTGCCTACATGTTTGAAATCATGACAAGAATAATCTTCACTCTGAAAACAGATTGGTCTCAAGTGGTGTATGAGAAAATTAAGGAAAGTCTGAAGAAGCCCAACCTGGGCAGAATACTTAGTCTCTACCTAGCTGGTACCATACCAGAGTTAATGAATACAACTGCAGGAAGTAAGATCAACCACATGAGGAAGATGGATCAAAGGATATTTTCCAGATGGGACAGGGTGTTGTCCAAGGAAATGCCTACCCCAGATAAGACAGTTACTAAGAAAGATTCTCCTCCAAGGAAGAAAAGGAAGATAGCTCTTGTGGCACAGGAGTCCTCCAGCAGTTCAGGGAGTGAAGAACAAGTTGTTTTCACTCCTGATGACCAAGAGGAAGTGGCTGCAGAGAAGACCCCTGCTGCTGAATATATTGCTGAGATCCAGAGGGAGCTACCATAGGCTAGCCCCATCCATAGGGATCACAGCCAGGGGGTGCTACCAGTTATAGAGGAACCATCTACTCTGGACAGTGAGCAAGCCACCATCATTATCCAAGAGGTACTCACTGACCTAAAAACTTTAGAATATCTTATAGAAGATGTTGATTTGTCTGATGTTCCTCAGCAAACTCAGCTGCCTAGTCATGAACCAGATGTTGTTATCAAAGACACATCTATTGTTCCAGTGGTTGAAGAGCACAGAATATCTCCAGCTCAATCACCTCAAGAGTTCACCATGGAAGATTTATTTCTGAATCTATATCAAGAAGATTTTAACATGGACAAGGATGCTGCTGCTGAAGATAAGAGTGCTGCTGCTGAGGGGGAGCAACTGACAGTTTTGGAAGAGCCTTTAAGGCCAGAAAGTGAGAAAGCACCTGATGTGCAAGCTGACAAACCTCCAAGCCCTAAGGAAAGGGTTGAAATAGCCAGCACTTCAGAATCTGAAGAATATGAGGCTGCAAAGGCTAAGAAGAAGAAACTCTATGTCTTCAAGAGGAGAAGTCAGAGTTATAAGAAAGCCTTGCAATCCATTGCCCCACAGCCTATAGTTCAGCAAGCTCCAACTGTTGATTATAGTGCTTTAATGGTTGCCCTACAGATAAAATTGGATGAGCAAAGGCAGGCAATAGAGAAGTATGTAGATGAAGGGCAGAAATCACTTCAATTTGATCTGGCCCAGGAAATAAAGTCTATAAGGTTTGAGATGAATCTCAACAAGAAGGAGATGACAGACTGCTTCCACAAGGGTGGGAATGCAGTGGTGTATTTGGCAACACACCAAGAGAAGATCAAGGCACAGGTAGATGATATAGCATTGAAACAAGGATATGTTCTTGAAAATCAATTAAGAATGAATGACAATTTGACTGAATCCCACAATGCTATAGTCACTGCATTGAAGAACAAGGCTGATGAACCTTCCACATCTACTGCTGCTGCCAAAGCTGATTTTGATAAAGTATTCCAGGAAGAACTTACTGCTGTTAAGTCTGCTATTAAAGATTCCCAGAAAGTCATCTCTGAACAACTTACAAAGCTGAAACCATTCTTTAAAGAGGGAATCAGGTATTTGGATAGTCAAATAAGATTTCAAAAGGATGATGTCAGAGACCGTATGGCTAGAGAAGTCATAAAGGGGGAGAGAGTATTAGTCAAAGCTAGCTCTGACCATGCCAAATGGATATCTAACTCCATCAGAGCTACACTGGGCTATCCTCCACTCTGTGATGATGATAATGTTGCTGAATCAGGGGTTCAAACTGCCTATCTTGGAGGTGAGCAACCAGAGGTAGCTCAGGTCATATATCCTCCACCAGATTTTGACATGGTGCAAGCTGATATTAACCAGATGTATAGCCCAACTGCAGGGAAGTCAAATGTTGTTCTGGAAAAGGTTGTTCAACCTATTTCTGCAGCTATGCAAGAGGCATTAGAGAAAGAAGAAGAGGCAAGGTTATCAAAGAAGAGGTTTAGGGAACAAGCAGAACAAAGGCCAGAATTTGAAAGTGGAGCCCTACCTCTAGAAATATAATCTTAACTGCCTGGAAAGCTGCCAAGGACAATGCTCATGAAAGGAACAAGTGGTTCTCTGAAGCAGAATGGAGGAAACATGAAATAAGACAGGAGGCCATTGTTCAATATAGAAGAAAGGCTAAAATGGGAAAGCTACCTCCTACTGCAGTGGAGCCTAGCAAGTACTTCCCCAAGCCATATCACTACTTTGAGAGGCAGAAAATCAAAGCAGAAGAGCTGAAGAAGAAGGACTTAAAAGGCAAGAAGCCTACTGTTGCTGAAACTGCTGAAGCCACTGTCAAAGCTCAAGTCCAACCTGGCAAAGGCATTGTTATCAAAGAACCAGACCAGAAATAGATTAGGAATTGACTTGAAGATTGTTGTAATCTTTTGAATGAAAAACATTTTTGTAAACCATTGAAGATGTATTAGAAAAATGTTAGAACAATATATGATAAATTTATTTCATGATTGTTCTGAGAATATGTCTATTTCTTGTTTGTTCTGCAATGTTAAATGTGTATACATGTGTGAAATATTACATGCTTATGTTTACCCTGCTGTTTATAATCTGCTGTACATCATTTTGTAATTTTAATTATGGATGGTGTATATCATTGACTAAGGGTTATGACTTCTCCAAATATGGGGAGATTGTTGGGTACATTGGTCAAATGTACCTGATTTGAAGAAGCCTCACCCAACTCAATGATATACATCATAATGTATTTGATGTATCTTTGAGTTACTTGTGCAGGTTAAGAAAGTACTGGACTGAAGCAAAAAGTTTCTAAGTCCATGTGTCGACACCCAGAGGGAAAGTGTCGACACTTAAGAAGACTTGTGTCGACATCCAGACAAGCAGTGTCGACACTTGGAGTCATTGTGTCGACACCTGGGATGCAGAGTCGACACCAGACAGAAAGTGTCGACACTTGGAGCTGTGTCGACACTCAGTGAAGAAAAGTGCAGACAGAAAGTGTCGACACAAGGAGCTGTGTCGACACCCAGTGAAGCTGTGTCTACACCAGAAAGTGTCGACACTTGGAGCTGTGTCGACACTCAGCAAAAGTCTGCAGAGTCTAAGTACAAGTGCCGACACTCAACACAATGTGTCGACACTATGCAGAAGAGTCAGCACTTGAAGTAAGTGTCGACACCCAGCACAATGTGTCGACACTCAACAGAAGAGTCAACATTTGAAGTATGTGTCGACACCCAGAACAATGTGTCGACACACAGCTGAAGACTCAACACTTGAAGAAAGTGTCGACACAAGGAGCTGTGTCGACACTTAGCAAAGAACAAAATTCTCTCCAAAATATTCTAAGTACAAGTGTCGACACTAAAGGAATGTGTCGACACTCAGCTGAAGTATCAACATAGAAGACTATGTGTCGACACCAAGAAGCGGTGTCGACACTTGACAGTTACAACACATAAAGATGTGTCGACACAAAGGAGATGTGTCGACCCTTAGAAGAATTCAGCAAAAGCTAGAAGAACAAGTACTTGTGTCGACACTCAATTTCAGTGTCGACACATGAAGAAGAATCTGTGTCGAGACATACAAGAAGTTGTGTCGACACCTTGTAAACTTGTGTCGACACTTACACAACATGTGTCGACACTTGGACTATAAGTGTCGACACTTAAAGACAGAAAGTCTCGACACTTACAGACAGTTAGAGATTTTTAAGAAATGACTGGATGATTTGACAGATGCCGTTCCATCCGGTCTACAGCACCTGTCAGAGATATCAGACGTCAGTTATGGACCGGTCCAGCTGGTTACCATGAAGAAAGCCTATAAATAGGCACCTACAGTTTACAGAAACTGTGGTTCAGAGTTGTTGAAGTTGTTGATCAGATTATTGTTAAGGTTGATCACCTTGTTGAAGTAATTATTAAAGTGGTAAAAAGAGTATCAACACAAGAAGATCTAGCAGTTCAAGTGCAGATCTAAGAAGTTGGAGAGAGAGGGCTCCATCCAAGAAATCAGCCTTTGGAACTAGGCTGAGAAGAAGGATTCAGATTCAGTCTGGATCTTAAGTGGCAGAGGTCAAGGAACAACTGCAGAGGATTCAGTCTTATTCAGTTCTACTCAAGAAGCTTTGAAGAAAGCTAAGTCAGGGTGAATCCAGCTGAGTTCTTCCAAGAACTCATCAAGAATCTCTCAACTCCCCTCCTTTAATTCTGAGTTGTAGAGTTATTATTTGTATTACATTTTAACTTGTAGGATCCTTTGGATCTGAGTGATTTGTAAGCCTGTATTTATAAAGGCTGAGGGTAGGGCTTGTTAGCCTGAGTGTAGGAGATTGAGATCTCTGAGTGTAGGCTTTGTTGGCTGAGTGTAGGCCTTGGTTGGCTGAGTGTAGTCCTTGATTGGCTGAGTGTAGGCTTTGGGATAAAGCTGAGTTGTAAGGCTTTGGGACTGAGGTGTAGGAACCAATTTGGGTTCTGAGACAGTGAAGAAGTTTGCCCGAATCTAGTACACTGCTAGATAGGCGAAGGGGGAAAGTGGATGTACCCATATCTTGGGGAACCACTATAAAACACTGTGTGCTGTGCTGTGGATTAGCTGTGTATGTTTTGTTATTGCTGTTTGTTGTGCAAAAGTAGTTAGAAATCTGTGATATAACTGTTTGGCTGCCAACAAAGTTAGAAAAGGATTAGGTCACCTATTCACCCCCCCCCCCCTCTAGGTGTTTAGGTACCATATCTTTCAGAATTCAATAATTGTTTAGCCTGAGGAGGAGTAGGAGGAAGAGCTAGAGAGGGAGAACTGAGTACATCAGTGCTTTCAGCAACTGACTTATTCTCTTCTTAAATATGAGCCATGATCAACTCATCAAGATCAGGCATGGGTCTATCATCCATAATGAATGTTGGAGCAGAGATGACTTCGGGAGGGGATGAAGTAATAAATGAATCATCTCTTGGTGGAGATGGAATAACAGGAGCCTATGTAATAGAAAAACTAGCCTTGAGTTGCTTGGCAACTTTGGGACTTATTGGGGAGGTATAAGGAACTATAGCCATGGATAGCTTTATGTTGTATTCTGGAAGAGAATTTAAGTAAGCTGTACCAAAAATTTTCAACAAATTCACAATATCTATTGTGGAATTTATTACATAATCACCAACAATCTTTATTTCCTCTGTGACTGTCTCATCCAGATCCATATCAGATTCAATAAAATTAATTAAATCAAACAAAGCATCATCTTTTGCTTCTGCTTCTGCTGGTGCTACTACTTCTAGCTGCTGCAGCTACTACTTCTGCTACTTCTCCTTTTGCTGATACTACTACTGCTACTACTGCTACTTCTTCACAGAGTATCTCCCCCTGCCTGGTTTCAGTGGGTACTGGAGCCAGGCCCCTGACTGAAGAAGGAGTGATGGAGAGAGCAGAGATTTGAGCAGTAAGGGAGGAGATGGAGGTAGCAAGAGGTGAAATAGCCTCTGCTATGAGGGTTTTGAGGAGGGGAGTGAGAAGTGCTAGAAGAGGTGGAATGATGGAGGGGTCCAGTGACAGGAATGCAGGAGGTGTCTCAGTGGGTACAGAAGGGTGGATGGAAGATGATGGTGGAGGAGGAGGTAGAGAGTCTTGCATAATTTCATCTGGGGAAGAAGGAGTAGGAAGGGGGATGAAAGCAGATTGAATGATGGTAGGGATGACTGATTGGAAAGGGGAATATCAGCCAAATGTGGTGGTAGTGGAGATGAGGGTGGTGATTGAATTATTGTACCATGTTGGGATGGAGGTGAGGTAAGAAAGTGAATATGAGTTTGTGATGGATGTACTGGGAATGATGGAGGGGGTGGAGTTGTTGTACCATCTGGTGTTGGAGAATGGACTGGGTATGAATTGAGGAGGGGAGTTGGTGTACCATCTGAGGATGACTCTGGATGGCTGGAGGTGGTGGAAGAGAAGATGGAGCATCGTCAGCAGGGTGGGGAGTCGCTAGTGCAGCCCTTGTACTCTCAGAATGCCTGGAGGAAGAGGAAGAAGCCTTGGATAGCTTGGTGATGGTCCTCTCCCACCTGCCAAAGAGGGCACAAGTGAGCCTCTAGGAGGAATTAATGAATATGGTCGGTGTGACCAGGGATTCAGTAGCCTTTTCCTGAAGGAAGATTTCCAGAATTCTTCCAAAACACACCTCCTTCTTGGTCTTCTTTTTCCTGATTAGCTCAGACATAATCTTAGCCCAATTTATAGGCTTCTTATTCACCACAACACTAATCACCAGGAATTGATGCCTAGTGATGTAGTCATGGGCTGTGTGCTTGCCCAGCAGTACTTTGCCCACAGCATCTAATAGAAACTTATATTTAGCAAATAAGTATTTCTTTAGCAGCTTGTTGGGGGTTTCTCCAGAATAACCCATTTTATTTAACATTTCATCAAATTCCTTATTATCAATTTCCAACTCTGCATCACCAGTAGTTAATCCAAAAATTTTTGTCAGGACGGCGGGGGTAAGAGAGACTTGATTACCAGATATTGTGCCGATCATATTGTTTTCATCTTTGGTGGAGGAAGTGTAGACCCATTCTCTGATCTCTGCGCTGGCTATCTTTATTCTGGTGGACATGAGATTCTTCAACTTCTGATCTTTAAGAAGTTTCAGAATGTATAGGAAGATAGGGTCTGAGTGTTGAAATGACTTGAAGTCTATATCAAATCCAATATCAAACTTCATTGTTGCAAGACTGCCTGCCGGAATCGCCATAGTGCGCCTGCAACAAACAAGAAGGATCAAGTGCAATGGAACTGAAAGCGCGGGACGGAGGTTGAAGAAAGACCTAGATATATGGTTTTTTAGAATATGAATCGACAAACTCCGTTCAGTGAAAAATAAAGAATTCTTCGATCTAAGGTCGAGGAAATATTTTATAGTTAAAGAATTCGTCGATCTTAGTCTGAAGATTTGAAAACATTTCGTCGAGCTCTGTTCGATGAAAATTTTCTAAAGCAAATTCGTCAATCTCCGTTCGACAAAAATAACTCCACTCACAAAGTGTTCGTCGATCTCCGTTCGACGAATTGCTCTAAAACATTTCCTAGTTCGTCGATATCCGTTCGACGAACTCTGAAAAATTCGTCGACCATAGACAGAAATTAAATTAAAGTTTCTCCATTTATCATTCCAAGCGGATTTATAAAGAACAAGTAATTTCTTTCATCCAGAGGTTTGGTGAGAATAACTGCTATTTGTAAATCACTGTAGATATAGACAAGTTTAATTTTGTTTTTGTATACACACTCTCTAATGAAATGATGCCTAATGTCTATATAATTTGTCCTACTGTGATGGACTGGATTTTGTGCTATGGATCTAGCACTTGTGTTATCATATAAGAGAGTTGAATTATTTAAGTTGAACCCATAGTCTAGGAGTTGGTTTTGAATCCACAGCATTTGGGAACAACAATTGCCAGCTGCAATGTATTCTGCTTCAGTAGTTGATGTAGACACAGATGACTATTTCTTGCAAAACCAAGACACTAATCTCATACCAAGGAACTGGCAAGTCCCTGCGGTACTTTTTCTGTCTACCCTGCATCCAGCAAAGTCAGCATCTGAGTATCCAGTTAACTCAAATTCTGACTGAATAGCATACCAGAGTCCTAGACTAAGACAACTCTTTTTATATCTCAAAATTCTTTTTAGGAAAACTAGGTGAGATTCATTAGGGTTCACTTGGAACCTAGCACAAAGACATGTAGAAAACATTATGTCATTTACTAGCTGTAAGGTATAGTATGGACCCAATAATGCCCCTATATAATTTCTGATCAACAGGTTTCCCATGTTGATCATAATCTATTACAACATTAGTGGCTATGGGTGTTTTCTTTCCTGAGGCATCATCCATCCCAAACTTTTTAATAAGCTCATTAGCATACTTAGCCTGGGTTATAAAGATGCCATCAGGTAGCTACTTCACTTGGAGACCAAGGAAGTATGAGATATCACCCATGCTAATCATTTCAAACTTTGAATGCATGAGGTCAGAGAACCTCTTGCATAGTTCGGAATCTATAGACCCAAATATAATGTCATCTACATAAATTTGTACTAACAATGTTTGATCCCTTTGGTGCCTAGTGAATAATGTTTATCTACAATACCTCTAGTGAATTTATGCTCTATCAGGAAGCTAGCTAAGGTCCCATACCAAGCTCTTGGAGCTTGCTTTATACCATAAAGAGCTTTATGCAATCTAAAGACATATGAAGGAAGGGTTGGAGAGATAAAACCTGGAGGTTATTCAACATAAACCTCTTCTTTAAGTACTCCATTCAGAAAATCACTCTTGACATCCATCTGATAGACTTTGAACTTCTTGTAGGCAGCAAAAGGAAGGAAAATTCTGATTGCTTCTAAACTTGCAACTAGTGCAAAAGTTTGGTCACAGTCTATTCCTTCTTTTTGCCTATAACCTTGATCAACAAGCCTAGCCTTTTTTCTCACAATTATACCATGGGCATCAAGTTTATTTCTATATACCCATTTAGTTCCAATGACAGGATAGTCTTTAGGTCTTAGAACTAAATACCAAACTCTGTATCTCTCAAATTGATTGAGTTCCTCTTGCATTTCAATGATCCAGTGGGGATTTTTCTCAGCATCTTTTATCGATTGAGCCTCAACTTGAGAGAGGAAACAAGCATGCATCACATCTTGGTTGAGTTGATGTCTTGTCTGTACACCTACTGAAATGTCCCCAATCACTTGGGATCTAGGGTGATCCCTTAGTGTGACAAAATCAGTGGGTGGAGTTGGTTCAGCAACAATATTTGGAATTAATTCCACTTGTGGAATAATGTCTGCTGTTGAAGGAATTTCAACCTCTTCCAAAAGTTCTTCTTCACTGTCTTCATCAGCTTGTGGAGGAGGAGGTGGTATACCCTCTTATGGAAGGTTCAACTCACCCAATTTCTCACACAAGTGAGGTACCTACATGGTGCTATTGGTAGAAATTTCTCTCTCCTTATAAGACATGTTAGCTTCATCAAAAGTCACATGTATTGATTCCTAAATTTTTAAAGAAGATTTATTGAACACCCTATAAGATTTGCTGACTTGGGAATATCCTAGAAAAATTCCCTCTTCAGCCTTACCTTCAAACTTTCTAATATACTTCTTGTTATTATTATGAATATAATGTATGCAACCAAATACTTTAAAATAGGTTATTTTAGGTTTCTTCCCTTTAAGTAATTCATTGGGAGTCTTATTCTTAAGTTTATATATTATACTCTTGTTCAGTACATAGTTTGTTGTTCTTACAGCCTCTGCCCAAAAGGATAGAGGCATGTAAGTATCTGCAAGTATTGTGCCTGCATCTTCAATTAAGGTTCTATTCTTCCTTTCAGCTATCCCATTTTGTTGAGGAATTCTAGGAGCTGAGAAGCAATGCCTGATAACTTCCTTCTTACAGAACTCATGCATAAGAAGAGACTCAAACTCTGTACCATGATCACTTCTGATCAATGCAACATGAGTAGAGTACTCAATCTGTATGGTCCTGAGAAAATCTGTAAGAACTTTGAGTGTATCTGACTTAGATCTCAGAAAGAACACCCAAGTGAATCTTGAGAAGTCATCTACAATAACAAGGGTATAAGATTTCCCTCCTAGGCTTTGTACAGCAATGGGTCCAAAAAGATCCATATGTACCAGGTACAAAATCCTAGGTGAATCGGTCTTATTAATTGACTTAAAGCTAGATTTAGTTTGCTTGCCTAGTTGACAAGCCCTGTAGAGGCCTTCCTTCTTGTAGGGACCAGAAGGCAAACCTCTCACAAGGTTGTCTTTAGATAGCCTAGCAATGTTTTTCATATTTACATGTCCTAGCCTTTTATGCCAAAGATCATTTTGATTGCTAACAATATTAAGTAAACAAATATCTGTGGTTGCAGAATGAAAATCTACTATGTATATGTTACTTTGTCTATTTTCAATTAAAACAGTTTGTTTTTCTTTATTAGAAATAATACAATATTTTGAGTTAAAATATACCAGATAACCTTCATCACATAATTGACTTATGGAAATGAGGTTATGCTTGAGTCCACTTACATATGTCAGCTTTTTGAAAGTGACTGCTCCGATCTTCACTACTCCAAAACTTTCAGACTGGCCACAATTTGAATCACCAAAGATCACCTTTGGTCCAAGCTTGGACTTGTAGTTATTTAAGTTATCCTTACTGCCAGTCATATGCTTAGGGAAACCACTATCCACATACCATTTTTGATCAACAATTGGACAGTGCTTTACCTACAAAGAAAACAATTAGTTGTTCTTGACCCAGGTTACCTTGGGTCCTTGTTTCTTATATAAGAAAAGCTGGAAATGTAAGAGCACTCTGGTTGGCTTTTGTATCCTAAGGGGCGATATCTTCTCGGAGGAATTATCCAGCCAACAAGTGGATTGAAAGGCTTTCTAGGTTGATCAGGGTTTCTGTCAAAGTTATGATTTTTATTAGATCTGACTGGGTTCAATGAAAAGTTGTTAGTTCGTCGACCAGAGTTCGATGATGTGGGATGAGATCATCGATCTCCACTCAGAGAATGAACATATTCATTTTCTGTGCCCCAAGCTCGCTGATCTCTGCTCGACTAACCATACACAGTTCGTCGATTGCAGTAAGACGAATTATTGTAGCTAATATTGGGGTTCGTAGATCGTCGATCGAAGTTCGACGAACTATCCACATTTCGTCGACCTGAGTTCGACGAAATCTGTTGAATCTTGTATTTACTTAAGATTTTCTGGTATCTGTTATTTTGATTTTTAATGTTAGATAATTATTTTGTGGGTTTTTTGTTGTTTATTACCTCTTTACCTTTAGTTGAGACAAATTTAATAGGAGTTGATAAAATGTTCTTCTTTAATATGGGGGGTACACTTGATGATACACCTAAGCGCGTTTTGCCATTCAGTCTGGCATTGCCTGTGCTTGAAATGTCCATCAGCTTAAGGCCTCTCCCATTGAGAGATTCCACATGTAGTTTAGCCTCACATAGCTGTGTTTTTAAAGAAATGATTTGTTCATTAGCTAGTATAAGTTCATCTTTTAATTTTGAGTTTTCAGAAATCAGATTTTCTTGATTGGTTAGTCTTTCCATAAGTGTTTTGATTTCTTTTTCAGAGTTGATTAAGTCAATGGACATGATTCTAAATTCAGTTTTGAAACTATCAGAATTGTAATCAAAAGATAAAAGTACCTGATCAGCTTCTGATTCTGAAGCTCCTTCCTTATTAGATTCTTCTTCATCATCTGATTGACTGTTATAGGCATTGATGGTCATGAGGCAAACTTCCTTGACCCTTGCCTCTTCTTCCTCTTCACTAGAACTGGAAGATGTAGATTCATCTTCTGTCTCACTCCAGGTATCAGCAACAAAGCCCTTCTCTTTCCTTTTGTATTTGCTGGAGGAGGGCCTACTACTTTGTTGTCTTCTGGAGTCCTTCTCTCTTCTTCTTTCTTTCTTCTAATTCTCTGGAAACTCTGAGATAAAGTGTCCAGGTTTCCTGCACCCAAAACATACTACTTCTTTAGTGGGTGTTTTATCATACCTTGGCTTATAATCCAGCCTGGATGATTTTCTTCTGAAGTCCTTTCTTGCCATTTTATAAATTCTCTTGGCAAGAAGACTCATCAATTCTTCATTTACAGTTGAAACTTCAGTCTCTTCAGCAGCCTTGAATGCTAAGTTGTGCTCCTTTCTTACTAGTGGAGGAGTCCTTTGTTCTGCAACCTCTCTGGACTTTATTAGCTGCTCATAAGACTTGCGCTTTCCCAACAGAGATTCTGTGAAAATCTCATTTAAGATCCTGGCTTCCTTGATTGGCCAGATCCTTGAATCCCATGAGCTTGGGAAGCACATGAGTATTTTATCATTTACTTCAGTAAGGGTGATATCCTTATCTAAAGTCTTCAGCTAATTGATTATTGAGCTCAGTCTGTTGTACATGTCAGCAACAAATTCTGACTCATCCTTTTTGAAGTTCTCATACTGTGATATAAGATTTGATCTTCTGTCTTTCCTTTCATCAGCAGAGCCAGCCACCATTTGGTTGAGAGAGTTCCAAATAGCTTTGGCTGATGTTCATTCAGCCACCTTCTGGAAAATATCATCTGACATAGTCTGAGCCAGAATGTTCATGGCCTTTGCATCAACAATCTTGGCCTTCTTCTGTGCATCTGTCCACCCAGGTGGTGGAATAGCATATGTGCCTGAGGTTGCTATAGATGTAGAGATAGTTTATTGAGGAGGACCTATAAAAATAGAGTGTAGATGTCCTCATCAATGGAATTCATATATAGTTTAATTATTGCCTTCCAGATGGCAAACTAATTTAAGTTGCACACTGGAGGTCTGGTGCTTGCATAGTCCTTGTTCTGTACCATGCTGTGAATAAAATCCTAAGAGAAATAAAAGTTCAGATCTAACACTGGATCTTTTTGTTCAAGGGTTAACTTGTACAACCAAAGAAACACTTCTCTAATACCAATTGAAAGAGAGGGTTAGACCTGAAATACTCTAGAGGAGGGGGGTCAATAGAGTATCTTTTAGATCTTTAAAACTTTTGCTGTTAATAAAAACACTTCAGTGTAGGATAGCTATATGATACCAATTTGCTAAAAATAAAAGTGAAATCCTAAGATACACTAATCTACCACAGTCACAATAAAAATTAATCTAACTAACTCAGGCACAACAAACCTAACTAGCACAGACACAGTATGAACAAAAGAAAGAGGGCAACCAGACATACAAGAATTTTTATAGTGGTTCCCCAACCTAGGTACATCCACTCTTCTACCAACCTGGTAGGAATCCACTAACAGGTTTTGATCAGGTGAGTGCCACCAATGAGCTTTTGATCAGGTGCTCAAAAATCAACCCAAGTCTTTTGATCAGGTGACTTGCAACCAAGGAATAACTTTTGAAGGGAGTTAAAGAACCCTTTATACAGTGAGGGGGTGAGAGAGCTATGGTGTCTTCTTTTTCTCAAATACAACTGAGAAGACTAGTGGATCTTTGATATTATCAAAGCTCCCCCTGAGTTATTGAGTTATTCAGGAAGATTAGAGCTTTGCTTCAGGGTGAGTAGGTCTTCTTTCTTTTGCTTTTACCAGAAGAGATCCATGAACTTCTTCACTAATAGAGCTTTATTGTCCTTGAAGAGTCCTGGAATGAAGAATGATGAAGACTCTTGATTTGGATGGATGTTTTTCTTCTTCTTCAGCAGTATCTTGTATAATTTCTCTGGTCTCAACTTTTTTTGTTTTTCTCCTCAGTTCTTGTGTTATAGGTCTCTGTGAATATCTCTATCTGTCTTGTTTGAGAAGAAGGAAGAAATACCTTTTATATTTTCTATGAAATTTTTCTTTGAATTTTTGAATTCCTTCCTGCATTGATTGCTGATTGCCTGAAGAATGTAAAATTCGGCTTGAGAGAATGTCTGCATTAATTGATTTCCCCAACTGTCCCATTGAAAAAAATGGCAAGTAATAATCCTGATGAATGTCGTAATCAATGTTGCTTCTAACGGTAATATTCAGAGAATATTAAGCATTGATTACTCATGAATTACTGCAATAAAAAAAGGATAGAAGGAAGGAAAAATCCAAGTCTGGAACTGCATAGAAATCGTCGAGCAAAGAACAGATTTCGTCGACCTAGGTCCAGAGTTCGTCAAGCTGAGAAGTCATGTTCGTCGACCAGATAATTGTTATTCATCGACCTGAGATCCAAGATCGTCAACCTGAGAACTGCTAACTACTACTTGATAAAACTTGTCAATACTGTGGTCTAAGTTTGTCGAGCTGAGAACATAAATTCGTCGCTTGGAGTTAAGAGAAATGATTCTGGACTTAGAATGTTGAAGTAGAGTATCCAGAAATCATCGACCTGAGAACTAACTTCGTCGAGCTCAACTCAGAGAGAATTTTCTCTGAGTTCGTTGAGCTGAGCACGACTTTCGTCGAGCTGAGTTCGACGAACGTCGAACTTACTTTTCTGAACCTTTGAAATTTCTCTAAGTCTGGAGTCTTCTACAGTTTGTTGTTCGTTGGTTCATACAATGTTGACTCTAAGGAAATAGCCTAGACTCTAGGACACAGATATGACCATGTCTATACAAGGTAGGTCAATAATCCTTGTTTAGTGAACCTAGCCCAAATCCAATTAGGGATCCAACAATAACATTACCGATATGCTCCTGGAGAGGGACGCCTCCGCGACTGAAGCGACCATCCTGAAGGCCAACCTGGCTGCCTCCAACAACTTCTCTCCACTCGCCCGACCGCTGAGTTAAGCGGGATCCTTCAATATTTCTCATCCTCTTAGTATTTATATACATTTATAAATGCTTCTCGCCTAATCAGACCATTTCGCAGTGTTCAGCGGAAGCCGAGCTATCTCGTTCGAGGGTGGCCAATTTTGAGAGCAAGAATCGGTTGTTGCATGCAGAGGTGAAATGCCTTGAGGAGGCCCTACCCCTGGACCAGGCTCGGTCGTCGGTGGAGGGGAGAGTCGAGCGCCTTCACTACTTTGCCTATGAGATCGACATAATCATTCAGGAGAACACACAAGCTGCCGCCAAGATGGTCATCGAGGTGCTGGGAGAGTCAGCGCTTTTTAACGAAGGTGGAGAGACCCTCACAGCGCGAGGGATCCTGCCCTGGTTGTTCGAGCCCATCCCCAAACCTACGGGAGAGGATGACTCTCCGATCAATGATGCAACGGAGCTTGTCGTGAACTTGGAAACCGGCGGCAACTCACCCGGCGAGTCATTTGGTTACACCCCCAGCGGAACCTCCAGCGGGACCTCCAGCGGGACCTCCAGCGGGACCTCTAGCGGGAGCTCTAGCAAAACTCTTGCGGGACCCCCGGCGGGACCTCTAGCGGCCTGCTCAATAGCTTCCATATACCGCTTTGTTGGTTGTAACCCTACCTTATTTTTTTGTAAATTCATTTTTGTGAACATACCCATTATACATTTGTAAGGGGCGAGATTCCCCCGCTGATATTTACTTCTTTCATATTGTGTTGAAAGATCTACTTTGTCGATGCAATGTTTATTAGCTTTGCGCGAACCCTAGGCTCTTAGAATCTAGGGTGGTGAACGCCACCTGTTCAAAGAGTTGGCCAAGTAAAATCTATCGCAAGGGGCATAACGATAGGCTTGAAAAAATGGCCATGTTGGGAACCCCGTTGAGAGGTGCTTGCCGGGATCCCCGATAAGATGGTTGTGGCGAGAGCCCTGCCAAGTGGGTTATGTAAAGAGCCCAGCAAAGAGCCTGGCCGAGAGCCCTGTCGTTAGGGTTATGCTGAGAGCACTTCCAAGTTGGGTCTGAGTCATCCCATCCTTACCTAGGACTAGTGTTGGCCGTTTATAAACGTGTTAACAAGAGCTTCGTGACTCCGTCATGATTTCAACAGTCCTGTTTGTATGGTGTGAAACTGGTTGCTGGGTCCACATGGATCACTTAAACAAAAAATCCCACTTTTCCTTCTTCCTCCAAAGAGATCACATGGCCCTGTCAGCTAGTGAGAGCCTGACAGCGGGTCTACTTGGGGTCTGGCTTAGTTTCTCAACTCTTTCTTCAAACTCCCTTCCTTTCCCCCCAAGTTTTCCTACTGCCCTGCACAACTAATGAGAGCCTGGACAGTGAGTCTACCCGGGGCCGAGCGTGCCTTCCAGCCAAGCCAGCTAGGAGAGCCTGCGCTGCAGAATCACCACTTGAGGTATTCGCTTAGCCCCCCCCCCCAGGCGTGCCTACGACCCTGCAAGCTAGTGAGATCGTGTTAGAGGGTCTACCTGGGACCGAGTGCGTCTTCCAGACCTGCGAGCTAATGATAGCCTAAGAAGAGGGATCCTCTCTGAGTCTTTTTTAGTTTCTCAATTCTTTCTTTAAACTCCCTTCCTTTCCCCCTAGGTGTTCTTACTGCCTTGCACAGCTAATGAGAGCATGGACAGCGAGTCTACCAGGGTTTGAGCGTGCCTTCTTGCCCTGCCAGCTAGGAGAGCCTGCGCTGCAGAATCACCACTCGAGGAATTCCCTTACCCCCCCCCCCCCTCCCAGGCGAGACTACGACGCTGCAAGCTAGTGAGAGCCTGCCAGTAGGTCTATCGAGGGTCGAGTGCGCCATACAGACCTGTCATCAAATGAGTGCATGATCAGCGAGATCCTCTCGGGGTCTTGCTTAGCTTCTCAATTCTTTCTTCAAACTCCCTTCCTTTCCTCCCAGGTTTGTTTACTGCCCTGCTCAGCTAATAAGAGCCTCGACAGTGAGCTTACACAAGGCAAAGCGTGCCTTCCAGACCTACTAGGTAGGAGAGCCTGCGCAGCAGAATCAACACTTAAGATATTCCCTTAACCCCGAGGCGATCCTACGGCCCTGCCAGCTAGTGAGAGTCTGGTAGCGGGTCTACGTAGTGTCAAGTGCGCCTTCTATAACCTGCCAGCTAATGAGAGCCTGAGCAGCGGGATCCTCTCGTGGTCTTGCTTAGTTTCTCAATTCTTTCTTCAAACTCACTTCCTTTCCCCCCAGGTGTGACTACTGCACAGCCCATATAATGAGAGTCTGGACAGCGAGTCTACCCCAGGTCGAGTGTTCCTTCCAACCCTGCCAACTAGGAGAGCCTGCGTAGAGGAATCACCACTTGGGGTATTCCCTTACCCCCCAAGTGAGCATATGACTCTGCCATCTAGTGAGAGCCTGGCAGCGGGTCTAGCTGGGTCCGAGTGCGCCTTCCGGACCTGCCAGCTACTGAGAGCCTGTGCAGTGGGATCATCTCGGGGTCTTGCTTAGTTTCTCAATTTTTTCTTCAAACTCAATTCCTTCCCCCAGGTGTGCCTACTGCCCTGCCCAGCTAATGAGAGCCTGGACAACAAGTCTACCCGGGGCCGAGCGTGCCATCCAGCCCTACCAGCTAGGAGAGCCTGTGTAGCAGAATCACCACTCGAGGTATTCCCTTAACCCCCTAGGCGAGCCTACGACCTTGCCAGCTTATGAGAGCTTGGCAGCGGGTCTACCCGAGGCCGAGTGCGCTTTCCTGACATGCCAGCTAATGAGAGCTTGAGCAGCGGGATCCTCTCATGGTCTTACAAACTACCAGCCTGTTTTCCAAATCTCAAAAGAAACCAATCATGAGACAACTCAATGAAATTATTAAAAAAAGATCTACAATCTTGTCACCAACTAAGTGTAGGGGCACTTCAGGTCGTTGCTGCTCCGAGCATTACACATCGATTCCCCTTTCACATTTTGAAGGTGGTATTTTAACATCCCTCAAACAACTAGACCCCTAGGAATGGTTTTGTCATGACCAAGTCATGACAAAACCCAAGTAACCCCAAAGAGACCTAGGTCATCCCAACCCTATTTCTGGTTGACCTAGCCCAAATAGGCTAACTCAAGCTCAAACCTCCTCATGTGGCTTCTTTAGGGAATAATGTGCGTGGAAGGGCTGCAAATAGTCCTTCAGATTGACAAAGTGAACTTGGTGACTAGGAGACAGGGTAAGTGTAATAGCCCAAATTCTAGGAGTAGCAAAATTTGGGTGACACGGCCTGGGACACGTGCGTGTCCCAGGGCGTGTCCCGCTCGGGTTGAAGAGTTGGGCACTTGGTCGACGAATTTTGGTCGACGAAGTTTTTTAGTGGTCACGCCCTATAACACGGGCGTGGCAGGGTGCGTGTCCCCTCGGTTCGACGAACTGTCAAGCGTCGATCGTCGAGTGCCGATTGTCGATCATCGAGTGTCGATCGTCGAGCACGGGGTACATGGCCTGTGACACGGGCGTGTCACAGGGCGTGTCCCGCTATGTCAAAAGGTTGAGTGTCGATCGTCGAGTGTCGATCGTCGAGCACGGGGTACACGGCCTGTGACACGGGCGTGTCACAGGGCGTATCCCGCTGTGTCGAAATGTTGAGTGTCGATCGTCGATCGTCGAGTCTCGATCGTCGAGCACGGCCTGTGACACGGGCGTGTCACAGGCCGTGGCCCACTGTGTCAAAAGGTCGAGTGTCGATCGTCGATCATCGAGTGTCGATCATCGATCGTCGAGTGTCGATCATCGAGCATGGGGTACACGGCCTGTGACACGGGCGTGTCACAGGGCGTGTCCCGCTGTGTCGAGAGGTCGACGATTTTCACTCAACTGGGTGTTGAGTGGGTTACACGCCCTGTGTCATAGGCGTGTCTTGGCCGACACGGGCGTGTACCGCGTGTCATAGTGACCTCCATTTCCACAATAATGGAGGAGAGAGAAATGAGGAAGGAGAGGGAAGGAAACGGTTCGCCAAAAGCCACATTTAATGGTTGAATTCAATTTCCCAGGGAAGGGCAGAAGTTTCCAGCCATTTCCCCTGGCCGTCAGACTTGGTTCAGCCCCCCCTCCTCCATGGCCGAGCCTAGCTATTAATGGCTTTGAAGGACATTAATGATCCATCCCCTCCTCTCCCCATCTGAGGCTTTAAACACCACAAGTGAATCGAGAGGAGCCTTTCCCAATCCTTACCCGAAGAAATCGAGCCTCCCCAGCTTGCAGTTGCAGATATCGAGCGACGCCAATTTCAGAAATGGCTTCCCGGTGATCTTCCCAACTTCAGGCCGCCGACTAGGTCCAATCCTCTTCCTCTCCGTCTATGCTAGATCTAGGATCCATCAGCTAAAGAGAATGGGCTCAATTGAGCCTGAACGGGGAGAAATTTCTCACCGAAATTCCACGAAAATGAACCTATCGGGTTCGGCGGAGTAGGCCCCTCCGGCGGCCGTGTCGCCGCCAGGCGATAGCCACCACCTCGACGGAGGCGGTGGTGGTGGTGGCCAGCCAGGGAGGTGGTCGGGGTGGCCGGAAAGTCGGCTGGAAGAGGCTCCAAGTCGGGCCAATCTTGGCCCTTGGCTCGAGTTTGAGGATGAGCGGATGTCGTCCGTTTTTGATCAAGTAATTTCATGATATTAATTGATTTCTTGGAGATTATTAGCAGTAGATGGTTTTAATTATTAAAACTACTTAGAGGCCTCTACTGTAAAAGTGTCCAACATGAACAATGTAGCCCTTGATGTCTATTGTAATTTAAAATTGATTTCACTCAATTTGGAGTGCTGCTATGACCACAACACTCGTTTTGGTACAACCTATACATAGGCAAGACCAGACATTAGAATTAGTGCTCACACAAAACCACTCATCCAAATGCTTTGAAATTTTGAACATAGGCTCCTCATAGCCTACCACCTAGACTGTCCAAAAATAAGAATTTTTGGAAAAGTGTTTTCTATAGTTTTTATAAAATTTTAATAAATCAATTATAAATCAGTTAGGTGCCATAAACACCTCAAAATCCTCCCAAATTTGGTTTGTTGGTCTTAGAGAGCATGTTAGGGCTCTGGTAAAAATTTCATCTCCTTTGGATATGTTTTGGTTAGGTATTTATCCAAGCATAGGTATACCCTTATAGGGTTATTTAGGTCAAAGAGCTATTTTTGATGTTTAAGTGGTCAAATCACCTCAATAGAGGCTGTGATTTTGACCACTGACTTGGTAGGACCATTATCACCCTCTTAGGGAATATGGAGTGGTTTAGGATTGTTTTACACTTGGATCCAAACTCAAACCCTAAGGGAGGGCTTTTGAGGGTTGTGAAGGGCAAGGGGTCTATTGACCTAGAAAGGATTTGAAACTTCGGAGAGAGAATTCTAGGGTAGGTAGAATCCTATGGAAGAAATCTAAAATAGATTCTAAGGTGAATAGCTCCCTCAAAACACTAACCCTAGTTTAGGGCACAAAACTTGTAGTGATAGAAAATATCACAAAAACTCACTGAACAGTGATGAGATTTGGGTAGAGTAGTGTTTAAAATTAGTACAAGATCTGGAGATTTTATTATGAATTTAGCATTATTATTTTGGATACTTCATTAACAATTTAGTAATTTGTATTATTTACTTACAAATTTATTATGAAGTAACTACTTGCTGGAAATTGATGAAATTTAGCTGAAGGACTCCTAATTATGTTTTAAAGCTCTGTGAATTTTTATGAGATTTTTGGAATAATATTTCTAAGGGTTGCTTCATTAAGTAGTGTTTCCCATGAAAAATTAATTAAATTTATTTTGGTGTCTAGCAAGTCTGCAAAATTATGATTTTTGCACAATAACCTTTTCTTTACCATATTAAGATTTTGTAATTTTTATATAATTTTCTGATGAATAATTTTGATACTTCCTTCTTTACATATGATTAAGGGAATTATTTTGGATAAATTAATTAGAGGTCACATATTTTTTGAAAAATTATGGAAATTAGTATCTAGTAATATATCTTTGTTATTTAGTGATCAAAATGTTTCAGTGTCGATTACTTGAGTAGATCATATAGTTCATGTTCAAAATTGCCCATGGCCAAACATTTGGGAAAATTCAATAAATATCAAATTAATTAGAAAAATTATGATTCTCTGATTTTAGACTAAACTTGTTATGATATACCTCTGGTAAATTTTATAGGAGATTTGGAAGACAAGCTGGAGTACCTCCTTTATACATCTCATATAGTATAGGGTGGTCTGCATATAGTAACTGCGGAAACTGAACAAGAGTGGGTAATGATTTTGAAGAGTTGAATCCTTTGTAGGTTGGTGGTTTGGGTAAATAAATGAGAGATCTAATCAAGTGTAGAAATCAATAATATTAAGTGCCTTGCAAAAGGGAACTTTGAGCGTAATCACATCATAGTTCCTAGTGCCTTCGAGAGCCCTTCACGGGAAATACCTTGTGCAGTCCTGTGTTAACGTAAACCTTAGGAATAATTTGGGCAAGAGTAACCCTAATAATAGTTTCACCTTACACTCACACTTGTACACGTAGGGAGATGAATTGGTAGTGAAAGGATAGCTTAGGCCCGTGGCCTAAGGGATTACTGGTAGAGTTAAATGGACTCGGTATTGATTTGGAAGTTCGGGGAGCTGGATGCTCGGGGACATGGAAAATAGGAGACTTGATTAGTCCAAGGAGTCGTGGGCTCGGGAATATGGTGAACTAGTAGGCTTTGTAGTCTAAAAAGCTGGAGGCTCGGTACTATAGTTAGATACAACTATCATGGTTGCATGTGCATAACAGTGGTGGGTCGTCGGTATTGGACGATCGAACACACCGTCATCGGTACGTTGACTCTGGGAGACTGGCTGGTTTGCTAGGAATAGTACAGGAACATGTGAGAGGGGCTAGACTAGGTAGTGTGTTTAGATGTCTAGGAGTGGAGAGGCCCAACCCACTGTCTCCGTTGGCCACGACGAGAGGCTCCTGAGAGTTTAGCTAACTCCAAAAGGGGAACTAAAGGTCTGTGCGAATAGAGTCGTGTGTGTGAGTTGCACTTGCATGTGCATACCATAGCATACTTGCACGTCATAGCATAATCATTGCATTTGACCCCTGACACCTATCGTATAAAATGGTATGGGACGTTTTATACGAAAGGCCCTGAAAAACGACGCCTTGGTCTATAGGGGTAATCCCTATAAATCAACGGTTATATTTCTCGTTGCTCTTACTTACTCTTCTTACTGCTTTTACTTACTTGCTACTCCTTATTGTTTACTTTTGTTACATACTTGTTTACTCATGTTTAATTATTGTGATACCCCTGCCATTCTTTATTATTTTATTCCTTAGGGTAGATGTCACCTGCTTGATTATGCCCCACTTTTGGTCCTCCTTTTCACTCCTTTCCGCCCGATGCCTAGGAGCCACGGGTAGAGGGGTGGGGGATTGTTGACTGAGTCTAGTTTCAATGACGGTCGTTTGACCACCATATTTTAGGTGCTCCGGATGGGAGACAGGGAACAGCCCCAGGAGACGCAACACCAGCAGTGTACGGTGCAGATGGAGTTAGGCCAGTGTAGCTCGGGTGGACAGGCATCCGGATCTGTGAGTGGAGCCGAGTATTAGTAGTTTTACTTTTATGAGTGGATTGTAGTGAGGTTATCATGTACCAGGCTTAAGCCCGTATTCACTTTCTCGCGATGTGGACTATTTATTTGTCATGTGATTTCCTCTTTCTATTATGGACTTGGATGCTTACACTTTAATTTATTATACATTCTGTCGATGGTGATCGATTTGGCCGACAGGATCGGCATTTTGTAGTGATGACCTTCCCGGGTGCGAAGGTGTCACCGCAAAGCGGCGGTTCTGGGCATAAGACCCCGGTGATTGTTGCAAAAAAATGGGGTCTTACAAGTGGTATCAGAGGAAACCTCGATCCGACAGAATGTAGTCCACAAAACATGGGACACCCCGCGCGGGCTTAGTTTGAGGACAAACTAGCAACGGAAGCAATGGTGTGCCCATGGGAGGAATCACGTGCAATGCTCACCAATAACAAAGAGTTTTAGGTCAATTTACTAAACTTAAGACCATATTTTGTATGGTGCGACGAATCCTCCCCTACCGCAGGGGACACCTCCAGCCCCGAATGTGATTCCACCCCCGCCGACTCCGACCCCGTTGCAGTAGACGGAGCTGGGACAAACTTTGACGGCCATCTTGGAGGACTTTAGGGCACAGCAGGCTCCGACTCCTCAGCCAAACCCCGGAGCGAACTGGTTGGGAGCATTTCGGGGCCTTGCCCCACCATCCTACTTGGGGACAGAGATGGCAGTGCGCACAGAGGAGTGGCTAGACAATATTTACGAGATGTTTGTGGGCATACAGTACCCGGTGGATCTGGTAGTATCGTTGGTGGTTTCTTGTCTGGATTCGCATGCGAAGAGGTGGTGGAAGTCGGTGATGGACCCCACTTATGCGGGAGTGGAGATCGCGAACATTACTTGGGAGGAGTTTAGGGAGGCATTACTAGAGCATTTTTTGCCGCAGTCCGCAAGGGATGAATTGGAGGATAGATTCTTGTAGTTGAAGAAAGGGAACAAGACAGTTCTGGAATATCACCGGGAGTTTACTCATTTGGCCCGGTTTGCGGATTCTTACAAGCTGGATGACGTGGGTTACGCCAAGAGGTTCTACAAGGGCCTCCGTGATGACCTGAGGCAGACCCTCTTGTTCGTGTCTAATGGTACCATGGCCAGGATCGTGGAGATGGCCATGAAGCTGGAGGCGGACCATCTTGCAGTCCGGGGCAGGAAGAGACATGGGGATGATGCAGTGCTAGGAGGGAGAAGGGACCCGCAAAGGGGCCGGGTCATAGGAAAGAGAAGGAATGGGGATCAACCCCGCCAAAAGGAAAGGTATGAACCAAGGGAGCAGGCAGTGCTGGACCCGCAGCCGTTACAAATGAGGGAGGTGCCTAGGATATTGCAGGGACCACCCACACCACAGCGGTGCTATCACTGCCATCAGCCAGGGCACATTCAGATTAATTGCCCGACGAGGAATGGGGCCATACCTGCTGCCCACGGTGGCCCACCGGCTCACCAGATGGGAGGTCGTGGACGTGGTCGCAGACACAGATTTCAGGGCGGTGAACACAGACAGGATGGGGAGCAGGTTTATGCTCTGGACTTAATGCACCCCCGGAACCCGAACAGGGTTATTGCAGGTATGAGAATCATTTTTAGTATTGGTAGAATAATTACACAACCTAGGTTAGAAAACTTTAGACCTAAGTTGTTTTTACTTTAACTAATTTATGAATAGTGATGGCGTGCGGCAAACCTGCCCGTACCCTGTTCGACACGGGGGCATCACACAACTTTGTGTCAGAGGATTTCATCAAGGATTTGGGCCAGATTTGATATTATATGGGAGATGCTAGGACGGTGCGTCTCCCCAATGGGATGGAGATCCAGTCCACAGAGAAGTGCCTCCTGACGGTTACCATAGACGGGTTAACACTCGAGGCCCCGACGACGATCCTGAGAATGTCGGACTTCGACCTTGTCTTGGGCATGACATGGCTTTTCTGGAACCATGCCTAGATTGATTGTCCGGCGAGGAGGGTCGTTCTGAGACACAGTGACACTTATGCGATATTCGAAGGTACTACTCCAGTTTCCCACCACCTCCTTTCATCTATTCAGGCCGTCAAGGCCCACATGCAGGGAGACGAGGTATATCAGGTGTTGTTCGAGATGACTGAGGAGAAGGTCCCGATTGTTAGCATTCCGGTGGTCTGTGACCACACCGATGTATTTCCGGAGAAGCTGCCAGGACTGCCTCCGCATTGGGAGAAGGACTTTCATATTTAGTTGGTGTCAGGGGCTAAGCCCGTGTCCAAGGCCCCTTATTGGATGGCCCCAAGGGAGCTGGCAGAATTTCTGACACATTTGCAGGAGCTAGTGGAAGCAGGATTCGTCAGACCGAGTTCCTCGCCGTGGGGAGCTCCGGTCCTATTCGTGAAGAAGAAGGATTGGACACTTCGGCTGTGCATTGACTATCGAGCACTAAACAGGCTGACCATCCGAAATACCTACCCGCTCCCAAGGATAGATGAGTTGTTAGATCAGCTGGAGGGAGCACATTTTTTCTCGAAGCTGTACTTGAGGTCAGGCTACTACCAGCTGCGGATCCAGGAGGAAGATATCCCGAAGACGGCCTTCAGTAGCAGATATGGCCAGTACGAGTTCACTGTGATGCCTTTCGGGCTCACGAACGCTCCATCAGCATTTATGAGCCTCATGAACCGGGTCTTCGAGACTTATTTGGATGTGTTTGTCATAGTATTCATAGACGACATCCTTATCTACTCTAGGATGAAGGAGGACCATACACGGCATCTGGCACTGACTTTGGAGAGATTGCGGGAGCATCACCTCTATGTGAAGTTCAGTAAGTGTCAGTTCTGGTTGAAGGAGGTGGCTTTCCTGGGCCACATTATCAGCGGAGCTGGGTTAGCAGTGGACTCGGCAAAGATTCAGGCAGTCAGGGATTGGCCACCACTGAAGACGGCCACGGACGTGCAGAGTTTCCTGGGGCTTGCCAGTTATTACCAGAAATTTGTGGAGAGGTTTTCTCAGATCGCCCTTCCACTCACATCCTTGACTAAGAAGGACATGCCCTTTGTATGGATGCCACAGTGTGAGGCAGCCTTCTAGGAGATGAAGAACTGACTTATCTCAGCCCCTATCCTGGCCCTTCCATCTGGGAAGGAAGGATTCCAGGTGTACACCGACGCATCACATTAGGGGATGGGTGCGGTGCTGATGTAGAACGGACACGTCATAGCATATGCCTCCCGCCAGCTGAAGACCCATGAGAAGAACTATCCTGTGCACGACCTGGAGATCGGAGCAGTGGTATTCACACTGAAGATATGACGACATTACCTCTACGAAATCCACTGTGATATATACTCAGATCATAAGAACCTTAAGTACGTGGACACGTAGAAGGAACTGAACATCAGGCAGTGGTGGTGGGTGGAGTTTCTATCTGACTATCAGTACGAGATACACAACCACCCGGGGAAGGCGAACGTGGTAGCAGATGCACTGCGTAGGAGAGCCTCCACAGTAGGAGCAGAGCCTCAGTTGATGTCTATGAAACTACTACAGAGATTAGAGGACATACACATTACTCTGGTGTTGTCTGATGACCATGAGCTCTATGAGGAGTACTTGGTCACGATGGGCGTCACCGATGACATGAAAGACCGAGTTAGAGAGGGACAGAGGCAGAATGCCAAGTTAAAGCCCATCTTCCAGGCTAGAGATGCAGGCACTACAGGAGACTACACACTAAGGGATTGCCTGGTGTGCTTCAGAGGACGGGTGTATATACCGGAGGGAGGTCAGATCCGGGAGGACATTATGACGGAGGAGCACTGCAGCCGGTATTTTGTGCACCCGGGGATCACAAAGATGACGACTGATTTGAAGAGACTATGTTGTGGTCGGGCATGAAGAAGGATGTCACTTACTTCATGACCCATTGTGAGACATGTCAGCTAGTGAAAGCGGAGTGCAGGAACCATGCAGGATTGTTGCATCCACTCCCGGGGCCGGAGTGGAAGTTTGATGATGTAGCCATGGACTTCATATATGGTCTTCCCCGGTCTCGGATAGGGAATGACTCGATCTGGTTGATCGTTGATCGGTTGACGAAGGTGGCTCGATTTATACCGATCAGGAAGGATGATTCAGTGGGAGTTCTGGTGCGGAAGTTTGTGGAGCAGTTCATTCGTTATCATGGCGTGCCCAGGTCAATAGTGTCAGATCGTGATGGGCGGTTTACATCCAGGGAGTGGCGGTCAGTTCAGGCCTTCCACCCTCAGACGGACGGGCAGACAGAGCACACATATCAGATATTGAAAGATCTGCTATGACTGTGCATTCTAGACAGAGGAGAGCCATGGGAGAAGATGCTGCCACTAGTAGAGTTCTCATACAACAACAGTTATCAGGGCAGTATAGGTATGGCCCCCTGAAAGTGTAAGTTATATCTGATATACTATAGAGGGGGGATGAATAAAGTATGGTGCTTGCTAAAAACTTTTTACAACTGTTGTTGTATTCCTAAGTGAACAGGGAAGCAAATAATATAAAGTAAATCTAAATACAGAATAATCACAGATCAATCACAAAGCAATCACAATGCAATCACAAAGCAATCACAAACCACAGCCAGAAACAAAAGAAAGATATGCAACCAGATGACACAAGGAGCTATAGTGGTTCCCCAATCAACCTGGGTACATCCACTCTTCTACCAGCCTAGGTAGGAATCCACTGCAGGATGAGTTGATCAGGTGTCCTGGGCACCAATGAGCTTTTGATAAGGTGCTCAAAAACCAAACCAGATTTTTTGATCAGGTGTCTTGCCACCACTGAGTTTTGATAAGGTCTCAGAAACCAATCACAAACTTTTGAAGGGAGATTGAAAAACCCTTTACAGCATAGAGAGAGAGAGAGAAAGAGGGATGAGATGATTTTCTCTGTCAACAGTCAGAGAGAAGATAGTGGATGTTGTCAAAGCTCCCCCTGAGATCTTGAGTTGTTCAGGAAGTTAAGCTTTGCAGTAGGGTGATAGGACTTCAGATGATTTGATCTCCAGCAAAAGATGATTTCAGCAGCAACTGAAATGTGAGGTGTCTGGAATCTTGAATGATGATGGCCCTTGAACACTTGAATCAAGAGAGATCTGAAAATTTCAGTTAGTTGATCTCCTTTTGTGATGTGTGTTCTTGTATGAATTTTTGAGACTGAGAATGTCTGCAACTCTCTTTCTTTCTCTTGTGTGATTGTTTTTGTAAGAGTTTTAATTCTTGTTGTTGCAGAGAATTGTTGTTGCAGAGTGTGTGTTTCATAATATGTGTGTCTAACTCTGAGAAGAGAATGAAAAACTGATCTTTTATTCCTTTGATCTAAATAGAAAATTTCTCTGTCCAAGATAGCTGTTAGCCTGTCATAAATGACTTCCTTAACTGCATTTGTCTTCTAGAGGAAAGTCCAATAAAACATTCTTTGAAAATTCCTTAAAACTTGCTCCAGAGTAATTCAAAACGGCTACAAGATCTCTGACATAAATGCTGAGAATAATTCCACAACTGTCTGAATTTGAATCTTGAAAAATGTCTAACTCTTCAGAAAAATGTCAAACTGAGCTCCACTATCGTTGAACTGAGCTCATAGACTGAACTTAGATAGAAACAGAGATCGTCGATCTGAGCTCAACTATCGTAGAACTGAGTTCAGAGATAGAGAATCAAACTGGAGTCAAGAACGTCGATCTGAGCTCGAAGATCGTTGAATGGAGTTTGAGGACTCGTTGAAGTTGAGCTCAGAGATCATCGAATGGAGTTCGTCGATTCGTTGAAGTGAGCTCAACGATCGTCGAATGGAGTTCGACGATTCGTCGTACTGAGCTCGACGAAATGACTTGGTCTCCAAAACTGAAAAAAACCTGGTCTTTAGGGCAGCTTCCAAACCTAACTACTAACCCTTAGACTCAATTTTAATTGACCTTTAGATCTATACAATGAGGTCAAGACATGTTTCCTAAGAGACATAATGATCCTTGCCCAAATCAGTAATAGGGTGTTCCAACAATCTCCCCCTATTTGGGTTAGGATTACTATTTACAGATATTAAAAACATACACAGCAGAAATACAACAAACAAAACATTGCAGAATCACAGACATCATCTCAAATAGTTTAGGAAATAAAATATATTGTCACCTTACAGTGTCATTCCTTTTCCTTGCCCTTTATAAGTACTATTTCTCTGTTGGGATTGAGAGCTTCTTTCTTTGATCTTCTATCATCAGCTGCACCTAGAGAGGTTTGTTGCTTTGGCCTGGGCACTACAGCTTCTGGATGCAGCTTCATGTAGCTTCCTAAATCAAATAGTTTACTGGATTAATATCTTTCAAGTTCCTTATTTCTTTGATCTGATAAGGTAGTGATATTGGATGTGTCTTTTCCTTGTTCTCCAGCTTTCTTAATCTGATCTAAAGCAGCCAATTCTTTCATCCTAGCTGTCCATGAAGTAGGATTGTTTTTTGGATCCTCAAATGGAACTAGAGGCTCATATCTATTAGAAGGATTATCAGGAGGAGCTCTGGAAGAGACTAAATCTTTCAGCTTATAAGGAAAGGGACCAGAAGTTGTGTCAGATGGACCTTGTCCTTCCCTTGAATATGGATGTTGCTTGGAATACCCTTTAGAATAATCTTGAAATTCTCTTTGATTTCCTCTGTGATTTCCTCTTCTTGACTGGTAGCCTCTAGATTGACTTCCTCTGTATTGGGATCTTCCTTGAGTTTGATAAGAGGTTTGGCTTCTGGCAGAAGGTTGAGATGCAGAACTTCCACTTGCACCTACATCAGGTGTAGGAGGAGGAGGAGGATGATTGAACTGGGATGATCCTTTATCATATTTTCTCTTCTTCTTCATAGCCTTCAATTGATTTTTGGAGTATTGCATCCAATGTTCTGTGATAGGGAAATTGTGTAGTATGTAGTATGGAATATCATTTGTGTCTTTCACTTTTGCTGGGGGAACTCTCTTCATTGCTTTGCTTTTGGCCTTTCTTTTCCTTGTAATTGTAGCAGAGGAATCATCTGAGTCAGTCCTGAACTGATCACTGTCTGAGCTTCGAGGATTATCATACACTCCATCAGTCCTTTTGAGGTAATCTTTTTGTTGTTATGACTGAGCAGGAGAGACAGCAGAAACATCAATAGTAGCAGCAGCAACAGCAGGAAGAGGAATAGAAGTAGCACTGGCAGAAGAAGTTATGACAGTAGCAGATTCAGATACAACATTTTCAGAAACAACACTTTCAGATACAGAAGGTACAGCAGCAGTAGTATCAGATGAAACTGGAAAATCAACTTCAGAAGGAGCATTAGCATCAGTAACAGCAGGCTCAAAGACAAGTGCCTCTGTCATATATATATCCTCAATAACATCGCAGAACTAGTAGAACCATCAATAAGAGCAGTAGAAGCAACATCAGTAAGAGCAACAGAAGCAGAAGGAGCAGCAGTATATAGGGAATTTACAAAAGAATATATTAAACTGGTGTCACAACTTGAAATAGGCATAATGGACTTAGAGAGATCTTCAGATTGCTGGACTGTAGTGTGCTGGACTGGAAGACAGTTGAAATAAGCAGAATCAAAAACTGATAATAGTGACCTGAGGTCCACTGTGATAACTGCAACTGGAGGTACTGGAGCTTGAGCTTGGACTGAAGTAACAGCAGTAGCAGGCAATCTTTCCACTTCATGAGGCATCTCCCCCTTCCTAGATTCAGTGGCAACTGGATCAAGGCACCCATAAGAAGGGATTTCCTGAGAAGGAAGAAGATAGGAGAGCCTGAAAGACAGTTCTTGAACTGTTTTTATCAGTTGAGCCAAAGAAGTCTCCATCAAGAGTGATAGCCTTGGAGCTATCAGCTCATAGAGCCTGTCTGCAAGAGCTGGAAGATCTATATGCTCAAGATGGACTTGAGTAGAGGTAGGAGTTAAAGGTGGGGCAATAGGAGATGTTGGTGGAGAACCTGTGGATGGTGGAAATGAAGGTTGAGAGATGGGAATTATGGAAATGGAAGATAGTGGAATGGAAATAGATGGTGTGAAGGATGGTTGTGCAATGATATCTTGAAGTAGTTGTTGATAAGAGGTGGATGAAGATGGTGTCTCAGGAGGGGATGAGGGAGAATCATCCATATAGGAATCATCTATAAGATTGAAAGAGGGAATGTGAGAGGATGAATCAATATCCAGGTGGGGGTATTGATGTAGAGGATGGAAGAGTTCTTCTGTGAGAAGTGGAGTTGGAGAAGGAATGGAAGTTGGATATGGGGTGGAAATTATGATGGTGGAGGTGACTGGTGTGGATGAAACAAGAGGCGGAGGAGGAGGAAAAGAAACAGGCAAGTCTTCTGCAGGGGCAGAAACTTGAGGGGAAGAGACTAGGACAGTCCTTGTGCCTGAAGTAGAAATGCCAGAAGGCCTGCTGGGCTTCACAATTTGTCTGTCCCATTTTCCAAATAGGGAACAGGTGAGCCTCTTGGAGGCATTGATGTGCATCCCATTGGAAACTAGCAGTGCAGGGCATCTGTTCTGATGAAACAGCCCTAATATCCTTCCAAAATTAACAAAATTCTTGTTGATTTTCTTCTTGATTAGGTCAAAGAAGATTTCTCCCCAGTTTAGTTGTTTCTTGTCCACAAGAGCACCCATCAAGCAGAGCTGATACCTGAAGATGGTATCATGAGCTGAGTGTTTGGCCAACAATACTTTTCCAACCACATCAGCCAGAAATCTGTACTCAACAGACAGATTTTTCTTCAGCAATTTGCTAGGGTTTGTATCTGAATGACCCATTCTTTCAAGCAAATCAGAAAACTCTTCTCCATAAAGTTCAGCAGATTCTTCTCCAGATTTCAATTCAAAAACCTCTGTCAAGGCAGCAGGTGTTAAGGATACCTGGGTTCCTGAGATTGTTCCAATCACTGTATTCTGATCCTGATTGTGGGATGTATACACTCATTCCTTGATGTCACCTGCAACTAATTTGATCCTAGTAGTCATTATGGTAACTAGCTTTTGTTCCTTGAAAAGTTCCAGAATATCTTTGAAAATTTGATCGCTGTTATTGAAAGAGTCCATGTCGATATCAAAACCTGCATCAAATTTCATTGCGGCCAGGATTGCAATTGAGACTGCCATTGATTCCTGCAAAAACTAACAAACAAACGACCAAGTGTAGAGAGGTTTGGAGGGAAAGAAAAAGTTTGCAGAAAGTATGAAAGCGCAAAGGGAGAACGACGGCCGAAAAATGAGTTTTATATTAGGGTTCGATGCAGAAAAGGAAAGATCGTTGAACTCAGTTCAACGATCTGGGCTTCTAAAGGAAACTGAAAGGTCATCAATAGCGTCGATATCCGTTCGACGATATTGGAGAGCGTCGAGCTCCGTTCGACGATAGTTCAGAAAACAAAATCGTCGAGCTCCGCACGACGATCGCTGACCTAAAAAAGATAGTTTAGCACTATCTGATAAGCGCTGAACTTTGGTCGACGATTTTGGAAGTCGTCGATCTCCGTTCGACAATCGGGGGGAAAATCGTTGAGCGCAGTTCAGAGACCAGAAACACTCTTATACACTAGAAAAATTAAGATGTTTGCCTAGTCTTGGTCAATTTTAGAGTTTTAAAATCTTGGATATTATTTTAGACTTCCTCCATCTAACATTCCTAACTGATTCAGGAAGAATGTATGTTTCTTTTCATCCAAGGGTTCGGTGAAAATATCTCCCCTTTGCAAATCAGTTGGGATATATTGAAGTTCAATTTTATTTTTCTCAACATTATCCCTTAGAAAGTGATGCCTAATTTCTATGTGTTTTGTCCTACTATGGAGGACTGGATTTTGGGTTATAGAAATAGCACTGGTATTATCACAAAATATTTTTGACTTCTCTAAGTTGTAGCCATAGTCTAGGAGTTGATTTTGAATCCACAATATTTGTGAACAACAACTACCTGCAACCATATATTCAGCTTCAGCAGTTGAAGTTAACACAGATTTTTGTTTCTTGCAAAACCAGGAGACAAGTATGTCACCAAGAAACTAACAAGTTCCACTAGTGCTTTTCCTGTCTATTCTGCATCCAGCATAATCATCATCAGAAAATCCAGTTAAGTCAAATGCTGAATCTTTTGGATACCAGAGACCTATATTTGGATAACTTTTTACATACCTAAAAATCCTTTTTACTAAGGTTAGGTGTGACTCTCTAGGGCTCACTTGGAATCTAGCACATATGCATGTAGAAAAAATTATGTCAGGTCTACTAGCTGTAAGGTACAATAAAGAGCCAATCATTGCTCTGTATGTTGTCTGATCAACAGGTTTCCCATATTCATCAGCATCTAATACAGCAATAGTAGGCATAGGTGTTTTCATACATGAAGCTTTAGACATACCAAATTTCTTAACCAGTTCTTTTGCATACTTGGTTTGAAAAATAAATATGCCTTCAGCATGTTGTTTGATTTACAATCCTAAAAAGAAGGATAGCTCACTCATGCTACTCATATCAAATTTAGAATGCATTAGGTTGGAGAACCTTCTGCACAAATTTGAATCAGTAGAACCAAATATAATATCATCTACATAGATTTATACTAGTATGGTATGGGACTTATAGGTTCTAATAAAAAGAGTTTGGTCTACTCTACCCCTTATAAACTCATTTTTCAGAAGAAAGCATGCCAGGGTCTCATACCATGCTCTAGAAGCTTGCTTTAGACCATATAATGCTTTATGCAATTTGAAAACATAATCAGGATGAGTTGAAGAGATAAAACATGAGGGTTGTCTGACATAGACTTCTTCTTTGATATCTCCATTGAGAAAAGCACTCTTTACATCCATCTAGTATACTTTGAAGCCTTTGTGTGCTGCATGTGCTAAGAAGATTCTTATGGCCTCTAACCTTGCAACTGGTGCAAAAGTCTGGTCATAATCTATCCCTTCTTCTTGAGAGTACCTTTGAGCAACTAGCCTTGCCTTGTTCCTTACAATGACTCCTTGATCATATAACTTATTTCTGAACACCCACTTTGTTCCAATAATGGAGTGATCCTTTGGCCTTGGTACTAGTTCCCAAACTTTGTTCCTTTCAAATTGATGCAACTCTTCTTGCATTGCAATGATCCAGTGTGGATCCTGCTCTGCATCTTGAATGGATTGAGGTTCAATTTGAGAAAGAAAGCAAGTGTGCATCAGGTTTTGGTTGACCTGATTTCTGGTTTGCACACCAGCTGAGATGTCTCCAATCACTTGGGAAATTGGATGGTCTCTTGATGTTACTAAATCAACAGGGGATGTTGATTGTTCAACAACCTGTGTTGTTGTTTCCTCTGGTGGTACAACAACTGGCTCTTCAAGAAGTTTCTCTTCAAGATGTTGAATGTCTTCTTCATCTTCACTGCTTTCCTCTTTTTGAATGATTTGTAACATGTCCAAGTCTTCAGCAAGAGAGTGTACCTGCAAAGGTTCTATGGTAGAAGTTTTCTTCTCCTTGAAAGACATGTTAGATTCATCAAAATATATATGAACAGATTCTTCAATTTTAAGAGTTGATTTATTACATACCATATAAGCCTTACTGATCATGGAGTATCCCAGAAACACTCCTTCATCAGCTTTAGCTTGAAATTTTGCTATGTATTTCTTGTCATTATTGTGAATGTAACAAATACAACCAAAAATTTTAAAGTAGTCTACTTTAGGTTTCTTCCCTTTGAGTAATTCATAGGGAGTCTTGCCCTTCAGTTTATGTATTAAACTTATATTCAACACATAGTTGAAGGTGTTCACTACCTCTGCCCAAAAAGATAGAGGAAGGTGAGCATCTGACAATAATGTAGTGGCAGATTCAATAAGGGTTCTATTTTTTCCTTTCAGCAACCCCATTTTGTTGAGGAGTTCTAGGAGCTGAGAAAGTGTGTCTGATCCCCTCACTCTGATAGAACTCTTGCATAAGAAGAGAATCAAACTCTGTCCCATGATCACTTCTGATCAGGGCAATGTGAGTATTGAACTCACTTATGCAAGAAAGTCAAACACTTAAAGAGATCAGAGAAACATGTGAATCTGTCCGCTAAATAAGATCACTGTAATGGGTTCCAGTTATCAGGTGGTGACACTATTTTGGTTTGCTTGCCTAATTGACAAGCCCTGCAGAGTCCTTCCTTCTTGTAGAGGCCAGAAGTCCTCTAACAACTTTAGCCTAGCAATGGCTGTTGAAAGTGGAAGTTGACGGGACATGTGCGGAAACTGGGCGGACTGAGGTTCAGCCGGCTGTGTTCTGAGCGGGTTGTTGCACCTGCTAGTGGTCGCGGGTGCAAGTTTGCGCTGTTATGGTTCAGTTCGAGCTTGCGGACTCTGGCTTAGAAGCTTGGCTGAGAACTGTGGAGACTGTTGTTTGGATGAATCTACTTTGTGTCCGCCATACTCGACTGGCCCTTGATGGTTTTGGACTTGGTCATCTACAACCGCTAAGGTGTGGGTCTTGCGGACTGCCTCGGGTTGGTGCGGACTGTGAAGAAGTTGGATTTCCCTCCTAGGGTTCGTCAGCTTTGTAGTCGTTTTGTGTTCGCGCGGGCTGGGGCTGTATCTCATGGGACCACACTCCTCACCTCCAAAAAGATCCATGTGTAACAGATACGTGAGTGAAAATTTTGGGTTGGGCGAGTGCTGCGGTCTGTGTTTTTCAGTCCGCGCGGATTGTTTCAGGCTGACGGTTTGCTGTGTCAGGTCGCGCGGATATTCAAGGAGCCAGGAGTTTGGCTGTGAAGTGACTTGAAGTGTGCGGTCTCTGCGGACTCAGCAGGAGATTGCGGCTTTGTTCTGTTTCAACTTTCCCAGCTTCAATAACCTTCCGCGGCCTAGGGGAGTTCCTCAGTTCGGGTTCAGCAGGACGAATAACGGTGTGTCCGCGCGACCTCGTGGTTTCGGCGGCGTGGTATTCGGCGGATTGCAGCAGCTTGGGCGGTCTCGGCGGCTTCGGCGACCTCGGCGGTCTCGGCGGTCCGGGTTTTTCCGCCCGGCTTGTTTTGGTTCTTGTTTAGAGCTGTAATACTAGCAAAAGTCTCGTAGTATCCGGATTGTAATGAAGTGAATCATAATAAGATCTTCTTGTGCTTCCATTGTTTTGTTGGGTGCACCTCTAGTCCTTGGGTTTCCGCAGGTTCAGCGTCGAACTGGGTAGTTCCGAAGATATATTTGGCGTTTGGGCTATCTTGCTGACCACGTTGAGAAAATTTAACAGGTTCTAATGTTTATATATCCTAGTCTCTTATGCCATAACTCATTAGGTCTACAAATAGAATTAAACAGGCAAAAATCTACTTTAGTTGAAAGAAAGTCTACTAAATAGATGTTACTTTTCCTTTTACCTGTCAACACAGTTGTGTTGTCCTCTGATTTGATCTTGCATAAGGATTTGCTGAAAGTCACTTGGTAGCCTTCATCACATAATTGACTGATGCCGATCAAGTTGTGCTTCAGTCCTTCCACATAGGCTACTTTCTTGAATGTGACTGTGCCAATTTGGACTGTACCATATACTTTTGTTAGTCCAAAGTTTGAATCACCAAATATGACTTTGGGTCCAAGCTTGGCTTTGAAGGATGTGAAATTGTCCTTGCTTCTTGTCATGTGCTTGGAGCACCCACTATCCAAATACCATTGCTGGTTTAATGTTGGATTGGTCTTCACTTGCATATAAAGCAATTTACTTGTTTTTGACCCAGTTTACCTTGGGCCTAGGTAGATAACCTTTAAATTCAGAAATAAATGACATACCTGGTTGACTCTTATAACCTTCAGGATGATATATCCTTGGAGGTATTATCCATTCAGTATAAGGGTTAAATATTTGGGATGAAGGACCCCTAGGTTTGGATTTTGATTTACCTTTGAAAAAGTTTTCAAGGCTCTGATCTCTGCTCGACGATCGTTGAGCTGAGTTCGATGATCTTGGGTCAGATCGTCGAGCTCTGTTCGAAGATCGACTGTGGCAGAGTTCAGGGTTTAGAGATCGTCGACCTGAGTTCGACGATTTTGCCTGAGATCGTTGATCTCCGTTTGGCGATCGTCTAGCTCCGTTCGATGATCGTCTAGCTCCGTTCGACGATTTCTGTTGAACTCTTGTTTTCTTAGGTAAGTCAGAATTTTTTCCTAGCTACCTCTACAACTCCCAAACCTTTATCAGAGATAAATTTAATTGGGGTTGTTAGAACTACAGGTTGGCTGGATGAAGCACCCAAGCCCATTGTACTGTTGAATCTTGAGTTCACTGTGCTTGTGATGTCCATTAGCTTGATTCTTCTCCCATTAAGGGATTCTTCAAGCTTCTTGGCCTCTGATAGTTCACTTTTTAGTGAAGCTATCTGCTCCCTACAGCACTCCAACTCCTCAGAGAGTTTGAGGTTTTCTGATTTTAAGGTACTGTGTTCAGATAATTGATTTCTGAGAGAAATGATTTCCTTCTCAGATTTTAATAAGTCTAAACATAGTGCTTTAAACTCATACTTAAAGTCCTCAGAATTAAAATCAAAAGAACTTATTACCTGTTCCTCTTCAGATTGAGTCTCTGATTCAGATTCTGACTCTTCTGCATCAGAATTGTGTTGTGAGGCATTGATAGCCATCATACAGAATTCCTTTTCATCAGCATCATCTTCATCATCACTTGAGCTGGATGAAACTTCTGATTCTTCTTCTGTCTCACTCCAAGTTTCAGCAACAAATCCCTTGCTTGTGTGTTTGTTCTTGCTGGAGGAGGGTTTTCCATTACTATTCTTCTTGAAGTCCTTGTCTTTTCTTCTTTCTTTCTTGTCCTTTCTGTCCTTGTTTTTATTTTCTAGACAGTCATGCACAATGTGGCCTGGTTTCCTGCAACCAAAGTAAATAATTTCTTTGTTATTTGATTTATCATACCTTGGATTGTCATGCTCTTTGTATTATCTTTTCCTGAAGTCCTTTATGGCCATTTTGTAAAATCTTTTGGCCAGTAGACTTAGCAATTCCTCATTGCCTCTGACCTTGTCTTCAGGCTGATCTTCAGTGGCTTTGAAAGCTATTGACTTTTCCTTTCTTGTGGCTGGTGAGGCAGCCTTCTGCTCTTCTTCTCTATTCTTAATGAGCAGCTTATAAGACTTGAGCTTGCCCAAGAGAGCTTTAGTGGTGATCTCATTTAGACTTCTGGCATCCTTGATTGGCCAGATCCTTGAGTCTCAAGTGCTTGGGAAGCACATTAGGATTTTATCATTTAGCTCAGTCAATGAGATCTTTTTGTCCAAAGTTTTCAGCTCATTGACTATGAGAATGAGTCTGTTATACATGTCTGCTACTAACTCAACTTCTCCTTTCTTGAAATTCTCATATTGGGTTATGAGGTGAGATCTTCTGTCTTTTCTCTCATCAGCAGATCCTGAGACTATCTCAGATAGCTTGTCCCAGATGTCCTTTACTGAGTTGCATTTAGCTACCTTTTAGAATATCTCATCAGACATAGTCTGGGCTAGAATGTTCATAGCTTTTGCATCAGCCAATTTCCATTTCTTTATTTCTGCATCTGTTCCTGAAGGAGGTGGAACAACACTTGTACTTTTATTCCCTGGAGGTCTTGGACACACTGTCAAAACAGAATTGAAAATGTCCTCATCAATAAAGTTCATGTACAGTCTAATCCTTGCCTCCAAAGTGCAAACTTGGATAGATTGCACACTGGAGGTCTGGTGCTAGCATAATCTTTGTTTTGAGCCATATTTTATGATGAAATAATTCTAATAATCAAAATCAATACAAGCAGATCTAACTAGAGGGATCTTTGGGTTCAGGTGTTAGCATGTGCAACCACTGAGATGTGGTATTTTTAACCAACCTCGCTTTGATACCAATTGAAAGTGCAAGTTAGATCTGATATACTCTAGAGGGAGGGTGAATAGAGTATGGTGTTTGCTAAAAACTATTTACAACTGTTGTTGTATTCCTAAGTGAACAGGGAAGCAAATAATATAAAGTAAATCTAAATACAGAATAATCACAGATCAATCACAAAGCAATCACAAAGCAATCACAATGTAATCACAAAGCAATCACAAACCACAGCCAGAAACAAAAGAAAGATATGCAACCAGATGACACAAGGAGCTATAGTGGTTCCCCAATCGACCTGGGTACATCCACTCTTCTACCACCCTATGTAGGAATCCACTGCAGGATGAGTTGATCAGGTGTCCTGGGCACCAATGAGCTTTTGATAAGGTGCTCAAAAACCAAACCAGATTTTTTGATCAGGTGTCTTGCCACCACTGAGTTTTGATAAGGTCTCAGAAATAAATCACAAACTTTTGAAGGGAGTTTGAAAAACCCTTTACAACAGAGATAGAGAGAGAGAAAGAGGGATGAGATGATCTTCTCTGTCAACAGTCAGAGCGAAGATAGTGGATGTTGTCAAAGCTCCCCCTGAGATCTTGAGTTGTTCAGGAAGTGAAGCTTTGCAGTAGGGTGATAGGCCTTCAGATGATTTGATCTTTAGCAAAAGATGATTTCAGCAGCAACTGAAATGTGAGGTGTCTGGAGTCTTGAATGATGATGGCACTTGAACACTTGAATCAAGAGAGATCTGAAAATTTTAGTTAGTTGATCTCCTTTTGTGATGTGTGTTCTTGTATGAATTTTTGAGACTGAGAATGTCTGCAACTCTCTTTCTTTCTCTTGTGTGATTGTTGTTGTAAGAGTTATAATTCTTGTTGTTGCAGAGAATTGTTGTTGTAGAGTATGTGTTTCAGAATATGCGTGTCTAACTCTGAGAAGAGAATGAAAAACTGATCTTTTATTCCTTTGATCTGAATAGAAAATTTCTCTGTCCAAGATAGCCGTTATCCTGTCATAAATGACTTCCTTAACTGCATTTGTCTTCTGGAGGAAAGTCCAATAAAACATTCCTTGAAAATTCCTTGAAACTTGCTCCAGGTTAATTAAAAATGGCTACAAAATCTCTGACATAAATGCTGAGAATAATTCTACAACTGTCTGAATTTGAATCTTTAAAAACATCTAACTCTTCAGAAAAACGTCGAACTGAGCTCCACTATCATTGAACTGAGCTCAGAGACTGAACTTAGATAGAAACAGAGATCGCCGATCTGAGCTCAACTATCGTCGAACTGAGCTCAGAGATAGAGAATCAAACTGGAGTCAAGAACATCGATCTGAGCTCGAAGATTCGTCGAATGGAGTTCGATGACTCATTGAAGTTAAGCTCAGAGATCGTCGAATGGAGTTCGATGATTCATTGAAGTGAGCTCAACGATCGTCGAATGGAGTTCGACGATTCGTCGTACTGAGCTCGACGAAATGACTTGGTCTCCAAAACTGAAAAAGACCTGGTCTTGAGGGCAGCTTCCAAACCTAACTACTAACCCTTAGACTCAATTCTAATTGACCTTTAGATCTATACAATGAGGTCAAGATAGGTTTCCTAAGAGACATAGTGATCCTTGCCCAAAACAGTAATAGGGTGTTCCAACACCCCCTACGAGGCCCTATATGGACAGAGGTGCAGGACTCTGTTGTCATGGATACAGGATGAAGACCCAAAGGTCATGGGCTCGGAATTTGTGGAGGACATCGAGGCTCAAGTGAGACTGATACGGGACCGGATGTTGGAGGTGCAGAGTAGACATGCCAAATGTTATGACGTGCGATATCGACAGGTGGAGTTTCAGGTAGGAGACAGAGTGTTTTTGAAGATACGGCCGATGCACGGAGTCTCTCGAGTTCGCGGGCGGAGGAAGAAGCTCAGCCTGAGATACATGGGGCCCTACAGGATCCTGGAGCGGATCGGCCCCTTGGCATACAGGCTTGAGCTGCCGCAAGAGCTGGAAGTCCTGCACAATGTTTTCCATGTCTCCTCCCTCAGGAGGGCCCTATTACGTCCAGAGCAGCAGATAGACACCACGGATGGGCCAGTAGCATCTGATCGGTCAGTGCACGTGGAGTCGGTACAGATTGAAGACACGGGTATGCGGGTCTTGCACCGCAAGAAGGTCCCACTGGTCAAGGTTCTTTGGAGAAATCACGGCCTGGAGGAGCACACTTGGGAGCCCCGGGACTTGATGTAGCAGCGGAACCCGGAACTTTTCAGTCAGGTATTACTATCAACCTCTCGGGATGTTACAATTTTTCTTGCATACTTGAAACCCCGTAGGCCTAACTAGAATTTCGAGGACGAAATTTTTTGTTATATATTAGGATTTGTAACATCCCTCAAACAACTAGACCCCTAGGAATGGTTTTGTCATGACCAGGTCATGACAAAACCCAAGTAACCCCAAAGAGACCTAGGTCAACCCAACCGTCTTTCAGGCCTACATAGCCCAAATAGGCTAACCCAAGCTCAAACCTCCTCATATGGCTTCTTTAGGGAATAATGTGCAAGGAAGGGATGCAAATAGTCCTTCAGATTGACCAAGTCAACTTAGTGACTAGGAGAGAGGGTGAGTGTAACAGCCCAAATTCTGGGAGTAGCAAAATTTGGGTGACATGGCCTGGGACACGGGCGTGTCCCAGTGCCTATCCCGCTCGGGTTGAAGAGTTGGGCACTTGGTCGACGAATTTTGGTCGACGAAGTTTTTGAGTGGTCATGCCCTATAACATGGGCGTGGCAGGGGGCGTGTCCCCTCGGTTCGACGAACTGTCAAGCATCGATCGTCGAGTGTTGATCGTCGATCGTCGAGTGTCGATCGTCGAGCACGGGGTACACGGCCTGTGACACGGGCGTGTCATAGGGCGTGTCCCGCTATGTCGAAAGGTTGAGTGTCGATCGTCGATCGTCGAGTGTCGATCGTCGAGCACAGGATACACGACCTGTGACACGGGCGTATCACAGGGCGTGTCCCGCTATATCGAAAGGTTGATTGTCGATCGTCGATCCTCGAGTGTCGATCGTCGAGCAAGGGGTACACGGCCTGTGACACGGGCGTGTCACAGGGCGTGGCCCACTGTGTCGAAAGGTCGAGTGTCGATCGTCGATCGTCGAGTGCCGATCGTTGATCGTTGAGTATCGATCGTCGAGCATGGGGTACACGGCCTGTGACACGGGCGTATCACAGGGCGTGTCCCGTTGTGTTGAGAGGTCGACGATTTTCTCTTGACTGGGTGTTGAGTGGGTTACACTCCTTGCGTCACAGGCGTGTCTTGGCCAACACGGGCATGTCTTGGCCGACACGGGCGTGTACCGCGTGTCACAGTGACCTCTATTTTGACGATAATGTAGGAGTGAGAAATGAGGAAGGAGAGGGAAGGAAATGGTTCGCCAAAAGCCACATTTAATGGCTGAATTCAATTTCCCATGGAAGGGGAGACGTTTCCAGCCCTTTCCCCTGGCCGTCAGACTTGGTTCAGCCCCCCCTCCTCCATGGCCGAGCCTAGCCATTAATGGCTTTGAAGGACATTAATGATCCAGCCCCTCCTCTCCCCATCTAAGGCTTTAAACACCACCAGTGAATCGAGAGGAGCCTTTCCCAATCCATACACGAAGAAATCGAGCCTCCCCACCTTGAAGTTGCAGAAATCGAGCGACGCCAATTTCAAAAATGGTTTCCCGGCGATCTTCCCGACTTCAGGCCATCGGTAAGGTCCAATCCCCTTCCTCTCCGTCTGTGCTAGATCTAGGATACATCAGCTAAAGAGAACGGGCTCAATTGAGCCCGATCGGGGAGAAATTTCTCACCGAAATTCTACAAAAACGAACCTATCGGGTTCACCGGAGTAGGCCCCTCCGGCGGCCGTGTCGCCGCCAGGCGATAGCCACCACCTCAATGGAGGCGGCGATGGTGGTGGCCGGCCAGGGAGGTGGTCGGGGTGGCCGGTAAGTTGGCAGGAAGAGTCTCCAGGTCGGTCCAATCTCGGCCCTTGGCTGGAGGTTGAGGATGAGCGGATGCCGTCCGTTTTTGATCAAGTAATTTCATGATATTAATTGATTTCTTTTAGATTATTAGCAGTAGATGTTTTTAATTATTAAAAATACTTATATGCCTCTACTGTAAAGGTGTCCAACATTAACAATTTAGCCCTTGATGTCTTGTGTAATTTAAAATTGATTTCACTCAATTTGGAGTCGTGGTGTGACCACAGCACTCGTTTTGGTGCAACCTATACATAGGCATGACTAGACATTAGAATTAGTTCTCACACCAAACCACTCATCCAAATGCTTTGAAATTTTGAACATAGGCTCCTCATAGCCTACCTCCTATACTATCCAAAAATAAGTATTTTTGGAAAAGAGTTTTCTATAGTTTTTAGAAAAATTTAATAAATCAATTATAAATCAGTTAGGTGTCATAAACACCTCAAAATCCCCCCAAATTTGGGTGAGTGGTCTTAGAGCGCATGTTAGGGCTCTGGTAAAACTTTTATCTCCTTTGGAGATTTTTTGGTTAGGTATTGATCCAAGCCTAGGTATACCCTTATAGGGTTATTTAGGTCAAAGAGCTATTTTTGATGTTTGAGTGGTCAAATCACCTCAACAGAGGCTGTGATTTTGACCACTGACTTGGTAGGACCATTATCACCCTCTTAGGGAATATGGAGTCGTTTAAGATTATTTTACCCTTGGATCCAAACTCAAACCCTAAGGGAGGGCTTTTGAGGGTTGTGAAGGGCAAGGGGTCAGTTGACCTTGAAAGGATTTGAAACTTGGGAGAGAGAATTCTAGGGTAGGTAGAATCCTATGGAAGAAATCTAAAATAGATTCTAAGGTGAATAGCTCCTTCAAAACCCTAACCCTAGTTTAGGGCATAAAACTTGTAGTGATAGAAAATATCACTAAAACTCACTGAACAGTAATGAGATTTGGGTAGAGTAGTGTTTAACGTTAGTACAAGATCTGGAGATTTTATTATGAATTTAGGATTATTATTTTGGATACTTCATTAACAATTTAGTAATTTGTATTATTTACTTAGAGATTTATTATGAAGTAACTACTTGGTGGAAATTGATGAACTTTAGCCGAAGGAATCCTTATTATGTTTTAAAGCTCTGTGAATTTTTATGGGATTTTTGGAAGAATATTTCTAAGGGTTGCTTCATTAAGTAGTGTTTCCTATGAAAACTTAATTAAATTTATTTTGGTGTCTAACAAGCCTGCAAATTATGATTTTTGCACAATGTCCCTTTCTATACCATATTAAGATTCTGTAATTTTTATATAATTTTCTGATGAATAATTTTGGTACTTCCTTCTTTCAATATGATTAAGGGAATTATTTTGGATAAATTAATTAGAGGTCACATATTTTCTGAAAAATTATGGAAGTTAGTATGTTGTAATATATCTCTGTTATTTGGTGATCAAATTTTTTGGGTGGCCATTACTTGAGTAGATCATATAGTTCATGATCAAAATTGCCCATGACCAAACATTTGGGAAAATTCAATAAATATCAAATTAAATAGAAAAATTATGATTCTCTGATTTTAGACTAATCTTGTTATGATATACCTCTGGTAAATTTTATAGGAGATTTGGAAGACAATCTGGAGTACCTCCTTTATACATCTCATAGAGTATAGGGTGGTCTACATATAGTAACTGCGGAAACTGAACTAGAGTGGGTAATGAATTTGAAGAGTTGAATCCTTTGTAGGTTGCTGGTTTGGATAAATAAATGAGAGATATGATCAAGGGTAGAAATCAATAATATTAAGTGTCTTGCAAAAGGGAACTTTGGGCGTAATCCCATCATAGTTCCTAGTGCCTTCGAGAGCCCTTCACGGGGAATACCTTGGGCAGTCCTGGGCTAACGTAAACCATAGGAATAATTTGGTCAAGAGTAACCCTAATAATAGTTTCACCTTACACTCACACTTATACACGTAGGGAGATGAATTGGTAGTGAAAGGATAGCGTAGGCCCGTGTCCTAAGGGCATACCGGTAGAGTTAAATAGACTCGGTATTGATTTGGAAGTCCGGGGAGCTGGATGCTCGGGGACTTGGAAAAAAGGAGACTTGATTAGTCCAGGGAGCCGTGGGCTCGGGAATATGGTGAACTAGTAGGCTTGGTAGTTTAAAGAGCTGGAGGCTCGGTACTATAGTTAGATACAACTATCATGGTTGCATGTGCATAACAGTGGTGGGTCCTCGGTATTGGATGATCAAACACACCGTCATTGGTGCATTGACTCGGGGAGACTAGCTGGTTTGCTAGGAATAGTACGGGAATGTATGAGAGGGGCTAGACCGGGTAGTGTGTTTACCAGTCTATGAGTGGAGAGGCCCAACCCACTATCTCTGTTGGCCACGACGAGAGGCTCCTGAGAGTTTAGCTAACTCCAAAAAGGGGAACTAAAGGTCTGTGCGCATAGAGTCGTGTGTGTGAGTTGCACTTGCATGTGCATACCATAGCATACTTGCACGTCATAGCATAATCATTGCATTTAACCCCTGACACCTATCGTATAAAATGGTATGGGATATTTTATACGATAGGCCCTGGAAAACGACCCCTTGGTCTATAGGGGTAATCCATATAAATCAGCGGTTATATTTCTCATTGCTCTTACTTACTCTTCTTACTGCTTTTACTTACTTGCTACTTCTTACTGTTTACTTTTGTTACATACTTGTTCACTCATGTTTAATTATTGTGATACCCCTGCCATACTTTATTATTTTATTCCTTAGGGTAGATATCACCTGCTTGATTACGCCCTGCTTTTGGTCCTCCTTTTCACTCCTTTCCGCCCGGTGCTTAGGAGCCACGGGTAGAGGTGTGGGTGATTGTTGACTAAGTCAAGATTGACTAACGGTCGTTTGACCACCATATTTTAGTTACTCCGGATGGGAGACAGGGAACAGCCCCAGGAGACGCAACACCAGCAAGATATGGTGCAGATGGAGATGGCCAATGTAGCTCGGGTGGACAGGCATGCGGATCCATGAGTGGAGCCGAGTATTAGTAGTTTTACTTTTATGAGTGGATTGTAGTGAGATTATCATGTACCGGGCTTAAGCCCGTGTTCACTTTCTCGCAATGTGGACTATATATTTGTCATGTGATTTCCTCTTTCTATTGTGGACTTTGATGCGTACACTTTCATTCATTATACATTCTGTCGATGGTGATCGATTTGGCCGGCAGGATCGGCATTTTGTAGTGATGACCTTCCCAGATGCGAAGGTGTAACCGCAAAACGGCGGTTCTGGGCGTAAGACCCCGGTGGTTGTTGCAAAAAAAATGGGGTCTTACAGGTATTCCCCTGACCCCATGGCCCTTTCTACAATATAGGGTCCTTCCCAGTTGGGGTTGAGCTTACCAACAGCTGCCGACCTTCCTGCGACATCGACCTTATTTAAGACCAAGTTCCATTCCTTAAACTACTTTATCCTGATACGCTTATTGAAGTACTTGGCCATCCTTCGTTTGATCTCCTCCTACCTGACTACGGCCACGTCGCGAAGTTCCACCACCATGTCTAATGAGAGCTGTGGCTCCGCTTCATTTCCTTCCCTCCATGCCTCTCCTCCTTTGTCTACGGTCACAACCCGTGGGGATTGAACCTCAAATTCCAAGGGTAGGACCGCCTCACAGCCATGCGACAGTTTGAAGGGGGTTTCACCATTCACCGTGTTTGGGGTTGTTCGTAGAGCCCACAACACCAAGGGGATCTGCTCCACCCAACTCCCCCTTAGGTTCTCCACCTTCTTCTTGATCAGTGTTGGGTACATTGGTTAAATGTACCTGATTTGAAGAAGCCTCACCCAACTCAATGATATACATCATAATGTATTTGATGTATGTTGAGTTTACTTGTGCAGGTTAAGTAATCACTGGACTGAAGCAAAAAGTTTCTAAGTCCATGTGTCGACACCCAGAGGGAAAGTGTCGACACTTAAGAAGGCTTGTGTCGACACCCAGACAAGCAGTGTCGACACTTGGAGTCATTGTGTCGACACCTGGGATGCAGAGTTGACACCAGACAGAAAGTGTCGACACTTGGAGCTGTGTCGACACTCAGTGAAGAAAAGTGCAGAGAGAAAGTGTCTACACAAGGAGCTGTGTCGACACCCAGTGAAGCTGAGTCTACACCAGAAAGTGTCGACACTTAGAGCTGTGTCGACACTCAGCAAAAGTCTGCAGAGACTAAGTACAAGTGTCGACACTCAACACAATGTGTCGACACTAAGCAGAAGAGTCAGCACTTGAAGTAAGTGTCGACACCCAGCACAATGTGTCGACACTCAACAGAAGAGTCAACATTTGAAGTATGTGTCGACACCCAGAACAATGTGTCGACACACAGCTGAAGACTCAACACTTGAAGAAAGTGTCGACACAAGGAGCTGTGTCGACACTTAGCAAAGAACAGAATTATCTCCAAAATATTCTAAGTACAAGTGTCGACACTAAAGGAATGTGTCGACACTCAGCTGAAATCTCAACAGAAGAATCAAGTTTCGACACAAGGAGCTGTGTCGACACTCAGCAAGTATCAACATAGAAGACTATGTGTCGACACCAAGAAGCTGTGTCGACACTTAACAGATTCAACACAAGAAGTTGTGTCGACACAAAGGTGATGTGTCGACACTTAGAAGAATTCAGCAAAAGCTAGAAGAATAAGTACTTGTGTCGACACTCAATTTCAGTGTCGACACATGAAGAAGAATCTATGTCGAGACATACAAGAAGTTGTGTCGACACCTTGTAGACTTGTGTCGACACTTGGACTATAAGTGTCGACACTTAAAGACAGAAAGTCTCGACACTATCAGACAGTTAGAGATTTTCAAGAAATGACTGGATGACATGACAGCTGCCGTTCCAGCCGGTCTACAGCACCTGTCAGAGATGTCAGAAGACAGTTATGAACCGGATCAGCCAGTTACCATGAAGAAGGCCTATAAATAGGCACATACAGTCTACAGAAGTTGTTGTTGATGATTAACAAGTGGATCACATTGTTAAAGAACAAGTCATCAAAGTGGTACACAGAGTATCAAATCAAGAAGATCTTGCACTCAAAGTGCAGATCTAAGAAGTTGGAGAGAGAGGGCTCCATCCAAGAAATCGGCCTCTGGAACTAGGCTGAGAAGAATGATTCAGATTCATTCTGGATCTTAAGTGGCAGAGGTCAAGGAACTACTGCAGGAGGATTCAGTCTTATTCAGTTCTACTCAAGAAGCTTTGAAGAAAGCTAAGTCAGATTGAATCCAGCTGAGTTCTTGCAAGAACTCATCAAGAAACTCTCAACTCCCCTCCTTTAATTCTGAGTTGTTGAGTTAATATTTGTAATACATTTTTATCTTGTAGGATCCTTTGGATCTGAGTGAATTGTAAGCCTATAATTATAAAGGCTGAGGGTAGGGCTTGAGAGCCTGAGTGTAGGAGATTGAGATCTCTGAGTGTAGGCCTTGGTTGGCTGAGTGTAGGCCTTGGTTGGCTGAGTGTAGGCCTTGGTTGGCTGAGTGTAGGCCTTGATTGGCTGAGTGTAGGCTTTGGGATAAAGCTGAGTTGTAAGGCTTTGGGCATGAGGTGTAGGAACCAATTTGGGTTCTGAGACAGTGGAGATGTTTGGCCGAATCTAGTACACTGCTAGATAGGCGAAGGGGGAAAGTGGATGTATCCATATCTTGGGGAACCACTATAAACCACTGTGTATGATGTGCTGTGCTGTGACTGTGTATGCTGTGTTATTGCTGTGCAAAAGTCAAGTAGATTTTGTAATAGAACTGTTTGCTGCCATTAAAGTGTAAAAAGGATTAGGTCACCTATTCACCCCCCCCTCTAGGTGTTTAGGTAGCATATCATTCAAGTGGTATCAGAGGGAGGTTCCTCAAAACAAGGACTAACAGTCTGAGGAGATCCTGTTTGGTAGATTCAGTGTGCTGCAAAATACAGATTCAAGAAATTCAAGAAAATCAAGAAACATGGGTTCTTCTGAGAATCACAAGGAATTGGGTTCCATGAAATTACCTATATGCAGAAAAGAGATCTTTGGGATCTGGAAGGAAAGGGTATGGCTATTTATGGAGGCCTCAGACCCTAGAATCTACATCACAGTAAAAGAAGGGCCTTATGTGCCCATGAAGATTTCAGTTCTAGATGCAAATCAGAGAACTCCAAAGGATTTCTCTGAGATGACTAAGGATGAGATTGTCCTAGCTACCATGGACAAGAGGGCACAGAACATAATAGTGAGTGCCATTGATGATGCAACTTTTCAGAATCTTATACATTGTAAGACAGCCAAGGAGATGTGGGACACTCTTATAGTGTATATGGAAGGATCTGAAGAAGTAAAACAAGATAGAAAATCCTTGCTAAATCAGGAGTATGAGAGTTTTAGACAAGGTAAAGGTGATAGCATAACTGAGTGCTACAAGAAGTTCTACAGAATAGTTAATGAACTCATGTCTTATGGAAGAGAGTTCAGTAACTATGAACTAAATGACAAGTTCCTAAGGTCCCTAACCAAAGATTGGGACACAAAGATCTGTGCCATTAGAGAAATGGCCAAGTTGGGGGAAATTCCTCCTCCTACACTGTTTGGCAAGTTATTGTCATATGAGATGCAATTGACAGTGAGGAAGGAGGAGGAGAAATCAACAAGGACTGAGCACAAAGAAAGAACTGTTGCTTTCAAGACAGAAGTTCCCAGAAAGTGCAAGAATAAGTCATCAACTCCACCTCCAGAGGTAGTTGAATCAGAATCAGATGAGTCAGTCAGCACAAAGACTGAGAGCAGTGAAAGTGATGCAGACTTTGCTGCCTTCACTAGACACTTTCAGAAATTCTTGAAGAAGAAACAATGGAGGTCAAGACCTTCTACTTCAAAGGGAAAGGAAGTCTTTTATCAGGAGAAAAAGCCTTCAAAGAAAGACAGGAAGAGGACAAAGTCAAGTAAGGCAACTGGATCTAAGATAGTGTGTTATTGCTGCAATAGACAGGGCCATGTTATTGCAGATTGTCCAGAGAAGAGAAAGGAATCTGGTGACAGAAAAAAGGCTCACTTCAAAGGCAAGAAAGAGAAGTCTTTTGTTGCCAAGAAGGAGAAGACTCTATCAGATATCTCTTCTTCAGAAACTGAGTCTGAGGCTGAAGCCTACATTGGGTTGTTTACTGAAGAAGAAGAGGAAGAATTCATGCAGATTTTGGAGTCTATTTATGAACAAGAAGACAGTCATTGCCAAGGGCTAATGGCTTTGACAGAGAGTGACAAAATCTTGGAGCAGCCAGGACCCAGTAAGGTACAAGGTTCAAGTTCAAGTTCAGTTTCTTGTTCTAGTTCAGATACAGATGCTTCTTCATCAAGTGATGAGAATGTATCTGAGTCTGAGGATGATATTCATCAGCTTATTGATGAATATAAAGTGCTGTTGCAGGCTTACAAGAAAAGCAAGACCCTTGCCAAAAGTCAGGCATTGGAAATTGCTGATCTAAAAGCTGCTGTAACAGATTCTGAGAAGCAATTTGATCAAAAACTGAATGAAATAGCCAGGTTGAAGCACATAACAGTGATTCAAATGGGTACTATATCATTTAAAAATGATCAAATCAAGAGTATGGAGAGCAATCTTCAGAAAGAGAGAGAGCTTGTTGCTAGGTTTTCTAAACCTAAGTCAGTGCTACCTTTAATTGATGAATTTGTTCATCATAAAGGCAAGGCTGGACTGGGCTTTATTAGACCTGCAGGGACTGAGCAGTCCAAGTCTAAGTCCAAAGGCAAAGCCCCAACATTCAACAAGCCTGCTGTAGACAAGACAGCCAAGGCAGTACCTAAACAAAGGTACAACAAGATTGAATGTTGGAGCTGTGGTAAGGTTGGAAATTTTGCAGTGGACTGTTGGCACAATGTTAGTGCAAAAGTGAGTACCAAACTACCTGTTGGAAAGCCAGTGGGTAACTTTGTCAGATTGCAGACTAACAAGTACCAAGGACCCAAGAATTCTTTGGGTTCTAAGGTTCATTAATCTATTTTGCAGGTGAGTCCAAGTTGCCATACCCCAACATGGTACTTGGACAGTGGATGTTCCAGACATATGACTGGAACAAAGGGACTACTAAAGGACTACATACCAATAAAAGATGGTCCAAAGGTTACCTTTGGTGGTTCTGAAAAAGGAATCATCAAAGGGTTTCGTAACATTTCTACAAACTTGGTTACCATTACTCAAGTGGCTTATGTTAAAGGGTTGAAACACAACCTAATAAGTATAAGTCAATTAAGTGATGTAGGGTATGACATCTCATTTGTTAAAAATGGTTGTCATATCAAGAGGTCAAGTGATCAAGAGATCATTTTGACAGGTTATAGGAAAAGGAATGTCTACTGCCTAGACAATATGATTGAGAACAATGGTTCTCCAGTTTGTCTTGTAGCTGATGAGACAGTCTCTCATTGTGTCAAATGGCACAAGAGGCTAGCCCATCTTAACTACAAGACTATTGACAAACTCTTTAGCAAAGAGTTAGTGAGGAATGGTCCTCAAGTTAAGTGTGTCAAAGATGGTATTTGCTCAGCTTGTCAAAAGGGCAAGCAGACTAAATCCACCTTTAGAAGCATAGAAAACAAAGATGCTGTGAGGTGTTTATACCTCTTGCATTTGGATCTCTTTGGTCCAATGCCAGTTCACAGCTTAGGTAGGAAGGTCTATACCCTTGTAGTTGTAGATGACTACTCAAGGTTTTCCTGGGTGTTCTTCTTAAGACAGAAATCTGAAACACCTAGTGTCTTCTATAGCTTTGTCAAGCAAATTCAGAATGAACTAAATAGTACAGTGGTCAAGATTAGAAGTGACCATGGTACTGAGTTTCAGTCTGAAAGCATGACAAAACTATGTGAAGACTTTGGGATATTTCAAGAATTCTCTTCACCTAGAACACCTCAGCAAAATGGCATTGCTGAGAGGAAAAATAGGACCTTGATAGAGGCTGGTAGGACCCTACTAAGTGATACATCACTGCCAGAGTATTTACGGGCTGAAGCAGTCAACACTGCATGCCATGTTATAAATAGGGCTACCATCACTAGAGGGCTCAACAAGACCCCTATGAAGTTATGAAAGGCAGGAAACCAAACCTATCCTATTTCAGGATCTTTGGTTACAAATGCTTCATACTTAACAATGGGAAGTCTTACTTAACTAAGTTTGCTGCCAAGTCCCAAGAGGGAATTTTTGTTGGGTACAATAATAATAGTAAGGCATATAGAGTCTACAACTTGTCTACACAAGTTGTAGAAGAATCAGTGCATGTAGTTTTTGATGAGACTAAGCTTATTAACAATGAGTTGTCTAGTTCTGTATGCAGCCCCACATGTTTAACAAAGAAAATGGACAAGCTTACTCTAGAAGAAGTACCTGCTGCAAGACAGCAAGGAGAGGAGAGTAGCTGTTGTCCAGGGGGAGAACTACATGTGCCAATTGCTGAAGAAATACAAGGAGTACAGCATGATGGAGATGCTGAAGAGGTTCAACTAGAAGTAAGGATGCCAGCAGCCAACAGGCATCTAAAAGATCATCCAGTAGAGCTGATTATTGGAGATCCAAGACAAGGAGTACAAACCAGGAGCAGATACATGAATGCAGCAATCTACTCCAGTTTCTTGTCTCAAGTTGAACCTAAGAAATTTGAAGAAGCAATACAGGATCCACAATGGACTGAAGCAATGCAAGAAGAGCTTAATCAGTTCAAGAGGTGCAAGGTTTGAGAACTTGTTCCTAAACCTAAAGACCACAATGTAATAGGAACTAAGCGGATCTACAGGAATAAGATGGATGAACAAGGGGTCATCATTAAGAATAAGGCTAGACTGATTGCTAAAGGATATAGGCAAGAAGAAGGTATTGACTTTGATCAAACCTTTGCTCCAGTAGCCAGACTGGAAGCCATAAGGATGTTCTTGGCCTATGCAACCTATCAAGGATTCAAAGTATACCAAATGGATATCAAGTCAGCATTCCTAAATGGTAATCTTAAGGAAGAAGTCTATGTGGAGCAGCCTGCAGGTTTTGTTGATACAACTCTACCTCATTATGTCTATAGACTTAGGAAAGCTTTATATGGGTTAAAGCAAGCCCCCAGGGCTTGGTATGAAACCCTATCTAGTTTCCTCATTGAGAACAAGTTCTCAAGGGGGAAAATAGATAAGACTCTATTCCTTAGGGAATCTAGAGGCAAAGTCATACTAGTCCAAATATATGTAGATGACATTATATTTGGGTCTACTGAAAGCAGCCTTTGCAAAAGGTTTGCAAAACTTATGCAAGGTCAGTTTGAGATGAGTAGTATGGGAGAGCTGAAGTTTTTCTTGGGTCTCCAAGTTAAACAGACTGAAAGTGGTTTATCCATATGTCAGTCCAAGTTCACCCTAGAACTCATAAGGAAATATGGTATGGATTCATCCAGCACCATGAAGACTTCTATGGGGTCAAGTATGTCTCTTAGCAAGGATGATGCAGGGAAACCTGTAGATGAAACCTTGTATAGAGAGATAGTTGGCTCCCTATTATACCTGACTGCTAGTAGACCTGACATCATGTATGCTACATGTGTTTGTGCCAGGTATCAAGCCTGCCCTAAAGAGTCTCATTTGACTGCAGTCAAGAGAATATTGAGATATCTAAAGGGCACTCCCTATCTAGGCCTCTGGTACCCTAGGAATGGAGAATTTGATCTAATAGGTTATTCAGATGCAGACTTTGCAGGATGCAAAGAGGATAGAAAGAGCACTACTGGAACCTGTCAATTCCTAGGTGGGAGACTAATTTCATGGAGTAGCAAAAAACAAACCAGTGTGGCTATCTCCACAGCTGAGTCAGAATATGTGGCTGCAGGAAGTTGCTGTGCTCAACTTCTATGGATACAACATCAGCTATAGGACTATGGATTTCAGGTAAGTAGAACTCCACTTTTCTGTGATTCTACTAGTGCTATTTCCATAGCTAATAACCCTGTATCACATAGTAGGACAAAACATATTGAAATTAAATATCATTTTCTTAGGGAGCATGTAGAAAGAGAAGATATTTTATTAGAATATGTTAAAACAGATGAACAAGTAGCTGATATGTTTACTAAGCCACTAGAAGAAGCTAAGTTCAATAGATTCAAAACTGAACTAGGAATGATAAACTTAGAGTAAGTTTACAGATTTGAAAATGACTAAGTAAAAAGGTGTCGACACATAGACAAGTCTATGTCGACACAGAATAGTGGTGTCGACACTTCAGGAAAAAGGTGTCGACACATCTAGGAATGTGGTGTCGACACTTCTGAATGTTAGTGTCGACACATGTCAAGTAGGTGTCGACACATCCAATATGGTGTCGACACTTAAGTTTTACTCAGAATTTTTCTAAGTAAAGTCTCGACACTGTGTCGAGTTATGTTGTGTCGACACATAACCAAGTGTCGACACATAAAATCTGTTGACTAAACTTGTGTCGATATATGTGTGTCGAGACATTATAAGTCAGTGTCGACACTTATTGCCAGTGTCGACACATTTTAAGTTAGCTGTCCCGCCTGTTCATCTTCAAAATCAGAAAGGTATAAATAGGGTTCTGTCTTTGTTTGTCGACACGCTTTCAAAGTTTCGAGACCAAAACTACTGCGTCGACACCTCTCTTTTCTAAAGACAAATTCTACAAACCCTAATGGCACCTAAGCTTGAGGAGAACATTAACGAAGGATATGAGCTTGTGCGCGGCGCGTTCAACGATGCAGATCAAGAAATCAGGTCAGTAGTAACCCTAGTCGCTGATTCTGGATTAGAATACTTAGTTTCAGAACCAACTAAGATATGGAAGAAGGAGGTGCTTGAATTCCTTAATGGAGCTGCAGTAGATGAATCTGGATACAGAATCAAATCCAGAGTTCATGGAACTAAGGTTAAGGTTTCACCTAAAAATCTGAGGAAGGTGCTCCAGCTATCAAAAACTCAAGATGAAGAAGAAATTACTGCATCCAAGACCAGGGAAGCTCTAACCTGGTGTGGACTTGATCCAAAGATGAAGCTAGGTTCAGTTTTCAACAAAAAAGGCATGAATAATCAAGGAAAGTTCATGTCTGAGATTGTGGGGAAGGTCTTACTCAGCAAGCCTGGAGGGCATGACAAAGTGTCTGCCTATATGTTTGGAATCATGACAAGGATAATCTTCACTCTGAAAACAGACTGGTCTTTAGTGGTTTATGAGAAGATTAAAGAAAGTCTGAAGAAGCCCAATCTGGGCAGAATCTTAAGTCTCTACCTAGCTGGTACCATACCAGAGGTAATGAGTACTACTGCTGGAAGTAAAATAAATCATATGAGGAAGATGGATCTAAGGATCTTTTCAAGATGGGACAGGGTATTGTCCAAGGAAATGCCAACCCTAGAGAAGACTGTTACTAAGAAAGATACTCCTCCACAGAAGAAAAGGAAGACATCTCCTGTGGAACAAGTGTCCACAAGTAGTTCTGGAAGTGAAGAACAGGTTGTTTTCACTCCTGATGATCAAGAGGAAGAGCCTGCAGTGAAGTCTCCTGCTCCTCAAGAGGCTGCTGAGATCCAGGGGGAGCTGCCTCCAGCTAGCCCCATCCACAGGGATCAAAGCCAGGGGGAGCCTCCAGTTGTAGAAGAACCCTCTACACTAGACAGTGAGCAAGCCACCACCATCATACAAGAGGTACTCACTGACCTAAAAACTTTAGAATATCTTATAGAAGATGCTGATTTGTCTGATGTTCCTCAGCATACTCAGCTGCCTAGTCAAGCTCCAGATGTTGTTAGAGAGGACACATCTGCTGTACAAGAAGAGATTCCTGATCCAGTAGTTGAAGAGCAAAGAATGTCTCCAACTTCTTCACCCCCTGAATACACCATGGAAGATTTATTCCTCAATCTGGATCAAGCAGATTTTGACAAGGAAATTGATACTGCTGAAGGAGAGAATGTTGCTGCTGAGGGGGAGCAAATGCAAGTTCTGGAAGAGCCTTTAAGGCCAGAAACTGAGAAGGCACCTGATGTGCAAGCTGACAGACCTCCAAGCCCTAAGGAGAGGGTTGATATTGCCAGCACATCTGTCTCTGAAGATGAGGAGACTGCAAGGGCAAGGAAAAAGAAACTCTATGTATTCAAGAGAAGGAGCCAGAGTTACAAGAAGGCTCTGCAAACTGTAGCCCCACAGCCTATAGTTCAACAAGCTCCAACTGTTGATTATAGTGCTTTACTGATTGCACTGCAGATTAAAATGGATGAACAAATAAAAGCCATAGAGGCTTATGTTGATGCAGGGCACAGATCATTACAGTTTGATCTTGCCCAAGATATAAAGTCTATAAGGTTTGAAATGAACCTTAACAAAAAGGAAATGACTGATTGCTTCCACAAAGGTGGAAATGCAGTGGTGTATTTGGCAACAAACCAGGAGAAGATCAAGGCACAGGTAGATGATATAGCATTGAAACAAGGATATGTTCTTGAAAATCAATTAAGAATGAATGACAATTTGACTGAATCCCACAATGCTATAGTCCCTGAATTGAAGAACAAGGCTGCTGAACCTTCTACTTCTACTGATGCTGCTAAAGCTGATTTTGATAAAGTCTTTCAAGAAGAAATTACTGCTGTAAAGACTGCTATCCAAGCCTCCCAGAAAGCTATATCAGAACATCTGCAAAAGCTCAAACCTTACTTTAAAGATGGAATCAGATACTTGGATAGTCAAATAAGATTTCAAAAGGATGATGTCAGAGACCATGTGGCTAGAGAAGTCATAAAGGGGGAGAGAGTACTAGTCAAGGCAAGCTCTGAACATGCTAAGTAGATATCAAATTCCATCAGAGCTACACTTGGATATCCTCCTCTGTGTGATGACAATGAGGTTGCTGAATCTGGAATAAATCCTGCTTATTTTGGGGGTGAGCAAACAGAAGTAGCTCAGGTCATTTATCCACCTCCAGACTTTGAAATGATTCAAGCAGATGTGAGCACAATATATAGCCCACTTGAGGGCAAGGACACTGTCCACATTGAAAAGGTTGTTCAACCTATATCTGAAGCCATGCAAGAGGCATTACAGAAAGAAGAAGAGACAAGGTTGTCCAAAAAGAGGTTTAGGGAACAAGCAGAACAAAGGCCAGACTTTGAACAGTGGAGCCCTACCTCTAGGAATATAATTTTAACTGCCTGGAAAGCTGCTAAAGACAATACTCATGATAGGAACAAGTGGTTCTCTGAAGCAGAATGGAGGAAACATGAGATCAGGCAGGAAGCAATAGTTCAGTATAGAAGAAAGGCAAAGATGGGAAAGCTACCTCCCACTGCAATGGAGCCTAGCAAGTACTTTCCTAAACCATATCACTATTTTGAGAGACAGAAGATCAAGGCAAAAGAACTCAAAAAGAAAGATCTAAAAGGCAAGAAGCCTGCTGATGCTGAAACTGTTGATGCCCCTGTCAAAGCTCAAGTTCAAGCTGGCAAGGGAATAGTTATCAAGGAACCTGATCAGAAATAGATTAAGATTTTACTTGAAGATTATTTTGTAATCTTTTAAATGTAAAACATTTGAAAATGTATAAGAAAAATGTTAGAACAATATATGATCAATATATTTCATGATTGTTCTGTGAATATATCTGTTTCTTAATTGTTCTGTGTTGATGTATGTGTATACATGTGTGATTTATACATGTTATGTTTACCCTGCTGTACTTTATCCTGCTTTACATCATTTTGTAATTTTTAATTATGAATGGTGTATATCATTGACTAAGGGTTACGACTTCTCCAAATAGGGGGAGATTGTTGGGTACATTGGTTAAATGTACCTGATTTGAAGAAGCCTCACCTAACTCAATGATATACATCATAATGTATTTGATGTATGTTGAGTTTACTTGTGCAGGTTAAGTAATCACTGGACTGAAGGAAAAAGTTTCTAAGTCCATGTGTCGACACCCAGAGGGAAAGTGTCGACACTTAAGAAGGCTTGTGTCGACACCCAAACAAGCAGTGTCGACACTTGGAGTCATTGTGTCGACACCTGGGATGCAGAGTCGACACCAGACAGAAAGTGTCGACACTTGGAGCTGTGTCGACACTCAGTGAAGAAAAGTGCAGACAGAAAGTGTCGACACAAGGAACTGTGTCGACACCCAGTGAAGCTGAGTCTACACCAGAAAGTGTCGACACTTAGAGCTGTGTCGACACTCAGCAAAAGTCTGCAGAGACTAAGTACAAGTGTCGACACTCAACACAATATGTCGACACTAAGTAGAAGAGTCAGCACTTGAAGTAAGTGTCGACACCCATCACAATGTGTCGACACTCAACAGAAGAGTCAACATTTGAAGTATGTGTCGACACCCAGAACAATGTGTCGACACACAGCTGAAGACTCAACACTTGAAGAAAGTGTCGACACAAGGAGCTGTGTCGACACTTAGCAAAGAACAGAATTATCTCCAAAATATTCTAAGTACAAGTGTCGACACTAAAGGAATGTGTCGACACTCAGCTGAAATCTCAACAGAAGAATCAAGTGTTGACACAAGGAGCTGTGTCGACACTCAGCAAGTATCAACATAGAAGACTATGTGTCGACACCAAGAAGCTGTGTCGACACTTAACATATTCAACACAAGAAGTTGTGTCGACACAAAGGTGATGTGTCGACACTTAGAAGAATTCAGCAAAAGCTAGAAGAATAAGTACTTGTGTCGACACTCAATTTCAGTGTCGACACATGAAGAAGAATCTGTGTCGAGACATACAAGAAGTTATGTCGACATCTTGTAGACTTGTGTCGACACTTACACAGCATGTGTCGACACTTGGACTATAAGTGTCGACACTTTAAGACAGAAAGTCTCGACACTATCAGACAGTTAGAGATTTTCAAGAAATGACTGGATGACATGACAGCTGCCGTTCCAGCCGGTCTACAGCACCTGTCAGAGATGTCAGAAGACAGTTATAAACTGGATCAGCCGGTTACCATAAAGAAGGCCTATAAATAAGCACATACAGTCTACAGAAGTTGTTGTTGATGATTAACAAGTGGATCACATTGTTAAAGAACAAGTCATCAAAGTGGTACACAGAGTATCAAATCAAGAAGATCTTGCAGTCAAAGTGCAGATCTAAGAAGTTGGAGAGAGAGGGCTCCATCCAAGAAATCAGCCTCTGGAACTAGGCTGAGAAGAAGGATTCAGATTCATTCTGGATCTTAAGTGGCAGAGGTCAAGGAACTACTGCAGGAGGATTCTGTCTTATTCAGTTCTACTCAAGAAGCTTTGAAGAAAGCTAAGTCAGATTGAATCCAGCTGAGTTCTTGCAAGAACTCATCAAGAAACTCTCAACTCCCCTCCTTTAATTCTGAGTTGTTGAGTTAATATTTGTAATACATTTTTATCTTGTAGGATCCTTTGGATCTGAGTGAATTGTAAGCCTATAATTATAAAGGCTGAGGGTAGGGCTTGAGAGCCTGAGTGTAGGAGATTGAGATCTCTGACTGTAGGCCTTGGTTGGCTGAGTGTAGGCCTTGGTTGGCTGAGTGTAGGCCTTGGTTGGCTGAGTGTAGGCCTTGATTGGCTGAGTGTAGGCTTTGGGATAAAGCTGAGTTGTAAGGCTTTGGGCCTGAGGTGTAGGAACCAATTTGGGTTCTGAGACAGTGGAGAAGTTTGGCCGAATCTAGTACACTGCTAGATAGGCGAAGGGGGAAAGTGGATGTACCCATATCTTGGGGAACCACTATAAACCACTATGTATGCTATGCTGTGCTGTGATTGTGCTGTGACTGTGTATGCTGTGTTATTGCTCTGCAAAAGTCAAGTAGATTTTGTAATAGAACTGTTTGCTGCCATTAAAGTGTAAAAAGGATTAGGTCACCTATTCACCCCCCCTCTAGGTGTTTAGGTACCATATCTTTCAATCAGGTTCACTAAAATTTTGTTTGCCGCCTCCACCTAGCCATTGCACCTGGGGTGGTGAACGGAGTCAAACCTGAGGTCGATACCTAGCTGAGTGCAGATGCTTATGAACTCTTCGCTTGCAAACTTTTGACCATTGTCTATGACAATGGCCTGAGGCAACCCATGCTTACAGATGATCTCTCCCCAAATGAAGTTCCTGATAACCTGGGAGGTTACCTTAGCTAACGCCTTGCCCTACAACCACTTTGAGAAGTAGTCAATCATAACCAAGAGGAACCTTCTCTGCTCACTCGTTGGATGAAAAACTCCAATTAGGTCCATCCCCCAAATGGCGAAAGGCCATGGAGCCGCGATGTTTCGAAGATATTGAGCGGGCAAGAGCTGGAGGGGGTGTAGAGCTTGCACTTTTGGCACCTCCTCGCAAACTCTGTCGCATCCTTCCTCACGGTGGGCTAGAAGTATCCCTGCCTGACAACCCTTATTTCCAACATTCTACCACCCGAATGGGTACCACATTCCCCATAATGCACCTCCTCCAAAATCATTAGTATCGCTTCCTCCACCACACATCGTGTCAAAAGGCCCGATAGCATCTTCTGATGTAATCCCCCTTCATGCATAAGATAGTGAGTTGCTTTATGCCGAAAGCCCTTTGCCTCCTCGACCCTTCGGTGAGGTTGCCTGTGTTGAAGAAGGTCACAAAGGGATCCACCCACAACGGTCGCCTACCCACTTCCATCAACTCCCCCTCATTGATTGCTGGATGAAATAGCTCAGTCAAGGTTCCCCCCTAGAGATCAAAACTTGGCCAATCAGTCCGCTTTTTCATTCTCTTCCATAGGGACATGCTGAATTAAGAATGCTCGAAACCCATCAATGATCACCCTTGCCTTGGACAGGTACCTCTAGAGGGTGGGCTCCTGAGCTTCATATTCTCCCCTGATCTGGGACGCCACCTCTAGTGAATCTATGAGAACTTCCACATCTTGAATCCAGAGCACCTTAGCCAACCGTAACCCGACTTTGATAGCCTCAAACTCCTCCTGGTTGTTGGTGACCGGTAAATGCAGCGCCACAGCCTGCTCTATGGTGACCCCCTGGTGTCTCACCAACAATACCCCTCTTCCAAGGGAGTGCTTCCCCGAGGCTCTGTCAATGTACATCTTCCATGCTTAACTTGGCAGTGCTTCCTCCCCTTCCAGCTCTATGACGTAGTTGGCCAAAAAGTCAACCACGTCCTACGCCTTAATGCAGATCCTTGGTACAAAAGAGTCGTCGAACTCGCTGATCTCAATGGACCACTTGTCCAACCACCCTGAGAGTTTCTCCCACTCAAAGATCTTGCGCAGTGGGTGGTCAGTCACCACCTTGATTGAGTGGGCTTGAAAGTATGGCTTGAGCTTCCCGACCGAGATGATCAGAGAGAAAGCAAACTTCTATATGATGGGGTAGCGTAGCTCAGCCTCTTTAAGATCCTACTGACATAATAGATGGGTAACTATCTCCTCCCTTATTCTCTTACCAACACAGAACTCTCAGCCTCAGCCCCTACCACGAGGTACAAGGCTAAGTCATCCACCTCTGTCGGGCTCTGCACGAGCGACACTTGGGATAGTTGAGCCTTCAACTCCCGAAAATCCTCCTCGCACTCCTCTGTTCACTCAAACTATTTGTTCCCCCAAAATGTTTCGAAGAAGGGAGAGCAGTTCTCCCCGGTACGAGAGAGAAACCGACTCAGCCACGCTAGCTTACACATCAAATGCTGAACCTCCTTGGCATTGCGAGGCGATTCCAAATCAACATTGGCCTTAACCTTATTCGTATTAGGCTTGACCCCCTCCGGGGTTAGAAGATGTCCGAGGAACTTGCCCCGGCTTGCCCCGAAGACACACTTTTGGGGAATTAGCCTCATATTGTACTTTCGCAGGGTCACGAACATCTCTTCCAAGTCAAGCAGGTGTGAACCCACATACCTGCTTTTTATAATGAGGTCATCGACGTAGACCTCCAGGTTCCTTCCCCTCTAGTTTTTAAACAACCGGTCCATCATACGCTGGTATGTATTCCCCGCATTCTTTAGCCCGAAGGGCATCATTTTATAGCTGAAGCATCCCTCCCTTGTAATGAAGGAGACATCCTTGATGTCGGGGGGATGCATGGAGATCTGGTGATAACCTGAAAAACCATCCAAAAAACTCATAATATAAAAAATGACAGCTGAATCAACCAGCACGTCGATCCGAGGCAGAGGTAGCAATCATTACGGTATGATTTATTCAATAAAGATAAATCTATACACATGTGCCACTTCCCATCACCCTTCTTTACCATTACCACATTAGAGACCTAGGATGGGTACTGGATCTCCGAGATGAAAAATGGATCGAGAAGCTTCTTCACATCCTCGCGGAAGGTATCCTCCAGCTTGGTGGCGATGGTCCTCATCTTCTGTTGAATGGGGCGCGTCTTGGGGTCCAGGTTCAGGTGGTGGAAAGCCATATTAGTGTCGATGCCCGGCATGTTTGCCGCGCTCCAGCCAAAGATGTCAACATTCTTTTGGATGCACTCCCGCATCCTTGCCTGATCTTCCAAGTGCAAGCCCCCGCGACCCTCATCTTCTATGCATTCCCTGCCCTATTGATGAACTCCATCTCCACGACCTCCTCCACCGGCTACAGTCGACATTTCTCCCTGCCGGTCCTTTCTGCCTCTCCTCCCAACTCCTCATCACCTTCTACTCTCTCGACCTCCATCGCCTCCAATAGGCCTTCCCTAGACAACTCTACTTCCCCCCCCTTGGGTTTCCCCCTCCTCTTATCCCTCTACCGCTTGCTCCTCCACTACCTTCTCTACAGCCTCACTTAGGCTCGCCCCTTCTCTGTCCACAACCTCCTCCTCAATCTCATCCCCAGCTCACCTTGGCTCACTACTCCCTTCCCCGCAGCTTCCTCTACAATCTTCTCCCCGGCCTCATCTAGGCTCATCTCTCCTTCCCGCATAACTTCCTCCTCCATCGCCATCTCCTTTTCTAGCTCCTCCGCCTCCGCCATCCAAGATATGGTATTGATGGCATTCACGTAGCACTGCCTCACAACTTTTAGATCCCCCTAATCCCGACCTGTACTCCTCCGCTGCTGAACTTTAGGCACTGATGGAATGAGGATGGGACGTAACGAAAGGCACTGATGAGAGGCCGATCAAATATTGCGTTTTAATTGCTCGGAGCGTCAACGATCACGAACCGATAATTCCTCGATACCCCCCCCCCCCAACCAAAATCACATGCATCCCTACCGCTCCTTCGACTTCCTTCCGCTCCCCCGAGAACCCAAACAACGGCCCATCCGAGGCTAGGACCCTCCGAGCGTCCACCTTCATCTTGTCAAAGGCTTTCTTGAAGATTGCATTCACGGAGCTCCCATTGTCCACCAGAATTCGGGAGACCGTCAAATTCTCTACCACCGTCTGGATCTCTGAAAATGTTTAAGTTGTCTACCTAAATAACCTAGAGGGGTGAATAGATGAGTTATGTGTCTTTTTGCGGAATAAAAATTTGTAAGAGCGATGCACAGAAACTAAACAAGCATATACAGATGACACCAAGAATTATAGTGGTTCCCCAACCTTGGGTACATCCACTTTCCACCTCACCAATCTAGCAATGAACTAGACTCTGCTACTCAACTATTCTCTCAGATTGAAAACAATCCTAAAACTCAGAACAAGGTTCCAACAACTCCAGCCCCCAAAACATGATATACACTCGGAAGAGAAACTTCCTACAAAAACCTCGGAGAAAAAAGCTCCTACAACTCGAAATAGAATCTCCTACAAGAATAAAATGATTTATATAGAAATATACAAATAGTAATATCTCAGATCTGAATCTTCATCCATTTTCCTTCTTAAACTTTGAAGCTCTGTCAGAAAAAGATCAAAGAAGACAAAGGCGAAATATCTGGATCTGAAAACTTTGGACTCATCACGATCAAGGAAAAGATCTATTGATTTAAAAAATCTTGATCTGTTGAATCTCTTGTTCTGGATCTCTTGGATCAAAAGCAGATCGACGATGAACATAATGAACAGCAGAGGCTTCCCCATTTAGAATGAAAATTGCGATTCAGAATACTTAGGTTTTTCTTCTTAGGGTTGGTCGATTATGATAAGATCTTTTATAGGACTTGCCTAACGGTCATAATCACATTAAATACATGCCACATAGACCAATCAAGTGCTAATTATATTTGAAATTACTTCTGTCGGTACTTGAAAAAAATTCAGAAATCGGTACTGCATTTCTCGAGAGAGTCAATTGTACTCGAGAAGTTATTTTCTGTTTCTCGAGAAGAATTATGAAGTTCTCGAGAAAAGTACTTAGGAAAAATGTATAGGCGGAATCCAGCTATCTCAAGAATGAGAATAAGTACTCGAGAAGAATAAATTTTTGTTCTCGAGAACAAGTATTTTGGTACTCGAGAACACGGAAGTATCTCGAGAAATTATTTCTGACTCTCGAGAAGAGTATTCAAGGTCTCGAGAAAAGGTTTCTGGTTCTCAAGAACTATACATGGCCTTCTCGAGAAAAATCTTTGGCTTCTCGAGAAAAAGACTTAAAAAAAAGTTTTGACTGGAAATGAGCTAACTCAAGAATGAGAATCATGGACTACTCGAGTACAAATGGCTTTCTAGAGAACAGCACTAAGCTTTCTCGAGAACTGCTTCTGCAACTCAAATACATGAATGATCTCACTCGAGTATAAACTTTAGTTCTACTCGAGTACAAAGGTCCTACTCGAGAAAAACACTTAGAAATTTTCTGTAGGTCTGAAAACATATTTTTTCAAGAAATTCAGCAACCAGCTTTTCTCCCATGGCTTTAGTGCTTGAAACAAAGTGTGTCGTAGTAGAGATGCTACACGGGAGTCAACACCATGGATCACACAATGAGGAATTACATTGTATGGTCCTGTGTTTGGTGACTCATTGTAGATTGATATTGGTCTACACTTGGCAAATATATCCTGCAAACACTCAACTAGAAAAGACATCAAATACAAACATAATTCATCTTAGTTCAAGGGTGACTTCATACAAATCTGGGTTATTATAGATGCAATACCCAACAATCTCTCCTTATTTGTAGAAGTCAGATCCCTCTACACTAAGGTGAATTACATCAAGATGAACAAATAGAGAAACCAATAACCAAAATAAATAGTAGAAATGTTGTGATATAGAAAAATCAGATTATCAAAACTAAAGGATTATATTAATAAATATTGTCCAAGAAAAAAAAGTCAATTCCACAAGATCCCAAAAATGAATTTTCTGATCATTTTCAATTTCTACTAGTTCTGCTATTGTTGTTGTCTGTCCTGCTTCTCTTGTTGCCTCTTTTGATAACTGATAGGTTTGGGAAAGTATCTGGGAGGTTTGTGTGGAGCCTTAGGATTGTTATTTCCATACTCTCTATCATAAAATCTCCTCTTTTTAAGAAATTTCTCATATAAGTCCCATTCATAGGAGCTATAATGAGTATTTCTATCTTCATTGAAATCAACAACAAGTTTAAGAGTTTCAAGAATTAAGGATTTGGAGGTTGGACGACATACATCAGAAAATTCTTGAGCTCTTCTTCTTTCAGCTTCAGGATTATGAGTGGATCTGCTAGCAAAGGCACCTTCACTATATTTTCTTCTTTTAGCTTTCTGTATCTCAGGAGGTACATGAGGAGGCATATTTTCTTGTTTAGGATCCCATACTTCTTCATAGGTTTCAGGAGGAGGTCCTTTAGAATATTCAGGCCCTGGAGAGAATGTAGGTCTATTTACATCCAGGCATGCAGTAGGGGGTACAAAAGGGTCAATTGATAGATCTGAGAAAAGCTGATTGTGCATCCATACTGCAGTATTATTTGTGTAAAGTTTTGTACTCATAACTTCTTTGAACACTGATGCTTGAATTTCTTTCATTTGATCATCTCATTGATTTTTCATTATTTGAACTTTCTTCTCAAGCAGTTCTTTCTCTAAATCCCCCCCCTTTCTGAATTCTGCATATAGGGTGCTAATGACGTCTTCTTTGAACTGCTTAACTTCTTCACAAGTATTGAACTTGTGTTCTTGAGATTTCTTTTCTAATTGTATCTGATTATTGGCTAGAGTAACTGACTGTTCCATTACCTCACCAATGATTTTAATGGTGTGATCTATTGTTTTTCCTCCAATTTGTAAAAGTCTTTTAAATTCATCAGTATTATTTTGGATTTCAGCAAATCATCAGTTCATCTCTTTTTCCAAAGCAGTTACTTTATCAGTTACAGCTTTAATAGAAGTATCAAAATATTTTCTCTATTCAGATAGCATTGCTTCAATCTTGTTCAAGATATTACCTTTAGGAAATACTTCAGTTTGAGGAGGAAGAGGAGGTTGAGCTTGGGATTTCCATGGAACTATCTCTTCAATTTGTATAGTAGAGGTAGAAATTTGCTTGCTTCTTGTAGTGGTTAACTCATCTTCAGCCTCACCATCCAGGAAGTTGGGAATGTTGAAATGGAGACTGGGAAGAGGAGGGTCAGCTTCTTCAGTAGGTTTTTCTTCTTCAGTGTCAGAAACTGAGACAACCTCTTCATGATATAGATCTTTACGAGGAGATTTTTCCTTTTCTAGTTAAGAAGAATGTTCTGGTTGAGAAGACTTTCCTTGAGGAGACTTTGCTGGTGGAGAAGGATGATCTTAAGGTATAGTGAATAGAGGTTCTTTAGAACAAAGTTCCTTTATCATCTTGTTGATATCATCATCTGTAGACAAAATCTGTTCAGTTACCTGAGCATCTGTCAGGGTTTCTGCATAAGGTAGATCTTCAACAATGAAATCTGAATTTTCTACTTTGAGAGAGGTGGCCTTGGCGACAACTGATGGAGTTGAACTATCTTCTAAAACTGTATTTGCAGTAGTAGGAGAAGAGGTAAAAGTAACTGAATGTATAGATGCAGCAGATGAAGTGACTTGGGCTGGAATTTTTGTAGAAAGTGGGGCATGAGTTGGAGTTTGAGAGGGTTGTATTAGAACAGATGGAGAAGTCTCCCCCTCAATAACTGAATTTGTTATTTGATGAGAAGGAGGAGATGGAGTCCTGATTTCATCTTCATTTTTCTTTGGTGCTTTTTTTAGAGTTCTGAAGCTTAATCTCCCATCTTTGGATGGAGGAGATGGAGACTTCTTCATGTGATGCAATGAAATACCTTTATAAAGATCAAAAATTTCTGGCTGGAGATCATGAAGAATAAGAGAAACTATTCTGCAATAATTTGGTGCCTTGATACTATCTTTGATCTTGTCAAAAATTAATATACCACATTGAAATTTATTACTGCAGATAACAGCTGTCATCATGTCAAAGACGTCATTTATGATGTAGCTGATCAAACTGGTGCGGCACAAGAGAACTTTTCCGAGAATGTCCACAAGCAGCTTGCTCGCTGCATTGAGATTAGGGCGACAAATAGTCCTCACAGCAATGGAGATACCACAGAATCTGCAGGCGCGATCATAATAATCGCCAATTAGGTAATCTTCCTCGTCGATGAGAGGCAGCTGAAGGAGCTTGGAAACAACTGGGGCGGAAAGCTTGATCTTGATTCCATGAACTTTGCTCTTGAGAATCCTCCCATTTCTCTTTATTTTGGCATTCTGAAAGAATTCTTCAACTTTAGGAAGTAGAATCTAGCACGAATGCTCAAAAATGAAAGACAACCCGGCGTCTTCTAGTAACAACAGAACATTGTGGAAATCATCAGAGATTTCGGCAATTCCTGTGGAGACTAACTCACTACCAATTCCAATCTTCGACGGAGGAGCCATCGATCAAGATTGCTGAGCAGATACCAATTGATGTCTTGAAATGGCAGCAGGAGAACGATGGCAACAGGGAAGACGAAAGGTTTCTTGTTCTCGATAAAAGTTTTGAGATCCGAGATTTGGTGTATTTCTTGAACTTAATCTATTTATATAGCTCTTAAATTATGATGATTAAGGAAATAATAATTCTAAAATACATGGAGTATGGTGATGAAGAGCCCGGGTGCCGAAATTAAAAATTTGAACTTGAAGAGAATTTTGGCATTAGATTTCTCGAGTGAGAAACTTAGTTCTCGAGAAGAAGAAAATTATTACTCAAGTAGAAGCTATCTTGTTCTCGAGTAGAACCTTCCAAGTTCTCGACTAGAGCTTTTATTCTCGAGAAGTAAGTCCAATTTTCTCGAGAACAAATGATGTACTCGAGAAATGAAGTCCACACTTTGAATTTTCTTGGATTTTGAAGTATAACCCGAACATGAACTTGCTTGTGAACTTTTTCTTCATTCTTCATTATTGAGCATGCCAAGTTCTGTTTTGAAGAACGAGAACTTGCCCTCGCCCAGTGGCTTTCTGAATATATCTTCCATCTACTTCTTAGTTGGAACATACTGGAGATTGATGTCTCCATGCTCCACATCTCCTTGATGATGTGGTACTGCAGCTCTATGTGCTTTGTCTGACTGTGAGAGACTGGGTTGTTGGCTATTGCAATTGCAGTGGAGGAGTCATAGAATAGAGGGATGTCATTGACCTTCAAGTTGTAATCTTTTAGTTGATTCTTTATCAATTGCAATTGTTCACAACAACTACCGGCAGATATGTATTCTGACTTGGCTGTTGAAATTACGACACAATTTTGCTTCTTGTTGCTCCATGAAATGAGCCTCCTTCCAAGGAATTGGCAAATCCCGGAAGTGCTCTTTCTATCATCTTTGCTTCTACAAAATCTGCATCTGAAAAACCAATTAGTTCGCTATCATTACTTCTTGGGTACCATAAGCCAAGATTTGGTGTACCTTTAAGGTATCTCAAAATCCTCTTTGCGGCAGCGTAGTGAGATTCCTTAGACTTCACCTGGAATTATAGGAGAGACATTTTCCGTGCTGGACAGATTTGTTTAAATTTCATTTAAGAATGTTGATTGTTGCAAATCTTCTATATGATTGACCCAAGATAAAAACTGGAAGACAATGGCTCTACAGACAAATAAGTAAAGAACCAAATAACAACACAATTGGGGAAAAGTAATGTTGATACCTTACAGTGAGGAGTTGTTGGTAGGTGGAGCTCGCCGAAAGGAGGAGGTTACTGGAAGGAAGAGGACTACACAAACATATACATTTATCTTTAACGATACACATGGCTGCAGTTTGATAAGCTATAATGATGTTTGAACAGTACACATGGCTGCAGTTTGATAGGCATAGGAATTAAGCACTGCTAAGCATAGGAATGTTGCAGAACTTTTACATGACAGGTCTGATTTAATATGAAAGCCGTGCAAAAAATTTTAAGCAGTTCTAACAAACTTCTACAAAGTAGCACTTCTAAAAACTAACAAAAACAAAAACTGCAGCCAGCCAAAAATTTAGAAAATGCATGACACTTTTAAAAATTGCTACTAAACAGTTGGTAACAAACTGGCAGCAAAAAAATTCAATAAGCATGGGTGCATATTTACTGCTGAAAGCAGCGCACAGTCAGATTTAATATGACAACTTGGAAAAAAAATGAGAACACATTGATCATATTTATTACAACCCTCACCCACATGGACCTTATCAATAAATCATGTTTAAAGATATGAAATTTGAAATTATAAATAACATCCCATTTCGTGCCAGATCCCTCGCACGTGTTTTGAGTCAAGAAAATTGACTCAGGATCGGGGAGTGTCAAGTGAGTCGACTGGACTCAATGACTTGATTAGGAATTTACTTAGAAAGTGTTCTGAATGTTAGGCATTGAGTGGACTCGACACCACTCAATACCATTTAACTTAGAAAATGTTCTGGCGTGTTAGGCGTAGAGTGTGTTGAGTGCACTCAATGCTCTCGATGACATTTGACATAAATTATTCCGCCCTCTGTACGCGTAGAGAGCGTTGACTGGACTCAACGCGCCCGATGCCATTTGAATTAAATTATTCCAGCCTCTGTAGGCGTTGTGAGCATTGACTGGACTCAACGCTCTCAATGCCATTTTACTTAAATTATTCCGGCCTCTATAGGACTGAGTGCATTGACTGGACTCAACGCTCTTGACGCTTTTGACTTAAATTATTCCAGCCTCTGTAGGCATGGAGAGCGTTGACTGGACTCAACGCTCTCGACGCCATTTGACTTATATTATGCCGGACTCTATAGGCGTTGAGAGCGCTGACTAGACTCAAAGCTCTCTATGCCATTTGACTTAAATTATTCCGGCCTCTGTAGGCATTGAGAGCGTTGACTGGACTCAACAATCTTGACCCCATTTGACATAAATTACTCTGGAGTTTGTAGGTATAGAGAGCGTTGACTGGACTCAACGCTTTTAGCCTTTGGCGAATTTTTGGCCCTATTTGCTGCTGAACCGGATTTTTGGGAATTGCGCAAAACTGACTTAAATGGGTCGCGCACTTTCAACATGACTCATTTAAATAAATATTAGGCGGCCAATGTCCGGCCGACACATGGCAAAGTAGTTAACCCTAATTTCTACCTCACAACGGTGAGGTGAAAAGTCACAGCTACAACTGCTATGCTGAAAACACCAACCCTAGCACCACAAACATCCATTGTCATAAACCTGAGGCATTCAAAAGAAGAATACCTGAGCATGAAAGTACAAGTGGCGGCAGGAAATCAAATGTACAAAGGTAAATGACGGTCAACAGGGGTACCAACCCAAGATCGAAAATACTGAAAGAAAGGTACAAAATGTATAACAAGTAATAGTGAGGAAACTTAAGTGACCATTCATGTATGCGATGCTACACCAAACATGGTGAGGGCAATAGTTTTAAGGCAGGTCTATAATCTGACAACCTAAACATATAGCAAAGGTCCTAAAAGTTTAAACAAAAATTCAATTATTAACAACGGTAAGCATCCGACAAATGTGGGGGGAGTTACCTCCCCTAACACACCCACATAACAAATTCCACAAGGGCCCCAAGGGAAACACTGGTAAGCATCTGGTAATAGTGGGGGGAGACACCTCCGCCAACACACCCACCAACTCCACGAGCACCCAAGGGAAAAAGAAGTGGTCCCATGACTCGACACACCAAAACTGGAAAAAAAATCAAGTAACTGCGGTGGGAAATTCCTCTGCCAGCACACCAGCAGTAACCCAACAACACCGTGGAAAATCTTGTAAGGTACAAAAGATCAAAATATAGGACGCTACGGCGGTGTTTTATTCCACTAACACTAACAGACCTTAAACAACTACTTATATCTTGAGAATGGCACAACCAACTAGACTCGACACCCCTAACTTTAGCGTACGAAATCAACTAGACTTGTCGATCAACTTGACAAATGGACTTGACTAAACGGAGGCTCACTCAATAAATGAACAACCTTTGCAATGGATTAAAGACTAAGTTAATGGACTATATGGACTTGAACAAAATTTCACAGTTGATTCGGTAGATAAGAACATCAATTTGTCTGGTAGAAAACAAGTGAGGATCAAGACACGCCAAATCTTGATTTTTAAGGGGAATTAGAGCAATGTAAAAACGATCATACCGCTTTAGGAATGAGAGGGAAGGAAGAAAACCACTAGTTGGCTCGATTCCTCCCTTAATTGTCCTCCGAAATACCCCACATCGTAGATTAGTCTAAAAGAAGGCATGACGAAGCGAAATCTACAGAAAATCTGTCAAAATGGCGGTTAGGGCTGAAAAACCTCCCCCGAAAAAGTCCCTGAAATGGTAAATACGTGCCACACGCGCATAGCCCTCGTCGAGGGCTTTTCGGATCTATGTTCCGTTGAAGATTTCGTCCACCGAGGCTCCCGAAATCGCGACCAGAAGTTCATGAACGGAAGGAGTCGTCGCTCTCGCCACTCTGGTTTGGGTCAGTCTTTTGGAGAAGATGAATAGGGTTCTTCTTATATTATGCATATATAGGTGTATTAATATAAAAATAATAATAATTATTATTTAGACTAATAAGAGTAAGTTAAAAAATCAGGGAGAGGATTCGTCGGGAGAAATGGATTTTGTGAGGGACTTCTTTTAGAAAAAAAACAAAGATTTCGCGAGAGAGTTCTTTTCGAAAAAAAAACAAAGATTTCGCAAGAGAGTTCTTTTCGAAAAATGAACAGTGGATTTTTTTTCCAAAAAGCTGTCTGGATTTTTCGAAATGTCATAGTTATTTATCGAAAAGAAAATGTATGAACAGTGGTTTTCTCGAGAAGGCAGAAGGGACTTTCAAAAAAAACAAATAGATGAACAGTGTTTTTTGTCCTCGTGAATAGTGAAATTTGCAAATCTACCATTGATTAAACTTTAGAGATGAATAGTTCATTTCATATTTGAATAGTGTTTTAATATAAAAATAATAATAATACATATTAAAAATTACATCGTTAAGGAGGGCCAAACGCGCATCCAATCTTACGAAATTCGCTTAAAAGGCGAATACCGACGCTACAAACCCAACGACCAAGACAAAACTAAAATTGGCATATCGTTCTTGAGATATAAATTTCTAAATTTTACGAGAAATGTAAATAATAATACAAACTACAAACGCGCGTTGAGACTCCAAAAATGCTCGGATCGCGATGAAACTTGACGAGCAAGTCCAAAATTATTTAATTTAATTTTCCAATGTAAAAAGAAACATCAGTTTTCGATGAAAATCCCAAAATCTGGTCAGTCGGACCTAACGAACGAGAAAACTACCTAACGGCGTCGCGCCGACAAATTGACGTTAAAAGTAACGCACTGTCGTCACAAATACGTCATTACTGAATTAAATAATTACCGAAAAATGGGGGGTGTTACAGTCACCCCCTCTAGAAAGAAGTTTCGTTCCGAAACTTAACACAAATCCCAAAACAAAACAAAGAAATTGTTAAATACCAAAAGATTGGAGACGTACCCGCAAACTATGAGAAGAGATGCAGGTGAGATTTCCTCATTGCTGACTCCAATTCCCACATCGCGCTCTCGACGTCTTGATTATGCCAAAGAACTTTGACCATAGGAATTGTCTTTCTACGCAACACCTGATCCAGACACTCCAGGATACGAACAAGTTCCTCGACGTATGAAAGTTTAGGCCGCAACTAGGGCACTGAGTTGAGGACATGATGATCACTAAGAACACACTTCCGCAGCTTGCTCACGTGAAACACATCATGGATGCCAGGGAAGGTATCAGGTAACACCAGTTTTAAGCAGACAATCTGAAGCTCTCAATAATCTGGAAAGGTCCCATGTAATGGGGATACAACTTATGGTTGCTTCCAAATCTTTTAACACCAGGCATCAGAGAGACCTTCAGAAAAACTATGTCCCCAACTGCGAACTCCAGATCAACCCTTTGCTGATTTGCATACTTCTAATAACACTCCTGAGCTACACGAAGTATCTCCCAAATATGGGTTACAGCAACACTCATCTCTTCTAGGGCTTCCGGACCTAGCAACGGTCGCTCACCAAACTCAGCCCAAGTCATGGGAATCCTACAGTGCCTCCCATACAAAGCCTCAAACGTAGACATCTGCGAACTTTCTTGTTAACTATTATCGTATGCAAATTACATCAGTCTGAGACGCTCGCCCCAAGCTCCACTATGGTCCAAGATATAACACCTTATCATATCTTCCACAATCTGATTAACTCGCTCTGTTTTACCATTAGTCTGTGGGTGATATGCAGTTGAAAACTTGAGGTCAGTACCCAACGCTCCTTGCAGGCTTTGCTAGAATCATGACATAAACCTGGAGTCTCGATTTGACACGATACTAACTAGTACTCTGTGCAATCAGATGACCTCTTCCAGATATAACTCAGCTATCTTATTCATCGAATATCCAATCTTGAATGGTACAAAGTGCGCACAGTTCATCTGTCTATCAACTATAACCCAAACTGAATCATGCCCTCGAGGTGATCTTGGCAAACCGGTGATGAAATCCATCGAAATACTCACCCACTTCCAACTTTGAATGTCTAGCGGTGTTAAATTAACACCAGTACTTCTATGTTCAGAATAAACACGCTGGCATATGTAACACTCCGACACAAATTTCTTTATATCATTCTTCATACCTGACCACCAGACAATTTGCTTCAAATCTTTATACATTTTGGTGGAACCAGGGTGGTTGGCAATACTAGAACCATGCTCTTCATAACAAATCTTAGACTGAATATCACCCATTGCGGGGATACAAAATCTACATCGGTACTTCAGGGTACCTTCTACATCTAAGGAGAAGTCAGAAAATTATCCCTTATATATCCTCCCTCGGAGATGCTGAAGATCTAGTTCTTCCGACTGATGCAACCTAGTGAGGGTAATCCACGACGACTCTGCTGCCTCCAAGTAGGAAGGCCCAACACTACTACCGACTGAAATGTCCATCAGTAAGAACTCCTCCACCAAGGACTGCACGGTGAGGTTGAAGATCTACGCGGTCTTTCTGCGCAAGGCATTGGCTACCACATTAGCTTTACCTGGATGATAAAGGATCTGTACCTCACTGTCCGCATTGTACTCCAACCACCTACGCTGGCGCAAATTTAGTTCCTTCTGAGTGAAGACTAACTTCAAGCTCTTATGGTCTGTACAAATCTTGCACAATGCGCCATACAATAGATGCCTCCAAAGCTTTAGTGTGTAGATCACACCACAAACTCTAGATCATGCATAGGATAATTCTTATTATGGACCTTCAATTATCTCGATCCATACAAAATCACTTTACCTTCCTGCATCAGGTCTAGTTCAATCCCTACGTACGACGCATTCATATATGCAGCATATTCCACCACCCTCAGTAGGCAAGGTCAACACTCTGGCAGTGCACAATCTCCTCTTCAATTCTTGGAAGGCTCCCTCATACTCGTCGCTCCACACAAAAGTTTTGTTATTCTTTGTGAGCTTAGTCATTGGGGCAGACAATACTAAAAACCCTTTCACAAACCTTCTATAAAAACCTGCTAACCTAGGAAGCTTCTCATCTCCTTAGGTGTAGTAGGTCTCTTCCAATCCATAACAGCAGAGATCTTTTTTAGATCAACTGAAATCCCATCTTTACTCACCACATTACCCGGGAAGGATACCTGAGGTAGCCAAAACTCTCACTTGCTCAGCTTCATATATAATTATTGCTCTCAGGGTAAAAAGGACCAAATGCAAGTGTTGGGCATGCTCATCCGCACTCTGTGAATACACAAGCACGTCATCAATGAATACAACCACGAAATGTTCCAAGAAATCCTTAAACACTATGTTCATCAAATCCATAAAGGCAGAGGGTTCATTGGTCAGTCCAAAGGACATCACCAAGAACTCAAAATGTCTGTGCCGAGATCAAAAAGTTATCCATGGAACATCAAACTCACAGATCCTTAATTGGTGGTAGCTTGAGTGAAGTTCAGTCTTCAAAAACATCGAGCTTCTACGCAACTGATCATACAAATCATCTATTCTCAGCAACGGGTACCTGTTCTTGATGGTTACCTTGTTTAACTCTCTGTAATCGATGCACAACCTCATCGAGCCATCCTTCATTTTCACGAATAGGACTGGAGCACCTCAGATCTGCTTCTTCAGCATCTTAAGCGTTGAAAGCGTTGAGTAAGCATGTCTCACTCAATGCTTTTTTCTTTAACAATATCTGCGTTATGGCGTTTATAGCGTTGAGTGACCACGCTTCACTCATTGCTTTCTGTCTTACCCAAATTTCTGTATTCTTTAAAATACAGGATTAAACTGACTGAGTGTTACTCAACACTTAAGAGGCTATGATATAAAGTGAATGACCTTATCTCAATGCCTGTGGACTTAGCCACTTTTCTGCCTCTTAAACCTTAGGCATAGACTGTCTCAGCCAGCCTCACTCAACCCTGAACTGTGTTCGACGAATGTTGAACTGAGTTTGACGAATAGTGAGCATAGCTCGACGAATTCTGAACTCAGTTCGACAAATTTAGACTTGGCCAAATTTGACAAACCAACTGACTTAGCCACATAGGCTATCTATCTTATCACTATTATCTACTGATATTTGTATATCATTGACAAGATCGACTTCCTGAAATCTAGGACATTGTAGGCAATGGACCCAACAGTGCCTATGATATGAATGCATGAATTCTTTATTGTTATTTAAAACCATGTGTGTACATGTGTCATCATGTAAATCTTAACTTAGCATGTGTGCTTATGCGATGTTATGATGTATATGTCGTGTTATGCATTCTAAAAAGACATAAATGCATGTTATGAGCGGCGTACACATGAAATGTTATGCATCACATACTACATAACATCGTGTGCAACGAAATAGAAAACGTGCTAATGGGTTTTCATGTGATGATGGTTATGCATCCCATACTACATAACTGTTGTAACGCCCCGAAACTCAAAGGAGCAAAGGGGGGACGTTTTGGGCCAGTTTGGGTTCTGGCTGCAGGCACACGGCCTCGGACACAGGCGTGTCCCAGGGCGTGTCAAGCTTGTGTCGACACTAAGACGGGAAGTCGACACTTTGGTCTCGATATTGTGTCGAGACTGGGCACACGGCCTGCGACACGGGCGTGTCATAGGGCGTGTCAACCCGTGTCGACGATCGTCCCGGGGAGTCGACGAGATTCGCTCGACGATGTGTAGAGAGTGGGCACACGTCCTGCGACACGGGCGTGTTGCAGGGCGTGTCGACCCGTGTCGACGATCGTCCCGGGGAGTCGACGAGATTCATTCGACGATTCGTCGAGACAAGGCACACGGCCTAGGACACTGGCGTGTCCAAGGTCGTGTCATCAGGTCGACGATCTTCGCTCGATGAAATGTCGAGACCGTGTACACGGCCTGGGGTCCAGGCGTGTCGAGGTGACACGGGTAAGGACACGGGCGTGTCCTAGAACCCGTGCAGTGCTCGGGTTGATTTTGGGGAAAAAATGATGGGGTACACGGCCGGCCACACGGTCGTGTCAGGTGGAACACGGGCGTGTCAGCTCAAACACGGGCGTGTTCGATACCCGTGTGAGGTTCCAGGTGATTCGATTTTGACGGCGAATACGGCACACGTCCCTGGACACGGGCGTGTGCCAGGCCGTGTTCGGTCCAGATTGGGCATTTCAGCCCCGAATCGAAGCCGTTCATTTCTTTAACTGAAGATCCAATGGCTGGGGGTTGTTCCTGAAGGGATATACCCGTGAATGGACTTGGAAAACACTTACTTTTCATAACTTCTCATCTTTCTAAAACCTTAGAGAGAGAGGAGAGCCAAGGGAGGAAGAAGGAGCTAGATCCCGCCATTGGAGGAGATTCAGAGCTCCGAATTGCGAGCCGACTCCGGATCCACGGAGGCAACGCTAGTGCGGTGGTTTTCATCCGATTACTTTTCCATGGCACCAAAGAGGAACGCTAGGGTAACGATCCTCATCTTGAGCATGAGTAGATCTCTTTCTTAGCATAGGAAGCCCGCTCTCGCGAGTTTGCGGAGAGTTGGAGGCTTTCCTTCGGGTAGATATGTGAAGTCCCCGTTGTTTAGAGTCCGTAAGCGAGAACGGGCATAGGCATGATGTGTGAAGCCTACCCGGACATGTTGGTCTGGATCGGTGATGTTGCATTGCATAATGCCGGAGAAGACTCCGCGCTATTGGTTGTTTTTCTGGTTTTCTACGCGGTAGATTGCAGCAGGGAGCCTTGGGGACTAACCCAAAGGTGCACCCGGAAAACTGGGCGGATACGAGATCTTGCCAACTTGGTGGCTTGAGAGCCAACTTGAACATAACCGGGTTATGTGACTTGTGATGGAAATGAGACTCGGCGGAAGTTTGACCCGCGCAAATGGCTTAAATTGTCGTTGCGACGTGAGCACGGGTTAGATGGAACCGTATCCATATCTATGTCGTTCGGGTTAAAGAGACCTAAGGTTATGTGGCACTTGTCGTTGGCATAGATTAGGGTCTTCGGCGGTCAATGGCTTAAATTGTCGTGACCCAGGCCGGGAAGACAAATTGCTCATAGGTTTGGCCGTCCAAGTGGCGGTGGTGAGTCTGGAATGTCAATGGCTTTAATTGACGTGACATCGACCGGTTCACCGAGAATGTGCCCTGAGAGCACGGGGCGTGTGGCCGTGAGAGCCAACGTCTGTGATGAAATGGCTGATTATTTATTGCTCGCTTATGCTAATGAAATGCAGGGAAGGAGCATCGCCGCCCCGAGTTGGGGGCGGGATCGTTATAATTTGGTCAGCATTGCTGACTGTTGCCTTGTTTTGCCACCGTGCGGTGGTTTGTTGCTTGTAGGTGCAGCTGGACCAAGCGGTCAATAGCGGGCTAAAGCCCGAATGCGAAGCCGGCCCTTGAAGGCCTATTTTGGAAGTGTTTACAACTTTATTCATGTATGACCGGCCTGCGCGCCGTGGTTTGTAAAACATGTAATATCAAGTGAAACATTTTGTAATGCCTAAAGGTTTATTTTGGGTATTTTTGTATAACATTCCCATTTTGTATTAGTGGACATTCGGGCTTGAATACTGGGTTCTTTGTTACAACTTTATAAACTTCTTCCGCTAGAATGCTCTGTGTAGGACGTTGAGATTGGTTGGATGGTTTCCATAAGTAACCACCCGGTCTGTCTGTAGCATACGGCGTCGGGCCCCGGCCGGACCTACTGCTATATGCTATGTGACGGATAGGGGGTGTTACAATTTGGTATCAGACTACTGGTTTTGGTCGGGCTTAAGGTGAATTCGTGGGCGAATTATCCTTAAGGGGTGGTGAGCACATTGTGTGCGTCATCGTAATAACAGTAAAAAGAACCCATGAATGTCCACTTAGGAATGAAAATACTCGTGTTTGAGGAACCTGCGTGTTCCTATAATTGCTGTTTGCAATTTATGTGGTCGGTTAACGGTGTTTTGTACCACTATAGGTGACCAGAAGTGGTGTTGGGCCGTCAGAACGCCGAGTTTCTGTGGCTAGTAGTGCACCGGATGTTGCTCCTGCAACACCTCTGTCGGCTGAAAATATTCGATTGGTGGCTGAAGAGGTGTTGGCCGTGATAAATGCGCAGCCTGCAAGGCAAACGCAGCAGCCCGCTCCTGTGATGGAGCAAGAACCTCTTCAAGAGGCTGAGCCGAGGAGAGTTGTCACAACCCGCATTTCCTCAACGAGTATCGCGTATCAGAGTAAGTGGGACTACGGGTTATGATGACACGTCGTGCAGGGGATAACTGCACACGCTCAGGCAACTCTTGACACTTACTTTATCAGTTGAAATTCAACAGTGAAATGTAAGAAAACTTTTGGATTAAATGGCCGTATCCCTCGGCCTTAGATAGTAAAACTGTATTTGTACGCGGCGGAAATACTTTGTGTATTTATGATGAGCTCCTATATGCAGTCTAGAGTGATACTACTATAAGAACTCCTCTTTGTTTACGCCATTTGGAAAATATGTCTTAGTTAATCAAAACATGTGTGCATGATATACAATAGTAGGTTTTGTTAACTTCAAAATATCTAATGCAACCTACTAGAAAACCATCCCAAAAGCAAGTACATATCATTCCATCCAAGTGAGGTACATTAGCAGTCTAGTTCATATTTACACAAAAGAAAACCACCAATGGGCGCCAACAAGCTGACACGAACCCATTGGGGCCTATGTATGTCGGTACAACAAAAAGAAGAACTACCTCGCTATGAATGCTCGGCTAGCTCCCAGGAAACGCCACCAACCAACCTAGCCGCTCAACCGGCTACAACCTGCACCTGAGGCATTCAAGAAAGAATACCTCAGCAATCAACCAAGCTATACAAAATAGAGCATGAATTTCATAATTGATACAGAAGGGGCTTACCGACCCCGTAGCAATGTTTAAGTAAAAAGAGTGCATAAAACAAGTGCGTACATGTAGTAAATAATGGCATTCCAAAGGGTCAACCGCACCAAGTGCGTACAAGCTCATCAAGTCCTGCTCAAACCGTAGGAGCAAAAGGCAAAACACATGTTCATGCCATCATTCATAGGACAAGAAACTACGATACTAGTGAAGCATAAGCAGCGGTTAAGTTCAATTTCGCAAGGGTCTTATCGGTGGCGGCCCTAAAGTGGAACGCACCAAACAAAACCAGCCCAAATCGGGGCCAAAGTGGTCTCTCTAACCACAAAAACCAAAACCCGGTGGCCACAGGCGGAAACCACACCACCCCTTGCAGAATTTTCACACAAACGCTCCTGCCATGGTTCACAAATTCGCCTCGCAAAACGCCCCATAACCCAAGGTAACACGTTTCCTTTCATCGCCCTTACCCACGACTACCAATTTCACCGTAGCGTTTGATGCACTTCATCACATAAAAAGTCACATGCTTTGTATCAAAGTAGAATCACATGATAGAGTTTGAGTAACATGAGTACATAAACCACATATTTGGAACACAATCATATGTTTTTGATCAAGGAAGAATGAACCAAATTAGCTACATGAAATAACATAGGGATTAGCATAGGGAATTAGCATAAGGATTTAGCATAGGGAATTAGCATAAGAATTTAGCATAGGGAATTAGCTACTTTGAATTTAGCATAGGGACCTTTGATAAAACAAACAAGAGGATTGCTAATTACACCAAGTAAGCATAATTTGAACCAAGAAGAATACACTAGGCAATTGAATCATATGGAAAGTCAAGAACATAAGAAGGCTAATGAGGCAGAATTCAAAACAAGAAGAACAAACTCATGAAACTTGAAGGGGAATCTAGCTATTTTGTTTGCACAATTCAAATCAAGAAGGAAGATTGGCAAGGGTGAAGAACACCGCTTGCCTGACCCGAGACGATGCCGCGACGGCTGCTCCTCTCTTTCCTTGCCTTGCTTGCTCCCTTGCTCTCTTGCTTTCTCTTTGGGAATGAAGAAGAATAAGATGAAGATGAAGAGAAGATGAAAATGAGCAACCCAAATCTCTGTTTCGGACTTATGTCATCCAGAACAGAGCTGAACCGTTCGATGCAGGATCAAGGAAATGAACGGCACAAAAAAACTGGAAAAAGTCGATTTTCGGGCCGGTCACGCCCTGTGTCATGCCCGTGACACAGGGCGTGTACCATAAGCGGCGCCGAAAGGTGGCAATTCCACGTTTATCCACACGGTACACGGCCGGGTACACGCCCGTGACGGGTCGGTCACGCCCGTGACCTAGGGCGTGTAGCCCGTGTCTCGACACCTCGTCGACAGAAAGTGTCGACACTCGACCCATCTTGACACGCCCTGTAACAGGCTCGTGTCACAGGCCGTGTCCCCTCTCTCAGCACTCGACACTCGATACTCGGCGCTCGATACTCGACGCTCGATACTCGATACTCGACGAAGCGGGACACGGCCCGTGACACGCCCGTGTCACGGGGCGTGTACCCCATTCGTCGAGCTCAACTCGACGCAAGAAAAATCGTCGAGTCAAGGAGGTCACGCCCAGGTCACGGCCTGGGTCACGCCCGTGTCAGGGGGCGTGTCTCGCATAAAAACGACCATTTTTCCCTTTTGTGAAAAATGTTTCTGAGACGTCCTAGACCATTTTTGCCCCAAGCACTTTTTACCCTTTTTTGTTTCCTGAACCAGCAACTTATTTTGAGCTACATTCCCGGGCGCGAAAAAGTGCAAGCATTCCCTAAGAGGCCTCACCGAGTCCCTCATATGGACTCCGGTTTGCTGGGGAATCGTGCAACTCGGCAAACAAAACAGCCACTCGCAAGCCCGCGGGAAAACCATGCTCAAACTACAGTCAAAACCAACGTAACGCCCATCATGCGTACGTAATCAAAAAATCCGGGGCGTTACTATCACTCCCCCTAACAAAAAGTTTCGCCTCGAAACTTTCACAAAACCAATTAAAAACATGAATGCAATCAAACACCAAGTCACATACCAGCTTATCTACGGGAACAAATGAGGATGAGCCGCCCTCATTGTTGATTCGAGTTCCCACGTCGCGCTTTCCACATCCTGATTTTTCCATAGCACCTTTACCATAGGAATCTTCTTTTTCCGCAACACGCGATCTTGGGAGTCCAATATCCGGATGGGCAGCTCCTCATAAGAAATGTTGGGCGCTACTTGCGGCACAACGTCCAACACTTGTTTGTCATTCCGCACACACTTGCGGAGTTGGCTAACATGAAACACATTGTGAACACCAGGAAAGTTCACGGGTAATTCCAGTTTGTAGGCGGATGCTCCAACTCGCGCAAGAATCGTGAAGGGACCCACAAATCTTGGATCTAATTTGCGCTCTTTCCCAAACCGTTTAATCCCAACCATTGGGGAGACTTTCAAGAAAACAGAATCCCCCACCGCAAACGCTAATTCCGACCTTCGTCGGTTGGCATACTTTTCATAGCGCTCTTGGGCGATTCAGAGCTTCTCCCGAATAAGTCGTACTGCAACTTCCATATCCTCGAGCGCCTCTGGACCCAACAAAGGCCGCTCACCCACCTCAGGCCAAAAGAGTGGGGTCCGACATCGTCGCCCATATAACGCTTCGAACGGAGCCATTTGCAAGCTTTCTTGATAGCTTTACCTCTCGTTGAGGAAATGGCATTATAACCCTTTCAGTTGATAGGCAGCAAGCATAACCTTCTAGTCCTCGTTCACACCAGCATACACAAACATTTCTTCCAACGTAATCACCCAATCATCCAAGATCACGAAGTCTGCTTTTCCATCATACGTCGGTGGTCCAAGTCGCTGAAACTGCGAGATTCCATCATTCTCAGACGATGTCAGACCCCACTCTTTTGGCCTCAACGAGCATCTCGTATCAGAGTAAGAGGAACTACGGGTTATGATGCCACATTGTGCAGGGGATAACTGCACACGCTCAGGCAACTCTTGACACTTACTTTATAAGTTGAAATTCAACAGCGAAATGTAAGAAAACGTTTGGATTAAATGGCCGTATCCCTCGGCCTTAGATAGTAAAACTGTATTTGTACGCGGCGGAAATACTTTGTGTATTTATGATGAGCTCCTATATGCAGTCTAGAGTGATACTACTATAAGAACTCCTCTTTGTTTACGCCATTTGGAAAATATGTCTTAGTTAATCAAAACATGTGTGCATGATATACAATAGTAGGTTTTCTTAACTTCAAAATATCTAATGCAACCTACTAGAAAACCATCCCAAAAGCAAGTACATATCATTCCATCCAAGTGAGGTACATTAGCAGTCTAGTTCATATTTACACAAAAGAAAACCACCAATGGGCGCCAACAAGCTGACACGAACCCATTGGGGCCTATGTATGTCTGTACAACAAAAAGAAGAACTACCTCGCTATGAATGCTCGGCTAGCTCCCAGGAAACGCCACCAACCAACCTAGCCGCTCAACCGGCTACAACCTGCACCTGAGGCATTCAAGAAAGAATACCTCAGCAATCAACCAAGCTATACAAAAGAGAGCATGAATTTCATAATTGATAAAGAAGGGGCTTACCGACCCCGTAGCAATGTTTAAGTAAAAAGAGTGCATAAAACAAGTGCGTACATGTAGTAAATAATGGCATTCCAAAGGGTCAACCGCACCAAGTGCGTACAAGCTCATCAAGTCCTGCTCAAACCGTAGGAGCAAAAGGCAAAACACATGTTCATGCCATCATGCATAGGACAAGAAAGTACGATACTAGTGAAGCATAAGCAGCGGTTAAGTTCAATTTCGCAAGGGTCTTATCGGTGGCGGCCCTAAAGTGGAACGCACCAAACAAAACCAGCCCAAATCGGGGCCAAAGTGGTCTCTCTAACCACAAAAACCAAAACCCGGTGGCCACCGGCGGAAACCACACCACCCCTTGCAGAATTTTCACACAAACGCTCCTGCCATGGTTCACAAATTCGCCTCGCAAAACGCCCCATAACCCAAGGCAACACGTTTCCTTTCATCGCCCTTACCCACGACTACCAATTTCACCGTAGCGTTTGATGCACTTCATCCCATAAAAAGTCACATGCTTTGTATCAAAGTAGAATCACATGATAGAGTTTGAGTAACATGAGTACATAAACCACACATTTGGAACACAATCATATGTTTTTGCTCAAGGAAGAATCACCTCTATTGATAGGTTACATGAATATGAACCAAATTCGCTACATGACTTAATCGAGCCTAGGGAACGTTGATAACATAGGGAATTAGCATAGGGAATTAGCATAGGGAATTAGCTACTTTGAATTTAGCATAGGGACCTTTGATAAAACAAACAAGAGGATTGCTAATTACACCAATTAAGCATAATTTGAACCAAGAAGAATACACTAGGCAATTGAATCATAGGGAAAGTCAAGAACATAAGAAGGCTAATGAGGCAGAATTCAAAACAAGAAGAACAAACTCATGAAACTTGAAGGGGAATCTAGCTATTTTGTTTTCACAATTCAAATCAAGAAGGAAGATTGGCAAGGGTGAAGAACACTGCTTGCCTGCACCGATGCCGCGACGGCTGCTCTCCTCTTTCCTTGCCTTGCTTGCTCCCTTGCTCTCTTGCTTTCTCTTTGGGAATGAAGAAGAAGAAGAAGAAGATGAAGATGAAGATGAAAATGAGCAACCCAAATCTCTGTTTCGGACTTATGTCATCCAGAACAGAGCTGAACCGTTCGATGCAGGATCAAGGAAATGAACGGCACAAAAAAACTGGAAAAAGTCAATTTTTCGGGCCGGTCACGCCCTGTGTCACGCCCGTGACACAGGGCGTGTACCATAAGCAGCGCCTAAAGGCGGCAATTCCACGTTTATCCACACGGTACACGGCCGGGTACACGCCCGTGACGGGTCGGTCACGCCCGTGACCTAGGGCGTGTAGCCCGTGTCTCGACACCTCGTCGACAGAAAGTGTCGACACTCGACCCATCTTGACACGCCCTGTGACACGCCCGTGTCACAGGCCGTGTCCCCTCTCTCAGCACTCGACACTCGATACTCGACGCTCGATACTCGACGCTCGATACTCGATACTCGACGAAGCGGGACACGGCCCGTGACACGCCCGTGTCACGGGGCGTGTACCCCATTCGTCGAGCTCAACTCGACGCAAGAAAAATCGTCGAGTCAAGGAGGTCACGCCCAGGTCACGGCCTGGGTCACGCCCGTGTCAGGGGGCGTGTCTCGCACAAAAACGACCATTTTTCCCTTTTGTGAAAAATGTTTCTGAGACGTCCTAGACCATTTTTGCCTCAAGCACTTTTTACCCTTTTTTGTTTCCTGAACCAGCAACTTATTTTGAGCTACATTACCCGGGCGCGAAAAAGTGCAAGCATTCCCTAAGAGGCCTCACCGAGTCCCTCATATGGACTCCGGTTTGCTGGGGAATCGTGCAACTCGACAAACAAAACAGCCACTCGCAAGCCCGCGGGAAAAACCATGCTCAAACTACAGTCAAAACCAACGTAACACCCATCATGCGTACGTAATCAAAAAATCCGGGGCGTTACAATCACTCCCCCTAACAAAAAGTTTCTCCTCGAAACTTTCACATAACCAATTAAAAACATGAATGCAATCAAACACCAAGTCACATACCAGCTTAACTACGGGAACAAATGAGGATGAGCCGCCCTCATTGTTGATTCGAGTTCCCACGTCGCGCTTTCCACATCCTGATTTTTCCATAGCACCTTTACCATAGGAATCTTCTTTTTCCGCAACACGCGATCTTGGGAGTCCAATATCCGGATGGGCATCTCCTCATAAGAAAGGTTGGGCGCTACTTGCGGCACAACGTCCAACACTTGTTTGTCATTCCGCACACACTTGCGGAGTTGGCTAACATGAAACACATTATGAACACCAGGAAAGTTCACGGGTAATTCCAGTTTGTAGGCGGATGCTCCAACTCGCGCAAGAATCGTGAAGGGACCCACAAATCTTGGGTCTAATTTGCGCTCTTTCCCAAACCGTTTAATCCCAACCATTGGGGAGACTTTCAAGAAAACAGAATCCCCCACCGCAAACGCTAATTCTGACCTTCGTCGGTTGGCATACTTTTCATAGCGCTCTTGGGCGATTCGGAGCTTCTCCCGAATATGTCGTACTGCAACTTCCATATCCTCGAGCGCCTCTGGACCCAACAAAGGCCGCTCACCCACCTCAGTCCAAAAGAGTGGGGTCCGACATCGTCGCCCATATAACGCTTCGAACGGAGCCATTTGCAAGCTTTCTTGATAGCTATTATTATACGCGAATTCCATAAGCCGCAAACGTTCATCCCATGCTCCGCCATACTCAAGAATGTAACATCGAATCATATGTTCTACAATTTGATTTACTCTTTCGGTTTGGCCATTCGTCTGAGGATGATAAGCCGTGGAATATCGCAAATCTGTCCCCAACCCCTCTTGTAGACTGCGCCAAAAACGAGAGGTAAAGCGGGAATCTCGGTCTGAAATGATATTCATAGGCACCCCATGCAGTCGGATGATCTCGTTCAAATAGAGCTCCGCTATGGTCTTCATCGGGTAGTTGACCTTAAAGGGTATGAAATGAGCACACTTGGTCAACCTATGCACGATCACCCACACGGAGTCATGTCCTCGGGGAGATCTTGGTAAACCGGTAATAAAATCCATTGAGATGCTTTCCCACTTCCAGGTTGGAATCTCCAATGGTGTCAACTTGCCACCAGGCTTCCCATGATCAGCTTTCACCCGCTTGCACGTATGACATTCCGAGACAAATTGTGCTATATCTCTTTTCATTCCATACCACCAGACAATTTGTTTCAAATCACGGTAGATTTTTGTTGAGCCTGGATGGTAGGCCATACTTGCGCCATGGGCTTCCTTACACACCATCTCGCGAATATCCCCAATCGCGGGAATACAAAATCGCCCACGATACTTTAACGTGCCTGCACCATCAATCGCAAAATCGGGTAATTCATCCTTTGCAGTCCGAAGAAATAAATGTAAAAGATCAGGATCATCTTTTTGATGTTGTCTTGCAAGCACCAGCCATGACGGTTCTTCTATTGCCGACTGACTTTGCGGGTCATATTTGCCCACCGCAATATCCATCAATAGAAATTCCTCTACAAGACGGTCGACGGAAAGATGAAATAATTTCCCCGTCTTCCGACTCAAAGCATCGGCTACAACATTCGCTTTTCCCGGATGATACTGAATGTCCGCATCATAATCAGCTACATACTCAAGCCATCGCCGTTGGCGCAAATTAAGTTCTTTTTGCGTGAAGACATACTTCAAGCTTTTATGATCTGTAAAGATTTTACACTGTGCACCATATAGCAAGTGTCTCCACAACTTTAATGCAAATATCACCGCTGCAAACTCCAAATCATGCGTTGGGTAATTCTTTTCATGAATTTTCAACTGCCGAGACCCATACGCAATCACCTTTTTGTCTTGCATTAACACACATCCAAGTCCAACGTGCGACACATCCACGAACACTTCATAATCCTTTCCTTCTGTTGGCAATATTAACACAGGAGCGGTACATAACCTGTTCTTGAGTTCTAGGAATGAGACCTCACACTTGTCATTCCACTCAAACGCCACATTATTCTGGGTTAATCGAGTCAAAGGTGCGGCCAACGTCGCAAAACCTTCGACAAATCTGCGATAATAGCCGGCCAAGCCCAAGAAGCTTCGAATCTCCTTGGGTGTTTCCGGTCTTCTCCATTCCATGACCGCAGAAATCTTTTCGGGATCCACTGAAATACCATGGTGATTAATGACATGACCCAAAAAAGCAACTTGCGGCAACCAAAACTCGCATTTGCTTAACTTGGCGAATAACCGTTGATCTCGCAAAGTGGCCAATACTAATCGCAAATGCTGTTCATGCTCCTCAGCACTGCGGGAGTAGACAAGAACATCATCAATAAAAACCACCACAAATTTATCCAAGTAGTCCTTGAACACCCTGTTCATCATATCCATGAAGGCTGATGGTGCGTTGGTCAAACCAAACGACATCACAAGGAATTCAAAATGACCATGTCGTGATCGAAATGCAGTCCGCGGAATATCAGACTCCCGGACCTTGAGCTGATGATAGCCCGAGCGGAGATCAATCTTCGAAAATACAGAGCTACCACGCAGTTGATCAAACAAATCATCGATTCTAGGCAGTGGGTATTTATTTTTAATTGTCACCTTGTTCAACTCCCGGTAGTCGATGCAAAGGCGCATCGACCCATCTTTCTTCTTCACAAATAACACCGGTGCACCCCAAGGTGATGAACTCGGCCGGATAAACCCTTTTGCCAATAAATCATCCAACTGTGTACGCAACTCTGCTAGCTCACGCGGGGCCATCCTGTACGGCACTTTCGCAATCGGTCGCGTACCCGGCTCCAAATCAATAACAAACTCGACATCACGATTAGGGGGTAGACCAGGAAGGTCAGTAGGAAAAACATCTGGAAAGTCACGCACAATAGGAATCTCCTCCAAAAGCTGCAAAACAGCACTCGGCCCCACAACAGAGACAAAACAAGCAAAACAGTCGGAAACAAACAACGTCCGAACACATACCGCCGAAATCCCTGGAGAATCCTGACAAGAATCACCATACACACTTCCTGGCTGACCATCATCCTTAATAAAATCCAAGCGCTTTCCTCTGCACTGGATGACGACATCATAACGGGCTAACCAGTCCATGCCCAGAATGACGTCAAAAGCGTCCAAATCGATCACCTTGCAATCAACTCTTGCTATGAAATCCCCCAACAAAATGGGACAATCAAGAAGACCCCAGTCATCCACCACAGAAGCGCCGGAAGGAAATTTCACCAAAAACGCATTCCCCACTCGCTCTGGTGTCAAATGATATCGATCCAGAAAGGTTCGATCCACAAAGGAATGGGTCGCGCTAGAATCAAAGAGAACACGCGCCCAACGGTTCTTTACCTTAAAGTTTCCTATAAGGTATATATGCTATGCTAAGAACTACACATAAGAGGTATATATCTGCGCTTCCTCTGAAGAGACCACATTCAACTTCCCTTTGCCTTTGTCCAAGCGCGGAGGCGGAGGCAAAGCCTGGAGTGGTGTGGGTTGCAACACATCTTGAACCTGTGGGCACCTTGCGCGAAGATGTCCTGGTCTGCCACACTGGAAGCATACCTTGTCTTTGGCCCAGCAGCGGCCCACATCATGACCTCTTCTACCACAAAATGTACACTCCAAGTCTCTGGTTGGCGCACCCTGAATGGCGTGCACCTGCTCCTTCTTTTGCATCCCCAACCGCTTGAAACATTTTTCAAACGGGTGACCGGCTCGGCCACAGAAGCTACATAGTTCCTTCTTCTTCTTTACATCTGACTCGTGGGAAATTTTCTCTCCCACCAGCTGTCTCTTGCCCTGCCTCATCTGCTGCCCTCTTTGTTTGGCATTTTCGATAGCTTCCACCTTCAATGCTGCCTCAACCACAGTAGTGTAACTTGTCGCTCCATAAGCACTTGCGAACTGCTGCACGTCGCTGCGGAGTCCGCCCAAAAATCTCTTGACTCGATCAGCTTCCGTAGTCACCAAGCTCGGAGCGAACCGACTTAACTTGCTAAACTCAATTTCATACTCACTAACTGTGAGTTTCCTCTGCTTCAAGTACAAGAAGTCATTCATCAGGCGGTCCCTTTCCACTGCCGGTAGAAACTTGCACCGTACCAGTTCTTTAAACACTTCCCACGAACAGCCCGCCCCTAGGCCTTCCTTTTCTCGTAACCACCAACCTTTCGCCAACCCTTTCAGTTGATAGGCAGCAAGCATAACCTTCTGGTCCTCGGTCACACCAGCATACACAAACATTTCTTCCAACGTAATCACCCAATCATCCAAGATCACGAAGTCTGCTTTTCCATCATACGTCGGTGGTCCAAGTCGCTGAAACTGCGAGATGAAAGTCATCGCAGGAGGAACTACAACTAGGGGTGTCACTGCCACTGAAGGAGTCGAACTAGTGGGGCCTCTAACCGCCTCTTGTCCTCTTAGTACCAGCCCAGACATCGCGGATGACATAGCTTGGAGCTGGGACAGGACCTCCTGCACCTGCCTCGTCAAAGCCTCATTACTTTGGCGAAGACTATCCATCAGCGCATTATTCTGCGCGCCCGAAGACTCGCCCTCGGATTGGGGAGTTTGCCTTGTCACTGGACACTTCGACATCCTATAACACGTTCACTCTTATCAAGCTCAAACCCAACAAAACACACAACGGCTATGCGCAGACCATACATAAAGAAATATGAACATCAACTGCTAACTTGCTTTGGGAGTTTGAGAATGATGGTATGCCTAGCCTAAAGATGACTCACCGTCATCCCACTAACTTGTGCCTAAACCATGAATGCATGACTTTATTTGACCCAAAACCATGTGTGTACAGGTGTCATCATGTACGTCTTAGCTTGGCACGTTGTGCTCATGCAATGTTATGTTATGCGTGTTGTGCAATGCATTCTAGAAAAGGCCTTAATGCATGCCATGAGCGGTCGTACGCATCACAATTCTATGCATCCCATACTACATAGCATTGCATGCAACGAATAAACGAAAACGTGCTAGTCGCATGCATGTGGTAAGGTTATGCATCCCATACTACATAACCCGCACATGTTGCCCCTATGGTGGATCCATATACAACCACATATTATGCATCCCATACTACATAATATGCCCCGTATACTTCTTATCATGCCATGAGTGTAGTGTACGTGCGTCGGCCAAGACATACTGATGGCACCTCGGTGTGTGTATATGCTATGATGCTTACAGAAAGTTTGCCCGACCAATTGTCAAGCAAACCTCGCTTTGATACCAACTGTCACAACCCGCATTTCCTCAACGAGTATCGCGTATCAGAGTAAGAGGAACTACGGGTTATGATGCCACGTCGTGCAGGGGATAACTGCACACGCTCAAGCAACTCTTGACACTTACTTTATCAATTGAAATTCAACAGTGAAATGTAAGAAAACTTTTGGATTAAATGGCCGTATCCCTCGGCCTTAGATAGTAAAACTGTATTTGTACGCGGCGGAAATACTTTGTGTATTTATGATGAGCTCCTTTATGCAGTCTAGAGTGATACTGCTATAAGAACTCCTCTTTGTTTACGCCATTTGGAAAATATGTCTTAGTTAATCAAAACATGTGTGCATGATATACAATAGTAGGTTTTGTTAACTTCAAAATATCTAATGCAACCTACTAGAAAACTATCCCAAAAGCAAGTACATATCATTCCATCCAAGTGAGGTACATTAGCAGTCTAGTTCATATTTACACAAAATAAAACCACCAATGGGCGCCAACAAGCTGACACGAACCCATTGGGGCCTATGTATGTCTGTACAACAAAAAGAAGAACTACCTCGCTATGAATGCTCGGCTAGCTCCCAGGAAACGCCACCAACCAACCTAGCCGCTCAACCGGCTACAACCTGCACCTGAGGCATTCAAGAAAGAATACCTCAGCAATCAACCAAGCTATACAGAAGAGAGCATGAATTTCATAATTGATAAAGAAGGGGCTTACCGACCCCGTAGCAATGTTTAAGTAAAAAGAGTGCATAAAACAAGTGCGTACATGTAGTAAATAATGGCATTCCAAAGGGTCAACCGCACCAAGTGCATACAAGCTCATCAAGTCCTGCTCAAACCGTAGGAGCAAAAGGCAAAACACATGTTCATGCCATCATGCATAGGACAAGAAACTACGATACTAGTGAAGCATAAGCAGCGGTTAAGTTCAATTTCGCAAGGGTCTTATCGGTGGCGGCCCTAAAGTGGAACGCACCAAACAAAACCAGCCCAAATCGGGGCCAAAGTGGTCTCTCTAACCACAAAAACCAAAACCCGGTGGCCACCGGCGGAAACCACACCACCCCTTGCAGAATTTTCACACAAACGCTCCTGCCATGGTTCACAAATTCGCCTCGCAAAACGCCCCATAACCCAAGGTAACACGTTTCCTTTCATCGCCCTTACCCACGACTACCAATTTCACCGTAGCGTTTGATGCACTTCATCCCATAAAAAGTCACATGCTTTGTATCAAAGTAGAATCACATGATAGAGTTTGAGTAACATGAGTACATAAACCACACATTTGGAACACAATCATATGTTTTTGCTCAAGGAAGAATCACCTCTATTGATAGGTTACATGAATATGAACCAAATTCGCTACATGACTTAATCGAGCCTAGGGAACGTTGATAACATAGGGAATTAGCATAGGGAATTAGCATAGGGAATTAGCTACTTTGAATTTAGCATAGGGACCTTTGATAAAACAAACAAGAGGATTGCTAATTACACCAATTAAGCATAATTTGAACCAAGAAGAATACACTAGGCAATTGAATCATAGGGAAAGTCAAGAACATAAGAAGTCTAATGAGGCAGAATTCAAAACAAGAAGAACAAACTCATGAAACTTGAAGGGGAATCTAGCTATTTTGTTTGCACAATTCAAATCAAGAAGGAAGATTGGCAAGGGTGAAGAACACCGCTTGCCTGCACCGATGCCGCGACGGCTGCTCTCCTCTTTCCTTGCCTTGCTTGCTCCCTTGCTCTCTTGCTTTCTCTTTGGGAATGAAGAAGAAGAAGAAGAAGAAGATGAAGATGAAGATGAAAATGAGCAACCCAAATCTCTGTTTCGGACTTATGTCATCCAGAACAGAGCTGAACCGTTCGATGCAGGATCAAGGAAATGAACGGCACAAAAAAACTGGAAAAAGTCGATTTTTCGGGCCGGTCACGCCCTGTGTCACGCCCGTGACACAGGGCGTGTACCATAAGCGGCGCTGAAAGGCGGCAATTCCACGTTTATCCACACGGTATACGGCCGGGTACACGCCCGTGACGGGTCGGTCACGCCCGTGACCTAGGGCGTGTAGCCTGTGTCTCGACACCTCGTCGACAGAAAGTGTCGACATTCGACCCATCTTGACACGCCCTGTGACACGCCCGTATCACAGGCCGTGTCCCCTCTCTCAGCACTCGACACTCGATACTCGACGCTCGATACTCGACGCTCGATACTCGATACTCGACGAAGCGGGACACGGCCCGTGACACGCCCGTGTCACGGGGCGTGTACCCCATTCGTCGAGCTCAACTCGACGCAAGAAAAATCGTCGAGTCAAGGAGGTCACGCCCAGGTCACGGCCTGGGTCACGCCCATGTCAGGGGGCGTGTCTCGCACAAAAACGACCATTTTTCCCTTTTGTGAAAAATGTTTCTGAGACGTCCTAGACCATTTTTGCCTCAAGCACTTTTTACCCTTTTTTGTTTCCTGAACCAGCAACTTATTTTGAGCTACATTACCCGGGCGCGAAAAAGTGCAAGCATTCCCTAAGAGGCCTCACCGAGTCCCTCATATGGACTCCGGTTTGCTGGGGAATCGTGCAACTCGACAAACAAAACAGCCACTCGCAAGCCCGCGGGAAAAACCATGCTCAAACTACAGTCAAAACCAACGTAACGCCCATCATGCGTACGTAATCAAAAAATCCGGGGCGTTACAAGAGTGGAGCAAGTGGTTGTGGAACCGGTGGTGCCAAGGAGGGCAACTGAGAGGCAGCTTAAGAATGTAATGAGCTTTAACCCTCCGTTATTCTCGGGGTTGGGAACCCCATCTCAGGCTGAAGACTGGCACTCCAGGGTGAAGAGAGTCATGACAGCAATGGAGACGGAGGAGTGGCAAATGACCACCATCGCTATGTTCCTTTTGGACGGTGAAGCGAGGATGTGGTGGGAAGGATTGGAGCTGCACTTACTGAGAGGTAGGCAACTTGGTGATGTCTCGATGGAGGAGTTCTCGAGATTATTTTTTGGCTAGATACCTCCCTTAGACGCAGAAGATAGCGTTGGAGAATGAGTTCCTGAAGTTGGTACAGGGTGAGAGGAGCGTGGATGAATATCTCCACGAGTTTACTCGTCTGAGTCGTTATGCTAGCTCCACCATCATGGATGAGGAGCGCAAGACTAATCGCTTCTACGAAGGCTTGAGAGATGAGTTGAGATTACTACTCTCAGGGTCGATGACGCAGGGTTTCTTAACCTTGGTCAATACTGCCCGGTCCTTGGAAAAGGACATGAAGAATGTGCAAGCAAAGAAAGGCATGGGTGATAGAAAATCTGAATTTAAAGTGCCGACTACTTCAAAGTCTGGCTATCGGAGGGCTTTCAAGAAGCATAGGACTTCGGGTCCAGCTCCTTCTGGTGCTTCTGGGGTGACTACGAGTCGGACCCCGGGCGCGTGTTTTACTTGTGGAAAGACGGGGCACTTTGCCCGTGACTGTTGGAGCGGACGTCCTAAGTCCGAGAGGAAGCCGGGAGCTACTTATGAAGAGAAGGGAAAGACGGTGGAGTCGACCACATCCCATTATGCTCCGGCCCAATCAAGGGTCTACAATCTTGGCCAACAGGAGGCCATCAAACAAGCTGATGTGGTGACAGGTACAGTTTAATTTATAGCAAGTCAATTTCTTTAAATACTTGTTATACACATGTTACCTTACCACTGCTTGTTTAGGATTTGTGTAGATTTGCGAAAATCCGGCACGAGCACTCTTCGATACGGGAGCCTCACACTCCTTCTTGTCCGAAGGATTTATATCACGCATCGGAGTCCCTTATTCGATGGCGAAGGATAAGTTGAATGTGTTGTTGCCCAATGGGTGTTCGATGCGAGTGGATAGGATCTGCGATGTTAAGACTCGTATTGGGGAGAAGGAGTTCGACCTGCGGGCGTCTTTACTTCCGTTAGTGGAGTTCGACGTCATATTTGGCATGGACTGGCTCTCAGAGCAGCAGGCCCATATAGATTGCGGTAGCAAGGAAGTTAAGCTGGGAGCGAGTCGTGAGACGACTTTTACGGGTTTAAAGGGGTCGAGCAAGACATTGATGTCTGCTCTTCAGGTGGTGAAGGCGGTTCGTGCTGGTGCAGAACTGTTCTTTACACTAGTGGAGGTTGCAAAGCCGAAGCCCGCGTTGGATTGTATTTCAGTGGTATCGGAATACCCTGATGTGTTCCCCGCGGATCTTCCTGGAGCCCCGCCTCAGCGGGAGATAGATTTTACGATCGAGCTAGTGCCAGGTGCAAATCCTGTGTCACGATCTCCGTATCGGCTAGCTCCTAAGGAAATGGCAGAGCTGAAAGTTCAACTACAAGAGTTGTTGGAGCAAGGGTATGTGCGCCCGAGTTCTTCGCCTTGGAGCGCACCGGTCCTCTTTGTTAAGAAGAAGGACGGAAGCTTGAGGCTATGTATTGATTATCGAGAGTTAAACAAGCTGACAGAGAAGAACAAGTACCCGATCCCCCGGATTGATGATCTCTTTGATCAGTTAGTCGGGTCGACGGTGTACTCGAAGTTGGATCTCAAGGCTGGGTACTATCAGTTGCGAATAAGGGAGAGCGATATCCCGAAGATAGCGTTTAGTACGAGATACAGGCATTATGAGTTTGCGGTCATGCCGTTTGGGCTGACTAATGCGCCGTCAGTGTTCATGGATTTGATGAACAGGACTTTCAGGGAGTACTTGGACCATTTCGTGATCGTCTTCATCGACGATATTTTGGTGTACTCGCAAAGTGAGGAAGATCACTTTAAGCATCTTCATTTGGTGTTGGAGACACTCAGGAGAAATCAGTTGTATGCCAAGTTCTCGAAGTGTGAGTTTTGGTTATCCTCAGTGGCGTTCCTCGGGCATATAGTAAGTGGAGAGGGTATTGCTGTGGATCCGGCGAAGATTGTTGCGATACGGGAGTAGCCTGAGCTTGTTACGGTAGCGGAAGTACGGAGTTTTCTGGGGCTTGCCGGCTATTATAGGCGCTTCGTAGAGAACTTCTCGTGGATAGCGTTACCTCTCACTACATTGACGAGGAAGGAGCATAAGTTCGTTTGGACGCCGTAGTGCTCGCGAGCTTTTGAGGAGTTGAAGTGTCGGTTGACCACGGCGCCTGTGCTGAGTTCGCCATGTGGGACCGAAGGCTACGAGATTTATAGTGATGCTTCGGGCAGCGGTTTGGGTTGCGTGCTACTGCAACACGGAAGTGTAATAGCTTATGGCTCGAGACAGCTAAAAGTGCATGAAAGGAACTATCCGGTCCATGACTTGGAGTTAGCGGCCGTGATTTTTTCCTTGAAGCTGTGGAGACACTATTTGTACGGTGTGAAGATTGATATCGACACCGATCACAAGAGACTGAAGTATCTTATTGATCAGAAGGATCTGAATATGCGGCAGCGTAGGTGGATGGAGTTCCTGGGGGACTATACCTTCAAGATCCACTACGTGCCTGGCAAAGGGAATGCGGTTGCGGACGCGTTGAGTCGCCGAGCCCCAGCTCAAGCCAATTGGCTATCGGTGCATGATGAGCGGTTGGTGCGGGAGTTGGAGGCGTTGGAGATTGTTTGTGTGGATAGACAATCAAGTGCTGAAGCAGTTCTGAATTGGACTGAAGTCCAATATGACCTCGCTGATCGTATTCGGCAGGCTTTGGATATGGATGCTCATATGAAGCAGTTCATGGTAGAGGCTCTGGATGGGTCAAATTCCCAATTCGTCGTGGAGGACGGATTACTTTGGAGAGACGGTCGTTTGTGCATCCCAAGTGTGGGCAATTTATGGGTGGAGTTGTTGTACGAGGCACACCATACCAAGTACTCGATTCACCCGGGGAGCACGAAAATGTACCGTGATGTGAAGAAACTGTTTTGGTGGCCAGGTTTAAAGAAGGATGTGGCGTTATACGTAGCGAAGTGCCAAACTTGCGCCTTGGTAAAGGCGGAGTGCCAAAAGCCGGGAGGATTTCTTAAGTCCTTGCCTATTCCGGAGTGGAAATTTGACGACATCTCTATGGACTTTGTGCACGGTTTGCCAAGGTCGCAGAAGGGAAACGACGCCATTTGGGTGGTTGTTGATCGATTAACGAAGGTGTCGCATTTTATTCCGCATAGGAAGGATGATCCGGTGGAGAAGTTGGCAAAGCTCTATATGGATAACATAGTACGGCTTCATGGTGTGCCCCGCAGCATCGTGAGTGACCGAGATGGGCGGTTCACGTCCAATGATTGGAGGCTGGTGCAACAAATGTTGGGAACAAAGTTGAAATTCAGCACAGCCTTCCATCCGCAAACGGATGGGCAGACCGAGAGGGTCAATCGAACCATGGAAGACATGCTCCGCATGTGTGTCTTGGATTTCAGAAAGCAATGGGAAGACCACCTTTATTTGGTGGAGTTCGCATAAAATAATAACTACCAAGCGAGCATTCAGATGGCGCCTTTCGAGGCCCTATATGGTAGAAAATGTCGCACGCCGTTGTCTTGGTTAGAAACGGGTGAGTCAAGGTTTTATAAGCGATCGGAAGTTGAGGGTGCTACTTCTTTGGTGCGAACCATTCGGGAGAGGTTGCTTATCGCTCAGGACCGGCAAGCAAAGTACTATAATGCCAAGCACAGGAACGTGGAGTTCGCTGTGGGCGATTATGTATACTTAAAGATCAAGCCGTTCAAGGGTGTCTCGCGGGTGCAGCGATTGAAAAAGCTAAGCCCAAGGTACCTTGGACCGTTTGAGGTTCTGGAGCGAGTTGGTGAAGCGGCCTATCGGTTGAAGCTTTCAGTGGAGCTTAGTGGTTTACATGATGTATTCCATATTGCGGTACTTCGGGAGGCGGTGCAAGAGCCTACGCAAGTGATCGCAGTTGATCAAGTGCCGGTGGATGGTGGGCTAACGACAAAGGTCAAGCCCGTGCGGATCGAGGACTCGAAGGTCAAGCGGCTACGTAATAAAGAGATCAGGATGGTCAAGGTCCGGTGGGACAATTGCGGTCGTGAGGAGCTCTCTTGGGAGCGAGAGCAGACTATGCTTGATGAGTATCCGGAGTTGTTCCGCTCAGGTACAAATTTTGATTTTGTACATGTCTTTCCTTTATGTAATTTCGTTGACGAAATTCTTTTAAGAGGGGGGAGTTGTAACGCCCCGAAACTCAAAGGAGCGAAGGGGGGACGTTTTGGGCTAGTTTGGGTTCTGGCTGCAGGCACACGGCTTGGGACACGGGCGTGTCCCAGGGCGTGTCAAGCCTGTGTCGACACTAAGACGGGAAGTCGACACTTTGGTCTCGACATTGTGTCGAGACTGGGCACACGGCCTGCGACACGTGCGTGTCGCAGGGCATGTCGACCCGTGTCGAGGATCGTCCCGGGGAGTCGACGAGATTCGCTCGACGATGCGTCGAGAGTGGGCACACGGCCTGCGACACGGGCGTGTCGCAGGGCGTGTCGACCCGTGTCGACGATCGTCCCGGGGAGTCGACGAGATTCGTTCGACGATTCGTCGAGACAAGGCACACGGCCTTGGACACGGGCGTGTCCAAGGCCGTGTCATCAGGTCGACGACCTTCGCTCGACGAAATGTCGAGACCGTGTACACGGCCTGGGGTCCAGGCGTGTCGAGGTGACACGGGTAAGGACACGGGCGTGTCCTAGAACCCGTGCAGTGCTCGGGTTGATTTTGGGGAAAAATTGATGGGGTACACGGCCGGCCACACGGCCGTGTCAGGTGGAACACGGGCATGTCAGCTCGAACACGGGCGTGTTCGATACCCGTGTGAGGTTCCAGGTGATTCGATTTTTACGGCGAATGCGGCACACGGCCCTGGACACGGGCGTGTGCCAGGCCGTGTTCGGTCCAGATTGGGCATTTCAGCCCCGAATCGAAGCCGTTCATTTCTTTAACTGAAGATCCAACGGCTGGGGGTTGTTCCTGAAGGGATATACCCGTGAATGGACTTGGAAAACACTTACTTTTCATAACTTCTCATCTTTCTAAAACCTTAGAGAGAGAGGAGAGCCAAGGGAGGAAGAAGGAGCTAGATCCCGCCATTGGAGGAGCTTCGGAGCTCCGAATCGCGAGCCGACTCCGGATCCACGGAGGCAACGCTAGTGCGGTGGTTTTCATCCGATTACTTTTCCATGGCGCCAAAGAGGAATGCTAGGGTAACGATCCTCATCTTGAGCATGAGTAGCTCTCTTTCTTAGCATAGGAAGCCCGCTCTCGCGAGTTTGCGGAGAGTTGGAGGCGTTCCTTCGGGTAGATATGTCAAGTCCCCGTTGTTTAGAGTTCGTAAGCGAGAACGGACATAGGCATGATGTGTGAAGCCTACCCGGACATGTTGGTCTGGATCGGTGATGTTGCATTGCATAATGCCGGAGAAGACTCCGTGCTATTGGTTGTTTTTCGGGTTTTCTACGCGGTAGATTGCAGCAGGGAGCCTTGGGGACTAACAAAAAGGTGCACCCGAAAAACTAGGCGGATACGAGATCTTGCCAACTTGGTGGCTTGAGAGCCAACTTGAACATAACCGGGTTATGTGACTTGTGATGGAAATGGGACTCGGCGGAAGTTTGACCCGTGCAAATGGCTTAAATTGTCGTTGCGATGTGAGCACAGGTTAGATGGAACCGTACCCATATCTATGTCGTTCGGGTTAAAGAGACCTAAGGTTACGTGGCACTTGCCGTTGGCATAGATTAGGGTTTTCGGCGGTCAATGGCTTAAATTGTCGTGACCCAGGCTGGGAAGACAAATTGCTCATAGGTTTGGCCGTCCAAGTGGCGGTGGTGAGTCCGGAATGTCAATGGCTTTAATTGACGTAACATCGACCGGTTCATCGAGAATGTGCCCTGAGAGCACGGGGCGTGTGGCCGTGAGAGCCAACGTCTGTGATGAAGTGGCTGATTATTTATTGCTCGCTTATGCTAATGAAATGCAGGGAAGGAGCATCGCCGCCCCGAGTTGGGGGCGGGATCGTTATAATTTGGTCAGCATTGCTGACCGTTGCCTTGTTTTGCCACCGTGCGGTGGTTTGTTGCTTGCAGGTGCAGCTGGACCAAGCGGTCAATAGCGGGCTAAAGCCCGAATGCGAAGCCGGCCCTTGAAGGCCTATTTTGGAAGTGTTTATAGCTTTATTCATGTATGACCGGCCTGCGCGCCGTGGTTTGTAAAACATGTAATATCAAGTGAAACAATTTGTAATGTCTTAAGGCTTATTTTGGGTATTTTTGTATAACATTTCTATTTTGTATTAGTGGACATTCGGGCTTGAATGCTGGGTTCTTTGTTACAACTTTATAAACTGCTTCCGCTAGAATGCTCTATGTAGGACGTTGAGATTGGTTGGATGGTTTCCATAAGTAACCACCCGGTCTGTCTGTAGCATACGGCGTCGGGCCCCGGCCGGACCTACTGCTATATGCTATGTGACGGATAGGGGGTGTTACAACTGTCATATGTTGTCACCTATGGTGGATCCATAAACAAACGCATATTATGCATCCTATACTACGCAATATGCACCGTATACTTCTTTTCATTTCATGAGTATAGTGACTATGCTTCGGCTAAGACATACTGATGACACCTTGTTGTTTGTATGCAAATGAATGGAGGAATTAGAACTTTATCAGATCGGCTGGTTAGACTAACTTGTCAAACCAACCTCCCTATGATACCAACTTTCACGACCCTCATTTTCTCCATATTAAATAATATGTCAGAGTAAGAGAAAATACGCATCGTGATGCCACGCCGTGTAGGGGACAACTGCAGGCGCTCAGACGGAAACCTACTCCTAATACTTTTCATGAAAATCCAAGAGTTATGGTCTTAAAACTGGATTTAAATTAAGCTTTAATGACTGTCTCCCTCGGTTTAGTGGAATGACCGATCCACAAGTAATGCTGTGATTAAAATTAAGCAGCGGAAAATACTAATTTTATTCACTTATCGTCATATATGATCATGACAACCATTGATAACACATGTTATGCAGACCTCTATATTTAATATAGGTACGAAAGAACTCTTATAAACCTTTAAAGTAGATTGTTATACATTTTGTAAGATACTATTAAATGATGGTATAAATCCTTTTAATATTATACTTAAAATACCTAACATGCAATCCTGGCATAAAACTTCCCAGAGAGCAAGTAAGATATACAAAACCAGCAAGAAAGTAATCTAGCAGCTAGCAAAGTGTCCAAAATCACAAACAAGCTGTGGGCGTCAACAACATGACACGAACCCACAGAAACACAGGAGTATGTCTGAAATAAGTAGAAACACAACTATAACCAACAACCTACCTCACGATGGTGAGGAGAAAATTCACAGCTACAACTGCTATGCTGAAAACATCCTCCCTCGCTCCACAAACAGCTATTATCCTGAACCTAAGACTTTGAAAAGAAGAACACCTCAGCAAGAAAGTACAAGTGGCGGCAGGAAATCAAATTTATAAATGTAAATGACGGTCAATAGGGGTACCAACCCAAGACTAAAAATACTATAAGAAAGGTACAATATGTATAATAAGTGAACAGTGAGAAAACTTACGTGAGCATTCACGTATGCTGTGCTACACCTGTATGACCCACCTCCCGGAACACAAGACATGGTCGAGGGGAGTCTTATGCCTAAAACAGCCACCTTGCGGTAGCGTTAACACACGGGCTAATGTTGGGTACATTGGTCAAATGTACCTGATTTGAAGAAGCCTCACCTAACTCAATGATATACATCATAATGTATTTGATGTTTGTTTGAGTTACTTGTGCAGGTTAGGAATACACTGGACTGAAGCTAAAAGTTTCTAAGTCCATGTGTCGACACCCAGAGGGAAAGTGTCGACACTTGAGAAAGCTTGTGTCGACACCCAGACAAGCAGTGTCGACACTTGGAGTCATTGTGTCGACACCTGGGAAGAAGAGTCGACACCAGTCAAAAAGTGTCGACACTTGGAGCTGTGTCGACACTCAGTGTAGAAGAATGCAGAAAAGCTGTGTCGACACTTAGCAGAAGTGTCGACACCTAGAAGAGCTGAGTCAACACCAGAAAGTGTCGACACTTGGAGTTGTGTCGACACTCAGCAAAAGTCTGCAGAGTCTAAGTACAAGTGTCGACACTCAACACAATGTGTCGACACTATGCAGAAGAGTCAACACTTAGCTAAAGACTCAGTATTTGAAGAAAGTGTCGACACTCAACACAATGTGTCGACACTATGCTGAAGAGTCAGTAGTTGAAGAAAGTGTCGACACTCAGCACAATGTGTCGACACTTAGTTGAAGACTCTACACTTGAAGGAAGTGTCGACACAAGGAGCTGTGTCGACACTTAGCAAAGAACAGAAAAGTTACAAAATATTCTAAGTACAAGTGTCGACACTAAAAGAATGTGTCGACACTCAGCTGAAGAAACAAAAGTGAAGACTTGTGTCGACACCAAGAAGCAGTGTCGACACTTGACAGTTTCAACACATGAAGATGTGTCGACACAAAGAACATGTGTCGACACTTAGAAGAATACAGTTGAAGAATGAAGAACAAGTACTTGTGTCGACACTCAATTTCAGTGTCGACACATGCAGAAGAATCTGTGTCGAGACATACAAGGAATTGTGTCGACACCTTGTAGACTTGTGTCGACACTTACACAACATGTGTCGACACTTGGCCTATAAGTGTCGACACTTAAGAACAGAAAGTCTCGACACTATCTGACATTTAGAGAATTTCAAGAAGTGACTGGTTGACAAGACAGCTGCCGATCCAGCCGGTCTACATCAACTGTCAGAGATTTCAGAAGTCTGTTATGAACCGGACCAGCCGGTTACCATGAAGGAAGCCTATAAATAGGCACCCATAGTTTACAGAAACAGAGAGATAGAGTAATCAAGATTGATCAAGTAATATATAGAAGTGGTTGAAAAAGCTTTTGATAGAGAGAGTTCAGATCTTTGTAAAAGTGGTATATTGAAGTATCAAAACAAGAAGATCTTGCTGTGCATCGGCAGATCTAAGAAGTTGGAGAGAGAGATAGCTCCAACCAAGTATTCAGTCTTTGGAACTAAGGCTGAGAAGAAGAATTCAGAGTCATCTGGATTTCAAGAAGCAGAGGTCAAGGAACAACTGCAGAAGATTCAGACTAATTCAGTTCTAATCAAGAAGCTTTGAAGGAAGCTAAGTCAGTTTGGATCTAACTGAGTTCTTCCAAGAACTCTTCAAGAATCTCTCAACTCCTCTCTTATTTTCTGAGTTGTAGAGTTATCTATTGTACTTTCTATTTTAACTTGTAGGATCCATTGGATCTGAGAGAATTGTAAGCCTATATTATAAAGGCTGAGGGTAGGGCTTGGTTGCCTGAGTGTAGGAGTTGAAGAACTCTGAGTGTAGGCCTTAATTGGCTGAGTGTAGGCCTGGGTGGCTGAGTGTAGGCCTTTTGGCTGAGTGTAAGGCTTTGGGCCTGAGGTAGGAACCTAGTTGGGTTCTGAGTTAGTGGAGAAGTTTGGCCGAATCTAGTACACTGCTAGATAGGCGAAGGGGGAAAGTGGATGTACCCAAAGATTGGGGAACCACTATAAATTAGTGTGTCTTCTGTGCTGTGCTGTGAATTGACTGTTTGATTTCTGTAATTGCTGTTAGCTGTAGTAATCTGTGTAATAACTGTTGTGCTGCCAAAGAAAAGTCAAAAAGGTTTAGGTCACCTATTCACCCCCCCCCCTCTAGGTGTTTAGGTACCATATCTTTCAAGTGGTATCAGAGCCAGGTTCCTCAAAAAGGACTAACTGTCTGAGGAGATCCAGTTTGGCAGATTTAGGATAAGTCAGGAAACAGTTTCAAGAAAATCAAGAATCATGGGTTCTTCAGAGAATCACAAGGAATTGGGTTCAATGAAACTGCCCATTTGCAGAAAGGAGATTTTTGGAATCTGGAAAGAAAGGGTAAGGCTGTTCATGGAGGCCTCTGACCCAAGGATCTACATCACAGTCAAGGAAGGGCCTTATGTGCCCATGAAGATTTCAGTCTTGGATGCTACACAGAGAACTCCAAAGGATTTTTCTGAGATGACCTAGTATGAGATTGTCCTAGCTACAATGGACAAAAGGGCACAGAACATCATAGTTAGTGCAATTGATGATGCCACCTTCCAGAACCTTATTCACTGTAAAACAGCAAAAGAAATGTGGGATACCCTCATTGTCTACATGGAAGGTTCTGAAGAAGTAAGGCAAGATAGGAAGTCCTTGCTTAATCAAGAATATGAGAGCTTTAGGCAAGGAAGAGGAGATAGCATCACTGAATGCTACAAGAAATTCTACAGAATTGTTAATGAACTCATGTCCTATGGAAGAGAGTTCACAAACTATGAATTGAATGATAAGTTCTTAAGGTCCCTAACCAAAGATTGGGACACTAAGATTTGTGCCATCAGAGAAATGGCAAAGTTGGGAGAAATTCCTCCTCCCACACTGTTTGGCAAGTTGTTATCTTATGAGATGCAATTGTCAGTAAGAAAAGAGGAGGAAAAGTCAACAAGGACTGAACACAGGGAAAGGACTGTTGCTTTTAAGTCAGAAGTTCCTAGAAAGAACAGGACTAAGTCATCAACTCCTCCTCCAGAGGTAGTTGAATCAGAATCTGATGAGTCTGTTAGCACTAAATCTACAAGCAGTGAAAGTGATGAAGATTTTGCTGCATTCACCAGACATTTTCAGAAATTCCTTAAGAAGAAACAGTGGAGGTCCAGACCTTCATATTCCAAAGGGAAAGAAGTCCAGTATCAGGAGAAGAAGCCTTCAAAGAAGGATAAGAAAAAGACAAAGACTAGTAAGGCAACTGGGTCTAAGATTGTGTGTTACTGCTGCAATAGACAGGGTCATGTTATTGCTGATTGTCCTGAAAGAAGGAAAGAATCCAGTGACAAAAAGAAGACTCACTTCAAAGGAAAGAAGGAGAAGTCCTTTGTTGCAAAGAATGAGAAGACTCTTTCAGACATTTCTTCTTCAGACACTGAGACAGATGCTGAAGCCTACATAGGGCTATTTGCTGAAGAAGAAGAAGAGTTTATGCAGATCTTGGAATCAATCTATGAACAAGAGGAAAGTCAGTGCCAAGGACTGATGGCATTGACTGAAAGTACCAAAATCCTGGAGCAGCCAGGACCTAGTCAGGTACAATGTCTAACTCCAAGTTCAGATTCCAGTTTTGGTTCAGAGTCAGAATCATCTTCATCAAGTGATGAAAGTGTTTCTGAATCTGAGGGAGATATTCATCAGCTCTTAGATGAATACCAAGTACTGTTGCAAGCCTATAAGAAAAGCAAGATCCTAGCCAAAAGTCAGGCAAAGGAGATTGCTGATCTCAAGGCAGCTGCAACAGATTTTGAGAAGCAGTATGATCAAAAACTGAATGAAGTAGCCAGGCTGAAACACATTACTGTGATTCAGATGGGTACTATTACATTTAAGAATGATCAAATTAAGAGACTGGAGACAAATCTCCAAAGGAAAGAGAGCTAGTTGCAAGGTTTTCAAAACCTAAATCAGTGCTACCCTTGATTGATGAATTTGTTCATCATAAAGGAAAGGCTGGATTGGGTTTTATTAAACCAGCTAGGACTGTTCAGGATCAGTCCAAGTCCAAGGGCAAAGCCCCAACATTCAACAAGCCTGCTATAGTCAAAACAGCAAAGGTTGTACCTAAGCAAAGGTACAACAAGTTTGAATGCTGGTGTTGTGGCAAGGTTGGCCACTTTGCCTTGGATTGTTGGCACAATGCCAGTGCCAAGTTGAGTAGCAAGTTACCTGTTGGAAAGCCAGCAGGTAGCTATGTCAAATTGCAAACTAACAATCACCAAGGACCCAAGTTTACTTTGGGTTCTAAGGTTCATTAATTTGTTTTGCAGGATGAATCCAAGTGGCCATACCCCAACATGGTACTTGGATAGTGGATGTTCCAGACACATGACTGGAACTAGGGGACTACTGAAGGACTACATCCAAATCAAAAATGGTCCAAAGGTGACCTTTGGTGGTTCTGAAAAAGGAATCATCAAAGGGTTTGGTAACATTTCCTCAAACTTGTTACCATTACTCAATGTGGCTTATGTTAAAGGTTTGAAACACAATCTTATAAGTATAAGTCAATTAAGTGATGTAGGGTATGACATCTCATTTGTTAAAAATGGTTGTCATATCAAGAGGTCAAGTGATCAAGAGATCATTTTGACAGGATATAGAAAGAGAAATGTCTATTGTTTAGACATTATGGTTGAGAACAATAGTTCTCCAGTTTGTCTTGTAGCTGATGAGACAGTCTCTCAATGTGTCAAATGGCACAAGAGGCTTGCTCATCTTAATTACAAGACTATTGGCAAACTCTTTAGTAAAGAGTTAGTGAGGAATGGTCCTCAAGTTAAGTGTGTCAAAGATGGCATTTGCTCAGCTTGTCAAAAGGGCAAGCAGACTAAATCCACCTTTAGAAGCTTAGACAACAAAGATGCTGTGAGGTGTCTATACCTCTTGCATATGGATCTATTTGGTCCAATGCCAGTTCACAGCTTAGGTAGGAAGGTCTACACCTTTGTAGTTGTTGATGACTACTCAAGGTTTTCCTGGGTGTTCTTCTTAAAGCAGAAATCTGAAACACCTAGTGTCTTCTATAGTTTTGTTAAGCAAATTCAGAATGAATTGAACTGTACAGTGGTCAAAATTAGAAGTGACCATGGTACTGAGTTTCAGTCTGAAAGCATGACAAAGCTGTGTGAAGACTATGGGATATTTCAAGAATTCTCTTCACCTAGAACACCTCAGCAAAATGGCATTGCTGAAAGGAAAAATAGGACCTTGATAGAGGCTGGTAGAACCCTATTAAGTGATTCATCACTGCCAGAATATTTCTGGGCTGAAGCAGTTAACACTGCATGCCATGTGATAAATAGGGCTACCATCACTAAAAGGTTAAACAAGACCCCCTATGAAGTAGTGAAAGGCAGGAAACCAAATCTGTCCTATTTTAGGATCTTTGGTTGTAAATGCTTCATACTTAACAATGGGAAGTCTTACTTAACTAAGTTTGCTGCCAAGTCCCAAGAGGGAGTGTTTGTTGGGTACAACAATAATAGTAAGGCTTATAGAGTCTACAACTTGACTACACAAGTTGTAGAGGAGTCTGTGCATGTAGTTTTTGATGAGACACAACTAATTAACAATGAGTTGTCTAGTAGTGTGTGCAGCCCCACAGGTCTTACTAAGAAGATGGACAAGCTAGCCATAGAAGATGTACCTGCTGCAAGACAGCAAGTAGAAGATGGCTTATGTCCAGGGGGAGAACTACATGTACCAGGAGCTGAAGAAGTACAAGGAACTCAGCATGATGAAGATGCTGTAGAAGTACAACCAGAAGTAAGGATGCCTCCAGCCAACAGGCATCTAAGAGATCATCCAGTAGAGCTGATAATTGGAGATCCAAGACAAGGTGTTCAGACAAGGAGCAGAAATCAGAATGCTGAAGTTATATTCAAGTTTTCTGTCTCAAATAGAACCAAAGAAATTTGAAGAAGCAATACAAGATCCACAGTGGACTGAAGCAATGCAGGAGGAGCTTAATTAGTTCAAAAGGTGCAAGGTTTGGGATCTGGTTCCTAAGCCTAAAGATCACAATGTGATAGGAACAAAGTGGATCTACAGGAACAAGTTAGATGAACAAGGTGTCATCATTAAGAATAAGGCAAGACTGGTTGCAAAAGGATATAGGCAAGAAGAAGGTATTGATTTTGATCAAACCTTTGCTCCAGTAGCCAGACTGGAAGCCATAAGGATGTTCTTGGCCTATGCAACCTACCAAGGATTCAAAGTATACCAAATGGATGTGAAGTCAGCATTCCTAAATGGTAATTTGAAAGAAGAAGTCTATGTGGAGCAGCCTGCAGGTTTTGTTGATCCAACTCTACCTCATTATGTCTATAGACTTAGGAAAGCATTATATGGGTTAAAACAAGCACCTAGAGCTTGGTATGAAACCCTATCTAGTTTCCTCATTGAGAACAAGTTCTCAAGGGGGAAAATAGATAAGACTCTATTCCTCAGGGAATCTAGAGGCAAAGTAATACTTGTCCAAATATATGTAGATGACATTATATTTGGGTCTACTGAAAGTAGCCTTTGCAAAAAGTTTGCAAAGCTTATGCAAAGTCAATTTGAGATGAGTAGTATGGGAGAGCTGAAGTTTTTCTTGGGTCTCCAAGTTAAACAGACTGGAAGTGGTCTATCCATATGTCAGTCTAAGTTCACCCTAGAACTCATAAGGAAGTATGGTATGGATTCATCCAGTACCATGAAGACTCCTATGGGGTCAAGTATGTCTCTAAGCAAGGATGATGCAGGGAAACCTGTAGATGAAACCTTGTATAGAGGGATAGTTGGCTCCCTACTATACTTGACTGCAAGTAGGCCTGACATTATGTATGCTACATGTGTTTGTGCCAGGTATCAAGCCTGCCCTAAAGAGTCTCACTTGACTGCAGTCAAGAGAATCTTGAGATATCTAAAGGGCACTCCTTATCTAGGCCTCTGGTACCCTAGGAATGGAGATTTTGATCTAACAGGTTATTCAGATGCAGACTTTGCAGGATGCAAAGAGGATAGAAAAGCACAACTGGATCCTGTCAATTCCTAGGTGGAAGAACTCATTTCATGGAGCAGCAAAAAGCAAGACCTAGTGTGGCTATCTCCACAGCTGAGTCAGAATATGTAGCTGCAGGAAGTTGCTGTGCTCAACTTCTGTGGATTCAACATCAGTTAGAAGACTATGGATTTCAGGTAAGTAGAACTCCACTTTACTGTGATTCTACTAGTGCTATTTCAATAGCTAACAATCCTGTATCACATAGTAGAACTAAACATATTGAGATTAAATATCACTTTCTTAGGGAGCATGTAGAAAGAAATGATATTGCACTTGAATATGTTAAAACTGATAATCAGATAGCTGATATGTTCACTAAGCCCTTAGAAGAAGCTAAGTTTAATAGGTTCAAAATTGAACTAGGTATGATAAACTTAGACTAAGTTTACAGAACTAAAAATTGGCTAAGTAAAAAGGTGTCGACACATAGACAAGTCTATGTCGACACAGAATAGTAAGTGTCGACACTTCAGGAAAATGGTGTCGACACATCTAGGAAGTTAGTGTCGACACTTCAGAATGTTAGTGTCGACACATGTGGAGTAGGTGTCGACACATCCAATAAGGTGTCGACACTTAAGTTTTACTCAGAATTTTCTAAGTAAAGTCTCGACTACATGTCGAGTATAGAGGTGTCGACACTTAACCAAGTGTCGACACATAAAATCTGTTGACTAAATTTGTGTCGACACATGAGTGTCGAGACATTATAAGTCAGTGTCGACACTTATTGACAGTGTCGACACATCTTTAGAAATTCATCCCGCCTGTTCGTCTTCAAACAAGAAAGGTATAAATAGGGCTCTGTTTGTGTTTGTCGACACGCTTTCAAAGTTTCGAGACCAAAACTCTTGTGTCGACATTTCTCTCTTCTCAAGACTAAATCTTCAAACCCTAATGGCTCCCAAGCTGGAAGAGAACGTTAACGAAGGATATGAGCTTGTGCGAGGTGCTTTTGACGATGGCGATCAAGAAATCAAGACGGTGATAACCCTAGTCACCGATTCAGGATTGGAGTTCTTGGTTTCAGAACCAACCAAGATATGGAAGAAAGAAGTGCTTGAATTTCTTACTGGAGCGTCTGTAGATGACTCTGGCTACAGAATTAAGTCAAGGGTGCATGGCACCAAGGTCAAGGTTTCTCCCAAGTCCTTGAGAAAGGTACTTCAGCTACCTAAGGTTCAAGAAGAACAGGAAGTGACCACATCTAAGACCAGAGAAGCACTCACCTGGTGTGGTCTTGATCCTCAGATGAAAATAGGATCAGTTTTCAACAGGAAGGGAATGAATAATCAAGGCAAATTCCTGTCAGAGATAGTAGGCAAGGTCATTCTCAGTAAAACTGGAGGGCATGACAGGGTGTCAGCCTCCATGTTCAATGTCATGACCAGAATCATCTTCAACATCAAAACAGATTGGTCTATGATTGTCTTTGAGAAAGTGAAGGAAAGTCTGAAGAAGCCCAATCTGGGCAGGATACTAAGTCTCTACCTGGCTGGATCAATTCCAGAGGTAATGAGCACTGCTGCTGGAACCAAAATCAACCACATGAGAAGGATGGACATGAGAATCTTCTCCAGGTGGGAAAGGGTGCTGTCAAAGGAATTGACCACCCCTGAGAAACAAGCTTCTAAGAGAACTTCACCCCCACAGAAGAAGAGAAAGATAGCTGCTGTGACTCAAGAGTCCTCCAGCAGCTCAGGTAGTGAAGAACAGGTGGTGTTCACACCTGATGAGCAAGAGGAGGAGATAGTAGACAAGACTCCTGCTGGTCAAGCTGTGGCTGAGATTCAGGGGGAGCTGCCTCACACTAGCTCTATCCCTAGGGATCCAAGCCAGGGGGAGCTTCCAGGTGTAGCAGAACCATCTACACTGGAGAGTGAGCAAGCCACCATCCTCATTCAAGAGGTACTTGTTGATCTTAATACTATCAATTTTTCTATAATAAATTCTGATTTGTCTGATGACCATCAGCAAAATCAGCAAGCAACTCAAGAACCAGATGTTGTTCTCCAAGACACATCTGTTGTAGCTGATGAACACAGTACTTCTCCTGCACAAACTCCACCTGAATACACAATGGAAGATCTATTTCTGAATTTAGATCAAGATGATTTTGATATGGCTAAGAATGCTGCTGATGAAGAGAAGATTGCTGCTACTGAGGGGGAGAACTTGGAAGTTGTGGAAGAGCCTATTAGGCTAGATACTGAGAAAGCACAAGATGTGCAAACTGAAAAACCATCCAGCCCTAAGGATAGGGTGGATATAGACAGTACATCAGAATCTGAAGATGATGAAGCTGAGCAAGCTAAGAAAAAGCAGTTCTTTGTTTTCAAAAGAAGGAGCCAGAGCTACAAGAAGGCTCTCCAAACTGTTGCTCAACACTCACTGGTCCAACAAGCTCCATCAACTGATTATGGTAGCCTAATGGTAGCAATGCAAGTAAAGCTGGATGAGCAAAGAAGGGCTATAGAGAAATATATTGATGAAGGCCACAAGTCCTTACAATTTGATTTAGCTCAAGATATCAAGTCCATCAGGTTTGAGATGAACCTGAATAAGAAGGAAATGAATGAATGCTTCCACAAGGGTGGAAATGCAGTGGTATTCCTGGCCAAACATCAAGAGACAATAAAGACTCAAGTGGATGATATAGCACTAAAGCAAGGCTATGTGCTGGAGAATCAACTCAGAATGAATGATAATTTGACTGCATCCCACAATGCCATAGTCACTGAACTGAAGAGAAAGTCTGATGAACCATCAACATCCACTGCTGCTGCCAAGGCTGAATTTGATAAAATATTTCAGGAAGAAATTGCTGCAGTCAAGAATGCCATCAAAGATTCACAGAAGGTCATTTCTGAACAGCTTACAAAGCTTAGACCTTATTTTAAGGAAGGCATCAGGTATTTGGATAGCCAAATCAGGTTCCAAAAAGATGATATGAGAGATCATGTAGCACAAGAAGTCATAAAGGGGGAGAGAGTGTTAGTCAAGGCCAGTTCTGAGCATGCAAAATGGATTTCAAATTCAATCAGGGCTACACTTGGATATCCTCCCCTGTGTGATGATGACAATGTAGCTGAATCAGGTATTCAAAGTGCATATCTTGGAGGTGAGCAACAGGAAGTAGCTCAGGTGATCTATCCACCTCCAGATTTTGAAATGGTTCACGCTGATGTAAGCACAATGTATAGTCCAACTGCTGGTAAGCCCAATGTTATTCTGGAAAAGGTTGTTCAACCTATTACAGCTGCTATGCAAGAGGCTTTGGACAAAGAGGAAGAGACAAGGCTATCAAAGAAGAAGTTCAGGGAACTTGCTGAGCAAAAACCAGATTTTGAACAGTGGAGCCCTACTTCTAGGAACATCATTCTTACAGCCTGGAAAGCAGCCAAGGACAATGTACATGAAAGGAATAAATGGTTCTCAGAAGCTGAATGAAGGAAGCATGAAATCAGGCAGGAAGCCATTGTCCAACATAGAAGGAAGGCTAAGTTAGGAAAGCTACCTCCAACAGCTGTGGAGCCTAGCAAGTACTTTCCTAAGCCCTATCATTACTTTGAGAGGCAAAAAATCAAGGCTGAAGAACAGAAGAAGAAGGACTCCAAAGGGAAGAAGACTGCTGAAACTGAGCCTGCTGCTGCTGGTGTAAAGGCCAAAGTGCAAGCTGGAAAAGGCATAGTCATAAAAGAACCAGAGCAGAATTAGACTAAGATTAAACTGAAGAATGTTGTAATCTGTTACATCAAACATTATTGTAAATCTTTGAAAATATATTGCAAACAATGTATGAACAATTTTTGATAAATATATATTTCATGATTGTTCAGATGAGTGTGTCTAATTCTTGTTTGTTCTGTAATGCTGAATGAGTATACATGTGTGCTTTATTACATGTTTAAGTTTAACTCTGTTGACATATATCTGTTTTACATCATTTTATAATTTTTAATTATGAGTGATGTATATCATTGACTAAGGGTTATGACTTCTCCAAATAGGGGGAGATTGTTGGGTACATTGGTCAAATGTACCTGATTTGAAGAAGCCTCACCTAACTCAATGATATACATCATAATGTATTTGATGTTTGTTTGAGTTACTTGTGCAGGTTAGGAATACACTGGACTGAAGCTAAAAGTTTCTAAGTCCATGTGTCGACACCCAGAGGGAAAGTGTCGTCACTTGAGAAAGCTTGTGTCGACACCCAGACAAGCAGTGTCGACACTTGGAGTCATTGTGTCGACACCTGGGAAGAAGAGTCGACACCAGTCAAAAAGTGTCGACACTTGGAGCTGTGTCGACACTCAGTGTAGAAGAATGCAGAAAAGCTGTGTCGACACTTAGCAGAAGTGTCGACACCTAGAAGAGCTGAGTCAACACCAGAAAGTGTCGACACTTGGAGTTGTGTCGACACTCAGCAAAAGTCTGCAGAGTCTAAGTACAAGTGTCGACACTCAACACAATGTGTCGACACTATGCAGAAGAGTCAACACTTAGCTAAAGACTCAGTATTTGAAGAAAGTGTCGACACTCAACACAATGTGTCGACACTATGCTGAAGAGTCAGTAGTTGAAGAAAGTGTCGACACTCAGCACAATGTGTCGACACTTAGTTGAAGACTCTACACTTGAAGGAAGTGTCGACACAAGGAGCTGTGTCGGCACTTAGCAAAGAACAGAAAAGTTACAAAATATTCTAAGTACAAGTGTCGACACTAAAAGAATGTGTCGACACTCAGCTGAAGAAACAAAAGTGAAGACTTGTGTCGACACCAAGAAGCAGTGTCGACACTTGACAGTTTCAACACATGAAGATGTGTCGACACAAAGAACATGTGTCGACACTTAGAAGAATACAGTTGAAGAATGAAGAACAAGTACTTGTGTCGACACTCAATTTCAGTGTCGACACATGCAGAAGAATCTGTGTCGAGACATACAAGGAATTGTGTCGACACCTTGTAGACTTGTGTCGACACTTACACAACATGTGTCGACACTTGGCCTATAAGTTTCGACACTTAAGAACAGAAAGTCTCGACACTATCTGACAGTTAGAGAATTTCAAGAAGTGACTGGTTGACAAGACAGCTGCCGATCCAGCCGGTCTACATCAACTGTCAGAGATTTCAGAAGTCTGTTATGAACCGGACCAGCCGGTTACCATGAAGGAAGCCTATAAATAGGCACCCATAGTTTACAGAAACAGAGAGATAGAGTAATCAAGATTGATCAAGTAATATATAGAAGTGGTTGAAAAATCTTTTGACAGAGAGAGTTCAGATCTTTGTAAAAGTGGTATATTGAAGTATCAAAACAAGAAGATCTTGCTGTGCATCGGCAGATCTAAGAAGTTGGAGAGAGAGAGCTCCAACCAAGTATTCAGTCTTTGGAACTAAGGCTGAGAAGAAGAATTCAGAGTCATCTGGATTTCAAGAAGCAGAGGTCAAGGAACAACTGCAGAAGATTCAGACTAATTCAGTTCTAATCAAGAAGCTTTGAAGGAAGCTAAGTCAGTTTGGATCTAACTGAGTTCTTCCAAGAACTCTTCAAGAATCTCTCAACTCCTCTCTTATTTTCTGAGTTGTAGAGTTATCTATTGTACTTTCTATTTTAACTTGTAGGATCCATTGGATCTGAGAGAATTGTAAGCCTATATTATAAAGGCTGAGGGTAGGGCTTGGTTGCCTGAGTGTAGGAGTTGAAGAACTCTGAGTGTAAGCCTTAATTGGCTGAGTGTAGGCCTGGGTGGCTGAGTGTAGGCCTTTTGGCTGAGTGTAAGGCTTTGGGCCTGAGGTAGGAACCTAGTTGGGTTCTGAGTTAGTGGAGAAGTTTGGCCGAATCTAGTACACTGCTAGATAGGCGAAGGGGGAAAGTGGATGTACCCAAAGATTGGGGAACCACTATAAATTAGTGTGTCTTCTGTGCTGTGCTGTGAATTGACTGTTTGATTTCTGTAATTGCTGTTAGCTGTAGTAATCTTTGTAATAACTGTTGTGCTGCCAAAGAAAAGTCAAAAAGGTTTAGGTCACCTATTCACCCCCCCCCCTCTAGGTGTTTAGGTACCATATCTTTCAGCTAACCTGTACTACAAGAAACTATATCAAATAAAAGAAACTACATCAAATAAAAGAAGCATCAACAAGCTTATATAATATCAGAGTACATGTACAAAATTGCCCAAAGGCTATAACTGAAATCTCTCAAAGACTCACATCAGTAACGGACGGTATCGATGGTATCGTCACTTCAGACCCAGTCGTAACTTGCTGCTCTTTCTGCGGGTTTTCCTCCTAAAAAGGAAGACGAAGCAACTGTTAGTCATAAAGAATAAGTGGCTATCACATTCGCTCCTCCGGCGACTCCTCTGCACCGGGAGAATAAAGGAACACGGGTAAAATATATATATATAAATGTCAGTAGTACAAGCAGGTGGTATAATATTAAACAAAAATGAAGTAAACATCAGAGTATAACATGTATCTACCACAACTATACTAGTAATTCTAATATCAACAGTAGTGTATGAGTATAAATCTACCACAATAAAGTAACTCAACTTATATGAATTCCCATACAGACATATAAGTTATGGTTCAGCTTAACAGTAAGTAACTCATCATATAAGAGTACCCATACAAACTTATATGATAATGGTCTTATGTGATGCAATGCAATGTTATGGCTCACCGATGCTCGCACATGCCATTTCACTTGGCCCTACCATTTCACAAACCACATCCCTTTGTTCACCTCAGTATGGCTTAGCCATTTCACAAACCACATCCCTTTGTTCACCTGGGGATGGCTTAGACATTTCACAAACCACATCCCTTTGTTCACCTCAGGATGACTTAGCCATTTCACAAACCACATCACTTTGTTCACCTCGGGATGACTTAGACATTTCACAAACCACATCCCGAATCATTCATTTCTCAAACTCTACCAATTCGCTTGTACTTATGTGTTTACCCACCGATTGATCCCATAAAGATCTATCCGCTAGATGCTAATAGCCATTTATTCCTTAAAATCACTACTAGATTAAGACCAACAATTCTCATGCAAACTTCAACATTTATTTGCTTATGACCTATCTATCAACTGAATACAAAAATCATTTATTCATCACATTACTATTGACAAGTACATCCTTATCAGATCACATATTTAAATAATTCCTACTGTTGAAGCTAAAAACTAGCCTCAACGAGTGTTCGAACCTCTGGGTGTGGCTGACACCTATTTCTCCCAAACCTCGACCCAAGACTAGCAACAAAGAACTGAAAACTGACCCTAAGCCTCAGCTGGGAGGTCCCTCCACTAACCGGGAAGTTCTCTGAGCGCTTCCTCTCCGAAGCCAATTATTGGGCTAGGAGTACCTCAGAAAGCTCTAGAAGGCAAAATGAGAGTATGAGTAAATATGCCTTCAGAGGTATCTTGTTGGTCTATTTATAGATTTTCAATATCTGGTTTGCAAAAAACGTACTTTTGTAGCCCTAAAATTACTAAAATGCCCCTGGGCTGCTCCGCCAATAGCCAAACACAGCTATTCTGAGGAGCTAAATGCAGACTATGGGTGTTTAGGTAATTTCAGGTCTGGATCTCATCTGGCGGAAGCTCTTCCTCTTGAGCTCTACGGCAACCTGGCTTGCCCTGAGCGTAAGCCTTCCCGCCTTTCCTGATCGGGAACCAAAAGACTGAAGGGGCGTTGAGTGGAGAGGCATCACTCAACGCCGAGGGCCGATGGGTTTCCGCCATCTAGAGGCGTGAGCCCTTATTCCTTCCTGGGGCTAGAGCCTTCCTGCCTGCCCTGGTTTTCTCATGGCCTAAACCTAAAATCTACTCTCGATGAGTTTGCGTTCGACGAATTACATTCCTTGCTTGACAAATTGAGCTCGATGAACTGGTGTTCGACGAAATGTCACTCGATGAATCGATGTTCAACAAATGGCGTTACTAAATCCTAGGTCGAGAGCCTTCCCGCCTAATTACGGCTAGTGCCCTCCCGCCCGCTTTCTAATATGATCCATTGTAATGTTGGAGTCACCATGATGATCTGGAAGTGATCAAACATGTAATCTCACTGCCAACGCGATATGAGCCTGCAGGGTCGCACATAAGAGATGTGGAGAAGTTGGATGACTGACTGTGTTGGTAAAGGTTACCAATCACCGACCTGAATAGAGTTATGGGCAAAGTGTTGCCTTACAGGATCATCGGGTTGGGCAAATGTTGCCTTGGAGGGCTGGTTGGGATTGTCGTCCGAGGGTCGATGACATTAGTCGAGAATCATCTTCTGATTCCCGCCGATCGACGAGAATCACCTTGTTGATTCTCGCCGATCGACGAGAATCGTCGAGAATCAATTGTTGATTCTCGACGATCGACTACTTCGACAATTGTCGTCGACCGCGGCTCGACGATCGTCGAGTATCGTTGTGTATCGTCGAGCGCGGCTCGACGATCGGCGAGAATCGTCGAGTATTGTACTCTAATTCTCGCCGATCCTGTATGATACTCGTCGATCAATTCTCGCCGAACCTGCTCAGTGATTCTCGCCGATTGTCGCTGATTCTCACCGAATGATCTCGCCGATTCTGAACCCTAATTTCGGGTGGTCTGCGGATAGCGATTTTCCTGGGTTTATTTATACCTTGGTATAAATAGGACCCTTAGGGTTTTCGGGATAGCACGCACTTGCTCGCGATTTTCTCCTGTAGCGAATCGAGCCCGACGGAAAGGTTCCGCTCGATCGTTCCGCCGATCCCGATCCCCGCCGCCGACGGAAGAGTTCCGCCGCCGCCGTGTTCGCTCCGTCGACCACCTCTTCTCCGGCGACTGTCGCTGGTGCTGCTCTTCCTGGCGCGGACCTAGCAGTCCGTGGAATAGCCGAGGTGCGGTCTTCTCCTTCCCGATCTTCCCTGCGACGGAAAGCTCGGCGTTCTCCCGCTCGTGTGAACTTCTGCAGAAACGTGGACACTATTCCACGTAGAACTCGACACTAGCAAGCAGATAAAGTTTGGAGAATCTCCGTTGAGTTGTGACTCAACGCCACCGAGGTAATTTTTGCCTAGTTTTGCTAACTTCTTGATTCAATGTTCATGGCCCGATCCACATCTCTTTGGGTTTTTCTTGATGTTTTACTTTTCCGCTGCGTGCACAAGTGTTGTACCAACTCTATAGAGAAACCCAACAGTGGTATCAGAGGCAGGTTGCGGCCATGATCGTTGTTTTGGAAGTTTGTTATTCCAGTGCGTGTAAATGTAGAGATTTAGAAGTGTTCTAAATGTCTAGATTTAGTCTTGGTACCTCGCCAAGAACGATTGGAATTTCGGTGGATTTCTAAGTGTTAGAAATTGTGATCTCCTTAGCAGTAACCATCCCTCGATTTTGTTTTGGATTTTGAATCCAACAAAGAGAGATGAGCTTGTCTACTGCTTTAAGTTGAGTTGTCTTTGCCTTTGTCCAATGCATGTAAATCTGAGGATTTGGAAATTTCCGGATGTTCAGATTTAGCCCTTCCTTCTATCAAATGTTGATGGTGTCAGGATGTGCACATAAGGGATGCATGTGGTTTTAGAAGAATTGTTTTTCTTTGGATGTGCACGTCGATCAAATGTTGATCATGGTTAATTGTTAACCTATATTTGAAATCCCTTCATCAAATATTAAGTGTTCGGATGCCTTCCGATGGATGACACTCTTCCTGCCTCGATCGATGAAGTGTGGGCTTGCCAAAGCAAGGTGCATTAATCTATCTTGGTAAGGGTGCGAGCGGATAATTGTGATATCCCACTGTCGACATCGGGTCCAGCTTAACTAGGTGACCTCAAAGGTTGAGTGCCTAGAGGCATAGGGTTGGCATGCACCATATGATGGATGCGAATAAGGAGTTATTCACCAACCATATAAGAATTGCATGAGGATGCAATTGGCAAGCGTTGCCTACCGAAGTTGGGCAAATGAAGCCACTAAAATATGCAAGCTGAATAAGTCCATTTATGGACTGAAACAGGCCTCTCGAAGTTGGAATCTTCGTTTTGATGAGAAAATCAAAGAGTTTGGTTTCATCAAGAATGAAGATGAGCCTTGTGTTTACAAGCGAATCAGTGGGAGCATTGTTGTCTTCCTGATATTGTATGTAGATGACATACTGTTGATTGGGAATGACATTCCTACCCTAAAAGTTGTTAAGAACAACCTAGGGAACTGCTTTTCAATGAAGGACTTGGGTGAAGCGACTTATATACTCGGTATTAAGATCTATAGAGATAGATCGAAGAAGTTGCTGGGTTTGACCCAGAGTACGTACGTCGAAAAGGTGTTGAAGCGGTTCAACATGCTTGAGTCCAAGAAAGGATTTTTGCCCATGTCTCATGGTGTGAATCTCTCTAAGGACCAGTGTCCAAAGTCTTGTGAAGACAAGGACCGCATGAAGTTGATTCCATATGCTTCGGCAATTGGATCAATCATGTACGCGATGTTATGTACTCGACCCGATGTCTCCTTTGCTTTGAGCATGACTAGCAGGTATCAGTCAGACCCCGGTGAGTGTCACTGGATTGCAGTCAAGAATGTCCTGAAGTACTTGAGAAGTACTAAGGACGTGTTCTTGGTGTATGGTGGAGAGGAAGAGCTCGTTGTAAGTGGTTACACGGATGCTAGGTTCCAAACTGATAGAGACGACTCCAAGTCTCAGTCAGGTTTTGTGTTTTGCCTGAATGGAGGAGCTGTAAGCTGGAAGAGTTCCAAGCAAGAGACAGTTGCTGATTCTACAACAGAGGCCGAGTATATCGCAGCAGCTAATGCAGCGAAGGAGGCTGTATGGATTAGGAAATTCATCGACGAGCTTGATGTAGTTCCTAGCATTGTTGGTCCCGTAGTTCTCTACTGTGATAACAATGGTGCAATTGCACAATCTAAGGAACCTAGATCTCATCAGCGCTCCAAGCACATACTCCAGCGGTTTCATCTTATTCGTGAGATTGTCGAACGAGGAGATGTAAACATTTGCAGAGTGCCGACTGAGAAAAATATTGCGGATCCGCTGACAAAGCCTCTCGCGCAGAGAAAGCATGATGGTCATACTAGATCGATGGGTATACGATACCTAAATGATCAACTCTAGCGAGGATCTTGTGGATTGCATGTAAATATGTATTTTGTTGGCTGTTTGTTCATATGATGAACTGTGTACCTAGTTTTTCTTTTATAATTAATGGCAAATTCTTTTATTGTGAGTTTTTCTATATATGATAGTTAAATGTTAACATAATAGATACCCTTAGAATGTTCGCTTCCATAGGACATCAAGTACGTGACTTGAATGTGAGAGCCTATGCTTTATTTGAAGCTTCATTCTTAAAGGTCCCTGGTAGAGTATCATCATAGAAGCTAAGGGTGATGATGATACATGAAGGCTAGCACGTGTGTTGACTGATGACTGGTTCTCACAGGTCATGATATTGTGATATCAAGTCATCATGTGGGTACTTGTTAGTGAACAAGTTGTACTGGACAGACCCAACCTGAGACTACTCTGTGGATTGTCATCCAATAGTGTCACGAGTAGGTCTCATTTGACAATGGTGTTGTGGTCCTTTGACCTGAAGTCACAGCATTCATCAAGTGAGGAAGAGCGTGCTTTGATGCCATCTAAAGTCTTCCTTTAGAAAGGTTGATGATAAGGGTGGTTATTGGGCATGTTACGAATCATTTGGGTGTTTGTGTGTGAGCAGATATGGAATTTGTCCTCCTGTATGACAGGAGTTGCATCCATGGGCCCCTTGATGGAACTGGACTGAGAAATGCATGACCATGCTTGGTTGAGTCAATATGTGATATTGGACTCACCATTCTCTGGAAGTCCGTCCTGGATCAAGAAAACTTGGATTGAGCTAATACGAGGGCGACACGGTCCATGCCTCTAGTTCTTTCCGGATGTAAGGGACAAAGGGACAAAGACAACGCTGATACATTGGTCATAAAGGCTTATGAGTTATTAACTCTTATTGCTTGGGGAGCAATGATGCATTGCTAGATGCCGCTCATTGTTTGTGAGGTTTTTGTTTTGATACTTTCGAGATCAAGTGGGAGTCTGTTGGAGTCACCATGATGATCTGGAAGTGATCAAACATGTAATCTCACTGCCAACGCGATATGAGCCTGCAGGGTCGCACATAAGAGATGTGGAGAAGTTGGATGACTGACTGTGTTGGTAAAGGTTACCAATCACCGACCTGAATAGAGTTATGGGCAAAGTGTTGCCTTACAGGATCATCGGGTTGGGCAAATGTTGCCTTGGAGGGCTGGTTGGGATTGTCGTCCGAGGGTCGATGACATTAGTCGAGAATCATCTTCTGATTCCCGCCGATCGACGAGAATCACCTTGCTGATTCTCACCGATCGACGAGAATCGTCGAGAATCAATTGTTGATTCTCGACGATCGACTACTTCGACAATTGTCGTCGACCGCGGCTCGACGATCGTCGAGTATCGTTGTGTATCGTCGAGCGCGGCTCGACGATCGGCGAGAATCGTCAAGTATTGTACTCTGATTCTCGTCGATCCTGTATGATACTCGTCGATCGATTCTCGCCGAACCTGCTCAGTGATTCTCGCCGATTGTCGCCGATTCTCACCGAATGATACTCGCCGATTCTGAACCCTAATTTCGGGTGGTCTGCGGATAGCGATTTTCCTGGGTTTATTTATACCTTGGTATAAATAGGACCCTTAGGGTTTTCGGGATAGCACGCACTTGCTCGCGATTTTCTCCTGTAGCGAATCGACCCCGACGGAAAGGTTCCGCTCGATCGTTCCGCCGATCCCGATCCCCGCCGCCGACGGAAGAGTTCCGCCGCCGCCGTGTTCGCTCCGTCGACCACCTCTTCTCCGGCGACTGTCGCTGGTGCTGCTCTTCCTGGCGCAGACCTAGCAGTCCGTGGAATAGCCGAGGTGCGGTCTTCTCCTTCCCGATCTTCCGTGCGACGGAAAGCTCGGCGTTCTCCCGCTCGTGTGGACACTATTCCACGTAGAACTCGCCACTAGCAAGCAGATAAAGTTTGGAGAATCTCCGTTGAGTTGTGACTCAACGCCACCGAGGTAATTTTTGCCTAGTTTTGCTAACTTCTTGATTCAACGTTCATGGCCCGATCCACATCTCTTTGGGTTTTTCTTGATGTTTTACTTTTCCGCTGCGTGCACAAGTGTTGTGCCAACTCTATAGAGAAACCCAACATGTAAGCCCAAAGCTTGCCCAATCTATGGCCTTGGAGGATCTTGGTCTCACCCAACAAATATGGGGTTGCAGACAATCCCCGCTCTTTGTCAGCTAGCCTTGTGCTCAGAAAGACACGTCCAACCCCAAATATTAGGTGAGTACATGCTGACCTGGCAGGGAATCTTTCTGCAGACCCCACCTTCGTCCTATAAGTGCACAGTTGAGTTTGTCTCTCAGGCCATCTCTGTCGTCATTACTCTCTGCTTGAGCCTCTATCGGGTCATGAAAATGCGTGCCAAAAATGTTAAGAAGCCGCTCTTGGAAGAGCTTCAGGCCCGCCTCGCTGCGGCCTAGGCGCGGGCTCGCGCCAATTACGCCAAGGTTGCCACCTGGCTTATGGGCAAGTGGCCCTCCAGTGAGAAGATAGTGAAGGAGAGGTCAGCTAGCGAGAAGCCAGCCGGCGAGAAGCAAGCCGGCAAGAATCCAGCAAGAGAGAAGCCAGCCGGCAAGAGCTCCCGACCAAAGAAAAAGTAGAAAGACAAGTCAGTAAGGCGAGACGTGTTGAAGGAGAACAGAGCGTCGCCTACTCCAACTCCCAACCGTGACGTGATCTCTTCTTCTCTGCGGGAGGTACATTTCTCGCCTTTCGCCCTTCCTGTTAGCGCGAAATGTTAAAGAGCTTTAACATGGTTGCATACTGAAGTACCACTCTTCTCGCAGGGAACGGTGGCACGAGATGTCGCTGACTTTCTACATGCGGACACTGAGGCGACCCGCATCCATAATGACGGTCCGCCGTCTATTTCGGGGGCTGCATCGCTGGTCTCAGGGGCTTCCCCGCCCAATGGCACGACTGATCGCACCGATCTGGCGCCCGATCTCGTCATCCCTGCCGAAGGGATTATCACCAAGCCATCCGTTCCCGCGCTGGGATCCCAGCTCCCGACGAGAGAGGGCGTCTCTTTTACTCACCTGGGCAAGACTGAGACACTGGAGCACAGGACATTTCGTTAGGGCCGGGGCAAGCCGCTCCATGATAGTTTGTTTTGTATTTAAGCTATTAGAGTTTTGTTTAGGTCTTTATTGTGCAAATCTTATCTTATTAGCTTATATGTCCCCTCCTCTTGTATTTATTTACACCACTACTAGTTTTTTGCTCTTTTGCAGGTTTTCTCAATTTTTAGCAAAAATGACCTGACACGGCAACCAACACGGCCGTGTCATGGGGCGTGTCACTTGTTCTCAAAGAATCAACCACCAGAGGAAAATCCAGAGTTCATCCCGACCAGGACACGACCTCCAACACGGCCGTGTCACTGGACATGTCAAGCTAGCCGTGTCAACATGAGCCGTGTCACCAGGAGCCGATGACTTTCTAGTGAAGGACACGGCCACCAACACGGCCGTGTCGCCGGGCGTGTTGCCACATCATCAACGCATGCAGCATGCCATTAATGCCTCGCCCTTCAAAGCCCATCAATCGTAGAGGACACAGCCACCAACATGGCCGTGTCGTCAGCCATGTCAGCATGGGTGTGTCCGCCGATCTGACATTGCAATAATCATTTCCCGCCAGAACCATAGCCTGAAGTCAACCAGCACGGGACACGGCCACCACAACGGCTGTGTCGCCGGCCGTGTCACCTCCTCTCGAATTTCTATAAATTCAGACCCCCCTTGAGTCCATATAGTTTTTTGTTGAGTGGGGGAGGTGCTGCCCTTTTGGTTTATGAAGTTTTTCATGCTTTCTCTCTCTCTCTCTCTTTTTCTCATTTTAGTTTTTCCTAATTCTAGTTTAGTTTAAGATTTTGTAGTAGCCTTTGTAATTGCTTTAGTTGCTAATGGTAGGGCTAGAATAAGATTTTACTTTTCATGCACTTGTAATCTCTTATTTTCAAGTTGTAAGATCCTTGTGTTCGTTAATAAAGAAGTGTTGTTTTCTCCTCCCTTTCTACTTTATTTTCATTATGTTCTTCTACCTATCTCTTCTCCTCTACTTCACCATGAGTAACTAATCCTCCTTGTAGTCGATCTTGATGATTTGAGGTTCGAGTGATTATGTTATGATGCTTTGAACTTACCTTTTCTTTTTAGGGTTTAGCCTTGAATTACTCTTGATTTATCATGGGTTGGAGATATATCATCGTTATATATTCTCCACCTTTGCTTTCATTCTTAGCTAGCCGAGAGGCCGATAGTTTGAAGTGAGCGCTCGAGAGTAAAGGGAGTTGTACGCACTCCTCAAGAGAGGCAGACGTCCAAATCTCCCGGATTGGAGTAAAATCCAACAGTGGGGTTCACCGCATAAAGCGAGCTTTAGGCCTCCGATTTAGACAAGAGTCGGTCGGACCTTCCTAAACTCAATTGGGCACGACTTTGAGAGAAGCGTGTTCAAGCTTCAGGAACCTCCACGGTCAAGGACCTTTACCCTATTAAGCTTAGGTTTATTTATCATGATTTTTTAATTGACTCTTGCCGAGGTGATTCTTGATCGAGTGCATTTCTATTTCATCGTTCCAACCCTTCAGTGTAATAGTTTCTTTTATGCTCTCTTTATTTTTAGTGCAATCAACTCTCTTTTTATTTCATTTCTTTAAGTGCGTTTATTTTTCCCCTTAACCCTAAGATTTTCGTCGATAAAATAATAGCCTTCGTGTGAGTAAGCTTACTTAACAGTTCTCGGATTTAAATGCGACACTTGTGTCCCCTTGCTACAGTTCGATAGGTATACTTGCCTAGTTGGATTGCTAGTTCGGCTGCTCTCTTTTGTTAAGCGAAAGGCCGGCCCACCAAATTTTTGGGGTCATTGCCGGGGAACAACTTTCGTTGATAAATTGAAAACATGAACCTATTAATTTTGTCATTTCTCTCTCATCCTCCTTATAAAATATTTTAAAATCAAAAAGAAAAATTAATTACCGCTCTTAATAGAAAAACCGCTTCAATATTTTTCGACACCACCTAAATCTCTCGAAAAGGGAAAAGCAGTTTTAAGTGACGTTATCTTCTCTAGTACCTTGCGAACCCTTCACCGGGTAGCCTTTGGGAAGTTCGGGAGTTAAAACATAAAAAAAAAACTATTTCAAAAAAATCTTATTAACCCTCTATTCTAGTTTATTTATTTCTCCTCCTTCTCTTCTCTTCTTTTAGTGCATGACTCGCGGGAATCCGTCGGATATTTTAGACCTGGACCACAAAATTGAGCGTACTCTTCGGAGAAGATCGCGATTTCAAGGCCCTACTTTCCAAAAACCGGTTGAGGATTCCGAGTCATTTTCTACTTTAAGAATGGAAGAACCCCACGTGGAGGAAGTCGTGCAAAGGCCTATGTCTTATTATGCACGACCGAATCTCGAGGGTACTGAATCTAGGATAGTTTGCCCTGTAATTGCTAATAATAATTTCGAACTGAAGCCTAGCATAATTCAATTGGTGCAACAGTATGTTCAATTTGACGGACTTCAAGATGAAGATCCGAACGTACATATAGCAAGCTTTCTTGAGATTTGTGACACCTTCAAGATAAATGGTGTCACAAATGATGCTATTAGGCTAAGATTATTTCCTTTCTCCCTTAGAACTAAGGTAAAGCAGTGGTTGAACACTCTACCTAAAAATAGCATCACAACCTGAACTCAATTAACTAAAAAATTTTTGGCGAAGTATTTTCCGCCAGCTAAAACTGCAAAACTTAGGAACGACATTTCTGCTTTTGGACAAATAGACTCTGAAACCTTACATGAAACCTGGGAAAGATTTAAAGAATTATTAAGACGATGCTGTTGGGTTTCTCTATAGGGTTGGCACAACGCTTGTGCACGCAGCGGAAAAATAAACATCAAGAAAAACCCAAAGAGATGTAGATCGGGCTATGAACGTTGAATCAAGAAGTTAGCAAAACTAGGCAAAACTTACCTCGGTGGCGTTGAGTCACAACCCAACGGAGATGCTCCAAACTTTATTTGCTTGCTAGTGGCGAGTTCTACGTGGAATAGTATCCACGTTTCTGCAGAAGTCCACACGAGCGGGAGAACGCCGAGCTTTCCGTCGCACGGAAGATCGGGAAGGAGAAGACCGCACCTCGGCTATTCCACGGACTGCTAGGTCCGCGCCAGGAAGAGCAGCACCAGCGACAGTCGCCGGAAAAGGGTGGCAGCGGAGCGAACACGGCGGCGGAACACTTTCCGGCGGCGGGATCGGGATCAGCGGAACGATCGAGCGGAACCTTTCCGTCGGGGTCGATTCGCACAGTAGCCAAAGAGGATTATGATTATTTTCCGATAAAACCTAAGTGTTCTATTTATACTAGAGGTATAAATAAACCCAGGAAAATCGCTATCTGCAGACCACCCAGAACTAGGGTTCAGAATCGGCGAGTATCAATCGGTGAGAATCGGCGACAATCGGCGAGAATCACTGAGCAGGTTCGGCGAGAATCATTCGACGAGTATCATACAGGATCGGCGAGAATCAGAGTACAATACTCGACGATTCTCGCCGATCGTCGAGCCGCGCTCGACGATTCACAATGTTACTCGACGATTGTCGAGCCGCGGTCGACGACACTTGTCAAGGTAGTCGATCGTCGAGAATCAATCATCGATTCTCGACGATTCTCGTCGATCGGAGAGAATCAGCAAGGTGATTCTCGACGATCGGCGGGATTCAGAAGACCATTCTCGACTAATGTCATCGACCCTCGGACGACAAACCTAACCAGCCCTCCAAGGCAACATTTGCCCAACCCGATGATCCTATAAGGCAACACGTTGCCCATAACTCTATTCAGGTCGGTGATTGGTAACCTTTACCAACACAGTCAGTCATCCAACTTCTCCACATCTTTTATGTGCGACCCTGCAGGCTCATATCGCGTTGGCAGTGAGATTATATGTTTGATCACTTCCAGATCATCATGGTGACTCCAACAGACTCCCACTTGATCTCGAAAGTATCAAAACAAAAACCTCACAAACAATGAGCGGCATCTAGCAATGCATCATTGCTCCCCAAGCAATAAGAGTTTATAACTCATAAGCCTATATGACCAATGTATCAGCGTTGTCTTTGTCCCTTTGTCCCTTACATCCAGAAAGAACTATAGGCATGGACCGTGTCACCCTCGTAATAGCTCAATCCAAGTTTCTTGATCCAGGACGGACTTCCAGAGAATGGTGAGTCCAATATCACATATTGACTCAACCAAGCATGGCCATGCATTTCTCAGTCCAGATCCATCAAGGGGCCCATGGATGCAACTCCTGTCATACAGGAGGACAAATCCCATATCTGCTCACACACAAACACCCAAATGATTCGTAACATGCCCAACAACCACCCTTATCATCAACCTTTCTCAAGGAAGACTTTAGATGGCATCAAAGCACGCTCTTCCTCACTTGATGAATGCTGTGACTTCAGGTCAAAGGATCACAACACCATTGTCAATTGAGACCTACTCGTGACACGATTGGATGACAATCCACAGAGTAGTCTCAGTTTGGGTCTGTCCAGTACAACTTGTTCACTAACAAGTACCCACGTGATGACTTGATATCACAATATCATGACCTGTGAGAACCAGTCATCAGTCAACACACGTGCTAGTCTTCATGTATCATCATCACCCTTAGCTTCTATGATGATACTCGACCAGGGACCTTTAAGAATGAAGCTTCAAATAAATCATGGGCTCTCACATTCAAGTCACGTACTTGATGTCCCATGGAAGCGAACATTCTAAGGGTGTCTATTATGTTAACATTTAACTATCATATATAGAAAAACTCATAATAAAAGAATTTGCCATTAATTATAAAAGAAAAACTAGGTACACAGTTCATCATATGAACAAACAGCCAACAAAATACAAGATTACATGCAACCCACAAGATTCTCGCTAGAGTTGATCATTTAGGTATCGTATACCCATCGATCTAGTATGACCATCATGCTCTCTCTGCGCGAGAGGCTTTGTCAGCGGATCCGCAATATTTTCCTCAGTCGGCACTCTGCAAATGTTTACATCTCCTCATTCGACAATCTCACGAATAAGATGAAAACGCCGGAGTATGTGCTTGGAGCGCTGATGAGATCTAGGTTCCTTAGATTGTGCAATTGCACCATTGTTATCACAGTAGAGAACTACGGGACCAACAATGCTAGGAACTACATCAAGCTCGCCGATGAATTTCCTAATCCATACAGCCTCCTTCGCCGCATTAGCTGCTGCGATATACTCGGCCTCTGTTGTAGAATCAGCAACTGTCTCTTGCTTGGAACTCTTCCAGCTCACAGCTCCTCCATTCAGGCAAAACACAAAACCTGACTGAGACTTGGAGTCGTCTCTATCAGTCTGGAAGCTAGCATCCGTATAACCACTTACAATGAGCTCTTCCTCTCCACCATACACCAAGAACACGTCCTTAGTCCTTCTCAAGTACTTTAGGATATTCTTGACTGCAATCCAGTGACATTCACCGGGGTCTGACTGATACCTGCTAGTCATGCTCAAAGCAAAGGAGACATCGGGTCGAGTACATAACATCGCGTACATGATTGATCCAATTGCCGAAGCATATGGAATCAACTTCATGCGGTCCTTGTCTTCACAAGACTTTGGACACTGGTCCTTAGAGAGATTCACACCATGAGACATGGGCAAAAATCCTTTCTTGGACTCAAGCATGTTGAACCGCTTCAACACCTTTTCGATGTACGTACTCTGGGTCAAACCCAGCAACTTCTTCGATCTATCTCTATAGATCTTAATACCGAGTATATAAGTCGCTTCACCCAAATCCTTCATTGAAAAGCAGTTCCCTAGGTTGTTCTTAACAACTTTCAGGGTAGGAATGTCGTTCCCGATCAACAGTATGTCATCTACATACAATATCAGGAAGACAACAATGCTCCCACTGATTCGCTTGTAAACACAAGGCTCATCTTCATTCTTGATGAAACCAAACTCTTTGATTTTCTCATCAAAACGAAGATTCCAACTTCGAGAGGCCTATTTCAGTCCATAAATGGACTTATTCAGCTTGCATATTTTAGTGGCTTCATCTGGGGATACAAAACCCTCGGGTTGTGTCATATACACTTCCTCAAGGAGGTTTCCATTAAGGAAAGCCGTTTTGACATCCATCTGCCAGATCTCGTAGTCATAATACGCAGCAATAGCAAGCAATATCCTAATGGACTTTACCATGGCAACAGGGGAAAAGGTCTCATCATAGTCAATACCATGAATTTGCTTGAAACCCTTAGCCACCAGTCGCCCTTTGAATGTCTGTACATTCCCATCCATGTCGGTCTTCTTCTTGAAGACCCACTTGCACCCTATGGGTCGTACCCCTTCAGGTGGTTCCACCAAGTTCCAAACTTGGTTTGCATACATGGAGTCCATTTCGGATTTCATAGCCTCAAGCCATTTGTCGGAGTCCGGTCCATTCATAGCCTCTTGGTAGGTTGCTGGTTCATCATCATGATCCATAAGCAACACATTACCTATTTGAGACACGAGAAATCCATATCTCTCAGGCTCAAACCTCGGTCTACCAGATCTACGTAGGACTTGTGTTCCCTGAGCAGGTTCTCTAGCTACAATATCTTGTAGTCCTGACTCAGAATCCAATTCCGGTTCATTCACTACATGTGGTACTTGAACTTCTTCAAGCTCTACCTTTTCAGTATTTCTTGATAAGAACTCTTTCTCCAAGAAGACACCAGTCCTTGCGACAAACACTTTGCCCTCAGACGGTAGGTAAAAGTAATACCCTTTCGTTTCCTTAGGATATCCCACCAGATAACATTTATCCGATTTGGGTTCCAGCTTGTCAGGCATTTGACGTCTCACGTATGCCTCACAGCCCCAAATTTTAATGAACGACATACTAGGATGCTTCCCAGTCCATATCTCATATGGTGTCATCAGAACTGTTTTAGTTGGAGCGCGATTCAATGTCATTGCAGCAGTCTCTAAAGCAAAACCCCAAAAGGAAACAGGCAAGTCTGCAAGACTCATCATCGAACGTACCATGTCTAACAGAGTACGATTTCTCCTCTCAGACACACCATTATGTTGTGGTGTTCTAGGTGGAGTGAGCTGTGATACAATACCACACTCTTTCAGATGATCACGGAACTCATGACTCAGGTATTCTCCACCTCGATCAGATCGGAGTGCTTTAACCCTTTTACCCAACTGGTTTTCTACTTCATTCTTGAACTCTTTGAACTTTTCAAAGGTCTCGGATTTGCACTTCATAAGATACATATATCCGTATCTACTGAAATCATCAGTAAATGTAACAAAGTAGAAATACCCTCCTCTAGCCATGGAACTCATGGGTCCGCATACATCACTATGTATAACACCCAAGAGATCCTCAGCCCTCTCAGTATAACCAGTGAAAGGAGCTTTAGTCATCTTGCCTAACAAACAAGATTCGCATCGCTCAAATGATTCATAATCAAATGAGTCCAAAAGTCCATCTCTATGGAGTTTGGATATGCGCTTCTCGTTGATATGGCCCAAACGACAATGCCAGAGAAAAGTAGGGTTCGAGTCATTTGTTCTTAGTCTTTTATTATTTTCTACATTACAGATCAGATGGTACAAGTTCAAAACATAAACACCATTAAACAATTGGGCTACAACATAACAAACATCATTCTTAAATATAGAACAACAATTGTTCTTAATTATAAAAGAAAATCCAATCATGTCCAAACATGAAATAGATATAATGTTTCTAGTTATCGCCGGAACAAAATAACAGTTATCTAGTTCTATTACAAGCCCACTGGGCAAAGAAAGACGATAAACCCCTACGGCTACAGCAGCAACTCTTGCTCCATTGCCGACGCGGAGGTCCACCTCCCCTTTACTCAGCAATCTTCTCCTTCCCAGTTCCTGCACATTTGTACAAATGTGAGAACCACATCCAGTATCCAATACCCAAGATGAACGAGCGGAAAGGTTTATCTCTATAACGTAAACATTAGAGGCGGAAGTCATACCTCCCCTCAATTTCTGCAGACCCTCAATATACGAAGGACAGTTCCTCCGCCAATGACCAGCCTTGCCACAGTGGTGACATTTCCCTTCCTTCACCGTGCTCTTCTTTTTCTTCAGTGCTGAAGACTTGGGCTCAAGATGTGACTTAGGTCCTACCTTCGTCTTCTTGGAGCCCTTGGCTTTGCCCTTGCCCTTATGCACCATCAGTATGGGGCTGGCAGGCTTGGCCTTCTTCATGTTGATTTCGGCAGTTCTCAACATGCCTAGGAGTTCGGGCAGTGTCTTGTCTATCTCATTCATGTTGTAGTTCAAGACAAACTGCTCATAACTGTCCGGCAACGATTGCAGGATCAGATCCGTGGCCAACTCTTGACCAAGAGGAAAACCCAGCCTTTCAAGGTTCTCTATATACCCAATCATCTTGAGTACGTGAGTCCCTACTGAGTCTCAAACTCCCATCTTGCACTGAAACAACGCTTTCGTGATGTCGAACCTCTCTTGACGAGCCTGCTCTTGAAACATTTTCTTGAGATGCTCGTCAATCTCCTTGCACCCCATGTTCTCATGTTGCTTCTGAAGCTCAGAGTTCATGGTGGCAAGCATAAGGCACTCGACATCCAAAGCATCGTCAGTATACTTCTTATAAGTATCTTTCTCAGCACGGGAAGAGTTCCCGGTCGGCACCTCGGGGGCTTCTTCTTCCAAGACATAGAGCTTTCGCTCTTGCCTGAGAACAATTCTCAGGTTCCTATACCAGTCCATATAATTTGTCCCACTGAGCTTATCCTTCTCAAGGATGGCTCTTAGAGACAACGTGGAGTGCGCAACGCTTGCCATGGAATTCTACAAGAATTTATGCAGAATAAAATCAGTACCTAAATTTCAATTACAATTTATTCTAATTAGGACTTCAATTAAAAATACTCCCACTATTTTATTCGAAATGATAGCCCTCACTAACAATTCGGAGAGTTCATGCGAGCTACTCTCTTAGTGGACAAGATCCGTATTTCACCAACATTATGAGTCCGCTTTGGCGTTCCTCTCACGATGCGGTTATTTAGGTAGGCAACGCTTGCCAATTGCATCCTCATGCAATTCTTGTATGGTTGGTGAATAACTCCTTATTCGCATCCATCATATGGTGCATGCCAACCCTATGCCTCTAGGCACTCAACCTTTGAGGTCACCTAGTTAAGTATGACCCGATGTCGACTGTGGGATATCACAATTATCCGCTCGCACCCTTACCAAGATAGATTGATGCACCTTGCTTTGGCAAGCCCACACTTCATCGATCGAGGCAGGAAGAGTGTCATCCATCGGAAGGCATCCGAACACTTAATATTTGATGAAGGGATTTCAAATATAGGTTAACAATTAACCATGATCAACATTTGATCGACGTGCACATCCAAAGAAAAACAATTTTTCTAAAACCACATGCATCCCTTATGTGCACATCCTGACACCATCAACATTTGATAGAAGGTTGGGCTAAATCTGAGCATCCGGAAATTTCCAAATCCTCAGATTTACATGCATTGGACAAAGGCAAAGACAACTCAACTTAAAGCAGTAGACAAGCTCATCTCTCTTTGTTGGATTCAAAATCCAAAACAAAATCGAGGGATGGTTACTGCTAAGGAGATCACTATTTCTAACACTTAGAAATCCACCGAAATTCCAATCGCTCTTGGCGAGGTACCAAGACTAAATCTAGACATTTAGAACACTTCTAAATCCCTAGGTTTACACGCACTGGAATAACAAACTTCCAAAACAACGATCATGGCCGCAACCTGCCTCTGATACCACTGTTGGGTTTCTCTATAGGGTTGGCACAACGCTTGTGCACGCAGTGGAAAAATAAACATCAAGAAAAACCCAAAGAGATGTAGATCGGGCTATGAACGTTGAATCAAGAAGTTAGCAAAACTAGGCAAAAATTACCTCGGTGGCGTTTAGTCACAACCCAACGGAGATGCTCCAAACTTTATTTGCTTGCTAGTGGCGAGTTCTACGTGGAATAGTATCCACGTTTCTGCAGAAGTCCACACGAGCGGGAGAACGCCGAGCTTTCCGTCGCACGGAAGATCGGGAAGGAGAAGACCGCACCTCGGCTATTCCACGGACTGCTAGGTCCGCGCCAGGAAGAGCAGCACCAGCGACAATCGCCGGAAAAGGGTGGCAGCGGAGCGAACACGGCGGCGGAACACTTTCCGGCGGCGGGATCGGGATCGGCGGAACGATCGAGCGAAACCTTTCCGTCGGGGTCGATTCGCACAGTAGCCAAAGAGGATTATGATTATTTTCCGATAAAACCTAAGTGTTCTATTTATACTAGAGGTATAAATAAACCCAGGAAAATCGCTATCCGCAGACCACCCAGAACTAGGGTTCAGAATCGGCGAGTATCAATCGGTGAGAATCGGCGACAATCGGCGAGAATCACTGAGCAGGTTCGGCGAGAATCAGTCGACGAGTATCATACAGGATCGGCGAGAATCAGAGTACAATACTCGACGATTCTCGCCGATCGTCGAGCCGCGCTCGACGATTCACAATGATACTCGACGATCGTCGAGCCGCGGTCGACGACACTTGTCAAGGTAGTCGATCGTCGAGAATCAATCATCGATTCTCGACGATTCTCGACGATCGGCGGGAATCAGCAAGGTGATTCTCGACGATCGGCGGGATTCAGAAGACCATTCTCGACTAATGTCATCGACCCTCGGACGACAAACCTAACCAGCCCTCCAAGGCAACATTTGCCCAACCCGATGATCCTATAAGGCAACACTTTGCCCATAACCCTATTCAGGTCGGTGATTGGTAACCTTTACCACCATAGTCAGTCATCCAACTTCTCCACATCTTTTATGTGCGACCCTGCAGGCTCATATCGCGTTGGCAGTGAGATTACATGTTTGATCACTTCCAGATCATCATGGTGACTCCAACAGATGCCCACATCACACACTGCCTATATGGTTGTAGGTGCAGACGTTTTATAACAGGCTAAATCCAAGTACAAAGCAAATGATAGATGCAACTTCCGATGGTACTTTAAACCACAAAACCCCGGAAGCAGCTCTTGAGATTTTTGAGGACATGCCCATGAACACCTACCAGTGGAAAGTACCTATGTCCCGCCCAAACAAACCTGCAGGTATCTTTGAAGTGGACAACCTCTCCCAGCTAGCTCTGCAAGTAGAAATATTAAGCAAAAAAATTACGGGGATGACTGTTGCCTCCGCCCCTTAGGTATGGGAATCTGCAAATCCTGCTCCAGAACAATTCGATTATGTTAATAATAATATGCCAAGAAATGCTTTTAATAAATTTCTGCTGCGAATTTTCATCCTCCTGGTTTTGTTTTTGCAAATAGTTATAATCCAGCTTTAAGAAATCACCCGAATTTTTTCGTGGAGTAATCCATCGAACGCAATGCGCCCACCACCATAAAATGATTTTTCTGCACTGCCTCCACCTCTTCAGAACTTTCCAAAACCTCCAAGCTTGGAGGAGTTACTTTCTAAATATATCATCAAAACTGACGCTACTATAAGAACCTTAACCGGGTCCATAAAGTCTAGAAAATCAAGTAGGACAACTCGCAAAACTAATTTTTGAGCGACCCGCAGGGTCTCTTCCTTCCAATACCGAGCCCAACCCAAGAGAGAAAGCGAAAGCTATAACTCTTTGGAGTGGGATGCAAATTCCTGGTATGGTAAGTGAAGAGCCCGAGGCAAGCTCCACTCCCGCTTTAAAAAATCAAAGCTCCGCTCCTGTTTTAAAAATTCAACCCTCTGCTGAAGAAGAAGTTATCACCCCCATTTTAGAAAAAGATCTCACTCCACCACCCATCATTAAAAATAATCCAGCCCTACCATACCCTTCCCAACCTAATAAGCAACGTCAGGACGATCAATACTCCCACTTCTTGGAAATGTTTAAACAAATCCACATAAATCCGCCCTTCCACAATGCAATATCTCAAATGCCGAAGTACGCTAAGTATCTTAAGGACCTCCTGAACAACAAGAAGAAGTTAGAAAACCTTTCGCATGTCACACTCAATGACAAGTGCTCTGCGGTCTTGACAAATAGTTTGCCAGAGAAGATCAGTGACCCGGGTAGTTTTTCTATTCCGTGTCTCTTTGGTAATCTTTTTGTCAAGCACGCATTAGCCGACTTAGGTGCGAGTATTAACCTGATGCCCCTCTCGTTGTTTAAGAAGCTAAGAATTGCAAACCTCAACCCCACACACATGAGTATCCAGCTAGCTGATAGATCTGTCAAGTACCTGTTAGGAATAGTGGATGATGTCTTAGTTAAAGTCGACAAGATCATCTTCCCGGTGGACTTCGTCATATTGGACATTGAAGAAGAGGTCGAGGTTCCCCTGATCCTTGGCCGACCCTTCCTTGCCACCTCCGGAGCCATCATTGACATAAGTAATGGTAAGCTATTCCTTCGCATAGGCAATGACAAAGAAACTTTCTCTATCACCCCCCCCGATGAAGAACACCCTAGCAAATGATGACTCCTGCTTTTTCGTAGATGCCATAAGTGATGGATCCTCCTATCACCTCTCTGAATTTGAAAAAGAATTTTCTGATTTTTGATCTTCCTCTACTCTTCCAACTGAATCGCTACACCTAAGTAAAGAATCCTCCTATAGCCTCTCTGAATTTGAAAAAGAACTTTCTGATTTTTGTTTCTCCTCTACTTTTCCAACTGAATCGATGCAAGAAGCCGCCATGACCACTGGCTCCACACCTTTTAATTTTACACATAAAAAAGTCTATGAGGACATAGTTTTTGAAAAAGAAATAATTTCTAAAACCTCGTATGAAGAACCCCATACCCTAGAATTGAAAGAACTCCTCGAACATCTTAGATATTCGTACTTAAAAAAGGACTTCAAGCTACCAGTAATAGTTTCGGCCTACCTCACGGATGCGCAAAATGACTAAGTCCTTTTAGTTTTACGTAAGCATCGCCGAGCTATTGCCCGGCAAATTTCTGATATCAAGGGCATAAGCCCATCTTTCTGCACTCACAAAATCTTTAATGGAAGATAAATCACATAACTAAATACAACCTCAGGGCTGTATAAACCCGAACATGAAAGAAGTAGTTAAGGGAGAGGTTATGAAATTGTTAGATGCAGGAATTATCTATAATATATCAGATAGTAAGTGGGTTAGCCATGTTCAGGTAGTGCTGAAGAAGGGAGGGATAACTGTAGTGGAAAATGAAAATAATGATTTAATCCCAACACGGACGGTGACGGGGTGGCGAATTTGTATAGATTATCGTAAGTTAAATGATGCCAGATGCAAGGATCATTTTCCCTTGCCGTTCATTGATCAAATTTTAGAACGATTATCCGGCCATAGCTTTTATTATTTTCTCGATGGCCTCTCGGGGTATTTTCAAATCCCCATCTCTCCCGAGGACCACGAGAAAACTACGTTCACTTGTCCCATCGGCACCTTCGCTTGCCGAAGAATGCCGTTTGGATTGTGCAATGCGCCAGCTATATTCTTGCGATGTGTTGGAACACCCTATTACTAATTTGGGTCAGGATCACTATGTCTTTAGGAAACCTGTTTTTGACCTCCTGTATAGCTCTAAAGGTCAATTAGAATTGAGTCTAAGGGTTAGAAGTCTAGGTTTGGATGCTGCCCTCAAGACCAAGGATTTTCAGTTTGAAGACTAAGTCATATCGTCGAGCTCAGTACGACGAATCGTCGAACTCCAATCGACGATCGTCTAGCTCAACTTCGACAGATCGTCGAACTCCATTCGACGATCCCTGAGCTCAACTTCAACAAATCGTCGAACTCCATTCGACGATCTTAGAGCTCAGTTCGACGATCTTGACTCAGTATAGATTCTCTATCTCTGAGCTCAGTTCGACGATAGTTGAGCTCAGATCGACGATCTCTGTTGCTGTATAAGTCCAAATCGCTGAGCTCAGTTCGACGATAGCAGAGCTCAGTTCGACGTTTTTCTGATGAGTTAAAGGATTCTCAAGATTCAAATTCAGAACAGTTAAGGAGTTATTCAGCAATTAATTCAGAAGATTTTCTTGCCGTTTTCATTTATTCTGGACCAAGTTTCAAGGGATTATCAAGGAATGTTTCTTTGGACTTTCCCCCAGAAGACAATTACAATTAAGGAAGTCAATTAATGACAGGCCAACGACTATTCTTGACAGATGAAATTCTATTCAGAACCAGAGAATAAAACTCAAGATTTTTGAATCTCTCTCACACACAACACACAGACAGACAACAAAAATAAGCAGAACAAGAAGAAGAAAAAAATATTCTTACTATAATATTCTCTGAACAACATCTTTCTCAACATCAATTGTTCACAAGAGAAAGAGCTAAAGGAATTCATACAAGAACATACACCAAAGGAGATCAACAAATCTGAAAATCTTTAGATCACCTTTGATTCAAGTGTTCAAGGCCAACATCTTTCAAATACTCCAGACACCTAACATTTCAGCTGTTGCTGAAATTATCATTTGCTGGAGATCAACTTCTGAAGGCCTATCACCCTACAGTAAAGCTTCATTTCCTGAACATCTCAAGAACTCAGGGGGAGCATTGACAACATAAAATCCACATAGTCTTCTCAGCTGCTCTGAGAAAGAGAAGACTTTCATAAATCTCTCATCCCCATCTCTATAAAGGGTTTCTCAAACTCCCTTCAAAAGTTTGAGCTTGGTTTTTGAGCACCTTGTCAAAAGCTCATTGGTGGCAAGACACCTGAGCAAAAAATCTGTTTTGGTTTTTGAGCACCTTATCAAAAGCTCATTGGTGCCCAAGACACCTGATCAACTCATCCTGCAGTGGATTCCTACCTAGGGTGGCAGAAGAGTGGATGTACCCAAGTTTAGGGGAACCACTATAGCTCCTTGTGTTTTCTGGCTTGCTTGTCTTTATCTTTTGTTTCTGGTTGTGATTGTTTTGTGATTAGTTTAGATCTGTGATTAATTTCTGTTGTAGGTTATTTTGTGATTAGATTTAATAGTTGCTTCCCTGTTCACTCAGATTACAACAATTGTTGTAAAAAGTTTTCAAGCACCATATACTCTATTAACCCCCCCCCCCTCTAGAGTATATCAGATCTTGCTGCACTTTCAATTGGTATCAGAGCCTGGTTGGTTAAACATACCACACCTTGGTGGTTGCACAGGCTAACACCTGAACCCAAAGATCCCTAGTTAGATCTGCTTGCTGTAGATTTTATTATTAGATTATTTCTTCACAAATCATGGCCCAAAACAAAGATTATGCTAGCACCAGACCTCCAGTGTTCAATCTATCCAAGTTTGCACTTTGGAAAGCAAGGATTAGATTATACATGAATTCTATTGACGAGGATATTTTTAATTCTGTTTTGACAGTTTGTCCAAGACCTCCAGAGAACTCAAGTACAAATGTTGTTCCACCCCCATCAGGAACAGATGCTGATATCAAGAAGTGGAAGGTAACTAATGTAAAGGCTATGAACATCTTAGCCCAGACCATGTCTGATGATATCTTTCAAAAGGTGGCTGAATGTAATTCAGCAAAGGAAATCTGGGATAAACTCTCTGAAATAGTCTTAGGCTCAGCTGATGAGAGAAATGACAGGAGATCCCACCTCATATCTCAATATGAGAATTTCAAGAAGGGAGAAGCTGAGTCAGGTAGAGATATGTACAATAGACACAGTCTGATAGTCAGTGAACTCAGGACTTTGGATAAGGAGATATCACTGACTGAACTTAATGACAAAATTCTAATGTGCTTCCCTAGCACTTGGGATTCAAGAATCTGGCCAATCAAGGATGCCAGAAGTTTGAATGAGATCACCACAGAAGCTCTTTTGGGCAAGCTCAAATCTTATGAGCTACTAATCAAAAATAGAGAAGAAGAGCAGAAGGCTGCTTCACCAGCCACAAGAAAATAGAAGACAATAGCCTTCAAAACAACTGAAGATCAACCTGAATACAAAGTCACAGGCAATGATGAACTGCTCAGTCTATTGGCCAAAAGATTCTACAAGATGTCCAGAAAGGACTTCAGAAAGAGATCATACAAGGAGCATGATAAGCCAAGGTATGATAAGTTAATTAATAGTAAGGAAATTGTCTTCTTTGGTTGCAGGATACCAGGGCACATTGTACCTGACTGTCCAGAAAACAAAAACAAGGACAGAAGGGACAAGAAAGAAAGAAGAAAGGAGAAAGACTCCAAGAGGAATGGCAATGGCAAGCCCTCCTCAAGCAAAAACAAACACACAAGAAAGGGGTTTGTTGCTGAATCATGGAGTTAGACTGAAGAGGAGTCAGAAGCCTCATCCAGCTCCAGTGATGATGAAGATGATGCAGAAGAGAAGGAGTTCCGCATGATGGCAATCAATGTCTCACTACATAATTCAGATGAAGAAGACTCAGAGTCAGACTCAGAGACTCAACTTGAAGAGGACCAGGTAATCAGTTCTTTTGATTTCAATTCAGAGGACTTTAAATCTGAGTTTAAAGCATTATGTTTAGACTTACTAAAATCTGAGAAAAAAATTATCTCTCTCAGAAATCATTTATCTGAACATAATACCTTAAAGTCAGAAAACCTCAAACTCTCTCAGGAGTTGGAGTGCTGTAGGGAGCAGATAACTTCACTGAAAGGTGAGCTATCAGAGGCAAAGAAGCTTGAAGAATCCCTTAATGGGAGAAGTATCAAGCTGATGGACATCACAAGCACATTGAACTCCAGATTTAATAGTACACTGGGCTTGGGTACTTCATCCAACCAACTCATAGTTCTAATAACTCCAATCAAGTTCATTTCTGATAAAGGAAAGGGAGTTGTAGAGGTAGCTAGGAAAAATTCTGATCTGCCTAAGAAAACTAAGTTCCAGCAGAAATCATCGAACGGAGCTCGACGATCGCCGAACGCAGATCGATGATCTTAAGCAAAATCGTCGAACTCAGGTCGACGATCTCAAGTTCCTGAACTCTGCCACTGTCGACCGTCGAACGGAGCTCGACGATCTGACCCAAGATCGTCCAACGCAGCTCCACGATCGTCGAACAGAGATCAGAGCTCTGGAAACTCTTTCAAGGGCAAATCAAAATCTAATCCTAGGGGTCCTTCATCCCAAATCTTTAACCCTTATACTGAATGGATTATACCTCCAAGGAGATATCATCCTGAAGGTTATAAGAGTCAACCTGAGATGTCTTTTATTTCTGAGTTTAAAGGTTATCAACCTAGGCCCAAGGTAAACTGGGTCAAAAACAAATGAATTATTTTCTGTGCAGGTGAAGACCTATCCAACATCAAACCAGTAATGTTACTTGGATAGTGGGTGCTCTAAGCACATGATAGGAAAAAAGGACAACCTCACATCCTTTAAAGCCAAGCTTGGACCCAAAGTTATCTTTGGTGATTCAAACTTTGGACAAACTAAAGGATATGGTGCAGTACAGATTGGATCAGTAACATTCAAGAAGGTAGCTTATGTGGAAGGACTGAAGCACAACTTAATAAGCATCAGTCAGCTGTGTGATGAAGGCTACCAGGTGACCTTCAGTAAAGTATTATGTAAGATCAAGTCAGAGTACAACACAACTGTGTTGACAAGTAAAAGGAAAGGTAATATCTATCTAGTAGATTTTCTTTCAACAGATGTAGATATTTTCCTGTTCAATTCTGTCTGTAGACCTAATATTTTATGGCATAAGAGACTAGGACACTTAAACCTTAGAACTATTGCTAGGCTATACAAGGACACCCTTGTTAGAGGACTACCTTCTGGCCCCTACAAGAAGGAAGGACTCTGCAGGGCTTGTCAATTAGGCAAGCAAACTAAAAATAGTTTTAAGTCACTTAATAAGAGTGATTCACCTAGGATATTGTATCTATTACACATGGTTCTTTTTGGACCCATCACAGTACAAAGCCTAGGAGGGAAATCTTACACCTTAGTAGTTGTAGATGACTTCTCTAGATTCACATGGGTGTTCTTTCTGAGGAAGAAGTCTGATAACTTTAAGTGTTTGACAGAGTTTCTCAAATGCATACATATTGAGTTCAATACTCACATTGCCCTGATCAGAAGTGATCATGGGATAGAGTTTGATTCTCTTCTTATGCAAGAGTTCTGTCATAGTGAAGGGATCAGGCATACTTTCTTCAGCTCCTAGAACTCCTCAACAAAATGGGGCAGCTGAAAGGAAAAATAGAACCCTTAATTGAATCTGCCACTACATTGTTGTCAGATGCTCATCTTCCTCTATCCTTTTGGGCAGAGGCAGTAAACACCTCCAACTATGTGCTGAATAGAAGTTTGATACATAAACTAAAGGGAAGACTCCCTATGAATTACTCAAAGGGAAGAAACCTAAAGTTGATTATTTTAGAGTTTTTGGTTGTACTTGCTATATACATAATAATGACAAGAAATATTTAGCAAAATTTCAAGCTAAAGCTGATGAAGGAGTGTTTCTGGGATACTCCATGATCAGTAAGGCTTATAGGGTTTATAATAAATCATCTCTAAAAATTGAGGAATCTGTTCATATATCATTTGATGAATCTAACATGTCTTTCAAGGAGAAGAACACTTCTACCATAGCACCTTTGCAGGAACATTCTCTTGTTGAAGACTTGAACAAGTTACAGGTTACTCAAAAAGAGGAAAGCAGTGAAGATGAAGAAAGTATTCAATACATTGAAGAGAAACAACCTGAAGAGCCAGTTGTTGTACCACAAGAGGAAACAACAACATAGGTTGATGAACAATCAACACCCCCTGTTGATTTAGTAACATCAAGACACCATCCAATTTCCCAAATAATTGGAGACATCTCAGCTGGTGTGCAAACCAGAAATCAGGTCAACCAAAACCTGTTGCACACCTGCTTCCTATCTCAAATTGAACCTCAGTCCATTCAAGATGCAGAGCAAGATCCACATTGGATCATTGCAATGCAAGAAGAGCTGCATCAATTTGAAAGGAACAAAGTGTGGGAACTAGTGCCAAAGCCTAAGGATCACTCCATTATTGGAACAAAGTGGGTGTTCAGAAACAAACTGGATGATCAAGGGGTAATTGTAAGGAACAAGACAAGGCTAGTTGCTCCAGGATATTCTCAAGAATAAGGCATAGACTATGACCAGACTTTTGCACCAGTTGCAAGATTGGAAGCCATCAGAATCTTCTTAGCTTATGCAACACATAAAGGCTTCAAGGTATATCAGATGGATGTCAAAAGTGCATTTCTAAATGGAGACATCAAAGAAAAGTATATGTCAGACAACCTCCAGGTTTTATCTCTCCAACTTATCCTGATTATGTTTTTAAGTTGAACAAAGCATTATATGGTCTCAAGCATGCTCCTAGAGCATGGTATGAGACCCTAGCATGCTTCCTTTTGGAAAATGGATTTATAAGGGGTAGAGTAGACCAAACTCTTTTCATTAGAATCCATAAGTCCCATACCCTACTAGTATAGATTTATGTAGATGATATTATTTTTGGTTCTACTGATTCAAAATTATGCAGAAGGTTTTCCAACCTAATGCATTCTAAATTTGAAATGAGTAACATGAGTGTGCTATCCTTCTTTCCAGGATTGCCAGTCAAACAATGCTGAAGGCATCTTTATTTCTCAAACCAAGTATGCAAATGAATTGGTTAAGAAATTTGGCATGTCTGAAGCATCTTGTATGAAAACACCTATGCCTACTAATGCTGTATTGGATGCTGATGAACATGGGAAACCTGTTGATCAGACAACATATAGAGCAATGATTGGCTCTTTATTGTACCTTACAGCTAGTAGACCAGATATAATGTTTGCTACATGTATATGTGCTAGGTTCCAAGTAAGCCTAGAGAGTCACACCTAACACTAGTAAAGAGGATTCTCAGGTATGTTAAAAGTTGTCCAAATCTAGGTCTCTGGTATCGAAAAGATTCAGCATTTGATTTAACTGGATTTTCTGATGCTGATTATGCTGGATGCAGAATTGACCAGAAAAGCACCAGTGGAACTTGTCAGTTCCTTGGTGACAGACTTGTCTCTTGGTTTTGCAAGAAACAAACTTCTGTGTCAACTTCAACTGCTGAAGCTGAATATATGGCTGCAGGCAGTTGTTGTTCACAAATCTTGTGGATTCAAAATCAACTCCTAGACTATGGCTACAACTTAGAGAATTCTAAAATCTTTAGTGATAATACCAGTGCTATTTCTATAGCTCAAAATGCAGTCCTCCATAGTAGGACAAAACACATAGAAATTAGGCATCACTTCTTAAGGGATAATGTTGAGAAGAATAAAATTGAACTGCAATATATCCCAATTGATTTACAAAGGGGAGATATTTTCACCAAGCCCTTGGATGAAAAGAAACACACCTTCTTCCTAAATCAGTTAGGAATGTTAGATGGAGGAAGTCTAAAATAATATCCAAGATTTTAAAAGTTTAAAAATTGACCAAGACTAGTCAAACATCTTGATTTTTCTTATTGTCTAGAGTGTTTTTCTGGTCTCTGAACTGCACTCGATGATTTTCCCCCAGATCGTCGAACTCGTCGAACGGAGATCGACGATTTCCGAAATCATTGACCTGAGTTCAGCGCTTCTCAGATAGTATGAACTATCTCTTCGGTCAACGATCGTCGAACGGCGCTCGAAGATTTTGTTCTCTGAACGATCGTCGAACAGAGCTCGACGCTCTCCAATATCGTCGAACAGAGATCGACGATATTGAAGACTCTTCAGATTCCTTTAGAAGCCCCGATCGTCGAACTGAGTTCCACGATCTTTCCTTTTCTGCGTCGAACCCTAATATAAATTCATTTTTCGCCGTCGTTCTCCTTTTGCGCTTTCGATTTCTCTGCAAAAATTCTCTTTCCCTCCAAACATCTCTACACTTGGTCGTTTTGTTTATTGATTTTTGCTGGTAACCATGGCAGTTTCAGTTGCTGTTCTCGCCGCAATGAAATTCGATGCTGGCTTTGACATTGACATGGAGTCCTTCAGCACTACTGATCAAGTTTTCCAGGATATTTTGGAGTTGTTCAAGGAGCAGAAACTTGCTACAATCATGACCACCAGGATCAAACTTGTTGCTGATGAGATAAAGGAGTGGGTCTACACTGCCCACAACCAGGATCAAAACACCATAATTAGTTCAATCTCTGGCACCCAGGTATCCTTGACTCCAGCTCTTCTGACAGAAGTTTTTGAGTTAAGTTCTGGTAGAGATTCTGCTGATCTGTCTGGAGAGGAATTTGTTAATCTACTTGCAAGAATGGATCACTGTGAAGCTAACCCTAGCAAGCTGCTGAAGAAGAACCTAGCTGTGGAGTACAGGTTCTTGGGTGATGTAGTTGGGAAGGTTTTGTTGGCTAAGCACTCAGCACATGATACCATTTCTAGGTATCAGCTATGCTTAATGGGAGCCATAGTGGACAAGAAACAGTTGAACTGGGGAGAGGTCTTCTTTGACCTGATTAAAAAGAAAATAAATAAGAATTTTGTGAATTTTGGGAGGATTCTAGGCCTCTTTCTGCAGAACAGATGCCCTAGTCTGCTTGTATCATCTGGGATACATATTAATGCATCTAAGAGATTGTCCTGTGCCCTATTTGGCAAATGGGATAGGCAGATCACCAAACCCAGCAGGCCCTCTTCAAGCACATCTTCAGGCACCAGGACTGTAATAGTCACTTCGCCTCAAGTCTCTGCCCCTGCAAATGACTTGCCTGCTGCTGCCTCTCCTCCTCCTCCAATTCCATCTTCTCCAGTTCCATCCACCATTCAAACTCCATCCACTATCATCATCTCCAGCCCTTCTCCAACATCAATACCTTCTCCAATTCCAACTCTACCAACAACAGAAGAAATCTTCCATCCATTATATTCCTACCCTCAACCGGACATTACCACATCACCCTCCATTCCCTCCTTCAATCTTATTGATGATTCCTTCATGGATGACTCACCCTCATCTCCTCCTGAGCTACCCTCCTCATCAACATCTTACCAGGAACTTCTACAAGAGATCATTGATCAACCCACCTTTACACCCTCTATCTCAATTCCACTGTCTTCCATCTCCACTATACCCACACCTCAACCATCACTCCTACCATCCACCAGCTCTCCACCACCATCACCAGTAGCTCCACCTCCATCCTCTACCTATGCTCACATCCTTGTTGAGCAAGTAGATCTTCCAGCCCTAGCTGACAGGATATATGAACTGCTAGCCCCCAGGCTATCTCTTCTATTGGAGACCTCCTTGGCTCCATTACATGAGTCAGTGGCAGCCCTTTCTGCCAGGCTATCCTCCCTCTTCCCTCAGGAAATCGCTTCATCAGTGTGCCTTGATCCAGCCTTATCTGAATCTAGGCAGGGGGAGATGCCTTATGAAGTGAGCTTGCCTGTTGTTTCTTCAGTTATTGTTGCTGCTGCTGCTGCTGTTGTTCTTCAAGCTCCAGTTCCCCCTCCAGTTGCAGTCTTCCCAGTGGACATCAGGTCCTTACTTTCAGTATTTGATTCAGCCTATTTCAGTTGTCTTCCAGAGAGAGTTGATGTCCACCCATCAGAGGATTTGTCCAAGGCCATTGTGCCCTTCTCTAGCTGTGACATCAACATTATTTATTATTTTGTCAATTCAGTATATGCTGCTGCTACTCCTGCTGAGAGCATTGTTGATGTTTCTGATGCTGCAGGCCTTCCTGCTGAAAGTTTTGTTGATGTTACTGCTGATGAGTTAATCTCTAAAGATATGCAGATGACAGAGGCACATGATTTTGAGCCTTCTGTGTTTGCTGATGATATTCCTGATGTTGCTGATATTGTTGTATCTGAATGTGTTTCATCTGAAACTGTTGCTGCCCCAACTGCTACTGACATTACTGCTGTTATACCTCCTAAGAGTGCTGCTCCAGAACTGTCTGTGTCTGTTGTTATTACTTCCTTAACTTCTGTGTCTGTTGCTGCTGCTGCTGCTTCAACTTCTGTTACTAGTGCTGTATCTGCTGCTACTCCAACCACTGCTGCTACATCTACTTCAACTCAACTTCAGAAGGATTACATGAAAAAAATTGATGCTGTATATGATGAGCAAAGTTCTGAAAGTGATGAATTCAGGACTGATTCTGATGACTCCTCTGCCACTATTGCCAGAAAGGGAAAGGCAAGAGCAAAGCCATGAAAAGAGTACCTCCAGCCAAAGTCAAGGACAATAATGACATTCCATATTACATTCTTCATGACTGCCCCATAACTGAGAACTGGATGCAGTATTCAAAGAAGCAACTTAAAACCATGAAGAAAAAGAGGAAGTATGAAAAAGGATCTTCCCAGTTTCATCATTCTCATCCTCCTTCACCACCTCCTCCTGATGCAGGTGCAGGTGGAAGCTCAGCTGCTCAACCTCATGCTAAAAGCCAAACCCCCTATCAGCCACATGCAAGATCTTATCATAGGGGAAGCCAGTCTAGAGGTTCACAATCTAGAAGAGGAAACTATAGAGAAAACCAGAGGGAAGTCTAGGTTTATTCAAAAGGTTATTCAAGGCAACATCCTTACTCCAGGGAAGGACAAGCTTCATCAGACACAACCTCAGGTCCTTTTACCTATAAGCTGAAGGAAGTAGTTTCATCCAGGCCTCCTCAAGATAATCCATCCAATAGATATGAGCCACCAGTACCCTTTGAAGATCCTGAAAATAATCCAACTGCTTGGATTGCCAGGATGAAAGAGCTTGCTGCACTGGACCAAATTAAGAAAGCTAAAGAGTAAGGCGGAGACTCCTCCAACATCACTACATTGTCTAAACAGAGAAAGAAAGAATTGGAAAGATATGCTTCAAGCAAATTCTTTGATTCTGATAGATATATGGAGCTGCATCCTGAAGCTGTAGTTCCAAGGCCCAAACAGCAAACCTCTTTAGGTGCAGCAGATGACACAAGATCTAAAAAGGAAGCTCTTAACCCCAATAGAGAAATCAAACTTATAAAGAGCAAGGAGAAGAAATAACTATGTAAGGTGACAATCATTTTGATTTCTGATTTCTGTCTGGGATGATATATATCTGTGGTTCTGCTATGTCCTGCTTATTGCTTTTCTATTTTGTTGCTTTGTATGTTGTTATTTAATTTTTCCAAGTTCTGTAAATAGTAATCATAACCCAAACAGTGAGAGATTGTTGGAACACCCTATTACTAATTTGGGTCAGGATCACTATGTCTTTAGGAAACCTATTTTGACCTCCTGTATAGCTCTAAAGGTCAATTAGAATTGAGTCTAAGGGTTAGAAGTCTAGGTTTGGAAGCTTCCCTCAAGACCAAGGATTTTCAGTTTGAAGACTAAGTCATATCGTCGAGCTCAGTACGACGAATCATCGAACTCCAATCAACGATCGTCTAGCTCAACTTCGACAGATCGTCAAACTCCATTCGACGATCGCTGAGCTCAACATCAACAAATCGTCGAAATCAAATCGACGATCTTCGAGCTCAGTTCGACGATCTTGACTCAGTATTGATTCTCTATCTCTGAGCTCAGTTCGACGATAGTTGAGCTCAGATCGACGATCTCTGTTGCTGTATAAGTCCAAATCGCTGAGCTCAGTTCGACGATAGCAGAGCTCAGTTCGACGTTTTTCTGATGAGTTAAAGGATTCTCAAGATTTAAATTCAGAACAGTTAAGGAGTTATTCAGCAATTAATTCAGAAGATTTTCTAGCCGTTTTCATTTATTCTGGACCAAGTTTTTCAAGGCATTATCAAGAAATGTTTCTTTGGACTTTTCCCCAGAAGACAATTGCAATTAAGGAAGTCAATTAATGACAGGCCAACGGCTATTCTTGACAGATGAAATTCTATTCAGAATCAGAGAATAAAACTTAAGATTTTTGAATCTCTCTCACACACAACACACAGACAGAGAGCAAAAATAAGCAGAACAATAAGAAGAAGAAAAAAAGATTCTCTACTACAATATTCTCTGAACAACATCTTTCTCAACATCAATTGTTCACAAGAGAAAGAGCTAAAGGAATTCATACAAGAACACACACCAAAGGAGATCAACAAATCTGAAAATCTTCAGATCACCTTTGATTCAAGTGTTCAAGGCCAACATCTTTCAAAGACTCCAGACACCTAACATTTCAGCTGTTGCTGAAATTATCATTTGCTGGAGATCAACTTCTGAAGGTCTATCACCCTACAGCAAAGCTTCATTTCCTGAACATCTCAAGAACTCAGGGGGAGCTTTGACAACATAAAATCCACATAGTCTTCTCAGCTGCTCTGAGAAAGAGAAGACTTCAATAACTCTCTCATCCCCATCTCTGTAAAGGGTTTCTCAAACTCCCCTCAAAAGTTTGAGCTTGGTTTTTGAGCACCATGTCAAAAGCTCATTGGTGGCAAGACACCTGATCAAAAAATCTGATTTTGTTTTTGAGCACCTTATCAAAAGCTCATTGGTGCCCAGGACACCTGAACAACTCATCCTGCATTGGATTCCTACCTAGGGTGGTAGAAGAGTGGATGTACCCAAGTTTAGGGGAACCACTATAGCTCCTTGTGTCTTCTGGCTTGCTTGTCTTTATCTTTTGTTTCTGAATGTGATTGTTTTGTGATTAGTTTAGATCTGTGATTAATTTCTGTTGTAGGTTATTTTGTGATTAGATTTAATAGTTGCTTCCCTGTTCACTCAGATTACAACAATTGTTGTAAAAAGTTTTCAAGCACCATATACTCTATTCACCCCCCCTCTAGAGTATATCAGATCTAGCTGCACTTTCACGATGTGTGCTCTCTATCTTTAACATGTACGTAGAAAGCATTATGGAGGTATTCATGGATGATTTCTCCATGTTCGGTGACGCATTTGATAGTTGTTTAGAAAACCTCGAAAAAGTCTTAGAAGGATGCGAAGAAACTAACCTTGCCCTAGATTGGGAAAAATGATATTTTATGATGAGGGAAGAGTTAGTTTTGGGTCATAAAATTTCTGCAAGAGGTATTGAAGTAGACGGTGCTAAGATAGAAGTTATCGAGATGCTGCCGCCACCTACGAACATCAAAGCTATACAAAGTTTCCTACGGCATGCTGGTTTTTACCGTCGTTTCATAAAGGACTTCTCCAAGATCACCAAACCCCTTACCCAGCTCTTAGAAAAAGATGCCCCATTCATTTTTGATGACCTTTGCCTAGCTGCTTTTAATTTAATAAAAGAAAATTTAATTAATGCCTCGATTATGATAGCTCTGAGGTGGGACCTTCCCTTTGAGATAATGTGCGATGCGAGTACTTTTGCGGTGGGAGCCGTATTAGGTCAACGCATATCTAAAAACTTCCACCTCATCTATTATACAAGTAAGACGCTCACATCTGCACAGGAAAATTACATCACAACCGAGAAGGAGCTCCTAACTGTAGTATTCGCTTTTGATAAATTCCTCCCTACATTACACTTTCAAAAATTATCGTTTTTACATACCACTCGGCCCTCAAATATCTTCTTGCCAAAACTGATGCCAAAACGCGCCTCATTCGCTGGGTCTTACTCCTCCAGGAGTTTGAATTAGAAATCCGTGATAAGCGAGGAGCCGAGTATTTGGCCCTCGACCACCTCTTGCGCCTAGATAATCCTATTATTGAAAATCTAGATGAAAAAACTTTTAATGATTATTTTCCTGATGAGAAGCTGCTTTCAATTAGCACTTCACCTTCTCCTTGGTTTGCACATATTGCCAACTACTTAGTGGCTCGTGTGCTCCCAAAAGAGTTCTCCTCTCAACAAAAGAAGAAATTTTTTTCTGAGTTGAAGAACTATTTTTGGGAGGACCCGCATCTTTTCAGAGTCTGTGCGGATCAAGTGATAAGGAGATGTGTTTCTTATGTTGAAGGATTAGATATTTTAAAACACTTACATGAAGGACCGACTGGTGGGCACTATCAAGCAGCTCGCACAGCTCACAATGTGTTTTGCGTGGGTTTTTCCTGGCCTAGCCTGTTTAAAGACGTGTCATCCTTTGTGAGTAGGTGTGATAGTTGTCAACGGTCGGGCAACATTTCCAATAAAAATGAAATGCCACAAAATTATTTCCTTGAGTGCGAAATTTTCGACCTCTGGGGAATTGATTTTGTTGGCCCTCTTCCTTCTAACTTCAGAAATAAGTTTATTTTAGTTGCCGTTGATTATGTTTCGTGATGGGCTGAAGCCCAAATTCTTCCTACGAAGGACGCCCGAGTCGTGGTTATGTTTTTTAAAAAATTATTTTCTCGATTCGGTACGCCGCGCTCCATCGTTAGTGATAGGGGTTCCCATTTCTATAACGCATAGTTTTCTAAACTCCTTACTAAATATGGCATTACGCATAAGCTTTCAGCCGCCTACCACCCCCAAACTAACAGACAAGTTGAAGTAGTGAATAGAGAAATACACTACCTAGGATACATCCTTGTGGGGCTACAACCCCACCTTCAGGCATGCTTCCGGGTCCATAATCTGACGACTCTTTCCCTTGCTATGGAACAAGCTCATTTTCTCGATGAGGAAGTTTACACACCACCTAAGTGTCTTCCTCGGCCCGACCACTCCACAAGTCATTGTCGCCAAAATATCCGCCGCCTCATATACGCTTGAATCATCTAGCCCCGTCCGGGCCCCCACTGCTAGGTCCACCTCGCCGCCGCCAGTTTCGACAGCCATGCCTCCATCGATGCCTCGACGGCCCCACCGCTTATCTCACAAGTAGCGCCTCAAGCTTCCATGCAAAGGCCTTTGCTTCTGCTACCGGTAGCCGTACTCTCCCACCCACGTCTGTGCTTTCAAAGACTTGTTCGTGTTGGTGGGATCTGAAGACGACAATCCCGAGTTCGGGAACTTGGGCTCCTTGATGCTTGCGGATGACCCATACAGATTTGTACTTTGTGGAAAAGGTCATTTTTTTGAAGGAGGTGAGTATTGATAATTATTTTGTTATGTACTACGTTTTCCATGTATTGGGGCCTCCATGTATATCAGAAGCTCCTTTGATGGTGAGAGTTATCTTTTCGATGGCTTGTCTTTTGGTCTTTTTGGAAATGTGAGTACTTTATAGGACCCAGCCATTAGGTGCTTAGCGTGAGTTTGCCTTTCGATTTTATTACTGTTTATTTTTTATGCTTTGCAAGTTTGTGTTCCTTGTTTTAGATCTTAGATATGACTAACACATATCATTGGTGTTACGGGAAGATATTGATGAAAAAGCGAAGTTATGAAAGGAATACAAAACAAGAATAGGTTATTCGTACAAATCTCCTCAACGTTGAGAAGGGCATCAACCATGAGACTTGATGCTGAGAAAGATTATTACTATTGGAAATGTCTAATCTCAGGAATATTAATCCAGATGATGGCTTCATGAAACAAAATGCTGACGTGAAAGAAACCTAGGTAATAAGTGAAATGAATACAAGAAGCCCCCAAAGTATTAGTATAATTAGATGCCGTATTGTCACGATCTTGTCCCCTCGCAACCACTTGTTCGACTTGACTCTCATGTTACTCCACATAGCTTAGCTAAGTCAGCTTCTAGAGATCTTAGTGGTGAACAAGAGTGGAGTGGAGAAACCACTCGAGAGATGGCTCATATGTGAAGAGTACTCAAAGAACACTTGCCCGTCTAGCATTTGGATTAGTACAAATGAGGGGACCTCCTTTTATAGATCCCAATGGATTTTCTCTCCCAAGTACTGAAAGGTTTAGAACGCCTTCTATTCTATAGTATTCTATACATTTTTTTATTGACAATATACATGAATTCTCTACAATACTTTTGAAGAACACTTCATATGATCACTCTATAATTCCCTAAATCTATAAAGCCCTCTCTAAGTACAAAGTTCTACAAGACTCTAAGAATCCACTAGATTGTTCTTGGTGTTCGCACAAACTGTCAGAAAATTCTTGCCTGTCTGACTGGGAGTAATGTCTACCACAAGCAAGGCGCCTGTTGAGCGCATGTCCCAATTAACTTTTGGTTTGATAGTAGCAAACATGTATTTGGAGTTGTGGTGTGAATTATTGTGCAGTAATCTGACAATCAAGAAGAGACTAAACATAATATGCGTAAGGGAAGTGTGCAAGAAAAATTAAGCATTGATAGGAGTGCAGTGATGCTAGTGATCACTGACGAATGGTACATGCTCCCCCTAAGTAAAAGCTCCCAGTATATTAATGCTCCCATTAAACGAATAAAGAATGTTTTATGAATAGGAGTAAAGCATCAAAGCATTGTAATATAAAAATCACTTGACCAAGATATAAGAAGCATCCAATAAAAAAGGCAATTGTTAACCGCACAACATTTAAGGATATCCGCACAGTAATTTTAGGGTTTTTTCCTCTTCTAAAATCGATACCCGCACGCTTCACCGCACGCAAAGCACGACCTTCTGTTCGCGATTCCGAACACCGCCGAACCTTTGCCGCAGCCACCCCGACGTCGAACCCACCCAGATCACCGGATTTCTGCTCGCCCAACCACACCGACGCCGCAACCACCTCAACGCTGCTGCCCCTTTCCCTCTCCTATTCGCGATAACAACCGGCCGCCATTCTGAACGTCGAACCCGCCCAAATCACCGGATTGTTGAGTTTTCCTTGAAAGTGGCATTAGCCTAATATATATTAAGCAGTAAAATAAAGGCAATTATAGAAAACGAGCATCATGCGCCAAAAGCTGTGCCAAAATTGTTGAGTTTTCCGGATCTTGGAATGAGCAGGCGTTATCTCAACTAGAAGGTTAGATCACAACCAGAGACACCATCAGCAACAATAGTCTTTATTGATAACAACAGTTTTCTTACAAAGCGAGACATACATGGCGATACATGATTCGCTAAAATAACCAAAGGGAAAGCAGAAACAATTACAAGGCAAATCAAATCGCGCGGACTGAACAAGTAGCTGTCGGTTCTACTGCTGCACTATGGAGTCCGCACAGACCGCCAGGTCGGCAGACGCAAATCAAGCCGCGCGGACTGCCCGTTATTCCAATGCTGAGCTCTAGCCGCCAATCTGCAAGCCGCCTAACCGCGTGGACGCCTAGAGACCGCACAAGCTGCTGTTGCCGAACTGAACAGGCCGCCTGAAGCAGACGACTTATTGAACCGGGAAAATAGTTGCCAAAGAGAAAACCGCCTGGTCGCTGTCCTCGACCTGTTGTTTATCGCATGTTGCTAACCGCTGAGTCCGCACTGTTCCTGACAGCAGAGCCAAGTCCTGGCTTTCCAGCGCTATCCGCACAACCTGCACAGCACAAACCGGTCAAATCCTTCAACCCGTGCGGATACCATAAACCAGTCCGCAGCAACTATTCGCGAGCTCACTTACTGTTCATTCGTGCATACAATTGATGTGACAGGAGGTCCTATTTATAGGCACGATGAGGAGTGTGTTCACCGCTCTAACCGATAGGATCACCGCCTCATCCCGCAGCAAGAACGTGTATCCGCAAGCCGCGGATACACATCCAGTACGCCGCGAACTGTGCAGGATAGCCAGACCGCCTAAGCATCACCAAGGCCGGACAACGACCCAGTCTGCCTTGTCGCCAAAGGACATCCAGGACTTAGACAACAACCAGTATACTCTACAGCAACACCTTGTCCGCTTAACCGGGAACACAGCTCCGGTCCACAAGGCATGCAGACGCAACTCTAGTCTGCATTCCCTAAGCTCGCACCCAAGGCACATGGCACTGCTGCCGAGCTCGGAGGATTGAGAAGCAGTCCGCGCTTAACTGCACGATCTCCCCGAACTGAGCCAACCGTGGGCTTGATTCAAAACCAACCAAGTCAACTCCACCAGCCACAAGGGCCAGTCCGCACTTACTAGCGGACACTGGATCCAGTCCGCCAATACAGGAGAACTCCAGGACCTCTCCGCACCAACGGGCGAACTCCGCAGCTTCCGCTTGCCGCTCCACCAGAGCTACACCAAGGCATCTGTCAAGCTGGTCTGCCGAGCTCTAGTTCAGTCCGCTCATTGTTGGACTCTGCAGATAGAGAATCTATCCGCCCGGTTACCTTCTGGGGACAACCCGCCTACTGAGCACAATCCGGCCTGGTAGGCCGCCGCCTCTGTTCACATAGTCCTCGCGAACAGACCTCCCAGGCCGCCAAATAACAAGTTGTCTGCAACATCTCTACCGACCTGGCTGACCGCCAGTCCTGTCTGTATCGTCTGCGTAGACAGGTCGTCCAATCACCCACTTTTACTTCACCATTTTCAACGCTCCCCTTATAGTGAGAAGTGGCGAACAACCCCAGCAGCTCCTGTAACCATGCACCTGGTCCTTCTGATAGCGTCATCGAGAAGATGTCCGAGACATGGTCCTCGCCCCGCCTATCATGGACCATAAGGGATCCCTCCAGCATCTCCAAAAAGGAGTCATGCTTCCCTCTGCCTTCTTCTTCAACTTCAACCTCCACTTGTGCGTCACAGGAGTATCACCAACGATTTTGGGCACAAGGCCCCAAGCCTCGTTACCTCTGAGGGTAGTCACCTCCTCAACCTTGGTGTCATCCACCTCCTTGATTCCAGTGGTGTCATCACAGCTAGAAGGTACTCGCTCGACCTGAGGGCCTACAAGGAAACATGAGACCAAGCTCAACGAGTTTCCTCCGCAATATTGAGCTGGTGGGTTGATGATCCTCTTCGACCTCTAAAGACCCTGATCACGGCTAACCACCTCCGCTGCTCCTTCCGAAGCAGCTTCGTTCCCTAGCAAAACCGGAATAATGCTCTCCTTACTTCCTGAACAAGAAGCCACCGCACTGGAACCGGAAGCACCTGGAGCAATGCTCCTCTTGCTACCTGAACTGGAAGTGCTTGGAACATCGCTCCCTGTACTACATGAATAACAAGCACCTGGAGAAACACTCCACCTGCTTCCTCAACCAGAAGCCTCTGTCTTCGAGCCGGAAGCACCTATAGCATCACTCCCCCTGCTTCCTGACCTAGACGCCTTTGCCCCGGAGCTAGAACAACTTGGAACTCCTGGTGACACATCCACACAGGCAGCTCCAACTGAACCATAGCAGCAGCCTCTTTCAGCCCACCATCTGACCTACTCTCCTCTAGCTCCATATATGAGCTACCGCAAAACGACGTCAGCTCATCGAAGAGAACGTCTCTCGATACGATGAACCTCTTCGTCGTAGGATCCATACACCTCCATCTCGTCTTCCGCTCATCATACCCAACAAAGACTATCTTCGTCCTGAGAGAATCTGGAGCGTGTACGTAGTAGGTAGAACCAAACACCCGTAGGTGCTTCACACTGGGCTTCATCCCGAACATCAACTCAACTGGAGTCTTCACATTGATCGGACTAAGAGGCATCCGATTGATGACATGTGCCACACAAGTCATGTAACGCCTCCATCCATCACATGTAATATAACAGTGGGTCCGGCCGGGGCCCCACGCCATATTTCACAGACAAACGGCAGAGTCACATGGGGATATCAAAACTATTCTACTCATATCCTAACACAAATCATTCTAGCACAACATTTTAAGTTATATGAACTCAGCACACCGAATGTCCACTAATATACAAACTCCACATTTATATATCAAAGCAGGAATGTATACAACACACACTTATGGCCTTAAGGCCTTATAGGTTCCTCTTTACAAATTTACAACTTCGTACATAGGCACGCAGACCGGCCACACATGAAATCCAAACACGCTTCGCACGGCCTTCAAGGGCATTTAGCAGCAATCCTTCATTCCGCTCAATTCAATTCAAGAATCAGCACCTGCAATTAGATATCCACCCAAGAGCGGTAAACAAACTAATGGTCAGCATTAGCTTACCAATTGTGACGACTCTACCCCTTACCCGGGGCAGTGGTTCCTTCCCTGTATGCATAGCCATCATAATATGTATCAATTTATCAAGCTACCAAACACAACCATGTCACAAACGCCGGTCTCCACCCGACGCTCCGTGCACTCAGGGCACTTTATTGGTGTACCGGATATACCCGTCATCCACCGCCAATCCACAGGTTTTTCACTTGTTGGTTGGTCGGGCCTAGTCCACCAATCCCACAGGCTGGCGACATTCCGTCCATACCACTCAGAGGTACTAACCTCACAGCATTCATGAGCAGATCGACCCACCCTAGTAGTGTAGCAAGCTGAGTTTATCTGTGCTCCCTAGACATTACCACCAATCGACCTCCCATCCTAATATAGATCGACCCACCCTAGTTGAGTAGCAAGCCGGGTTTAAATCGGATCCCCAGGCATTGCCACCAATCGACCCTTCAACTAATACAGATCAACACACCCTAGTGGTGTAGCAAGCCGGGTTTATCTCGCGCTCCCCAGGCGTTGCTACCAATTGACCTCTCACAACAACCATGATCTTTCGCCAAGAATCCAAGATCATATCCATACATCCATACAACAGAGGCGACAAGCAAATATCTTACACAACATCAGATCCACGGAGTCTTCTCCGGTTTACCCAGAATCATCACCAATCTAGACTACCAGTCTAGATGGGCTTCACACAGCCATGAACTAGCCGGATGGAAATCACCGCCTCGACTTTGCCTTCACGAATCCAAGCTCGGATCTTGATTCCGCACTCCACAGCTCCTCTAGCAGCTGGCTTTCTCCCTCATCCTTTCCTTCCCTTGCTCTCCCTTTCTCTCTCTCTCTCTTTGAGAATGAGAAGAAGAAGAAGAAGGACTTATGAGAAGGAGCTTATCCCCCTCATTCTCGGCCTTATCTTAGCAGAGAAGAGTCTGGGCCCTTGGATCCAGGATAAGGGAAACGAACGGCTTGGATTTCCCCAGAAAAGGGATGAACATGGCCTGACACGCCCTGTGACACGCCCGTATCACAGGTCTTGTCCCTTAAGCGGCACACAACCGACTCAAATCCAGACAGTACACGGTCATGTGACACACCCGTGTCACACCCTACATGCTCGTGTCTATCAGCCGTATACTTCACACAGCACAATATCACCTCACCCGAGCGGGACACAGCCATCGGACATGCCCGTGTCCCAGGCCGTGTCCTCCAGGACACACCCGTGTCCTCCAGTACATGTATCCCTGACTGAAACCCGCAAAGGACACGCCCTGTGACACGCACGTGTCACAGGCCGTGTGCTCCCTTTTCTTGACGCTCGACGATCATCGAGAGCAGTTCGTTGACCCGAGCATGACATGCCCTTGGACACCCTCGTGTCACAGGCCGTATCACTCAAGATTTACCCAAATTGAGATTTGGGGTGTTACAATCCTCCCCTCCTTCAAAAACATTTTGTCTCAAAATTTAGCTCAACTACAAACACTCATCTAAGCACTTCTCGTTGCATCATCAAAAACCGATCGCTCGAATAAAGCCAGCCGGGTTCGAGCTCAGAGGTCGCATCTTGTCTCTCCCCAAGGTATCACACAAAACAAACAGCACATGCAGCACAGACACACATACAGATCTCTCACATGTGCACATCAATCCACAAGCTCGTCTAATATCCAAAAACATTATAGATCCCACGATTGATCGATCACTTACATTACACCAAATGTGCATAAAGATTTACATGACATAGAACATCTATGTACACAACCATCTCATGATTCGTCATAGGAGTCACATCATCAACGTGATACAAGTTACTTTTCTATATTTACTTCCGCTCAGCTGCCTGATTTGGCATCAAGTTAAACAGTCGAGGTTATACTTCACCAATTGAGCTTCGTGGCTCTTGCAATTCCAAATAATGCAATCGAGATTGCGTCCGTGATGCAGATGACTCGGCCACTGCTTTACCCTTTTCTTCATAAGATGCACCTGTCTTTTGCTCACTCCTTGAAGGGGCATTCCAAAAATATTTGGCTATATGTCCTTGCTTTCAACATTTAAAACATGTGCATGTATCAACACGTCCTTGCCCATAGGTTGCTCCCGAAGAAACAGTCGACGGAGCTGATTCATCATGCCTGAACCTTTTCTTGTCTCGTCTTCAAAACTCCGATTGCTCCGCCTGTGGCACTTTGAATTCTGGCTTCTCCACTGTCAGCCTCTTCTTCTCTTATACCTGCTTCAAATCTTTCTCCAGCGCACGGGTTGTATCTACCAACGCTTGGAAGCCTTGGTTCACCGAACTCGGGAATGCCAACCTTAACTAGTCACGTAATGCCTCAAAAATCGATTTGTCTTCCGTGCCTCCTCAGTGAAAGTGACCCCGCATAGCATCCCATTCTGGTAAACTCATGCAGGTACGTATCAATATTAGTCTCACCCTGTACTAGACGTTGAAATTCTTTCTCCATCGTAATTCGTTGCGATACTGTCAAATACTTAGCAAGAAACAATCGTGTGAATTCATCCATTGAGACCTCCTCTAATCCTCGACCTACCAGGTGATGAACTTCCCGTCATACCACCACAGTCTCACATCTACTTCTAGCAGAAAAGTGACTAAGGTCACCTTCTGCTCCTCCGTAGTCCTAATTGTAGTCAGGATCCTCTTCACTCGTGCAAGCCAATCTTCCGCCTGCGTTGGGGAAATCGCCCCACCAAACATAGGTGGATGAAACTCTATAAACCTTTTCAACTGCTCATTCATTGCTTGCTCGTCCACCACACCTTCAGCTCACTCTTATCTTACACCTTCACCAGGCCGTACTGGCACCCCTACAGGCCTTGCCTGCCCAGTAGGCTGTGCTTGTAACACTGCGAGCACCGTCTCAGTCACCACACATGTATAGTCTCCGCCAAGGGAGGTATAGGCGCTTCAACTGGTGCCGCACTCTCGTTGGACCACTGGGGCTCAGACTGCCCAGCACCACTCCTCGCCACCTATCAATGTACAAAACACCATTAATGAGTTCATAATGGCAAATATACATTGACTTCACATTTTTAGTGGACATTCCTGAGTACAATTATGTTCTCCCTCCAATAAATATCAAACCTAGCTCTGATACCACTTTGTAACGCCTCCATCCGTCACATGGAATATAACATTGGGACATGCCGAGGTCCCACGCCATATTTCACAGACAAACGGTGGAGTCACGTGGGGATATCAAAACTGTTCTACTCGTATCCTAACACAAAGCATTCTAGCGTAGCGTTTAAAGTTATATGAACTCAGCACACCAAATGTCCACTAATATACAAACTCCACATTTATATATCAATGCAAGAATGTATACAACTCACACGTATGGCCTTAAGGCCATACAGGTTCCTCTTTACAAATTTACAGCTTCGTACATCGGCACGCAGGCCGGCTACACATGAAATTCAAAAACGCTTCGCACGGCCTTCAAGGGCCTTTAGCAGCAATCCTTCATTCCGCTCAATTCAATTCAAGCATCCGCACCTGCAATTAGATATCCACCCAAGAGCGGTTAACAAAGTAACAGTCAGCATTAGCTGACCAATTATAACAACCCTACCCCTTACCCGGGGCAGTGGATCCCTCCCTGTATGCATAGCCATCATAATATGTATCAATATATCAAGCTACCCAACACAACCATGTCACAAACGCCAGTCTCCACCCGACGCTCCGTGCACTCAGGGCAACTTATTGGTGTACCGGTTATACACGTCATCCACCGCTAATCCAGAGGTTTTTAACTTGTTGATTGGTCGGGCCTAGTCCACCAATCCCGCAGGCTGGCGACATTTCGTCCACATCACTCAGAGGTACTAACCTCACAGCATTCATAAGCAGATCGACCCACCATAGTAGTGTAGCAAGCCGGGTTTATCTGTGCTCCCTAGGCATTACCACCAATCGACCTCCCATCCTAATACAGATCGACCCAAACTTAGTGGAGTAGCAAGTCGGGTTTAACTCGGCTCCCCAGGCATTGCCATCAATCGACCCTTCAACTAATACAGATCAACCCAACCTAGTGGTGTAGCAAGCCGAGTTTATCTCGTGCACCCCAGGCGTTGCTACCAATTGAACTCTCACAACAACCAAGAGCTTTCGCCAAGCATCCAAGTTCACATCCATACATCAACATCCATACATCCATACAATAGAGGCTACAATCATATATCTTACACAACATCAAATCCACGGAGACTTCTCCGGTTTATCCAGAATCATCACCAATCCAGACTGCCCATCTAGATGGGCTTCACACAGCATGCCTATACCGTACTCCATACTTCCGGCTCTAGATACAGACTCAACCAAGGAATCACTTACGATATCCACCTCATGGTGGAGGATTCAATGCATATGCATAAATAAAGGACTTCGATGTCCAAGAAGGAGATCATTACCCTTGAAGATCGCTTCGGAGCCATGAACTAGTCGAATAGAAATCACCGCCTCTACTTTGCCATCATGAATCCAAGCTCGGATCTTGATTTCGCACTCCGCAGCTCCTCTAGCAGCTGGCTTTCTCCATCCTCCTTTCCTTCCCTTGCATTCCCTTTCTCTCTCTCTTTGAGAATGAGAAGAAGAAGAAGGACTTATGAGAAGGAGCTTATCCCCCTCATTTCGGCCTTATCTTAGTAGGGAAAAGCCTGCGCCCTTGGATCTAGATAAGGGAAACGAACGGCTCGGATTTGCCCAGAAAAGGGCTGAACACGGCCTGACAACGCCATGTGACACACCTGTATTACAGGACGTGTCCCCTGAGCAGCACACAACTGACTCAAATCCAGACAGTACACGGCCGTGTGACACGCCCGTGTCATACCCTACACGCCCGTGTCTATCAGCTCGTGTACTTCATACAGCACAATATCACCTCACCTGAGCGGGACACGACCATGTGACATGCATGTGTCCCAGGCCGTGTACTCCAAGACACACCCGTGTCCTCAGGTACAGTATCCCTGGCTAAAACCTACAAAGGACACGCCCTGTTACACGCCCGTGTCACAGGCTGTGTGCTCCCTTTTCTTGATGCTCGACGATCATCGAGCACAGTTGTCAACCCGAGCATGACACGCCCTGGGACATGCCTGTGTTCTAGGCCGTGTCAATGAAGCTTTACCCAAATTGGGATTTGGGGTGTTACAGGCCATCCCTTCCGCCCAAAAGTCCTTAGGAATGCCTTTGCACTGAAGCCAACACTTACAGGTCTCCATCAACATACAGATCATCCGAACTGCAATACCACCATGTTGTGAAGTATGTCCACGAGAGAGCTCCCTTCGGATCTCATGCTTCCTGCAAAAGTTCGAGAACACGGTTGATCCAAACTCTCCTCCGTTGTCTGTCCTCAACTTCTTGATCTGCAGGTCAATCTGACCCTCCACAAGCTTCTTAAACTCCACAAATAAGCGGAACATGTTCGACTTCTCCTTCATGAAGTATACCCAAGTATACCTCGTATAGTCATCAACCAAAATAAGCATGTACCTGCTGCCTCCAAGACTGGCAGAGATGGTCGGCCCTACCGGATCACAATGAGCAACCCCCAATTGTGCTTTGCATATGGACCGCGCCTTATCAACCGTAAAGCGATAAGCTTCACCGTGCTGACATCCCACGCATGCTTGACCGTCGTCGCAGGATGAAAATTTAGGCAAGCCTCTCAGGAGTCTCCTTACCGTCATTGCTTTCATCTTGTCCATCCCGACATGTCCCAGTCTTTCATTCCAGATAGCTGCACTATCACTGGCCTTCATCTGATCAGCATCTGAACTTGTTGATGACCCAACCAAGTTCTTCTCCTTACTCCCAGTATGATCAACGTTCACCGAGTGCAAGACAACCTTACACTCCTTCCTGAGGTGACCATGCTGCTTGTATCTATAGCACCTTGATCCTTCCTTACTTTTCCCATCATGCCTAGGAGAACCACTCCTCACTTGCTGATATGAAGTTGATGGACCAACCTCAGCAGCCACCATCAACTCATTAAAAAACCCAACAAGGGAAGTCCAACCCTCCGCACCTGACCGACATCCACTGATGTGGTCCAAGACCTCCGATGAGATAACCTGCCTGAGGATAGACTACGCTCTCATATTTGTCTCCTTCCAAGCTCTCATCGCTTTAGCATTGCCAGCAGTATCCTCTAGCCTTTCTGCTCTGTACAACACCTCCCAAAGGTCCTCGCAAATAAGATAGCTCTCCATACAAGACTTCCACTTCTTAAAGTTAGTCTGTGTTAGGAGTTCAATACCAAGACCTCTTGCAAATCCTGCTTCCATGTCTCTAACACTGGTTCCCTCTTCACAAGAACGACAACTTCTAGTTGATCATTGCTTAACCACTCCAACCTCCCTCTGATACCATATTGAGTTTTTCGGATCTTGGAATGAGCAGGGGTTATCTCAACTAAAATGTTAGATCACAACCAGAGATACCACTAGCAACAAGAGTCTTTATTGATAACAACAGTCTTCTTACAAAGCGATACATACATGAAGAGACATGATTCACCAAAATAACCAAAGGGAAAGCAGAAAAAATTACAAGACAAATCAAATCCCGCAGACTGAACAAGTAGCCACTGGTTCTACTACCGCACTATGGAGTTCGCACAGACCGCCAGGTAGCCAGATCCAAACCAAGCCGCACGGACTGTCCGTTATTTTAATGTTGAGCTCTAGCCGCCGATCTGCAGCCGCCTGACCGCGAGGTCACCTAGCCACCAGACCGCACAAGCTGCTCATGCCGAACTGAATAGGACGCCTGAAGCAGATGACTTAATTAATCGGGAAATAGTCACCAAAGAGAAAACCGCATGGTCGCTATCCGCGACCTGCTGTTTACCGCCTGCTGCTAACCACTGAGTCTGCACTGTCCCTGACCGCAAAGCCAAGTCCTGGCTTTCCAGGGCTATTCCCACAACCTGCACAGCACAAACCGATCAACTCCTTGAACATGCGCGGATACCAAAAACCAGTCCGCAACAACTATTTGCGAGCTCACTTATTGTTCATTCGTGGATACAATTGATGTGACTAGAGGTCCTATTCATAGGAACGATGAGGAGTGTGATCACCGCCCTAGCCGATAGGATCACGGCCTCACCTCACAGCAAGAACATTTATCCGCAAGATGCGGATACACATCCAGTCCGCCACGACCTGTGCAGGATAGCCAGACCACCTAAGCATCACCAAGACCGGACAACGACCCAGTCCGCCTTGTCTTCAAAGGCCAACCATGACTTAGACATCAACCCGCAGAATCTACAGCAATACCTTGTTCGCTTAACCGCGGACACAGCTCCAGCCCGCATGGCTTACGAACGCAACTCAGTCTGCATTCCCCAAGCTCGCACCCAAGGCACATGGCACTGCTGCCAAGCTCGGCAGACTGAGAAGAAGTCCGCGCTTAACTGCGCGATCTCCCTAGACTGAGCCAACCCTGGACTTGCTTCATAACCATCCAAGTCCACTACACGAGCCACAAGGTCCAGTCCGCACTTACTGGCGGACACTGGATCCAGTCTGCCAATCCAAGCGAACTCCAGGACCTGTCCGCACCAACTGTCGACCTTTGCAGCTTCCGCTTGCCGCTCCACCAGAGTTATTCCAAGTCATCTGCCAAGTCTGTCTACAGAACTCCAGTTTAGTCCGCTCCTTGCCAAACTCTGTGGATAGAGAATCTATCTGCCTGGTTACCTTCTGGGACAAGTTGCCTTCTGAGCACAAGCTGGCCTGGCAGGCCGCCATCTCTGTTCGCATAGCCCGCGCGAACAGACCGCCCATGCCGCCAAAGAACAAGCTGCCTGCAACAGCTCTACTAACCTGACTGACCGCTTGTCCTATCTGCATAGTCCACCTGGACCGGTCGCCCAGGTCGAACAATCACCCACTTTTACTTCACCACTTTCAGCACGGATTTCTACTCGCCTAACCACCCCGGCACCCCCGCCCCTTTTCCAAAACTACCCCGACTCCCGCTCCCAACTCGACCGCCGCTCTCGGTCGGCCAACTGAGAACGATCCTTTAGGGATTTCGACGCCAAGTAGCATATTTTTTGAAGGTAATAGTGATTTCTCCTCCTACCACTTCATCCCTTCCATCAATTTGCAGATCTTAGATTAGTTACTAGAAATAATCCTACTAGTCATTTATAGAAGGGAAAGATGATTAGAAATGACAGTCTCTACAATGCATAGAAACGCCTGCTCCATATACTAACTGGATGACAGTGCCAGATATGGTGTTTATAATATCTTCATGCTACAACATCGCATTAGTTCAGTTGACTAAAGTGCAAAGCTTGACATTTCTACCGCTTCACTCATCTATGCCGGAAGTGCCAACACTTATTTGCATTTGTTTCATAAATGACAATCATTACATTTAGTTGCATATAAATGATTGGTCTCTAATACCACACATTACTCCATATTGGTGAAAAATCATGAACAGATTCGGAAAGCTAGGGAAGACTGTAAAAATTTGTGATAGTGGAAAACGGGAAACCAGACGGAGGCACACTCAACCAATCCGAGCCCAAGTAAGCCAGATGCAAATAGAAGAACAAGAATCTTGTACTACAAAATCAATATTTACAAGACGAGGCATACATGCCGAGACATGTTTCGCCAATATACCCGATGGAAGCAGAAAAAATACAATGCAATGAAAACAAGCGACGCAGACTCGAAGAGTAACTGTCTTCTCTGATTATAATCACTATGGAGTTCGCTAAAACTGCTAAGTCGCCAATCCGCAACATAGCCGCACGGACTGCCCGTTATTCGAACGCTGAACTCTATCCGCCGATCTGCAAGCGGCCTAACTGCATGGTTGCCTAGCCGCCAGATCGCACGAACTGCTGCTGCTGAACTGAACCAAGCCGCCAGAACCGGACAACTAATTGAACTAGGAAAAAAGTTGAAGAAGAGAAGACCGCCTGGTCGCAAACCGCGACCTGCTGCTAACTGCTGGTTGCTAACCATAGAGTCCTCACTGTGTCTGACCGAAGTCAGAATCAAGTCCCTGACTTTCCAGCATTATCCACACAACCTGCACAACACAAACCGGTCAACACCCCAAACCGCGCGACTAGAAAAATCTATCCGCAACAACTATCTACGAGTTCACTTATTGTTCAATTCGATTTTTAATTGATGTGACGGGGGTCATATTTATAGGCGCAGAGAGTAGTGTGATCACCGCCCTAGATGATAGGATAACCGTCCTATCTCGCAGCGAGCACCAAGTTTATCCTCCAAGCCGCGGATACACAACTAGACCGCCGAAACTAGGCAAGTGAGCCAGTCCGCCATGGTTGCACCACAAAGGCCGGATACCAAGCCAATTCGCCTTGTCGCCAAGCCCTATCCAGACTTGATCTCCATACAGGTGGACTTTGCGAATATTGCCTCAGTCTGCCTACTTGCGGACACAGCTCCAGTCCGCACGCACCTGCGGACATTACTCCTGTCCGCATAACCCTAGCTCGTAGTCAAAACATACAAGGCTGACTGCTGCTAAACTATGCAGACAAAAATATCAATCCGCGCAGACCGTGCAACCTCCCTGACTGAGCCAAACTACACAACCCGGCGAACTTCGGCACCAGTATGCTCTAACTGGCGAACTCCAGAGTTACCACCAATCACGCCACCAGAGTTAGAATAAGGCACACGCCATGCCGATCTCCCGAGCTCTGGTCCAGTCCGCAACTCGGACTCCGCGAACTTCAACCGAGTCTGCACCTCGCTAGTCTTGGCGAGCTCTGTGGATAGCAACCTTATGCGCCTGGTTACCTTCTGTGAACCATCTGCCGGCTGAACACAACTCGGCCTGGCTAACCGTCGCCTCTGTCCCCACAGACCCGCGAACAGACCGCCCATTCCACCAGAGGACAAGCTGACTGCAACATCATTATCGACCTGGATAACCGCCAGTCCTGTCCTCACAGTTGCACGGATGGGTCTCCTAGTCCACCACTTTCACTTCATGACTTTCAACACTCCCCGTTGAAGTGAGAAGTAATGACCAGCCCTTGCAGTCCCCGTAACCATGAACATGGCCTCTCTGATAGCAACATCGAGAAGATGTCCACAACATAGTCCTCTATCCGCATATAGTAGACCAAAAGGGATCCCTCCAGCACCTCCTGAAAGGAGTCATGCTTCACTCCACCTTCTTCTCCAGCTTCAACACCCACATGTACGTCACAGGAGTAACACAAACCTTATGCACAAGGTCACAAGCCTTATCACCCTTGAGTGCAGTCATCTCCTCTTCCTTGGCGCTTTCCTCCTCCTTGACGTCAATGGTGACATCAAAGCTAGATGGCTCTCGCTTGATCTGAGGGCCTGCGAATAAACAAGAGACGAAGCTCACCGTTTTTCCTTCACAAAATCGAGCCAGTGGGTTGGTGATTCTCTTCGATCTCTGAAGAGCCTGATCACGGCTAACCACCTCCGCTGCTTCTTCTGAACCAGCTCCATTTCCGGGAAAACCTGGAGCATCGCTCCCCTTGCTTCCTGAACAAGAAGCCACCTCCCTGAAACTAGAAGAAACTAGAGCATCACTCCCCTCCTTCCTGAACCAGAAGTCACCGCCCTCGAACTAGAAGCACCTGTAGCATCACTCCCATTGCTTCCTGAATTAGAGGCCTCCGCCCCGGAGCTAGAACAACCTGGAGCTCATGGTGACACAGGCATCTCCATTAGAAGACCCTTAGCAGCAGCCTCTTGCACGACATCCGACCTGCTCCCCTATAGCTCCAAAGATGAGCTACCTCCGTACGATGTCTGTTTGTCGAAGACAACGTCTCTGGACACGACGAACTTCCCCGTAGCAGGATCCATACACTTCCATCCCTTCTTCTGCTCATCATAGCCCACGAAGACAAGCTTCCTTGTCTTCGCATCTAGCTCTATCCTGAGAGAATACGGGACGTGTACATTATATGTCGATCCGAAAACCCGAAGGGGTTCCACGCTGGGCTTCTCCTTGAAAATCATCTCCATCGGAAACTTCATGTTGATCGGCTTCTCCTTATACATTATCTGCCCTCTCTCCTATATATTCCTTCAGATGATGTTGCGATCTCCTGTGCTGATTGTTCCATACTAAAGACAATAGAGGTCCTGTTGGCAAGACATCAAGCACAGTTTGAAGCGACAATGAAGAATGTTCTGGACAAGGTCAAGGAATCTTAGCAAGATGTTAACAATGGCCATGCAAAAGTTAAAATTCAGATTGACAAGTTTGATTAATTGTATTCCGAACGTGGAAAAGCTATCACGCTTAACAAGCAAGGACTCAAGTATGCTTCTGAAATTCTTGATAATGTAGATACGAACACAAAGACAATGATTGATGCCAAAAATAGATCGATGGCTCACTTTGACAACACTTGTTAACCCCAAAGTCTGCAACATGTCCAAGGTCCCTAGATCGACAAAGCGTCGATATTCAACAAGTCCCAAGGTTAATCCCCTTCGGCGGCAGACTCGGTGCTTAGTTCGCCAGGCTCGGCATGCCCCAGGTGATCAGCTCCCAGGATAGCTCTTCAGGCGGACTCAAAGATAAGTCCGCCCAGGCCGCCATCCTCCAGTAGGATCGCGCCTAGCAGTAGCAGATGGAAGCTCCAGCTCGCGAGCCCAGTCCGCCCCTTTTGCACGGACTAGTGTGTTCTTTCTTTTTTCCTTCCCGGCAGCCGGTTATTTTATCCCTGCCTGTTTGGGCAGGCCCCCATCCTATAAATACGGGGGAGGTGGTGCACCCAAAGCACGCTGACTCGAATCCAGAAGCCCATTTAGTGAAAGTTGCGGACTCAGATCTCGGACTTTATGGTCTCGAATCTTTCTTGATCATTATTGTTTCCTTGGTCCATTAGTAAACGTTTGCTTGCAGTTTCATTCTCTATTTTTCCCTTTTTATTGGAATTTGAGGGCGCATTTTCTGGATCAACTTCAACACGTGACCTTAAGATCGAAGCTATCGTTGAAACTCGCGGACTGAGATGTCAGATCGCCGATCATCTCATTTCCGTGTCCGTTCAGGTCGGTCGAGCACCTCCGATGACCTGCGGGACGCGCTCGCCCGATGCCCGAGAGAGGCCGAACAGTCCCGAAGAGGGACCGACCAGCTCGACGCAATCATCCATGCCCTGGTCGCACTTACCCAGCGACTAGATCAGCCTAGAGCGGCCTTCGCGGATGAGGCAGTCCGCCAAACCCCAGTCCGCCAAGCGCCTGCTACGACGCCACCACCAGCCAGCGCGCCCATCCAGCCCGCAGTTCCACCGAGGCCGCAGATCGACGAGCTCGCTCCACTTATGGATTTTTTCCGCGAAGTAGCCAGAGGGACTCCAGCCCGCAGGATTAACTTTACTGAGGATGAGCAAGTCGAGCGGCCTCCTGTGATTTCTGCTGTAGCTCAAGCCGGGGAGTCCCCTTTGTTGAGAAGATCCGTCAGGAGCAGGCTCCTAATCACTTCTGAGAACCTCGCATCCCATTTTACACTGGAGAAACAGACCCGATTTCTCATCTCCAGGCCTTTGAAGATGTCGTAGCTATGAGGTGTTTGTCAGATGGTTTGAAGAACAAGTTCTTAGTAACCACTTTCGACGGCCAGGCCCGAGAATGGTTCCATGAACTATATCCAGGATCCATCTCCAGTTTTGTCGAGCTACGTCAAGAGGTCCTGCTAAGGTTTGCCACTTCCAGGAAGAGGAAGAGTGGACCAGCTACCATCTTCAAGATCCAGCAATCAGACAATGGGTCGGTAGCAGATTTTGTGGATCGCTTCTAGAAGGAGAAACTGGGGGTCAAGAATGTGGATCCCGAGTTCTATAAAATCGCCCTAATCAACAGACTCAAGGAAGGGCCGTTCAAGTTTGAAGCAACCACCAAATAACTGGCCACCTTCCAGGATCTGATAGCCTTGGCTAACACCTTCATTGAAGGAGAGAGTGCCAACCCTTCATATGTATCCAACTAAACGACAAAGGCCAAAAGGATGGACACCACAAATTCCTTTGCAAGTTATCGAACATCCAGGCCCCCTTTTCCAGAGTATCAGCCTCCGGCACACATGGGAAGAAATTGTGGGTTTCTCTATGAGGATGGCATAACGCTTGTGCACGCAGCGAAAAGAAAACATCAGGAAAACCCAAAAGAAATGGGATCGGGCCATGATAGTTGAATCAAGAAGTTAACACACAACTATGCAAAATTACCTCGGTGGCGTTGCGTCACAACTCAACGGAGATGCTCCAAACTTTGTATTCCTGCTGGTGGCGAGTTCTACGTGGAATAATATCCACGTCTTTGCAGAAATCCACACGAGCGGGAGAACGCCGATCTATCCGTCGCACGGATTATCGGGAAGGAGAAGACCACACCTTGCTTTCCCACGGATTGCTAGGTCCGCGCCAGGGATTGCAACGCCAGCGACGATCGCCGGAGAGAAGGAGGTCGACGGAGCGAACACGGCGGCGGAACCCTTCCGTCGGCGGGATTCGGGATCGGCGGAGCGAACGAAACGGCGAGCGGAACCCTTCCGTCGATTTCGTTTCGATCGGCAGCCAAAAGCTTGAAAAGCATAAAGCCCGAAAACCCTAAGTGTTCCTTTTATACCGAAGGCATAAATAGACTTAGGAAAATCGCTATCCGCAGACCACCCAGAAATAGGGTTCCAGAATCGGCGAGTATCATTCGGTGAGAATCGGCGACAATCGGCGAGAATCACTCGGCAGGTATTACCTAGGATCGGCGAGAATCAGAGTACAATACTCGACGATTCTCGCCGATCGTCGAGCCGCGCTTGATGATACACGACGAATCTCGTCGATCGTCGAGCCGCGTTCGACGATACTTGTCGAACTCGTCGATCGTCTAGAATCAGCATATTAATTCTCGACGATTCTCGTCGATCGGCGAGAATCAGAGTGACGATTCTCGTCGATCGGCGGGAATCAGAATATCTATTCTCGACGATTGTTATCGACCCTCGGACGACAATTCTTACCAGTCCTCCAAGGCAACATTTGCCCAACCCGACGAACCTTTAAGGCAACACTTTGCCCACAACCCCATTCAGGTCGTTGATTGGCAACCTTTACCAACACAGTCAATCATCCAACTTCTCCACATCTCTTATGTGCGACCCTGCAGGCTCATATCGCGTTGGCAGTGAGATTACATGTTTGATCACTTCCAGATCATAATGGTAACTCCAACAGACTCCCACTTGATCTCGAAAGTATCAAAGCAAAAACCTCACAAACAATGAGCGGCATCTAGCAATGCATCATTGCTCCCCAAGCAATAAGAGTTTATAACTCATAAGCCTTTATGACCAATGTATCAGCGTTGTCTTTGTCCCTTTGTCCCTTACATCCGGAAAGAACTAGAGGCATGGACCGTGTCACCCTCGTAATAGCTCAATTCAAGTTTCTTGATCCAAGACGGACTTCCAGAGAATGGTGAGTCCAATATCACATATTGACTCAACCAAGCATGGCCATGCATTTCTCAGTCCAGTTCCATCAAGGGGCCCATGGACGTAACTCCTGTCATACAGGAGGACAAATCCCATATCTGCTCACACACAAACACCCAAATGATTCGTAACATGCCCAACAACCACCCTTATCATCAACCTTTCTCAAGGAAGACTTTAGATGGCATCAAAGCACTCTCTTCCTCACTTGATGAATGCTGTGACTTCAGGTCAAAGAACCACAACACCATTGTCAATTGAGACCTACTCGTGACACGATTGGATGACAATCCACAGAGTAGCCTCAGGTTGGGTCTGTCCAGTACAACTTGTTCACTAACAAGTACCCACGTGATGACTTGATATCACAATATCATGACCTGTGAGAACCGGTCATCAGTCAACACACGTGCTAGTCTTTATGTACCATCATCACCCTTAGCTTCTATGATGATACTCGACCAGGGACCTTTTAAGAATGAAGCTTCAAATAAATCATAGGCTCTCACATTCAAGTCACGTACTTGATGTCCCATGGAAGCGAACATTCTAAGGGTATCTATTATGTTAACATTTAACTATCACATAGAAAAAAATCATAATAAAAGAACTTGCCATTAATTGTAAGAGAAAAACTAGGTTACACAGTTCATCATATGAACAAATAGCCAACAAAATACAAGTTTACATGCAACCCACAAGATTCTCGCTAGAGTTGATCATTTAGGTATCGTATACCCATCGATCTAGTATGACCATCATGCTTTCTCTGCGCGAGAGGCTTTGTCAGTGGATCCGCAATATTCTCCTCAGTCGGCACTCTGCAAATGTTCACATCTCCTCGTTCGACAATCTCACGAATAAGATGAAACCGCCGAAGTATGTGCTTGGAGCGCTGATGGGAACTAGGTTCCTTAGATTGTGCAATTGCACCATTGTTATCACAGTAGAGAACTACGGGACCAACAATGCTAGGAACTACATCAAGCTCGCCGATGAATTTCCTGATCCATACAGCCTCCTTCGCCGCATTAGCTGCGGCGATATACTCGGCCTCTGTTTTAGAATCAGCAACTGTCTCTTGCTTGGAACTTTTCCAGCTCACAGCTCCTCCATTCAGGCAAAACACAAAACCTGACTGAGACTTGGAGTCGTCTTTATCAGTTTGGAAGCTAGCATCCGTGTAACCACTTACAACGAGCTCTTCCTCTCCACCATACACCAAGAACGCATCCTTAGTGCTTCTCAAGTACTTCAGGACATTCTTGACTGCAATCCAGTGACACTCACCGGGGTCTGACTGATACCTGCTAGTCATGCTCAAAGCAAAGGAGACATCGGGTCGAGTACATAACATCGCGTACATGATTGATCCAATTGCCGAAGCATATGGAATCAACTTCATGCTGGTCCTTATCTTCACAAGATTTTGGACACTGGTCCTTAGAGAGATTCACACCATGAGACATGGGCAAAAATCCTTTCTTGGACTCAAGCATGTTGAACCGCTTGAACACCTTTTCGATGTACGTACTCTGGGTCAAACCCAGCAACTTCTTCGATCTATCTCTATAGATCTTAATACCAAGTATATAAGTCGCTTCACCCAAATCCTTCATTGAAAAGCAGTTCCCTAGGTTGTTCTTAACAACTTTCAGGGTAGGAATGTCATTCCCGATCAACAGTATGTCATCTACATACAATATCAGGAAGACAACAATGCTCCCACTGATTCGCTTGTAAACACAAGGCTCATCTTCATTCTTGATGAAACCAAACTCTTTGATTTTCTCATCAAAACGAAGATTCCAACTTCGAGAGGCCTGTTTCAGTCCATAAATGGACTTATTCAGCTTGCATATTTTAGTGGCTTCATCTGGGGATACAAAACCCTCGGGTTGTGTCATATACACTTCCTCAAGGAGGTTTCCATTAAGGAAAGCCGTTTTGACGTCCATCTGCCAGATCTCGTAGTCATAATACGCAGCAACAGCAAGCAATATCCTTATGGACTTTACCATGGCAACAGGGGAAAAGGTCTCATCATAGTCAATACCATGAATTTGCTTGAAACCCTTAGCCACCAGTCGCCCTTTGAATGTCTGTACATTCCCATCCATGTCGGTCTTCTTCTTGAAGACCCACTTGCACCCTATGGGTCGTACCCCTTCAGGTGGTTCCACCAAGTTCCAAACTTGGTTTGCATACATGGAGTCCATTTCGGATTTCATAGCCTCAAGCCATTTGTCGGAGTCAGGTCCATTCATAGCCTCTTGGTAGGTTGCTGGTTCATCATCATGATCCATAAGCAACACATTACCTATTTGAGACACGAGAAATCCATATCTCTCAGGCTCAAACCTCGGTCTACCAGATCTACGTAGGACTTGTGTTCCCTGAGCAGGTTCTCTAGCTACAACATCTTGTAGTCCTGTCTCAGAATCCAATTCCGGTTCACTCACTATATGTGGTTCTTGAACTTCTTCAAGTTCTACCTTTTCAGTCTTTCTTGATAAGAACTCTTTCTCCAAGAAGACACCAGTCCTTGCGACAAACACTTTGCCCTCAGACGGTAGGTAAAAGTAATACCCTTTCGTTTCCTTAGGATATCCCACCAGATAACATTTATCCGATTTGGGTTCCAGCTTGTCAGGCATTTGACGTCTCACGTATGCCTCACAACCCCAAATTTTAATGAACGACATACTAGGACGCTTCCCAGTCCATATCTCATATGGTGTCTTCAGAACCGTTTTCGTTGGAGCGCGATTCAATATCATTGCAGCAGTCTCTAAAGCAAAACCCCAAAAGGAAACAGGCAAGTCTGCATGACTCATCATCGAACGTACCATGTCTAACAGAGTACGATTTCTCCTCTCAGACACACCATTATGTTGTGGTGTTCTAGGTGGAGTGAGCTGTGATACAATACCACACTCTTTCAGATGATCACGGAACTCATGACTCAGGTATTCGCCACCTCGATCAGATCAGAGTGCTTTAACCCTTTTACCCAACTGGTTTTCTACTTCATTCTTGAACTCTTTGAACTTTTCAAAGGTCTCGGATTTGCACTTCATAAGATACACATATCCGTATCTACTGAAATCATCAGTAAATGTAACAAAGTAGAAATACCCACCTCTAGCCATGGAGCTCATGGGTCCGCATACATCACTATGTACAACACCCAAGAGATCCTCAGCCCTCTCAGTATAACCAGTGAAAGGAGCTTTAGTCATCTTGCCTAACAAACAAGATTCGCATCGCTCAAATGATTCATAATCAAATGAGTCCAAAAGTCCATCTCTATGGAGCTTGGATATGCACTTCTCGTTGATATGACCCAAACGACAATGCCAGAGAAACGTAGGGTTCGAGTCATTTGTTCTTAGTCTTTTATTATTTTCTACATTACAGATCAGATGGTCCAAGTTCAAAACATAAAGACCATTAAACAATTGGGCTACAGCATAACAAACATCATTCTTAAATATAGAACAACAGTTGTTCTTAATTATAAAAGAAAATCCAATCATGTCCAAACATGAAATAGATATATATGTTTCTAGTTATGGCCGGAACAAAATAACAATTATCAAGTTCTATTACAAGCCCACTGGGCAAAGAAAGACGGTAAACTCCTACGGCTACAACAGCAACTCTTGCTCCATTGCCGACGCGGAGGTCCACCTCCCCTTTACTCAGCAATCTTCTCCTTCCCAGTTCCTGCACATTTGTACAAATGTGAGAACCACATCCGGTATCCAATACCCAAGATGAAGGAGCAGAAAGGTTTATCTCTATAACGTAAACATTAGAAGCGGAAGTCATACCTCCCTTCAATTTCTGCAGACCTTCAATGTACGAAGGACAGTTCCTCCTCCAATGACCAGCCTTGCCACAGTGGTGGCATTTCCCTTCCTTCACCGTGCTTTTCCTTTTCATCAGTGCAGAAGACTTGGGCTCAAGATATGACTTAGGTCCCACCTTCGTCTTCTTAGAGCCCTTGGCCTTTCCCTTGCCCTTATGCACCATCAGTATGGGGCTGGCAGGCTTGGCCTTCTTCATATTGATTTTGGCAGTTCTCAACATGCCTAGGAGTTCGGGCAGTGTCTTGTCTATTTCATTCATGTTGTAGTTCAAGACGAACTGCTCATAACTGTCCTGCAACGATTGCAGGATCAGATCCGTGGCCAACTCTTGACCAAGAGGAAAACCCAGCCTTTCAAGGTTCTCTATATACCCAATCATCTTGAGTACGTGAGTCCCTACTGAGTCTCGAACTCCCATCTTGCACTGAAACAACGCTTTTGTGATGTCGAACCTCTCTTGACGAGCCTGCCCTTGAAACATTTTCTTGAGATGCTCGTCAATCTCCTTGCACCCCATGTTCTCATGTTGCTTCTGAAGCTCAGAGTTCATAGTGGCAAGCATAAGGCATTCGACATCTAAAGCATCATCAGTATACTTCTTATAAGTATCCTTCTCAGCACAGGAAGAGTTCCCGGTCGGCACCTCGGGGGCTTCTTCTTCCAAGACATAGAGCTTTCGCTCTTGCTTGAGAACAATTCTCAGGTTCCTATACCAGTCCATGTAATTAGTCCCACTGAGCTTATCCTTCTCAAGGATGGCTCTCAGAGACAAAGTGGAGTGTGAAACACTTGCCATGGAATTCTACAAGAATTTATGCAGAATAAAATCAGTACCAAAATTTCAAATACAATTATTTTAATTTGGACTTCAATTAAAGCACTCCCACTATTTTATTCGAAATGATAGCCTTCACTAACAATTCGGAGAGTTCATGCGAGCTACTCTCTTAGTGGACAAGATCCGTATTTCACCAACACTATGAGTCCGCTTTGGCGTTCCTCTCACGATGCGGTTATTTAGGTAGGCAACGCTTGCCAATTGCATCATCATGCAATTCTTGTATGTTTGGTGAATAACTCCTTATTCGCATCCATCATATGGTGCATGCCAACCCAATGCCTCTAGGCACTCAACCTTTGAGGTCACCTAGTTAAGATGGACCCGATGTCGACAGTGGGATATCACAATTATCCGCTCGCACCCTTACCAAGATAGATTAATGCACCTTGCTTTGGCAAGCCCACACTTCATCGATCGAGGCAGGAAGAGTGTCATCCATCGGAAGGCATCCGAATACTTAATATTTGATGAAGGGATTTTAATTATAGGTTAACAGTTAACCATGATCAACATTTGATCAATGTGCACATCCAAAGAAAAACAACTTTTCTAAAACCACATGCATCCCTTATGTGCACAACCTGACACCATCAACAATTGATAGAAGGAAGGGCTAAATCTGAACATCCGGAAACTTCCAAATCCTCAGATTTACATGCATTGGACAAAAGCAAAGACAACTCAACTTAAAGCAGTAGACAAGCTCATCTCTCTTTGTTGGATTCAAAATCCAAAACAAAATCGAGGGATGGTTACTGCTAAGGAGATCACAATTTCTAACAATTAGAAATTTCCACGAAATTCCAGAAGTTCTTGGCGGGGTACCAAGACTAAATCTAGACATTTAGAACACTTCTAAATCCCTAGGTTTACACGCACTGGAATAACACAACTTCCAAAACAACAATCATGGCCGAAACCTCGCTTTGATACCACTGTTGGGTTTCTCTATGAGGATGGCACAACGCTTGTGCACGCAGCGAAAAGAAAACATCAGGAAAACCCAAAAGAAATGGGATCGGGCCATGATAGTTGAATCAAGAAGTTAACACACAACTATGCAAAATTACCTCGGTGGCGTTGAGTCACAACTCAACGGAGATGCTCCAAACTTTGTATTCCTGCTGGTGGCGAGTTCTACGTGGAATAATATCCACATCTCTGCAGAAATCCACACGAGCGGGAGAACGCCGATCTATCCGTCGCACGGATTATCGGGAAGGAGAAGACCGCACCTTGCTTTCCCACGGATTGCTAGGTCCGCGCCAGGGATTGCAACGCCAGCGACGATCGCCGGAGAGAAGGAGGTCGACGGAGCGAACACGGCGGCGGAACCCTTCCGTCGGCGGGATTCGGGATCGGCGGAGCGAACGAAACGGCGAGCGGAACCCTTCCGTCGATTTCGTTTCGATCGGCAGCCAAAAGCTTGAAAAGCATAAAGCCCGAAAACCCTAAGTGTTCCTTTTATACCGAAGGCATAAATAGACTTAGGAAAATCGCTATCCGCAGACCACGCAGAAATAGGGTTCCAGAATCGGCGAGTATCAGTCGGTGAGAATCAGCGACAATCGGCGAGAATCACTCAGCAGGTATTACCTAGGATCGGCGAGAATCAGAGTACAATACTCGACGATTCTCGCCGATCGTCGAGTCGCGCTTGATGATACACGACGAATCTCGTCGATCGTCGAGCCGCGTTCGACGATACTTGTCGAACTCGTCGATCGTCTAGAATCAGCATATTTATTCTCAACGATTCTCGTCGATCGGCGAGAATCAGAGTGACGATTCTCGTCGATCGGCGGGAATCAGAATATCTATTCTCGACGATTGTTATCGACCCTCGGACGACAATTCTTACCAGTCCTCCAAGGCAACATTTGCCCAACCCGACGAACCTTTAAGGCAACACTTTGCCCACAACCCCATTCAGGTCGGTGATTGGCAACCTTTACCAACACAGTCAATCATCCAACTTCTCCACATCTCTTATGTGCGACCCTGCATGCTCATATCGCGTTGGCAGTGAGATTACATGTTTGATCACTTCCAGATCATAATGGTAACTCCAACAGAAATTTCCGGCACATGCGACCTTATCAAAGTCATCAACAGTTTCATGAGCAGAAACCACCGCTGACCGCTACCCCTACTCTTGTGGCTCCTCGGATACTGCCGGTCCTTCAAATTCGGGACAGCTCATTCTCAGATGATCAGCAAATCTACGGTGCTGTGGAAGAGTTCGCTGCTATGGGCCTGATAGTAGATGAAGTTCTCTAGATCCTGCAGAAAAAGACTGAGTTAAAGAAAGAATTCCAGAAGGCAGAAGGAAAGCCCCGAAGCTCGGATCTTTTTTGTGCATTCCACAAGGAGAAAGGGCACCCAACTGAGGATTGCAGAGCTCTCCGACAGATTGTGGAGTGACTACTTGCCGCAGGGAAAATGAAGGGTCTCAGATTAAAAGAGGCCTCATCAAAGCCGTCCAACTCTAAAGGCAAGGAGGTGGTCGAAGTCTTCCGGGAGAATGATGACGTTGAGAAAGTGGGATACTATGGCAACAACAAGATTGGAGAAAGCATCGATGCATATGACGTAGGAATCCTCGGTGATCTCGTTTGCATCCGACGGAGGAGTGGGTGCAGAATGAAGCAGGAAGTCTTCTTTGGCAAAGATCTCACGGCATGAAGTAGCTATGATTTCCACAGCTCCACCAATGGAAATCGTGACTTTTGGTCCAGATGATCTCCTGAAGACGGCCAACCCATTCAACGACGCGGTCGTGATCAGAACAATTATTGAGAACTACACAGTTCCGAGAATTTTGGTTGACACCGGAAGTTCTGTCAATCTAATATTCAAAAGTTCTTATGGGGCCCTAAGTTTTGGAAAGACTTTGCTCTCCACCGAAGGGCCACTGTATGGATTCACGGGAGAAAATAAGGAAGTTGAAGGAAGCCTTACACTCTCAGTAACGCTCGGGGGAGTGACAAAGCTTATCACATTTGTAATAGTTGATGCGGCCAGCAGTTATTGCGCCATCTTTGGAAGACCTCTCCTTAATGAATATCGGGCCATAGTTTCCACCTATCATTTGGAAATCAAGTTCACAGCAGGAAGAAAGCAATACCGGGTTAGAAGCAACCCAAAGGAGGTGCGGGAGTGCTAGGTCAAAACAGTCAACATGATCGAGCAAATGCCTTCCCAGGCGACTCTAGTCGATGCCTCAGAAGAAAAGGCTCCCAAAGGAGAGGTTCGGAGGTCAGGAAGAAATCCAGGAGGGGATTCACTTGGAGCCTGCTCAATCAACCCAAGGAATCTCAATTGGCGCAGATGAAGAGAAAAGACTTACAATCAACTCAGAGCTTCCCGAAGAAGAAAAAGAAGAGTTGATCGCTTGCTTATTGAAGAACCTGGATGTTTTCGCCTGGGCTACGGAAGACATGCCAGGAGTGGATCCTGATGTAGCCTGCCATCACCTCAACATTGCTCCTGACTTCAAACTTGTTCAACAAAAGAAGAGGGAGGTAGCGACGAAGCTGGCCGAGCCAATCAAGGAAGAGGTTGCGAAGCTTCTAAAGGCTAAGTTCATTCGTGAAATCCAAATCCCGGATTGGGTATCAAATGTTGTAATGGTAAGGAATCCGGGAGGAAAATGGAGGATGTGTGTTGACTTTTCCAGGTTAAATAAAGCATGCCCTAAAGATTGCTATCTGCTGCCTCGAATAGATGCTTTAGTAGATTCTGTGGTTGGATATCATTTTATGAGTTTTTTAGATGCATTTTCTGGTTATCACCAGATTAGGATGCATAAGCCCGACATCCCCCATACGTCCTATATCACAGATCATGGTTGTTACTGTTATCTAGTAATGCCATTCAGATTAAAAAACGCAGGCGCTACCTATCAGCATATGATGGACTTTGTGTTTAAAAAACAAAAAGGAAGGAATCTTGTTCGAATATCTCTACCATCTCCCATACCAGTGGGAATCTGAATTCGCTATCGAAGTGGTCAATAGGCACAACGATCTGAGTCGCGGTCGAAAAGTTTAATCTTTCTTCATGTACAGGAAGGCGAACAAGCAGAGCGGAGTCCGCCATATGTCTCTCAATAAAGGCCTCAAGGTCGGCCTCCGTCAAAGTACATTTCCTGTGATTGGTAGAGTGGAAAGCAACCGCAACATCAGTTCTGGCGGACACCATGTCTACAGGCCGCAGGATCCTCTCGCAGTTGTTTTCCTGCATAAAAGAGACAACAGGGCAATATTTATTGTAACAGAGGTTTGACAGCTTTTTGGCTAGGCCGCGCAGCTCGACTATTGAGTCCGCAAAGTTCGCACTACAGTTTTTCATACAGCAAGAATAAAAACAACGCGGACACAAAACTCGAGTCCGCTCTCTTTGCTATTTCCAGTCTCCGGGATACCTGCCAAGTTCAAAGCATAAAATAAAGCGGACATAGTTTCAGTCCGCCCAGCTCGCGAAATTTCCCACATGCAGACATTCATAAGTTAAATTCTGAGAAGCGGACACATCATTAGTCTGCACAGTTCGTCACAGATCACAACACAAGCATAAACTAGTGATATAATGTGCGGATATCTCATTTAGTCTGCATAAAGCACAGTACAGTTCATCACAATCCACAATATAGATCATTGTTTAAAGCACAAATAATTATACATTAATGAATCAAATTGTTCGCAGTTTTTGCTGACTCAGTGGTCTCTATTTTTAGTTCGCGCTGACCTCTCCGTCCTGTCCCTGCAAAAGTGCGCCGCCTGGTCACTTATTTGAAGAACTTTGCTATACAAGCGACAGATGTGATGATGAATGGAGTTAATGGTACGATGCATATGAGCGGCCTCTGGTCTACCGGACTCAGGGGAATGATCGGCTCCATTGCCGGCCTTAGCTCCTCGTTCGCGGCATGTTGGCTAACCTCTACTGGTGCTGCCGCCTCCGGAGCGACGCGATCTGGCAATCGCGATCTATGCTCAGCGACCTCGGCAGACCGCTTCCCTTTTTTTTCCCATGCCATGTCAAGTTCTTTCCTTTGTAGAAGCGGACATCATCAGCAAGCCTTTTCTTCTCTCTATCAGACCTCTCCAGCGCCCTTGAGATGCTGGAGATCTGGTCCCTTAAGGCTTTCTCGCGCTCCGTCGATGCCTTCTCGTGCTCTTCTGACTTCTTTAATTCCGCTCTAATTTTTTGAATTTCAGCTTGAAACTTCCTTTCTAACTCTCTGATGTTATCCAGGCTGGGCTGCTCGCCTCTTGCGGACTCATCATGCGAGCACGCGTCAACTCCGGTATTCGGTGTAATCACAATCTCCCCAGTCTCGATAGAGCCCGGTGGTGACTTTATACCTGCAACAAAGAAGTTCAATTTCACATTCAAATACAGTCCGCAGCGGACTCAAAGTATGAAGATAAAAGATAACTTTTGGAAAAAGCAGCAGCGACTTGCCGGCTATCGAAGATAGGCCGCCTTGCCCGCTCCGGGTCAAAGGCGCTTAACCGTTTCTTCCATTCGCGATGGACTTTTATTCTCTTTTCAGCCGCAGATCTTGTGGAAACAACAATGTCATCGGTCTAGGTGACGATCTTGATTAGCCTCGACTTCCGCTGCGACGACCTATAAAGCCATTGATGCTTAAAGTATTTATGCGTCGGTTGGAGGTTACCTGTCTGCAGTAGCTCTACAGCAATCCGCAGATCTTCAACTTCTTTGTCCGCCGCGGCCTTCTTCGAGGCCACCTCAACCGTAGCCACATGGGCGGCGATCTGCTTCTTCTGTTCCGCTATCTTCTCTTTCAATTTTTCCTTCTCTTTTTCCTCAACGGCGGATAAAGGAGGAAGCTCGCTGATCTTAACTCCTATAATTTCTACCTCAGGATGCATCACATCCAGCAAAGATTTGTTGATGAGATCAAGTTGTTCGACGTCTATAGAATCAATTATCTCATCAGTAGACAAACTAACCGTGCAGATGGAATTGTCTCCCTGGACTTGGGCCTCTGGAGTAACTAAGTCGCTTTTAGGAACTTCTTTTTCATGCGTCCCGTGCTGTAAGTCTGCATCTCTAGTCCGCACGAAGATATTTTTCTCTTTCATCGCCTGCAGCTTCTTTTCAACCCGCTCGGCCACAGTGGACTTGTCCCTCTTCCTCTTCTTTCCATAAGGGGCCTTTTTCTCAGCAGAGTCTGCGGCAGGCTTCCCTAAATCTGGATGGCTCTCGCGGACTGTCTCAAGGTTTGCAGCCACCAATGCCTTTGAATTCACTCCTTCCCCAACTTCATCTCCCGCAGACTGCCTATCTTCATCAAGGTTAACAATGGGCTGCTGGGCGTTGGGGGATGACACTTCAGTTTCGTTGTTTGTGCAAACCGTGTCCGCTGAGTTTGCCGTTTTCTGAGTGTGGGCAGCATCTGACAGATTTAATGTCTTATCCGCACTTTTTGACGGTTGTTCAGTGTGAGATGTGGTGGCGACCTCCTTCCCACGCACAGGCACATCAGCATGGCGGGCTGCTTCGTCAGCAGGCTTCTTGCTATGAGAACACTCTCCAGCAGAGCGGACAGGCTCCACTCTCGTCACTCTCTTTATCACTTTCTTAGTTTTCATTGGCGTTATTAGTTTTTCATTTTTTGTAGTAAGGCTAGTGAAGAAAGCGTCGTGTCTCGCCATCCCGGACTGTAAAGTTGAGACCACAAGAGGTGAATACCGACCCGTGTCGTTGATACTTTTGACAATTCGAGCCCCTCCGACGATATTTATAGCGCTGACAACATTAATGAGATTTCCGGTTTCGACGGTTAAGCAAACATTTTCAAAGTTTCCAGAAACTTAAAAATGTGCGGGGATTATGTTAACCCCAAAGTCTGCAACACGTTCAAGGTCCCAGATCGGCAAAGCGTCGACATTCAACAAGTCCCAAGGTTAATCCCCTTCGGCGGCGGACTCGGTGCTTAGTCCGCCCAGCTCGGCACGCCCTAGGTGATCAGCTCCCGGGATAGCTCTTCAGGAAGACTCAAAGATAAGTCCGCCCATACCGCCGTCCTCCAGCAGGATTGCGCCTAGCAGCAGCAGATGGAAACTCCAGCCCGCGAACCTAGTGCACCCCTTTTGCGCGGACTGGTGTGTTCTTTCTTTTTTCCTTCCCGTCACCGTTGCCCGGTTCTCCTGTACCCCGGGCAGCCAGTTATTTTAGCCCTGCCCGTTTGGGCAGGCCCCCATCCTATAAATAAGGGGGAGGTGGTGTACCCAAAGCACGCTGACTCGAGTCCAGAAGCCCATTTAGTGAAAGCTGCGGACTCAGATCTTGGACTTTGCAGTCTCGAATCTATCTTGATCATTATTTTTTCCTTGGTCCATTAGTAAACGGTTGCTTGCAGTTTCCTTCTCTCTTTTTCCCTTTTTACTGGAATTTGAGGGCGCATTTTCTGCATCAACAACACTATTCTTACTTATTCTAATACTATCATTGATGAAGTCAGAAAGGGGAGGAGGCTATGAAAGTTAAGGTTGTTGCAGTTGAAGCTGTTATTGTAGAAAATTATAAAAAGACAAATGACTACTACTATAACAACTTTATATGGATGCATGGTTAGATGTTTAGCTCTCAAGAACATGCTGTGCCTCCTCAGTTGAAGTTCATCCTACTAAGGATTACTCTCAACTCTAGAAAGACACACAGGAAGTCTTTCAGGACACTACCACTGCTGTTACTGCTGATGTATAAGAGGTTCAAGTTTTGAAGATATTCCGCAAGCTCTAGTCTACAGGAGAAGAAAGTATGTTGAAGTCTCTTTTTCTACAAGATCAGACCCTTCCGAAGAACTGCCTGCCAGAGGCAGAGAAATTGGTGATATATGGAGTCCTACTTAAAGAGGAATCATTCTATATACCTTCACCCGAGTTGATCTTGGAAATGAGAACAGATGGAACCATTTCGATCAAGAAGAATGACATAAGTTTGAATTAGCCTCTACCAAGAGAAGGATACATTTCAGAAATCACAAGAATGATGAGTCTGTGCCTCTAGGCCCTCCAATGTATTATCCTAAGCCAAGGGCTTACTTTGTTAGGCAGCGTTAGAAGAATCAAGGTGAGCAGGCCTGATGTTCATGTTTTTTTTGATTGAGATGTAGTTGTTGTTACCCTAAAAACTTTGAAATCTTATTGTTAAATCTATTTGATTTAAATGTTTGGCTGGAATGTGCGCTATGTGTTATTTTATTTAATTTACTCATCTTGCTACTTTTATGCTTGGTGACTATTTTATTTTCTCTAATTCACCTTAGCTTATAGGATTCTGACTTCTCAAAATATGGGGATATTGTTGGGTAGAGTATCCATAATAACCCTAATTTGAAGAGTAGTCCAGTTAAGCTAAGATGAATTGTGACTGTATTTGATAGTGTATTTTTAGTTATGTACTTACATGTTTATAATGCTAAGACACACCAAAATCACGTTACAATGGCTCAGTATACATGGAACTATACAATGAAATCCTTCATTATGTAGGCCAATGTGTTGACTCACGTGTCATCTTTTTATTGGAGTGTATATCTATTCCAAGCACATGAGAAGGCTTAAGGAAGAAGAATATCTCAAACTTCAATAGAACAGAATTTAACCCAAGTGTAATTCATTGAGTATCGTAAGGGATATTCGTCGAATTCGTCGAGTATCATTGATATTCGTCGAATTCTTCGTATATACTTACCATCACTCGTCGAATTAATCATATATATTTGTGTAGAATTTCTAAAATAATTAGAAAAATAGTTAAGTAAAATTCATCGAGTATCATCAAGTATACTCGTCGAATTCGTCGAATGTATATAATTATACTCACAGAATTCGTCGAAGATACTTATCGATACACGCCAAATTCGTCGAATCATCTCGATGCTACTTCTCTGATTTTTCATAATGCAAATTTGTCGTATATCATGGCATCGAGTGTGTCATTGCTTCACTGGCTTCGAGTGCGTCGACTGCGATGGATTCGAGTGCGTCGAGTGCATGGATGGCGTCGACAGCGTTGAGTGTGTCAAGTCTGCTCGCCTATACTCGTCGAATTCATCAAGTATACTAGCTAATACACGACGAATTTTTTGAGTATGACTTGAGCCTTGCCGTTGAGTGGCTGGATTGCTTGAGCTTGATTTCTCTAAGTCATTTTCATCATATATCAATTACAATTCAGCGAGTATACTAGCAATACTCGATGATACTCGACGAATTTTACTTAAGTCATTTTTCTGACAATTTTTCAAAACCAGGCTCGGGTTTCAGCGACCATGCACATTGTTTTCTAGGTCTCATTTTTGGAAATTTCTTTATAGCCATTGCTATTGAAAGATGTCTATATATATTTAGGATGGATTCCTAATCATACTAGTCATTTTATTGCTCTTATTTTTCAAATCGAAATTTTTTTTCCAAAAAGAACAAGATCGTCGGACTCTGTACAATACGCGACATCTTCGTTTGGCCGACAACTACGAATGCTACATGATTCAATCTTCATCAATCTCTACGACTAGATTGCTACTGTATGAAGATTTTTATTCCTCCAGATCTAGTCAATTGAAGATTCAAGATTCAAGATCTTCCATGAATTTTTACTTTTCGAGTTCTCAAGAACTTTCAAGATAGACCATTTTGAAGAACGTCAGAGTAAAGAGTTGTAATATTTATTATATTATAATATTCCTTTACATATTGTAGGAAATTTTTCTCCGAGTTGTAGATCCATTTGTGGATCGAATCGTAGATCCATTTGTGGATCTAATCGTAGATCCAATTATGGATCAAGTTGTAGGAGAGGTTATTCTCCGAGTTGTAGGAGCGTCGTCTCTGAGTTGTAGGAGTTACGGCTCCGCGGTGTAAGATTTTAAGAAATGTTAGCTTGGTGAAGTAGCCGAATCTAGCCCTTCGTGATAGATAGGCGAGGCTGGAAAGCGGACATTCCCAACTCGGGTAACCACTATAAATCTCGGTGTTAGTGTGCTTAATTTTTAAAGTTATTTTATTTCGTGAAAAGACACCGACAACACCTATGCACTACATCTAGGTGAGTTTGGTAGACGGTAGATACTTTCACGTGCTACCACACGACGGTAGCTCCCGAATCGAGAAGCCCTAACTCTATTTGGATGCCTCCTTTATAAGCGGTGTTCAAGAATTAGCTGTCATTCTTCTTTTTCGATTTACCTGAGAGGACGAAGGGTGAGGAGCTTTTCTTGGATGGACAAGGAACGAACGGACTTTCTCTTGGAGGAGGAAGAGCGAGAGCCGATCTCGTCATGCCACCAAGGAGGATAACAAGGTCCATGGCCAGAAATGAGGTGAACTTCCTACCCTCTCCCTTGGTGCTAGATCTTTAGTTATGATATAGGAGAGATGTCGACTCAAAAGAGTTTGACTTGTGCGTGATTAAGATCTCCTAGGAAAAGACCATGCTAACACCTCGTCTTACGGATTAGTTGTCTTCAACCTCTCCTCTCTCCATTGTGAAGATGGTTGTTTATGCACGAAAATAGAAGGGGAGTCGAGCACCACCAGCTAACGGTTCGAGCACCGGGGAATGGAAGGGAAAATACAAAATGCAAGTAGCAATCTACTAAGCAGACGAGAGCAAAAAGAACAGCAGGGCCATAAGCCACGGCAACAACAGACTTCGCCTGTCACGGCCTGAATGCCTCTCTTGTGACGGGCTTTCCTTTGATTGAATAAGGGTTTGATTACAGTGTTCAGGAAAAGAGCAGGAGCTGAGCAAGCTGGAGTCCGCAAAGCCTGATATTCGAGTCAACTACCTTTAACAAGTAGACTCCAGGGCACGAGTCAGCGTGCTTTGGGTGCACCACTTCCCCTATTTATAGGACGGGGGCCTGCCCAAACGGGCAGGGATAAAATAACTGGCTGCCCGAGGTACATGAGAACCGGGCAGCGGTGATGGGAAGCAAAAAGAAAGAACATGGCAGTCCACGCAAAAGGGGCGGACTGGGCTCGCTGGCTGAAGCTTCCATCTGTTGCTGCAAGGCGCGATCCTTCTAGAGGACTGCTGCCTGGGCGGACTGGTCACGGTGTCCGCCAAAAGAGGATCAATATAGAGCTATTAAGGCATGCTGACCTGGGCGGATGGAGCACTGAATCCGCTACTGAGGGGATCAACCCTGGGACTTGGATGGAATGCTGATGCTCTGCCGAACTCGGCGGCCTGCCAAACTGAGTCCTCCGCTGACGAGCCTGGGACCTTGGAAATATGTCGGGGCTTCGACGAGCTGGGCGGACTGAGGGGTTAAGATAATCCCTGCACATTTTTAAGTTTTCTGAAAACTTCGAAAATGTTAGCTTAGTCGCCGAGTCCGCAAGCCTCATTAATGCTGTCAGTGCTATAAATACCGCCGGAGGTCCTGGAATTGCCAAAAGTTTCCAACGTCACGTGGCGTTACTCACCTCTTATGGTCTCCACTTTATAGTCCGGCATGGAGAGACTCGGTGCGTTCTTTAGCAGTCTCACCGCTAAGGAGGTAAAGCCAAAAATGCCAATGAAAACCAAGAAAGTGATACAAAGGGGGACGTCAGTCCGCTCTGTTGGAGAGAGCTCTCAGAGCAAGAAAACTGCAGCGGAAACAGTCCGCCAAGTTGAAAATCCTTCACGCGATAAAATCGGGGGTGCCTATGCATCTCAATCTATTCAGCCATCAAAGAGTGCGGACAAAATGCTGAATCTGCCAATGACTGTTGACAAACAAAAGTGCGAACTCAGTGGACACAGTTCGTACGAACATCGAAGCCGAAGTATCTTCACTGAATGCCCAACAACTCGTCATTAGCTTGATGAAGGTAGGAGACATGCAGGAGAGAAAGTTGGGAAAGAATGGAATTCACATGCATTGGTTGTTGCGAATCCAGAGACAGTCCGCGAGAGTCTGCCGGACTTAGGGAAAGTAGAAGCGGACTCCTCTAGGAAAAAGGCCCCTCCTGAGAAGAAGAGGAAAAGAGATAAATCCACCATCACGGAGCGGGTTGAGAAGAAGCTTCGGGCGAGGAAAGAGAAAAACATTTCCGTGCGGACTGGGGCTGCGGACTTGCAGCACATGCCGCGAGAAAATGAAGTTTCTGAAAGCGACCTCGTTACACCGGAGGCCCAAATCTAGGGAAATAATCCCCTCTCGACGGTTAGTCTATCGACTGATGAAATACTGAATTCTATAGATGTCGAGCAGCTTGATCTTCTCAACAAATCCTTGATGGAGGTGTTGCACCCTGAGGTAGAAATCTTGGGAGATAAGATCAGCGAGCACCCCTCTTCATCTGCTGCTGAGGGAGTAAAGGAAAAGCTGAAGAAAAGGATTGTCGAGCAGAAGGAGAAGATCGCGGCCCACATCACTACAGTTGAGGCGGCCTCGAAGCAGGCCGCGGCAGACAAGCAAACCGAAGATCTGTGAGCTGCTACGGACATGTATGCTCCAACCGGCGCCTAAATACTTTAAGCGTCAGTGGCTTTACCAGTTGCCGCAGCGGAAGTCAAGGCCAATCAAGATCATCACAGAAACTGATGATATAGTTTTTTCCAAGAGTTCGGCGGCTGAGAAGAGAACTGCAGTTCACCGCGAGTGGAGGAAGCTGCTAAGTGCTTTTGACCTAGAGCGGACAAGACGGCCTGTGTTCGATAGTCTCCAGCTCGCTGTGCCCTTTGCCAAAAGTGATCTTTTTATCTCTGAATTTTGAGTCCGCTGCGGACTGTATTTGAATATGAATTTGGCCTTCTTTGTTGCAGGAAGGAAGTCGTCGTCGGGCTCTGTCGAGACTGGCGAAATTGTGATCACGCCGGATACTGCAGCTGATGCTGTCTCGCTTGATGAGTCCGCCAAAGATGAGCAGCCAAGCCTGGACAAAATCACAGTGTTAGAAAAGAAATTTCATGCTGAAATTCAAGAAATTCGAATGGAGTTAAGGAGGGCGGCAGAGCGCGATAAGGTCGCGACAGAGCACGAGAAGGCTTTGAAGGACCAGGTCTCCAACATCTCCAGGGCGCTGGAGAGGTCCGATAGGGAAAAAAGCGGCTTGCTGATGATGTCCTCTTCTACAAAGGAAACTACTTAGCGGTGATACGGGCTGATAAAGGCAAGCGGGCAGCTGAGGTCGCAGAGGAGAGGTCGCGACCGCCAGATCGCGCTGCCCCAACGGATGCTCCAGTTCAAGCAGAAAGTAGCCAGCCCGCAGCGGATGAGGTATCAAGGCCGGCAACTGAGCACGCGGTTCCTTTGAGCCGTGTTTACCAGGAGGTCGTGCACATGCACCAGACTATAAACTCTATTCACCACCATACCTATCGTTTGTATGGTGAAGTGCTTCAGATGAGCGACCAGGCGGCGTATCTATGCAGAGATAAAACTGAGCGGCCTGCACGGTTAGAGAATCGAGACCGCTGAGGTCGCAATGAGATGAACTTTGATCTGTTATATAATTTGTGTTGAACATTTCTCTGTTTTTCTGCTGCTGCGATGTATGAACTAGAGTTGCATTATTGTTTGAATAATGTCGTGATTTGCGTGATTTGGCTTGCGATGTTGTGACGAAGTGTGCGGACTAATATTGCGTCCGCTTCTTTGATATGAACTTGTGAATTAATTTTTAGGTGGCTAATGTTGTGAGCTGGGCAGACTGAAATTGTGTCCGCTTAATTTATTCTTTGAAATTTTCTTGGCAGGTGTAGGAAATTGGAAAGAGTGAACTGAACGAACACAAGATTGTGTCCGCATTGTTTTTATTTTTATTGCATGAAAAACTGATTTTGGTGCGAACTTGGCGGACTAGAGAATCAAGCTATGCAGCCTGGTTAAAAAGCTGTGAGGCCTTATTACTATAAATACAGCCCTGTTGTTTCTTCTATGTAGGAAAGCAGTTGCAGCAGAAGACCTTGCAGACTAAAAATATGGTGTCCCCCAGAACTGATGCTGCACTTGCCTTTCATGTTGCCGACCACAAAAAATGCACACTGAACGTGGCCGATCTCGGCGTCTTTATTGAGAAACATATGGCAGACTCGCCCTTGATTGTCCGCCTTCCTGCCGAAAAAGAAAGATTGAATTTTTCAACAACGAACCAGATCGTTATACCCGTAGACCACTTCGACAGCGGATTCAAATTCCTTATACTATGGGAGATGGGAGAAATTTTTGAGCACAATGGGATGGTGTCGGGCCAGCTCGCGCCCAACACGCTTGCTGCGAACTATAGTTTCATTTCCTACTGCGATCTGAGAAGATCGCCTTCTCTATGAATATTTTCCGAAAAATTTTCTCAGTCCGCTCGATAACACCGTCTGGAGGCCGCCCATATAAGGGGGTTATATACTTTTACTACCGAGGGATGAAAGTAATGGGTCTGTCGAATAAGATCCATAACTGAACCTCTAGGTTCCTGATCTTTGAGGGCGACCTCGGGTTCATGCACACCTTCCCGCAAGAGCGCGCGGACCCTGCTTTCAATAGTGTCTGGCTCGACGAGGTGGAGTCCGCCATCGTCCGGTTTCTCGCAGGTGTCAGGCTAGACATGGAGCATTACATTCCGCTGCTGGCGAGCCTGGATGGTGTAACCCGCGAAGAAAGTAAGTTTCAGCGGACTGCCATTTTGTACCCGCCGCGACCTCTATGTTTAACTCTCTTTCCTTGCAGCGACCTTGGATGTGCCCGCAAAGCTACTACAAACTCCGAGCGGACTCACACCTACACAGAGGTAAATAAAGCAAGAAATTGCAAGGAAAAGTAAAGAGGAAGGGGATCCCGCAGCGAACTGCTCTTCATCTGAAAGATTTGCGATGCAAGGCTTCGGCAACCGCCAGAAGTATCTGAGGGGGAACCCGATGGTCCATTGGCACAGTAAAAACAAACATGTCTGCCTATCGACAGCATTGCCATCATGGAGAAGTCCGAAGATAACCCACCACGCTCATGTCGCGATCTCCACACTCTACAGGAAGCGCAACCTGAGCAACTTGAAGAGGATTTCCCCCGCCGACTCCCTATGCTGGCCGCCCAGGCAAGCGCGAACAGTGCTATGACAAACCACTTTGTTTGTTCCCTGACCAGAGATCTGCTCAGACAAAATGAGCAACTTCAGGAAGAAATGAGGTTGATCAAGGAAAGAAATATGCGGCTAGGGAAAAGAGTCGCTAAACAGAAAGAAGAGCTGTCGGTAAATCGTATTTGCAGCGGTTTCCGTTTGAAGTCCACCGCGAACTGACGTTTGCGTTTGCCTTTTGCAGGTCACGTACGACCTGGAGAATGACAACTTCCAGGCCGTCATGCTACCTTTTGTGAAAGAGATCGTTGTGATCGCCATCGAGCGATTTGTTGGCGGTGGCTTTGCCAAGGAGGGAGTGGATGGTGTGCCTTTTCTGGAGCTTTTCTCTGAGCTAAAGGCGCAGGTCAGGGCCATAGGGCGGACTTCAAAAGACAAGGAAGTAATTATCGAGGAAGAATACAAAGAAGACGAAGAAGAAGAAGAGAAATATGGCGAAGAAGAAGAAGAAGAAAAAGAAGGCGGAGGTGACGTGGAGACTGCTGCTAATGACGCTGGTTCAAGCCAGAAAGGTGGAGGTTAGTCCACCAACTCTGACTCCTCTATATCTCGCTCTGCTAGAGAGAGCTCGCATAGCAAGTTCGCGGCCAGCACCAACTCAGATAGCAGCGGAGTAAGTGGCTCGGAGGGCTATTCTCCTGAAATTGATGTTGAAGGTTTAAGCCCTGAAGCCCCTATAGAGAAAAAGCAGAAGAGGAGTGAAGCAGAATAATGTATTTTCTTTTTAAATATTTTTGCAAAGGCAGCGGACTTAAGCTTGGAGTCCGCCAAACATATGAAAGTTGTCACTTGATTTTGATGAAATACAAAAGGATATTTTGGGATCGATGTCTTCTGCAATGTTCTTTGCTTTTTTCTTGTTTAAATGCAATCTGATGTAGTTAAAAGCAAACTCTGTGTATCATTCCGCACATTGCAGAAACTAACCGCGCGATACAAGTTTTCAACTTTCCAATTAGAAAACCTTATTTAATAATCCAACTACAGCTCGCCATAACATTAAGATTAATGTTGTCTGCCTGCTTGTGAAAATAATATAACGTAAAGGCGGACTCTGGCGAGTTTCATTAGCAGTCCACAATTCCCTTTGCCAAAATTGAAAACCTTTTTCATGCTTAATGATTAAGTATTTCGCATCGGGTCCAAAAACTTGATGCGGTTAAAACTCCAAAAATTGGTGAGTAATCCCGCGGCACCCCGGGCGGTTTATTTAAGAAAGCGGGTGATTGGCTTTTATTTAGAAAACGGGGTGCGTGGATTTATTATTTTGGATATTAAAAGGTGAGATCGAGTTTTAACGAAATGAGGCATGTGCACTTATCGCATGTAGTACAGGATATTCCGGTGTGGAATATCGAGGTCGTATTGTTCTCGGGGTCAGTTCGATTATTTCTACTGTTCCCTGGAGGGGACTATTATTTTACCGATAATTACTTGTTGGGTATTTTATATATAATAAAAAAAATGACAGAAAACAGAAAGCATAAAAGAGAAAGCAATAAAGGTGGAGCCGATGAAAATCTTACCGCAACGGCATCAAATCGAAATTGAACTAAAATAAACTTTTAATAAAAAGAGATCCTAAGTTTCAAATTAATTAAGTAGGAGACTTGGCCGTGGAGGTTCCACTAGAATGAGCTCACTTATCTCTAGGACTATCACTCACCGGAACGCTAATTCTATTCGACCAAACGTTAGTCCGATGAAGGATTCCTCTTAACGCTCGCATTACGCTAGGAACCCCGCTATTGGGTTGGGAACCCAATACGGTAGAGTTTGCAAGCCTCCTCTCTCGAGGGTTAGTATGGAACTCTCTTTATCAAGGGGCGATCGGTCCAAATGCACGGCCTCTCGGCTGGCTAGCATATGGACTATGGAAACAGGGCCCACACATCGATATGTGGTCCTATGCATCATACACCACGGACAAACCTTAAGTACTTTAATTAATTGGAAAAACAGGACCTTTAATTATTTAAAGCTATTTTATTTGTCCTAATGCTCTTCGATACTGATGGCTAAGAATGATTAGCCACTCATCGGAATGGGGACGGCTTGCGAGAAAAACAATAAAGAAAGCAGTAAATGAAAGCAGGAAAAGAAGGCAGTAAAGGAAAGCAGTAAATTTCAAGTCCTGCTCAAATGAGTAGGACTGAAATGAAAGCAGTAAAGTGCGAGTCCCGGTGCAAATGCGTAGGCGGGGGAAATGAAAGCGAGTCCTACTCAAACGAGTAGGAGGTAATAAATGCAACGCACGCACACACTCGACAGAAATTAAAACTCACGCACACACTCGACATAAAATGAAACACACACACACACACACAAAAGAATGTAAAAACTCACACACTCTACTGGAAAAGGAAAAACTCACACTCTCTACTGGAAAGGAAATAAAACACTGCGCCATTTAACTCTTAACGAGTAGGCGGAAATTAATGCGCACAGATAAAAAATTGCAAAAATTTAGGTTACCGAAAAATTAAAATAACTACATTTCTACCGCTAGAATGCGGTAGAAATGCATAAAAAGCTAAAATAAAAATTAAATGGGCAAGAAGTTTTACAAATAAACGCAAAATGAAAATTATCTAAAAATTAAAATGACTACATTTCTACCGTTAGAATACGGTAGAAATGCGAAAAAAGAGAACAGAAAAATTAAACGAGCAATACGGTTTTTAAAATAAAAACGAAAATGGAAGTGTTTGAAAAATTAAAATGACGATATTTTCATTCCTACAACTATACAAAAATGCTAAAAAGGTGGAAATAAAGGTAAAAGAGACGCAAAGTTTTACGCTCCTAAAAAGCCTAAGTTAAAGAAATTAAAAACCACCTTTTGAAACATTTTTATAAACCTATAGAAATGAATACAAAGTAAAAATAATAAAATAAACCTAAACAAGTCGGTGCACGAAAATAAAATTGCGATTACGACGGCTAGAAATTAGACAAAAGTTTTAAGCGAAAAAGATTTTGAAAAACATAAAAAAAAACAAAATAAGAACAAAAATTAAAAATCACTTCGAGTAGGGCGCATAAATGGATTCCTAGCTATGCAAAGAGAGAAAAAACTAACACATTTTATTAATGGAAAAGTGATTACAAGAAAGCTAAAAACAAACACTAAGAGAAGGGGAAAGAAAATCCCTTACATAGCATAATAAAGCATTTATGCAGCACCTACCGTAAGCAAAGTGGCCCAAAAAGTAGAACAGAAATCCTTACAGCAACTCTGAATTTATACACAAAATTTTTCATGGGACACGCCCTCTGACACAGGCATGTTAGGGGGTGTGTCAGTACTATTCATGATTCGATCTGGCGAGGTGATGGATAAGTTGACTTCGGCTAAAATCGTGGAGGTCACGCCCCATGTCACGGGCGTGACTCTGGGCGTGTCAGGGAGGTAGAACTGGGAGCGAGTCGCGTCAAAATGTCACCGCGCGGGTCTTGTTGGCCAGGTGGAGGAGTACATGCCCGTGTCGCATCTTGACACGGGCGTGTCGGGTTGAGTCGACGAACATCGAGTGCAAAACATCGTGCTTGCTTGACACGGGCTGGGGTCACGGGGCGTGTCATTGGACACGGGCGTGACGTCGGGCGTGTCACACGATTGTTCCTCAATTTGCGGCCAATTTCACGGTTTTTTAGTTGTCACTCCCAAGTCACGGGCGTGACCCAAAGTACACGGGCGTGACCCATGCAAAACTTGACAATTTCCTGTAATTTTTCAGAAAATCAAAATAAAGTAAGTTAACAAAATATTTACAAAATAGGAGCAATTTATTAACGAAATATAAGTAAAATGACAAAAATAAACTAAAACAACTTATTAAACGAACGTAAAAATACGTATATTTATAATTCATCAAATACCCCCATACTTAAGCTTTTGCTATTCCAGAGCAAAAGTTGGAGATGAACTCATAAGAAATTAAAGAAATTCTAAGTTTAACTACCGCTTGAATTAATTAAAAGTAAGATCAAAATAAATATCCGGGGTATTATAGTTCAATCCTAAATTATGAAAATGTTATAAATAGAGGAAGAGTTTCAAAAAGACTTCTAGATAAAACAAATAGAAAGCAAAAATTTATTTTTATTAGTTTAACAAAGTTGGATTTAATTATATAAAAAACTTTAGCTTAAAAGAAGTTAAAGGAAATAATGCAATTTAAAAATTATGCTCTCAAAAAGAATTTCAAAATAATTCTAGAATCATTGAAATAGGATAAGTGGTTTGGTGGTTTATGAAGAGGGCTTGGATTTAGAGGCGAGGTAATTTTTTCTCGAACCTCTATACATTTTTTTCTTTTGAATAATTAGGAAAATGAAATCTTATTTTTCTAGCATATAAATTTTTTCTTTCTTTATAATAATAAATAATCCAATGTAAATGTATAGGAATAATGAATTTTATTCTCCTACTCCGAAACATATAATCTTTTTAAATATTGGGTGCCTATGTTTACAGAATGAAATCTTTTTCCCATTGACATAAGATCTTTTTAAGGGATAAAATATGGGTAAGCATGTCATGTCAGACATGAAAAAATGGAGGTGGGTTTATTTTTTTCAAAAACAAAACTAGATTTTAATAAAAACATTTTGAGAGCGACCTTTTTAAAATGAACGTTCCTATGTTTCTAAAAGCATGAAGTAGAAATAATTGAAATCCATGGTTGTTATTTTCTAACATAAAAGACGAGCTTCTATTTATAAAAATTAAAAGTGGTGGTGAAAAACAAGTTCTCTATTATAAGGAAAAGACATAAAAAAATTCTTTAAAACTTAACCCCAGACACTTAAATCTATCAGAATTTAATTAATAAACGAATAGTAAGCAAAGAATTAAAAGAATTCGCTTGTAAATTAACTCGCAAGTAGATTTTTGGAGAGCGAATAGGGTTAAGGATGAGATATTCGATTTATTTGTTACATAATTAACAACATATTTTTGCATTTTTTTAGGGTTTTTATCATTTTTTTTTGAATTTTTTGTGATTATTAACTTCTTTTTTTTGAAATTTTGTTAGGGTTTTGACTTATTTTTTTATTTTTTGATTATTATCTTTTTTGAATTTTTAGAGTTATTCTTTTTTTTAGGATTTTTGGTTTTTCTAAATTTTTTTATTTTTTAGTGTATTTTGATAAGTTATTTACAAGAAAATGGAAAAAAGAGTGTTATTTACAAAAAAAGATGGTGGGGAAAGAGAGAGAAATGTTTTGTTTATAAATAAGAAGAGAGGGGGAAGAGAGAATTTTTTTTTACAAAAAATGTATAAAGTAAAAAAAGCTTGATGACCCGCGAACAGACTCTTATTTAGGTGGTTGGTTCGATGAGTCGAACGCCGCGGATATGCTAAAAAGAGAGCTTTTACAAAAAAGAAGAGAGAGGGGGGAGAGATTTTTTACAACAATGTTTACAAAGTAAAAGAATTTTTTTTATGATTTTTTTGAGTTTTTGAGGGTAAAAACAAAAAAAATTTGCTTTTTTAGTTTTTGATTTTTTTTGTAATGTTTTTGTAATTTTGATGATTTTTTTGTTATGGAAGAATATAAAAGTTCAGAAAAAAAATAAGAAAACACCCCCATACTTAAACCCAACATTGTCACTAATGTTGCAATCTAAGTATGCGGAACGAATAATATACAAAATAAAGTATATACAAAATGAAAAAGGGAGGGTAGAAGCTTCCCTTAGACGAGTTCGAGGAGACTAGTGTTGAAACCCTGCATTAGTTAGAGAAAAGAAAGAAGCAAAAAGATAACAGAAAAGGGAAAAAGATAAATTCTGCAAAAGGGTTGCGTGCGGTAGGGGGTGGCAAGTGCGTGTGTGACTCGATTAGCTAACGTCTTAGCTATATGAGTGTGATAAAAATACGATCCTCTAGCGCGCACAAAAGTGAAGTGCGCCGAAGCGAAACAAAATAAATTAAAATAAAAGATGTCAAAATAAATTAAGTTAAACAAAACATATATAGTTTAATAACAAATTATTATATTATTATTATTTTTGTGTGTTTTTAAGTAGGTTTTTTATTATTATTATTTTATTTTTTTAATTGATTTTTAGGAAGGTTTTGTGGGTTTTTTTTGATTTTTTGTGGTTTTTTATTTGTTTTTTAGATGTTTAGTTTTTTTTTAGATTTTTTAGATTTTTAAAGTTTTGAGTTTTATAGTTTTTTTCTGTTTTTAGGATTTTTTAGTTTTTAAGATTTTTTTGGATAATAATATGATAATAATTTTTTTAGTTCTTTTTAGTTGGAAACAACGTCATTTCAAAAAAATAAATTTTATAGATAGTTATATTATAATTTTAAAAGTTTTTTGTTTGTTTTTTTAAGTGGTATTATTATTATTATTATTATTATTATTATTATTATTGCAAAACTTGATTGAGTATTCCGCATCGGGTCCAAAAACTTGATGCAGTTAAAACTCCAAAAATTGGTGAGCAATCCCGCGGCGCCCCGGGCGGTTTATTCAAGAAAGAGGGTGATTTTTTTTATTTAGAAAATGGGGCTCGCAGATTTATTATTTTGGATATAAAAGGTGAGATCGATTTTTAACGAAAGGAGGCAAGTGAACCTATCGCGTGTAGTATAGGATATTCCGGTGTGGAATATCGAGGTCGTATTGTTCTCGGGGTCGGTTCGATTATTTCTACTCTTCCTTGGAGGGGAATATTATTTTACCGATAATTACTTGTCGTGTATTTTATATATAATAAAAAAATGATAGAAAACAAAAAGCATAAAAGAGAAAGCAATAAAGGTGGAGCCGATGAAAAGCTTAGCGCAACGACATCGAATCGAAATTGAACTAAAATAAACTTTTAATAAAAAGAGATCCTAAGTTTCAAATTAATTAAGGTGGAGACTTGGCCGTGGAGGTTCTATTAGAATGAGCTCACTTATCTCTAGGATTATCGCTCACCTGAACGCTAAGACTATTCGACCGAACGTTAGTCCGACGAAGGATTCCTCTTAACGCCCGCATTACGCTAAGAACCCCGCTATTGGGTGGGCAACCCAATCCGGTAGAGTTTGCGCGAAACTCGGCTGGCTAGAGTATGGACTACGGAAATAGGGCCCACACATCGATATGTGGTCCTACGCGTCGCAAACCCCGGACAAACCTTAAGTACTTTAATTAATTGTAAAAACAGGACTTTTAATTATTTAAAGCTATTTAATTTATCTCAATGCTCTTCAATACTGAGGGCTAAGAATGATTAACCACTCATCGGAATTGGGACGGCTTGCGAGAAAAGCAATAAAGAAAGTAGTAAATGAAAGCAGGACAAGAAAGCAGTAAAGGAAAGCAGTAAATAAAGCAGTAAATTGTAAGTCCTACTCAAACGAGTAGGACTGAAACGAAGCAGTAAAGTGCGAGTCCCGACGCAAATGTGTGGGCGGGAGAAATGAAAGCGAGTCCTACTCAAACGAGTAGGAGGAAATAAATGCAACGCACTCACACACTCGACAGAAATAAAAACTCACGCACACACTCGACATGAAATGAAACACACGCACACAACAGAATGTAAAAACTCACACACTCTACTAGAATGGAAAAACTCACACACTCTACTGGAAAGGAAATAAAACATTGTGCCATTTAACTCTTAACGAGTAGGCGAAAATAAATGCGCACACATAAAAAATTACAAAAAACTAAGTTACTGAAAAATTAAAATAACTACATTTCTACCGCTAGAATGCGGTAGAAATGCATAAAAAGCTAAAATAAAAATTAAACAAGGCAGAAGTTTTGCAAATAAACGCAAAATGAAAGTTATCTAAAAATTAAAACGACTACATTTCTACCGTTAGAATACGGTAAAAATGTGTAAAAAGAGAACAGAAAAATTAAACGAGTAAAACGGTTTTTTAAATAAAAGCGAAAATGGAAGTGTTTGAAAAATTAAAATGACTATATTTTCATTCTTATAACTCTATAAAAATGCTAAAAAGGTGGAAATAAAGGTAAAAGAGACGAAAAGTTTTACGATCTTAAAATGCACAAGTTAAAGAATATTAAAAACCACCTTTTGAAACATTTTTATAAACCTATAGAAATGAATACAAAGTAAAAATAATAAACTAAACCTAAACAAGTCGGTGCACGAAAATAAAATTGCGATTACGATGGCTAAAAATTAACTAAAAGTCTTAAGCTAAAAAGATTTTGAAAAACATAAAAAAACAAAAAAGGAACAAAAATTAAAAATCACTTCGAGTAGGGCGCATAAATGGATTCCTAGCTATGCAAAGAGAGAAAAAACTAACACATTTTATTAATGGAATAGTGATTACAAGAAAGCTAAAAACAAACACTAAGAGGGGGGGAAGAAAATCCCTTACATAGCATAAGAAAGTATTTAGGCAGCACCTACCCTAAGCAAAGTGGCCCAAAAAGTGGAACAGAAATCCTTACAACAACTCTGAATTTATAGACAAAATTTTGCATGGGACACGCCCTCTGACATGGCCGTGTCAGGGGGTGTGTCAGTACTGTTCATGATTCGATCCGGCGAGGTGACAACTTAGTTGACTTCGGCTGAAATCGTGGAGGTCACGCCCGATGTCACGGGCGTGAGTCTAGGTGTGTCATGGTGGTAGAACTAGGCGCTGGTCGCATCGAAATGTCTCCGCGTGGGTCTTGTCGGCCAGGTGGAGGAGTTCACGCCCGTGTCGCATCTTGACACGGGCGTGTCGGGTTAAGTAGACGAACTTCGAGTGCAAAATGTCGAGCTTGCTTGACATAGGCTGGGGTCACGGGGCATGTCATTGGACACGGGCGTGACGTCGGGTGTATCACACGATTTTTCTTCAATTTGCGGCCGATTTCACGGTTTTGAGTTGTCACGGCCAGGTCACGGGCATGACCCAAAGTACACGGGCGTGACCCATGCAAAATTTGACAATTTCCTGAAATTTTTCAGAAAAATCAAAATAAAGTAAGTTTACAAAATATTTGCAAAATATTTACAAAATAGGAGCAATTTATTAAAGAAATATAACTAAAAATGACGAAAATAAAATAAAACAACTTATTAAACGTACGTAAAAATACGTATATTTATAATTCATCAAATACCCACATACTTAAGCTTTTGTTATTCCAGAGCAAAAATTAGACATGAACTTATAAGGAATTAAAGAAATCCTAAGTTTAACTACCGCTTGAAGGAATTAAAAGTAAGATCAAAATAATTATCTGGGGTACTATAGTTAAATCCTAAATTGTGAAAATATTATAAATAGAGGAAGAGTTTCAAAAAGACTTCTAAATAAAACAAATAGAAAGCAAAAATTTATTTTTATTAGTTTAACAAAGATGGATTGAAATTATATAAAAAACTTTAGCTTAAAAGAAGTTAAAGGAGATAATGCAATTTAAAAATTATGCTCTCAAAAAAAATTTTAAATTAATTCTAAAATCATTGAAATAAGATAAGTGGTTTGGTGGTTTATGGAGAGAGCTTGGATTTAGAGGTGAGGTAATTTTTTCTCGAACCTCTATACATTTTTTTCTTTTGAATAATTAGGAAAATGAAATCTTATTTTCCTAACATATAAATTTTTTCTTTCTTCATAAATAATAAATAACCCAATGTATACGTATAGGAGTAAAGAATTTTATCCTCATACTCTGTAACATATAATTTTTTAAAATATTGGGTGCCTATGTTTACGGAACGAAATATTATTCCCATTGACATAAGATTTTTTTAAGGGATAAAATATGGTTAAGCATGTCAAGTGAGACATATAAAAATGGAGGTGGGTTTATTTTTTTCAAAAACAAAACAAGATCTTAATAAAAATGTTTTGAGAGCAACCTTGTTAAAATGAACGTTCCTATGTTTCTAAAAGGATGAAGTAGAAATAATTGAAATCCATGATTGTTATTTTCTAACATAAAAGACGAGCTTCTATTTATAAAAATTAGAAGTGGTGGTGAAAAACAAGTTCTCTATTATAAAGAAAAGACATAAAAAATTCTTTAAAACTTAACCTCAGACACTTAAATTTATCAAACTTTAATTAATAAATGAATAGTAAGCAAAGAACTAAAAGAATTCGCTTATAAATTAACTCGGAACTAGATTATTGGAGAGCGAAAAGGGTTAAGGATGAGATATATGATTTATTCGTTACATAATTAACAACATATTTTTGGATTTTTTTAGGGTTTCTATCAATTTTTTTGTATTTTTTAGTGATTATTATCTTACTTTTTGAAATTTTGTTAGGGTTTTTGTCTTTTTTTTTTATTTTTTGATTATTATATTTTTTTCAATTTTTAGAGTTATTCTCTTTTTTTTAGGATTTTTGGTTTTTCTAAATTTTTTTATTTTTTAGTGTATTTTGATAAGTTATTTAGAAGAAAGAGGAAAGAAAGAGTGTTATTTACAAAGGAGATATTGGTGAAAGAGAGAGAAATTTTTTGTTTATAAATACGAAGAGAGGGGGAAGAGAGAATTTTTTTTTGCAAAAAATGTACAGAGTAAAAATAGCTTAATAACCCGCAAACAGACTCTTATTTAGGTTGTTGGTTCGTTGAGTCGAACGTCGCGGATATGCTAAAAAGCGAGGTTTTACAAAAAAGAAGAGAGACGGGGGGGGGGAGAGATTTTTTACAAAAATGTTTACAAAGTAAAAGAAAAAAAAATTATGACTTTTTTGAGTTTTTGAGGGTAAAAACATATTTTTTTGAGTTTTTAATTTTTCGTAATGTTTTTGTATTTTTGATGATTTTTTTGTTATGACAGAGTATAAAAGTGCAGAAATAAAAAAAAAAGAAAAACACCCCCATACTTAAATCCAACATTGTCCCCAATGTTGCAATCTAAGTTTGCAGAACGAATAATATACAAAATAAAGTATATACAAAATGAAAAAGGGAGGGTAGAAGCTTCCCTTAGACGAGTTCGGGGATGCTCGGGTCAAAACCCTTCATTAGTTAGAGAAAATAAAGTAGCAAAAAGATAACAGAAAAGGGAAAAAGATAAATTCGGCAAAAGGGTTGCAGGCGGTAGGGGGTGGCAAGTGCGTGTGTGACTCGATTAGCTAACGTCTTAGCTATATTAGTGTGATAAAAATGCGATCCTCTAGCGCGCACAAAAGTGAAGTGCGCCGAAGCGAAACAAAATAAATTAAAATAAAAGAAGTCAAAATAAATTAAGTTAAACAAAACATATTGTTGATGCAGAAAATGCGCCGTCAAATTCTGGTAAAAAGTGAAAAAGAGAGAAGGAGACTGCAAGCAGCTATCTAATGAGCGGACGAGAGAAAAAGAACAGCAGAGTCGTGAACCACTGCGACACCCGACTTCGCTCGTCTTGGCCTGAATGCCTCTCCTGCGACGTGCTTTCCTTTTATTAAAAATGAGGTGATCACAAGAGGAGAAAATGTAAACCGCACAAGCCGGCAGGACTGCAAGCCGCAAGACACTAGACTTGAGACCGCATCTCTTAACAAGCGAGCTCCTGGAGACAAGTCAGCGTGTCTTGGGGAGTGCACCCTCCCCTATTTATAGGATCGGGGGCCTGCCTTTAATGCATCGGTGTCTGCCTTTAATGCATCGGCGTCTATAAAATCCCATGACCCTTGATATTCTTCAAGATCTCTGCCTAGCCACGGGTCGCTACTCGCCACTTGCGGTCAGCATTTTGCAAGCCGACTCGGTCTTCCACAAGATGGATGTCATGTCGTCGATGCTAGCCCGCGATAAGAAGTCGACTGAGAAGAAAAAGAGCAGAGCTGGAAACTGGAAGACTGTGACCGACATACCGCACAGAAGACCGGAAAGCCGCTTATCCCAGCGACTTCTGATACTGAAAAGAGGCTGACGCAGACCGTCGGTGAATCTTCATAGGCCGCGACCAATCCTGAAGCGGTTTCGAAGGCATCGGACAATCAAAAAGTGGTTTCGAAGGTTACTCCACCAAAAACCGGAACTGCCAAATCTTTTGAGATAACTTGCTCTCCATCGGGTGAAGTGCCCTTAAAAATAGGCGAGACGGAGGAGAAAAGCGTTGAATCTGGCAAGCCGCGTGAATTGCTGGCCAAGGTTTGCCTAATCATTGTGGACGACAACGAACCGGATAAGACGCTGGAGGCCGCACAACTTTTGGCTGAAAAGAGCAAGCGGACAGTAACGGTAGTCGGCTCCTTGAAATGGCAGAAGAAAAGGAGCGAGACTATTGAGGAAAGGATCAAGAGGAAGATGATGAAGATGCAGGCCGGAAACCGGAATATCTCCATGAAGACCGGCGTGGACAATCTGCAACATAAGCCGCGCGAGAAAGAGGTGTCTGAGAGTCCGTCTACCCTAGAACCGAAAACGAACGAGCCTGAGGAGACATCCGCGGCTAGCGAGATGATTAGTAACATCCTCAAGGGAATGGAGACTTTGCAGCAGCGGGATGCGCTATTGTTGATCCCCGTGGCTTCTGAAGAGGTTGATCGGCCCGAAGTCGAGGTCACTGGGGAGAAGCTTGGTGGGTCGGCCTCCGTGGTTTCTAAAGGAGCAGAGAAATAGAAACTTTGAGATAAAATGGAGGAGATGAAGAAGTTGATCTATGGGAAGCCAATTGCGACCACACTTCCTCTGCTGCAAGGTAAACATGGGAGAGTTAAGCGAATTGTTAACTTCTACAAGTCGCGGTCAAGGAAAAGGTGGCAAACTTAATGTTAAATCCGCCGGCCAGCTTTTTCCTGACCACGGCTCAATTGAAAAGATGAGCTAAAGAAGCCGAACGGCTAAGGAAGGAAAAGCTAAAGCAGATAGACCCCGAATGACTCAGGCGACCAGTGTTTAGATGCCATACCGCGGCCTCTGAAGGAGATAAATGCCAAACTGGTGGTCTTATCCTACAGATTTCCTTGCAAGAAGGTCGCAATTATCCGGCTGAACCTGACTGCGGTTTATCTTCTGCAGGTGAACCAGAGACTGTGATGAAGCCGTGCGACTTGACGTCCCTCTTATCTATGCTGCCGCCGCCTCCACCAAGTGTTCGCGATAAAGAGATGGTCAACTTCCACAAGGAGGTCGACACATTACAGGAAGCTTTGGATCCGCACGCCGAAGCCCTGCGGGTTAAGGATGAAGAACAGCGTGTTGCCCAGGAGGCCGCTAAGAAAAGGATCTAAGAGTTGCAAACCACCCTGGAGCAAGAGACCACCAGGCCGCAGTCCGCGCTGGAGGCTGCGGAGGGCAAAATAACAGAGATGCAGGCCGCCTTGGAGCAGAAGAGGTCAGAGAAGCAGGATATGCAAGCGCAAGTGCTGATGGCCGAACGGCTTGAGAGAGAGAGAGAGAGAAGTGATTCGCAGCCTTGAGCAAGGAAAAGTTCAAGGTCCATCAGCGGAAGCCGACAGACACCGGCGGCCTGCAACAGCGGCTTCTAGGCAGTTGCCGGAAACAGGCCGCCCGGCTTCTGGCGGGGCTTCAAATCCACCGGAGGCGACGGCGGTCGGGCAGGCCGTAGCTTCTAGCGGGCTAGAAGCACGGCCTCAACTAACGGTACCATTTGCCATAGTCGAGCGTGACGCTGTGCGGGTTCACCGGTCTCTGCAGTCACTCCATAATCTGGTTAGCCAAGTGTATACTGAGATTGTAAGAACCGGTGACCAGGTCACACGGATAGGGCGAGGGGGACTTGTGGGCGATAAGCAAGGCTGAGCGACTTGCGAGTGACAAGCCGCACCAATAATTTGAACATTATGTTGTCATATATTCTTATGTTGGACGTTGGATAATCTGGTTGCTGTAAACTGTTGTATTTTATTATGCTGCGAACTGCTTGCGGCTTATGCGATCTGTGTTTATGATCACCATATATGTGTATTGTTCTGAAACATCAAAGTATAGGAACATAGCCGCGCGGTCTGGCGAGCAGATCGCCTGCTTGAAAACATGATGTTTGCATCCTTTCCCCAAAATATATTCAAAGTGCAGGAAATTAGCCGCGCGGACTGATGAACTGAATTGCGGTTTAGTCGTTGCACTGATCTGTATTTCTTGCAGGTGGAGTTCATGCGGCCTGATAGCTAGCTGCTATTTGACGTTGAGCACTGTTCTTTCCCAGGTTTTCTATAAATAGGGACGACTTCGGAGATTTCATCATAAGACAGAAAGGATGCGGGCTAAGTCCAAGTCCTTGTGGTCTGACAAGGCCTCTGTGGTTAGGACTGATACGGCCTCCGCATTCCACTCCGCAGATCACAAAGAGTGTCGGCTTACAAAAGTCGAGCTAGATGACTTTTTGGAGAGGCATATGTAGGGAAGCCCGCTAGTCACGCGGCTTCTGCTACAGGACGAGTGGATAAATACCTCCAACGCAAACCAGATCGCCATCCCCATCAACCACTTTGACTGCGATTTCCGCTTTCCGGTCATGATGGAGGCCGTGGCGATCTTTGACCATTATGGAGTTGTGCCCGGATAACTGCCACCAAACTCGATAGCTGCCAACTACAGCTTTATTTTATACTTAAGATCGGAAAGAGTCTGATTCTCTATGAGGCTGTTCCGGGAATGCTTCTCAGTGCGGTCTATCCCGGACTCCGGGACAAGGATCTTCCTGGGGCACTTGTACTTCGGCTGCAGGGGGCTGAAGATCGTCAACCTGGCGAATAAGATAACCAACTGGTCGGAGCGGTTTCTCATCTTCGAGGGAAACCTGGGGTTGCTGCTAGTCAACACGCAAATCCGCGAGGAAGCCGCCTTCGGCAGCGGTGGCCTAGACGGCATGGAGAATGAAATGTACACCATCTTCAAGGGCGAGCGGGTTGATGTAAACCATTACATCCCGCTGTTATCATCCTTAGAATAAATTGAAGCGGTAGAGAGTAAGTTACAAACCGGCTGAACTAATATTTTAGCCGCGCGGCCTGGAAACTGATTTTTTACTTTGTCTTTGCAGCTGCAGTTGCGGTCCCGCTGAACAACCTGCTGATGCCTCGCAGCCTGAGGCTCACGCAAAGAGAGAAGCGCGCCAGGATGGCCAAGCCGCATCGAGCTGAGGAGGAGGAGGAGTCGGCCTCCTCCGGCGAGTTTATGCTGCAAGGAATGGGCAGCGGCCTGAAGGACGTCCATGGCAACCCGGCTATGCTGTGGAGTGCAAATGGCGAGTCCGTGAAGGTCTCCACCGCCCTCCCTTACTGGGGGAGGGAAGAAGTAACCCGCCACGCGAATGTGGTTGGCGCCGTGCTGTACGAAAAGCGCAACCTGAAGGCGCTACGCCGAGATCCCGCAGACGACCTGCCGCGGTTAGCTGCGCAGGTCGGGGCAAGGAACTTCGTGAAAAGCCACATCATGGGCCTTTCCTACAAGCAGTTAATGAAAGAGAAGAGCGGCCTGGAGAGGCGGTTAGAGGAAAAAGAAGAAGAAAACAAGCGACTGAAGGAAAGGGAGGCGGTAAGTCATCACCCGTTATTCGTGCGGTTAACAAAATTAAACCGCGCGATCTAACCTTTCACTTCTGTTGCAGGCGGTGTATGACCCGGCCAACCCGACCTTCCAATATAATGTCTTCCTGCAAGTCGTCCAGGGGATCGATGGAGCGCTTAACCGCCTTTGAGACATTGGAGGCTTAGCGGCCGGCTTCACCGACTTCACCTGTGCCGACATATACCCTTCCTTGAAAAAGAGGGTGGCCGCTGTCTACAGGGCGATCAAAGTCAAGGGCAAGGTCGGCGAGGAAGATGGCGAAGAGGAGAAAGACGATGAGGAAGAGAGTAGTCACGGAAGTCGGAGCGAAGGCGCATCATCTTCGACCGGTGGTCAGGGCTTGGAGACCGTGCGGACAGAGTCAGCGACTTCTGGCGGCTCGTCAGCTAGCAACAGCGGGTACTCTGAATCTTCCGTCGACATCGAGGGTGGCGATGATTCAAGTTCTCCTACATCTAAAAAGCTCAATCCATCCGATTAGGAACTTATTATGTTTTACTTGTATTTTGGCATTTTTTGGGAATCCGGCGGTAAGATTTTTGTAAACCGCATGGTTAACATTTTGTAAACTTTATGAAATAGAAATGAAGTAAAACTTTTACCCTTGATGTGTAGCTTATTTCATTTCTCATTTTTCTTACTTGTATAAGTCCTCACGGTCTCAGCGTAACTCCCGATTTAATAGATAGTTAACATATAAACCGGTCTGGGGCCATACTGCGACTTTTATGGAGTTATCCGCAAGAGAGAAAGAGATATTCCTGCGGCTTATTTGAGAATACATATCAAATACAAGCTGTGCGGCTAATAGATTAAACCGCCATTAGCCTTAATGAAGTAATCGAGTTATCTGCTGAGAAGAGAGAAATGCCCGCACCCTAATTGTAAATAATCTATGACAAGTAAGCTGCGTGGCTAAGAACCTTAGCTGCCGAAAAGGCTTAACAATGAAGTATAAGTTTGCGTCCAGGGCAAACTCTCATATAGATCGCGCTTATGATGAAAGAGACAAGGATAGAGAAATGGTCTCCGACTTCTGATATGATAATACAAGCCGACAACCAAAAATACTTAATCATACTTAGTCGGCAACTAAGTCGCTCGAATAATAGTGATCAAAACCGCATGAGAGCGGATAGGTACATAGAAGCCAAATAATTTAAGCCAGAAATAGGTCAGCCGACTTCACGAGTATATGAATAATAAGCCGGCCGATAGGCACGTGGAAGCCAAATAATTTACGCCAGAAATAGGTCGGCCGACTGCCCGATTATATAAAGAACAAACTGATATGTAGGTATATAGAAGCCGGACAATATAAACCAACATATAAAACCGCGTGGTTTGTAACTGAATTGAAAGTCTTTCTTTTGATCTGAGAAAGATGGGTTACAGACCTAAGCCCATTACTTTCCACGCAGGGTCACGAAAATTGTAAACCACATCACCCGAGTAGGCTCGACATACTGAATAAACCAAGCTCTGCGGATTAGCTGAAGACCATAGCAAAGTCCAGCTGAATGAAAACTAAAAGCTTGCGGACATAACGAACACCAATGTTAAGTCCACACCTTTGTCTGCTAAAAGAAATAATTCATAACCAATGTGACCAAGTGGGCAGGTGCATGAAGCATTGCGTTCCTCACAGGGTCACAGGAGTTATGCAATCAACCCACTTCAGACTTAGGTGACCAAGCGGGTAGGTCCGCGTGGTAGTGCTTTCCACGCAAGGTCACAAAAGCTGCTCACTGAAAAAGAGGGGAAGGATTCACTGCCCTCTTTCCTGGAGTACAACCCAAGTTGATCTTTCTGGCAGGTGCGTGTGGCATTGCTTTCCCATAAGATCAACTCAACTGTTGGTCGCTTGCAGGCACTGCTTGAGGGTTCCAAAGAGTGTTCGATGGTCACGAACTAATATGATAGGTGGGCAGGTGCGTATAACATTGCTTTCCACACGTGATTATCAAAGTTGTAACGATATCCCTTAAAGTGGAATAGTAGAGCTTAACACCCACCCTGTCCCACCATAATGCAGAGGTGGGGTTAGGTACTAGCCGTGTTCTGAAATTCAGAGTCCTACCGCACTAGAACCTACAGGCTCCCACTACACGGTGCGAAATCTCCCCGCAACACGTGGTCTTTGTGGTGTTACGCCAATGACAACAGTTCTAAGGGAGGTTTACGCTGAACTCGGTGATGTCTCTTGGAGTCAGTTATCCCTATTTCTCAAGCTGTTAAGAAAAGAGAAATGCTTGAAAAGGTGTTAGTATGAGGTTTTGAGATATGAAATAAAAACATATTCGATATAGAATCTTGGGTAATAAAAACAAACTAACGCTTTTGTGTTTATTCCCAAGATTGAAGATGAGGCTTGTTGGGCCTGTTTATTCTAAGCCGGAGAGGATGTCCAGCGTGCCTTTGCCTTTTCAGGAACCGGAGTGGGACGTAAAGTTCCTTTGGACGGTATCACCAAACTTTCCCTGCTTCATCATCCTCTGCACTAGTTGTTTAAGAGCTTTACAATCTTCTGTCAAGTGACCCTTTCCTTTGTGATATTCACAATAGTGATTAGAGTCCCTGGATTTCTGGCCTAGAGGCTGAAAGGATTCCTTGGAATCTGCTTTGTTTTTCATGACAAGGTCAAAAGTGCCTCTCCCAGCACGAGAGTACTGGTCCGTAAAACTGATTAGCTCCTGATATGTTTTCTCCCTTTGGAGGGTGGCTTTGAACTTGAACGGTCCTTCCCTTAATCCCTTAATTAGAGTAATTTTGTACACTTCTGGATTTGCTTCCCTCACTTCAAGAACCTCTGTCTGAAATCGTCCAATGAAATGAGAGAGAGTCCCCTTTTCACCCTGTTTTACCTGGAATAAAACTGACGCATACTTTTTCCTTTTCGTAGAAGCAGAAACAGAAGTGTCGTGTATTGTGCTCAAGTGATTAGCAGGGTAAGCGACGAACTGAGGACCTGGTCTTTCAGTCCGAATAGGGGCTGCGGACTGCACAGGAGAGTAGGATGCTGGGCGGTTTTGCGAGTAGGCATGCGGATAGGGCTGCGAGTAGGCTTGTACTCCTTGCGGATAAGCAAGTCGATTAACATGCGGACTATCTACTGCTGGCGCCGAGTTGACTGAGGAGATCTGCACTGGTGCGGACTGTGCGTCTAGTCGCTTGACAATATCTCCCAAGACGTCGTAAACTGCTGCGAACTGCAAACCGACGACCCGAGAAAGTTTGTCAGTTTATTGAGCTAACCACACGACTGCTTCCCAAAGGGGATCCTTGCCGGGTTAAAAGTCAGGTTGAGCGGTTTGGCGATCAGACATTCTGTCCGCAAACTTCAAAAAACGTCTTGATCTGAAGGCCGCGTGTTGATGTTGATGCATAAAATGCGCTCTCAAATTTCGGTAAAAAGGGAAAAAGAGAGAAGGAGACTGCATGCAGCTATCTACTAAGCGGACGAGAGAAAAAGAACAGCAGAGCCGTGAACCACGACGACACCCGACTTCTCCCGTCGCGGCATGAATGTCACTCCTGTGACGTGCTTTCCTTTTCTTAATAAGTGAGCTCCTGGAGACAAGTCAGCGTGTCTTGGGGAGTGCACCCTCCCCTTATTTATAGGCTCGGAGGCCTTCCCAAGCGGGTAGGGCTAAAGTTACCGGCTGCCCGGGGTACAGGAGAACCGGGCAGAGGTGAGGGGAAGCAAATTAGCATAAAATGAGAAAGGAGAGAAGTCGCGGAGCTTGGCGGATTCCTCCTGGCGAGCAGAATTCCTGGGTCCTGGGCCTTGGCGAGAGCAGGGTCGGAACTGGTGGCGACCTGGCATGGAGGCCTCCCGTCTTCGCTGAGGTCAGCCGACTTGGTCTGAGCGGCGGCTAGAAGTAGCAGGCCGCCAGCCTCTGATGACCGGCCGACTTGACATGTTTTGCGGCTAGAAGAACTAGGCCACCCGGTCTGGAAAGTTGTGCGAACCGGTCGCGGATTTCGGGCTTAACACATATATATTTTAATAACAAATTATTATATTATTATTTTTTTGTGTGTGTTTTTAAGTAGGTTTTTTTATTATTATTATTTTATTTTTTTAATTGATTTTTAGGTAGGTTTTGTGGGTTTATTTTGATTTTTTGTGGTTTTTTTTAGTTTTTTAGATGTTTAGTTTTTTTAGATTTTTTAGATTTTTAGAGTTTTGAGTTTTATAGTTTTTTTTGTTTTTAGGATTTTTTTGTTTTTAGGATTTTTTTTGGATAATAATATGATAATAATTTTTTTAGTTTTTTTTAGTTGGAAACAACGTCATTTCAAAAAAATAAATTTTATAGATAGTTATATTATAATTTTTAAAGTTTTTTGTTTGTTTTTTTAAGTGGTATTATTATTATTATTATGATTATTATTATTATTGCAATACTTGATTGAGTATTTCACATCGGGTCCAAAAACTTGATGCGGTTAAAACTCCAAAAATTGGTGAGTAATCCCGCGGCGCCCCGGGCGGTTTATTTAAGAAAGCGGGTGATTGGTTTTTATTTAGAAAACGGGGTGCGTGGATTTATTATTTTGGATATAAAAAGGTGAGATTGAGTTTTAACAAAAGGAGGTAAGTGCACCTATCGCTTGTAGTACAGCATATTCCGGTGTGGAATATCGAGGTCGTATTGTTCCCGTGATCGGTTTGATTATTCCTACTCTTCCCTGGAGGGAACTATTATTTTACCGATAATTACTTGTCGAGTATTTTATATATAATAAAAAAATGACAGAAAATAGAAAGCATAAAAGAGAAAGCAATAAAGGTGGAGCCGATGAAAAGCTTAGCGCAACGACATCGAATAGAAATTGAACTAAAATAAACTTTAAAAAAAAAGAGATCCTAAGTTTCAAATTAATTAATGTGGAGACTTAGCCGTGGAGGTTCCACTAGAATGAGCTCACTTATCTCTAGGACTATCGCTCACCAGAACGCTAAGACTATTTGACCGAACGTTAGTGCGACGAAGGATTCCTCTTAACGCCTGCATTATTCTAAGAACCCCGCTATTGGGTGGGGAACCAAATCCGGTAGAGTTTGCGCGCCTCTTTGAGACATTGGCGGCTTAGCGGCCGGCTTCACCGGCTTCACCTGTGCCGACATATACCCTTCCTTGAAAAAGAGGGTGGCCGCTGTCTACAGGGCGATCAAAGTCAAGGGCAAGGTCGGCGAGGAAGATGGCGAAGAGGAGAAAGACGATGAGGAAGAGAGTAGTCATGGAAGTCGGAGCGAAGGCGCATCATCTTCGACCGGTGGTCAGGGCTTGGAGACCGTGCGGACAGAGTCAGCGACTTCTGGCGGCTCGTCAGCTAGCAACAGCGGGTACTCTGAATCTTCTGTCGACATCGAGGGTGGCGATGATTCAAGTTCTCCTACATCTAAAAAGCTCAATCCGTCCGATTAGGAACTTATTATGTTTTACTTTTATTTTGGCATTTTTTGGGAATCCGGCGGTAAGATTTTTGTAAACCGCGTGGTTAACATTTTGTAAACTTTATGAAATCGAAATGAAGTAAAACTTTTACCCTTGATGTGTAGCTTATTTCATTTCTCATTTTTCTTACTTGTATAAGTCCTCGCGGTCTCAGCGTAACTCCCGATTTAATAGATAGTTAACATATAAACCGATCTGGGGCCATACTGCGACTTTTATGGAGTTATCCGCAAGAGAGAAAGAGATATTCCTGCGGCTTATTTGAGAATATATATCAAATACAAGCTGTGCGGCTAATAGATTAAACCGCCATTAGCCTTAATGAAGTAATCGAGTTATCTGCTGAGAAGAGAGAAATGCCCGCACCCTAATTGTAAATAATCTATGACAAGTAAGCTGCGTGGCTAAGAACCTTAGCTGCCGAAAAGCCTTAACAATGAAGTATAAGTTTGCGTCCAGGGCAAACTCTCATATAGATCGCGCTTATGATGAAAGAGACAAGGATAGAGAAATGGTCTCCGACTTCTGATATGATAATACAAGCCGACAACCAAAAATACTTAATCATACTTTGTCGGCAACCAAGTCGCTCGAATAATAGTGATCAAAACCGCATGAGAGCGGATAGGTACATAGAAGCCAAATAATTTAAGCCAGAAATAGGTCAGCCGACTTCACGAGTATATGAATAATAAGCCGGCCGATAGGCACATGGAATCCAAATAATTTACGCCAGAAATAGGTCGGCCGACTACCCGGTTATATAAAGAACAAACCGATATGTAGGTATATAGAAGCCGGACAATATAAACCAACATATAAAACCGCGTGGTTTGTAACTGAATTGAAAATCTTTCTTTTGATCTGAGAAAGATGGGTTACAGACCTAAGCCCATTACTTTCCACGCAGGGTCACGAAAATTGTAAACCACATCACCCGAGTAGGCTCGACATACTGAATAAACCAAGCTCTGCGGATTAGCTGAAGACCATAGCAAAGTCCAGCTGAATGAAAACTAAAAGCTTGCGGACATAACGAACACCAATGTTAAGTCCACACCTTTGTCTGCTAAAAGAAATGATTCATAACCAATATGACCAAGTGGGCAGGTGCATGAAGCATTGCGTTCCTCACAGGGTCACATGAGTTATGCAATCAACCCACTTCAGACTTAGGTGACCAAGCGGGTAGGTCCGCGTGGTAGTGCTTTCCATGCAAGGTCACAAAAGCTGCTCACTCAAAAAGAGGGGAAGGATTCACTGCCCTCTTTCCTGGAGTACAACCCAAGTTGATCTTTCTGGCAGGTGCGTGTGGCATTGCTTTCCCATAAGATCAACTCAACTGTTGGTCGCTTGCAGGCACTGCTTGAGGGTTCCAAAGAGTGTTCGATGATCACGAACTAATATGATAGGTGGGCAGGTGTGTATAACATTGCTTTCCACACGCGATTATCAAAGTTGTAACGATATCCCTTAAAGTGGAATAGTAGAGCTTAACACCCACCCTGTCCCACCATAATGCAGAGGTGGGGTTAAGTACTAGCCGTGTTCTGAAATTCAGAGTCCTACCGCACTAGAACCTACAGGCTCCCACTACACGGTGCGAAATCTCCCCGCAACACGTGGTCTTTGTGGTGTTACGCCAATGACAACGGTTCTAAGGGAGGTTTACGCTGAACTCGGTGATGTCTCTTGGAGTCAGTTATCCCTATTTCTCAAGCTGTTAAGAAAAGAGAAATGCTTGAAAAGGTGTTAGTATGAGGTTTTGAGATATGAAATAAAAACATATTCGATATAGAATCTTGGGTAATAAAAACAAACTAACGCTTTTGCGTTTATTCCCAAGATTGAAGATGAGGCTTGTTGGGCCTGTTTATTCTAAGCCGGAGAGGATGTCCAGCGTGCCTTTGCCTTTTCAGGAACCGGAGTGGGACGTAAAGTTCCTTTGGACGGTATCACTAAACTTTCCCTACTTCATCATCCTCTGCACTAGTTGTTTAAGAGCTTTACAATCTTCTGTCAAGTGACCCTTTCCTTTGTGATATTCACAATATTGATTAGAGTCCCTGGATTTCTGGCCTAGAGGCTGAAAGGATTCCTTGGAATATACTTTGTTTTTCATGATAAGGTCAAAAGTGCCTCTCCCAGCACGAGAGTACTGGTCCGTAAAACTGATTAGCTCCTGATATGTTTTCTCCCTTTGGAGGGTGGCTTTGAACTTGAACGGTCCTTCCCTTAATCCCTTAATTAGAGTAATTTTGTACACTTCTGGATTGGATTCCCTCACTTCAAGAACCTCTGTCTGAAATCGTCCCATGAAATGAGAGAGAGTCCCCTTTTCACCCTGTTTTACCTGGAATAAAACTGACGCATACTTTTTCCTTTTCGTAGAAGCAGAAACAGAAGTGTCGTGTATTGTCCTCAAGTGATTAGCAGGGTAAGCGATGAACTGAGGACCTGGTCTTTCAGTCCGCATAGGGGCTGCGGACTGCACAGGAGAGTAGGATGCTGAGCGGTTTTGCGAGTAGGCGTGCGGATAGGGCTGCGAGTAGGCTTGTACTCCTTGCGGATAAGCAAGTGGATTAACATGCGGACTATCTACTGCTGGCGTCGAGTTGACTGAGGAGATCTGCGCTGGTGCGGACTGTGCGTCTAGTCGCTTGACAATAGCTCCCAAGACGTCGTAAACTGCTGCGAACTGCAAACCGACGACCCGAGAAATTTTGTCAGTTTATTGAGCTAACCACACGACTGCTTCCCAAAGGGGATCCTTGCCGGGTTAAAAGTCAGGTTGAGCGGTTTGGCAATCAGACATTCTGTCCGCAAACTTCAAAAAACGTCTTGATCTGAAGGCCACGTGTTGATGTTGATGCATAAAATGCGTCCTCAAATTTCGGTAAAAGGGGAAAAAGAGAGAAGGAGACTGCAAGCAGCTATCTACTAAGCGGACGAGAGAAAAAGAACAGCAGAGCCGCGAACCACGACGACACCCGACTTCTCCCGTCGCGGCATGAATGCCTCTCCTGCGACGTGCTTTCCTTTTCTTAATAAGCGAGCTCCTGGAGACAAGTCAGCGTGTCTTGGGGAGTGCACCCTCCCCTTATTTATAGGCTCGGAGGCCTTCCCAAGCGGGTAGGGCTAAAGTTACCGGCTGCCCGGGGTACAGGAGAACCGGGCAGAGGTGAGGGGAAGCAAATTAGCATAAAATGAGAAAGGAGAGAAGCCGCGCAGCTTGGCGGATTCCTCCTGGCGAGCTGAATTCCTGGGTCCTGGGCCTTGGCGAGAGCAGGGTCGGAACTGGTGGCGACCTGGCATGGAGGCCGCCCGTCTTCGCTGAGGTCAGCCGACTTGGTCTGAGCGGCGGCTAGAAGTAGCAGGCCGCCAGTCTCTGATGACCGGCCGACTTGACATGTTTTGCGGCTAGAAGAACTAGGCCACCCGGTCTGGAAAGTTGTGCGAACCGGTCGCGGATTTCGGGCTTAACACATATATATTTTAATAACAAATTATTATATTATTATTTTTTGTGTGTTTTTAAGTAGGTTTTTTTATTATTATTATTTTATGTTTTTAATTGATTTTTAGGTAGGTTTTGTGGGTTTATTTTGATTTTTTGTGGTTTTTTTTAGTTTTTTAGATGTTTAGTTTTTTTAGATTTTTTAGGTTTTTAGAGTTTTGAGTTTTATAGTTTTTTTTTGTTTTTAGGATTTTTTTTGGATAATAATATGATAATAATTTTTTTAGTTTTTTTTAGTTGGAAACAACGTCATTTCAAAAAAATAAATTTTATAGATAGTTATATTATAATTTTTAAAGTTTTTTGTTTGTTTTTTTAAGTGGTATTATTATTATTATTATGATTATTATTATTATTGCAATACTTGATTGAGTATTTCGCATCGGGTCCAAAAACTTGATGCGGTTAAAACTCCAAAAATTGGTGAGTAATCCCGCGGCGCCCCGGGCGGTTTATTTAAGAAAGCGGGTGATTGGTTTTTATTTAGAAAATATGGCGCGCAGATTTATTATTTTGGATATAAAAAGGTGAGATCAAATTTTAACGAAAGGAGGTAAGTGCACCTATCGCGTGTAGTACAGCATATTCCGGTGTGGAATATCGAGGTCGTATTGTTCCCGTGATCGGTTCGATTATTCCTACTCTTCCCTGGAGGAGACTATTATTTTACCGATAATTACTTGTCGAGTATTTTATATATAATAAAAAAATGACAGAAAACAGAAAGCATTAAAGAGAAAGCAATAAAGGTGGAGCCGATGAAAAGCTTAGCGCAACGACATCGAATAGAAATTGAACTAAAATAAACTTTTAAAAAAAAAGAGATCCTAAGTTTCAAATTAATTAATGTGGAGACTTAGCCGTAGAGGTTCCACTAGAATGAGCTCACTTATCTCTAGAACTATCGCTCACCAGAACGCTAAGACTATTTGACCGAACGTTAGTGCGACGAAGGATTCCTCTTAACGCCTGCATTATGCTAAGAACCCCGCTATTGGGTGGGGAACCAAATCCGGTAGAGTTTGCGCGCCTCCTCATTTGAGTAGGACTTGCAATTTACTGCTTTATTCACTGCTTTCCTTTACTGCTTTCTTTTTCTGCTAGAGTATGGACTACGGAAATAGGGCCCACACATCGATATGTTGTCCTACGCGTCGTAAAACACAGACAAATCTTAAGTACTTTAATTAATGGGAAAAACAGGAGCTTTAATTATTTAAAGCTATTTAATTTTTCTCAATGCTCTTCAATACTGAGGTCTAAGAACGATTATCCACTCATCAGAATTGGGACGGCTTGCGAGAAAAGCAATAAAGAAAGTAGTAAATGAAAGCAGAAAAAGAAAGCAGTAAAGGAAAGCAGTAAATAAAGCAGTAAATTGCAAGTCCTACTCAAATGAGTAGGACTGAAATGAAGCAGTAAAGTGCGAGTCCCGACGCAAATTCGTGGGTGGGAGAAATGAAAGCGAGTCCTACTCAAACGAGTAGGAGGAAATAAATGCAACGCACGCACACACTCGACAGAAATTTAAACTCACGCACACACTCGACATGAAATGAAACACACGCACACAACAGAATGTAAAAACTCACACACTCTACTGGAAAGGAAAAACTCACACACACTACTGAAAAGGAAGTAAAACACTGCTTCATTTAACTTTTAACGAGTAGGCGGAAATAAATGCGCACACATAAAAAATTGGAAAAAAATAAGTTACCGAAAAATTAAAATAACTACATTTCTACCGCTAGAATGTGGTTGAAATGCATAAAAAACTAAAATAAAAATTAAACGAGTCAGAAGTTTTGCAAATAAACGCAAAATGAAAGTTATCTAAAAATTAAAACGACTAAATTTCTACTGTTAGAATACGATAGAAATGCGTAAAAAGAGAACATAAAAATTAAACGAGCAAAACAGTTTTTTAAATAAAAGCGAAAATGGAAGTGTTTGAAAAACTAAAATGACTATATTTTCATTCCTATAACTCTATAAAAATGCAAAAAAGGTGGAATAAAGCTAAAAGAGACGAAAATTTTTACGATCCTAAAAAGCCTAAGTTAAAGGAAATTAAAAACCACCTTTTGAAACATTTTTATAAACCTATAGAAATGAATACAAAGTAAAAATAAAAAATTAAACCTAAACAAGTAGGTGCACGAAAATAAAATTGTGATTACGACGGCTAGAAATTAGACAAAAGTTTTAAGCTAAAAAGATTTTAAAAAACATAAAAAAACAAAATAAGAACAAAAATTAAAAATCACTTCGAGTATGGCGCATAAATGGATTCGTAGCTATGCAAAGAGAGAAAAAACTAACACATTTTATTAATCGAAAAGTGATTACACGAAAGCTAAAAACAAACACTAAGAGAGGGGGGAAGAAAATCCCTTACATAGCATAAGAAACCATTTAGGCAGCACCTAACCTATGCAAAGCGGCCCAAAAAGTGGAACAGAAATCCTTACAGCGGCTCTGAATTTATAGACAAAATTTTTCATGGGACACGCCCTCTAACACGTGCGTCTTAGGGGGCGTGTCAGTACTGTTCATGATTCGATCCAGCGAGTTGACGACTTAGTTGACTTCAGCTGAAATCGTGGAGGTCACGCCCCATGTCACGGGCATGACTCTGGGCGTGTCGGGTAGGTAGAACTGGGCGCGGGTCGCGTCGAAATGTCGCCACGTGGGTCTTGTCAACCAGGTGGAGGAGTACACGCCCGTGTCCCATCTTGACACGGGCGTGTCGGGTTGAATCGACGAACGTCGAGTGCAAAACATCGAGCTTGCTTGACACGGGCTGGGGTCACGGGGCGTGTCATTGGAAACGGGCATGACGTAGGGCGTGTCACATAATGTTTCTTCAATTTGCGGCCGATTTCACAGTTTTGGGTTGTCACGCCCAGGTCACGGGCGTTACCCAAAGTACACGGGCATGACCCATGCAAAATTTGATAATTTCCTGAAATTTTTCAGAAAATCAAAATAAAGTAAGTTTGCAAAATATTTACAAATATGAGCAATTTATTAAGGAAATATAACTAAAAATGACGAAAATAAAATAAAACAACTTATTAAACGTACGTAAAAATACGTATATTTACAATTCATTAAATACTCCCATACTTAAGCTTTTGCTATTCCAGAGCAAAAGTTGGAGATGAACTTATAAGAAATTAAAGAAATCCTAAGTTTAACTACCGATTGAATGAATTAAAAGTAAGATCAAAATAAATATACGGGGTACTATAGTTAAATCATAAATTATGAAAATGTTATAAATAGTAGAAGAGTTTCAAAAAGACTTATAAATAAAACAAATAGAAATCAAAAATTTATTTTTATTAGTTTAACAAAGATTGATTGAATTTTTATAAAAAACTTTAGCTAAAAAGAAGTTAAAGGAAATAATGCAATTTAAAAATTATGCTCTCAAAAAAATTTTAAATTAATTCTAGAATCATTGAAATAGGATAAGTGGTTTGGTTGTTTATGAAGAGCGCTTTGATTTAGAGGCGAGGTAATTTTTTCTCAAAAATCTATACATTTTTTTTCTTTTGAATAATTAGGAAAATGACATCTTATTTTCCTAACATATAAATTTTTTCGTTCTTCATAAATAATAAATAACCTAATGTATATGTGTAACAACCCCATCCGTTCATATGGTATATTCTAGAAGGTCCGGCCGGGGCCCCACAGTATATATCACAAAACAGGAGGTGAAAGTACAGGATGATATCAGAGTAGCGCATCGCACCTATCACAAATCATTCTAGCGGAAGCCTAGACTACAACTTGAACTCCTCATGAATGTCCAAACATAAAACTCCACATTTTATAAACTATAGGAATGTCTTACAACAAGTCAAAAGAGTTGGCCTTATGGCCTTACAGAGCTATCAACCAGTGGCCTAAACAACTTGGCGCGCAGGCCGGCCACAATAAAAGCAAACACACACAGAACATAGATAGCCTTCGAGGGCTAGCAGCAGCAGCAACAACAGCAGCAGGTACATCAAGCTCTATGTGTCCCGCTCGACTCTCCAGCACCTGTACAGGGACAATCCACCCAACGGTGGCAAACAAAAGCAACGGTCAGCGTTCAGCTGACCAAATTATAACGACCCTACCCCTTCTCTCGGGGCAGCGGTACTTCCCTGCAAGCATAGCAAATCACAAGGATGGCAATATATATATCATCAAATGTGCTTTTACGCACACAAGCCATCACAACCGTTCGCCACACGGCCCAACGGTCCGTGCACTCATGGCACATTCTTGGTGTTCTGGCAAAGCTCTTGCCCACCACCGTATTAGGGTCACAACCCAACGGTAAATCTCTTGAGCATTTACTCCATGGCGTGCAGCCGGAGTTAGTCTTCCTACACCAGGATGGCCCGTAGCCCCCCATTGTGTCATGGCGCGCAGGCCGAAGACTCTTGCTAGGCGCTCCAACAGACCGCACCTTTTGGTCTCACGTCGGACGGACATAGCGCAGGTCGGATCCTCCACCCCCCGTTGCTCAAATCGCCTTGCCTTCTACGAGTACAGCGTACTCATGGCTATAACAAAGGTGCGGGTCGGTCTTACCAATCCTGTTCCTGGCATTCAAGCCTGGGCATATCTCGATACCCATTTCCTTAGCACAACAGCGGGTCTTTCCTGGGCCTCCCAGTACTTCCTGTGACTCACTTCATAGGTGGACACCGCACAAGCACAAATGTCAGGGGTCTTTCCTGGCTATCCTGCCAGTACTTCCTGTTACTCGCTTCACAGGTGGACACACTACGACATCAAGCATCACAAAGGGCATTTCCTGGTCACACCAGTACTTCCTGTGCCACATCCACAGGTTAGACCCAAACACATCACATGGATATTTTTCCTGGGCTACCCCCCCAGTACTTCCTGCTACTCCTTTTCGCAGGCATAACCCATAGACTCCTTAACCTACACGTTCTCACGGAGTCTTCTCCGGTTCGTATGCAACATCACCAATCCAGACCAACCTGTCCAGATGGGCTTCACACAACATGCCTATTCCGTACTCCATTTCCGGATCTATATGCGAACAAAGGGGATTTCAAGCATCCACCCAAGGATTTCCAAAATCAGCCACCTCTTGGTGGGGGAAATCACAAAGCTATGCCAAAAAGAAGCCTTCACATGGCTAGGAAGAAAAGTCGTTACCCTTGACGACCGCTTTGGTGCCATGGACTCAAAGCTAGCTTGCAAGACTCGCAAGATCGTTTCCTCCGCAACGACGGCTTCAGAACTCTTGTCGGTACACCGCAGCACCACCAGCAGCAACCCCCTTTCCTCTTCCTCCTCCTTTCTCTCTCTCTTTCTCTCTTAACTTGAAGAAAGATCAAGGCCAAGGAAATGAGTATCATGTCTCGGATTTCGGCCTTTAGGAAAAAGAGGAAGAGGCTTCAGCCCTTGGATCCCAGCTGAAGGAATGGACGGCCACGATTTTGCCAAAAAACACAGATTTTGACCCGACACGGCCTCAGACACGGCCATGTGCCTCAAGCGGTGGTCAACCGACTTATCCAAACCAGTGACACGCCCATGGGACACGCCCGTGTCATGGGCCGTGTCACCAACACGCCTTCGAACACGCCCGTGTCTGTGGCCGTGTGCATGGGCGAAAAAAATCCCAAATCATCCTGAGACTTCACACGGCCTGTGACACGCCCGTGTCCCAGGCCGTGTGCCCTGACACGGCACAAAGACACGCCCTGTCGAAATCCTTCGGCAGGCTGAGTTCGTCGACCCGATTTGACACGCCCTGTGACACGCCCGTGTCACAGGCCGTGTGCAACTTCTCGACACTCGACACACACACGTCTCGACACTCGACGATCGTCGAGATAAAGTCGTCGAGCACGCGACACGGCCTTGGACACGCCCGTGTCCTGGGCCGTGTGCCTCCTCTCGACACATCGTCGAGCGAAAAATCGTCGAGACAAAGCCCGATCGTCGACACACCTCCACACGCCCTGCGACACGCCCATGTCGCAGGCCGTGTCAGCTGACACACCCTGGGACACACCCGTGTCCCAAGCCGTGTCACCCAAAAATTCCTATTTCCGAAATTTGGACTGTTACAATCCTCCCCTCCTACAGGAAATTTCGTCCTCGAAATTCAGATACAGGAAGGCAACAGGAAACAGCAAGAAATATGTTACATCATACAAAATCTTATGTTACAACATCCGCTAGATTACACAAACAGCTCAGGGAACTCTTCGCGCATGGTTTGCTCGCGCTCCCATGTCAGTTCTTCACGGCCGCAGTTGTCCCACCGGACTTTCACCATGCCGACCGTCTTGTTCCGCAACTATTTCTCGGCTCGATCTTCGATCTGAATGGGTCTAACTTTCGTTGTTAGCCCATACTCCACCGGCACACGAGCATCCGCGATCACTTGAGATGGATCTTTCACGGCCTTCCGAAGTACCGAGATGTGAAAGACATCATGTAACACACCCAAGTCCGCCGACAGAGCTAGCCGATAAGCCGCTTCGCCCACTCGCTCAACCACTTCAAAAGGACCCAAATATCTTGGACTCAACTTTTTCAACCGTCGAATCCTGGAGACACTTTTGAATGGCTTGATCTTCAAGTAGACCCAATCGCCAACCGCAAATTCCACATTCCGGTGCTTGGCGTTGTAGTACTTCGCTTGTCGATCTTGAGCAATAAGCAATCTCTCTCGAATCGTCCGTATGGTTGAGTTTGCTTCCTCAACCTCATTTGGTTTAACAACCCGAGCTTCGCCCGCTTCTATCCAAGCCAAGGTGGTACGACACTTCCTTCCATATAGAGCTTCATATGGTGCCATCCCAATGCTCGCTTGGTAGCTGTTGTTATACACAAACTCTATCATATAGAGATGATCTTCCCATCTCTTTCCGAAGTCAAGGGCGCACATTCGGAGCATGTCCTCCATTGTTCTGTTGGTACGTTCAGTTTGGCCATCCGTTTGGGGATGAAAGGCCGTACTGAAAGTCAACTTCGTGCCCAACAGTCGGTGAACTAGCCTCCAATCATTTGACGTGAATCGTCCATCTCGATCACTTATGATGCTTCGAGGAACACCGTGAAGCCGCACAATCTGGTCAACATATAACTTTGCCAAACTTTCAACTGAATCATCCCGCCTGTTCGGGAGAAAATGTGCTACTTTAGTTAGTCGGTCAACAATCACCCAAATGGAATCATTTCCTCGCTGCGATCTTTGCAACCCGTGAACAAAATCCATGGAAATATCATCAAATTTCCACTCTGGGATCGGCAGTGACTTCAAATAACCGCCCGGCTTTTGGCATTCCGCCTTCACCATCGCACATGTTTGACATTTGGCTACATAAAGGGCAACATCTTTCTTGAGCCCTAGCCACTAGAAAAGCTTCTTCATATCGTTGAACATCTTTGTGCTCCCGGGGTGAATGGAATACTTTGTATAATGCGCTTCATACATCAGTTCTTCCCTCAATTTCCCCACATTTTGGACGCACAAACGGTCCTCTTTTCGCAAAAGACCGTCAATCCAGGTGAATTTGCCCTCTGGCCCGTCATGCACATAGCGTAAGAGATCGTCATCCAACTCCGTTGCCCGTCGAACTCGGTCCGCAAGGTCACATTGCACCTCGACCCAGTTCAAACATGCAGTGGCAGTGGAATTCTTGTTAACACAATAGATCTCTAACGCCTCCAACTCCTGGATAAGGCGTTTATCATGCCTTTGTAACCAATTCGCTCTAGCCAGAACCCGCCGACTCAAGGCATCTGCGACAACATTCCCGTTCCCGGGCGTATAGTGAATCTCGAAAGTGTAGTCCCCAAGGAACTCCAACCACCTTCGTTGTCGCATGTTCAAGTCTTTCTGCTCCAGAAGATACTTTAGGCTCTTATGATCGGTATAGATCTCCACCTTCACACCATAAAGGTAGTGTCGCCACAACTTGAGTGCAAAAATCACCGCCGCTAGTTCCAAATCATGGACGTGATAATTTCGCTCGTGCACCTTCAGCTGGCGTGAGCCATAAGCAATAACCTTTCCATTCTGCAGAAGAACGCAGCCTAAGCCGCTCCCTGAGGCATCACTATAAATCACAAATCCATCGGTTCCACGTGGCGAAGACAACACCGGCGCCGTGGTCAACCGAATCTTCAGCTCTTCAAAAGCTCGTGCGCACTCTGGCGTCCAAATGAACTTCTGATCTTTTCGCGTCAGTGTGGTTAGCGGCAAAGCGATCCGCGAAAAGTTTTCCACAAATCTTCTATAGTAGCCCGCAAGTCCAAGGAAACTCCTGACCTCAGCCACGGAAGACAACATTGGCCACTCCTGTATGGCCCTTATCTTCGCTGGATCTACTGCAATGCCCGCTCCACTCACCACATGGCCCAAAAATGCCACTGACGATAGCCAAAACTCTCACTTCGAGAACTTGGCATAGAGCTGATTTTGCCTCAACGTGTTCAACACCAACCGCAAGTGAATCTCATGCTCGGCTTTGGACTTCGAGTACACCAGGATGTCATCAATGAACACTATCACAAATAGATCCAGGTACTCGCGAAAAATACGGTGCATCAAATCCATAAACACCGAGGGCACATTGCACAGTCCAAATGGCATGACTGTGAACTCATAGTGCCCATAACGCGTTCCAAATGCTGTTTTGGGAATGTCACCTTCCCGAATTCGTAACTCGTAATAACCAGACTTCAGGTCCAACTTCGAATAGACGGTCGATCCCACCAGCTGATCGAACAACTCATCAATCTGGGGTATCAGATACTTATTATTCTCGGTCAGCTTATTCAGTTCACGGTAATCGATACACAACCGCAACCCACCGTCTTTCTTCTTTACAAAAAGCACAGGCGCGCTCCAATGTGACATACTTGGGCGTATATAACCTTGCTCCAACATTTCTTGGAGTTGAACCTTCAATTCAGCCATCTCTTTTGGCGCAACGCGATATGGCGAGCGGGCCACAGGTTTCGTGCCTGGCACCAACTCGATCGTGAAGTCAATCTCCCGCTGGGGTGGTAGCCCAGGGAGATCCGTGGGAAACACATCTGTAAATTCTGCCACAATCGGAACCTCGCACAAACTGGCCTTAGGCTCAACAGCCTGAATTAGTGCAAAGTAACACTCCGCACCCTTCCGAACAGCCTTGACTACCTGGAGTGCAGACATCAATGTCCCGCCCACTCCTCGTATACCCGCGAACTTTGTCTCCTGTTCGGTATTCTGGCTCAACGTAATTTCTTTGGACTGGCAATCAATTATAGCATGCTGCTCCGCAAGCCAATCCATCCCAAAAATCACGTCGAATTCCGATATTGGCAAAACAAATGCAGTTAAACAAAAATCCCGACTTCCTAATTGAACCGCCACATCACAAGCTTGATCCGCAAGCATCCAACAGCCATTCGGCAACACCACTCTGACGCTATCTGTCTTTGCACGACTGGGTAGCCTAAGCCGCGTCCTAAACTCACTCGACAGAAAAGAATGCGATGCACCTGTATCAAACAGTGCTCGCGCCAGCGTGTCCCGAATCATCACAAATCCTATGACAAACATGTCACACATATAAACCGCAAATATAGGGGTACTAAGCAAAGCATACAAACAATAGCATATGCAAAACTAAACTCATACCTGTTACCACGTCACTCTGCTTGATGGCCTCTTGCAGGCCAAGATTGTAGACCCGGGGTTGCGCCTGCGAGGCAGAGGAATCCACCACCGCCTTTCCTTTTTCCGCATAAGATGCTCCCGCCTTCTTTTCACTCTTTGGCGGCATCCAACAATCTCGCGCAATATGCCCCACGCGGCCACAATTGAAGCAGACCCGAGTATCTGGCTTGGAGGTAGCCCCTAACGTTGCTCCCGTTGCAACGGATGAAGTAGCTTGTCCACTAGGCTTGGACTTCTTGCCCCATCGCTTCTTATAAAATGGTTTCCCAGAGCGGGGCGCCTTCCACTCCTGTTGCGACACAGCCAAAGCTCTCTTCCCTTGCACTCTTTTCATATCCTTTTCCAACGCTGTCGCGGTGTCAACCAACGCTTGGAAACCTTGATTCACAGAACTTGACACAAGGAACCTCAGCTCGTCCCTCAGTCCTTCATAGAACCGATTAGTCTTCCTCTGTTCATCAGCAAAGATAGAACCCGCATACCGCCCCAAGCGACTAAATTCATGCAAATAGGCGTCAACACTGCCATCACCTTGGGTTAACCTTTGGAACTCATTTTCCATGGCTATCCACTGAGCCGCAGGAAGGTGCTTCGCGAGGAAGAGCCGGGAGAATTCTTCTGTAACGCCCCGAAACTCAAAGGAGCAAAGGGGGACATTTTGGGCCAGTTTGAGTTCTGGCTGCAGGCACACGGCCTGGGACACGGGCGTGTCCCAGGGCGTGTCAAGCCTGTGTCGACACTAAGGCGCGAAGTCGACACTTTGGTCTCGACATTATGTCGAGACTGGGCACACGGCCTATGACACGGGCGTGTCGTAGGGCGTGTCGACCCGTGTCGACACTTAGCCGCGAAGTCGACAATGTGCTTTGATATTGTGTCGAGACATGGCACACGGCCTGCGACACGGGCGTGTCACAAGGCGTGTCAGCTTGTGTCGACACTCATCCCGCGAAGTCGACACTTTGGTGTCGACAATGTGTCGAGACATGGCACACGGCCTGCGACACGGGCGTGTCGCAGGGCATGTCGACCCGTGTCGACACTTAGCCGCGAAGTGTCGAGACCGTATACACGGCCTGGAGCCCAGACGTATCAAGGTGACACGGGTATGGACACGGGCGTGTCCTAGAACCCGTGCAGTGCTCGGGTTGAAAATGGGGAAAAATCATGGGGTACACGGCCGGCTACACGGCCGTGTCAGGTGGAACACGGGCGTGTCAGCTCGAACACGGGCGTGTTCGATACCCGTGTGAGGTTCCAGGTGATCCGATTTTGACGGCGAATGAGGCACACGGCCCTGGACACGGGCGTGTGCCAGGCCGTGTTCGGTCCAGATTGGGCATTTCAGTCCCGAATCAAAGCCGTTCATTTCTTTGACTGAAGATCCAACGGCTGGGGGTTGTTCCTGAAGGGATATACCCGGGTTTTGACTTAGAAAACCCTCACTTTTTCTTAAGTGATCTCTTTCTAAAGTCTTAGAGAGAGAGGAGAGCTAAGTGAAGAAGAAGGAGCTAAATCCGCCATTGGAGGAGCTTCGGAGCTCCGAATCGCAAGCCGACTCCGGATCCTCGGAGGCAACGCTAGTGCGGTCATTTCCATCCGATTACTTTCCGATGGCGCCAAAGAGGAACGCAAGGGTAACGATCCTCATCTTGAGCATGAGTCGCTCTCTTTCTTAGCATAGGAAGCCCGCTCTCGCGAGTTTGCGGAGAGTTGGAGGCGTTCCTTCGGGTAGATATGTGAAGTCCCCGTTGTTTAGAGTCCGTATGCGAGAACGGACATAGGCATGATGTGTGAAGCCTACCCGGACATGTTAGTCTGGATCGGTGATGTTGCATTGCATAAGGCCGGAGAAGACTCCGTGTTATTGGTTGTTTTTCGGGTTTTCTACGCGCTAGATTGCAGCAGGGAGCCTTGGGGACTAACCCAAAGGTGCACCCGGAAAACTGGGCGGATACGAGATCTTGCCAACTTGGTGGCTTGAAAGTCAACTTGAACATAACCGGGTTATGTGACATGTGATGGAAATGGGACTCGGGAGAAGTTTGACCTGCGCATATTGTTTAAATTACCGTTGCGGGCGCATATGGTTTAAATTACCGTTGCGTTGTGAGCACGGGTTAGATGGAACCGTACCCACTCTATGTCGTTCGGATTAGGGCCGTTGGCATAGATGAGGGTCTTCGGCGGTCTATGGTTTTAATTACCGTGACCCATGCCAGGAAGACAAACTGCTCATTGTTTGGCCGTCCAAAGGGGATGGTGGTGAGTCGGCAGACTTAGACTGCGCTCACTAAGAATGTGCCCAGAGTGCACGGGGTGTGTGGCCGTTGAGCCTCCGCCTGTGATGAAATGGCTATATTTACATTGCTCGCTTATGCTAATGAAATGCAGGGAAGGAGCATCGCCGCCCCGAGTTGGGGGCGGGATCGTTATAATTTGGTCAGCATTGCTGACCGTTGCCTTGTTTTTCCACCGTGCGGTGGTTTGTTGCTTGCAGGTGCAGCTGGACCAAGCGGTCAATAGCGGGCTAAAGCCCTTTTTGCGAAGCCGGCCCTCGAAGGCCCGAATGGAAATGTTTATTGCTTTATTCATGTATGACCGGCCTGCGTGCCGTGGTTTGTAAATCATGTAACAGTCAAGTGAAACATTTTGTAAGGCCTTAAGGCTTGTTTTGAGTATTTTGTAATAACATTCCTAAGTTGTACTAGTGGACATTCATGCTTGTATGCTGGGTTCTTGTTTACAACCTTTATAAACTGCTTCCGCTATAATGCTCTGTGTAGGACGTTGAGATTGGTTGGATGGTTTCCATAAGTAACCACCCGGTCTGTCTGTGGTATATGGCGTCGGGCCCCGGCCGGACCTACTGCTATATGCTATGCGACAGATAGGGGGTGTTACAATTTGGTATCAGACTACTGGTTTTGGTTGGGCTTAAACTTTATTCGTGGGCGAATTCTTTTTAAGGGGTGGTGAGCACATTGTGTGCGTCATCGTAATAACATTAAAAAGAACCCATGAATGTCCACCTAGGAATGAAAATACTCGTGTTTGAGGAACCTGCGTGTTCCTATAATTGCTGTTTGCAATTTATTTGGTCGCTTAACGGTGTTTTGTACCACTATAGGTGACCCGAAGTGGTGTTGGGCCGTCCGAACGCCGAGTTTCTGAGGCAAGTAGTGCACCGGATGTTGCTCCTGCAACACCTCTATCGGCTGAGAATATTCGATTGGTGGCTGAAGCGGTGTTGGCCGTGATTAATGCGCAGCCTGGAAGGCAAATGCAGCAGCCCGCTCCTGTGATGGAGCAAGTACCCCTGCAAGAGGCTGAGCCGAGGAGAGTGGAGCAAGTGGTTGTTGATCCAATAGTGCCAAGGAGGGCAACTGAGAGGCAGCTAAAGCATGTAATGAGCTTTAACCCTCCGCTATTCTCGGGGTTGGGAACCCCATCTCAGGCTGAAGACTGGCTCTCCAGGGTGAAGAGAGTCATGACAGCGACGGAGATGGAGGAGTGGCAAATGACCACCATCGCTACGTTCCTTTTGGACGGTGAAGCGAGGATGTGGTGGGAAGGATTGGAGCTGCATTTACTGAGGGGTAGACAACTTGGTGATGTCTCGATGGAGGAGTTCTCGAGATTATTTTTGGCTAGATACCTCCCTTCGACGCAGAAGATAGCGTTGGAGAATGAGTTCCTGAAGTTGGTACAGGGTGAGAGGAGCGTGGATGAATATCTCCACGAGTTTACTCGTCTAAGTCGTTATGCTAGCGCCACCATCATGGATGAGGAGCGCAAGACTAATCGCTTCTATGAAGGGTTGAGAGACGAGTTGAGGTTGCTACTCTCGGGGACGATGACGCAGGGTTTCTTAACCTTGGTCAATACTGCCCGGTCCTTGGAGAAGGATATGAAGAATGTGCAAGCAAAGAAAAGCTTGGGCGAGAAGAAATCTGGGTTCAAAGTGCCGACAACTTCAAAGTCTGGCTATCAAAGATTCTTTAAGAAGCATAGGACTTCGGGTCCAGCTCCTTCTGGTGCTTCTGGGGCGACTACGAGTCGGACCCCGGGCGCGTGCTTTACATGTGGAAAGACGCGGCATTTCGCCCGTGACTGTTGGAGCGGACGTCCTAAGTCCGAGAGGAAGCCGGGAGCTACTTATGAAGAGAAGGGCAAGGCGGTGGAGTCGACTGCATCCCATTATGCTCCGGCCCAAACAAGGGTCTACAATCTTGGCCAACAGGAGGCCATTAAACAAGCTGATGTGGTGACATGTACAGTTTAATTTATAGCAAGTCAATTTATTTAAATACCTGTTATGCACATGTTACCTTACCACTACTTGTTTAGGATTTGTATTGATTTGTGAAAATCCGGCACGAGCACTCTTCGATACGGGAGCCTCACACTCCTTCTTTTCCGAAGGATTTATATCACGCATCGGAGTCCCTTCTTCGATGGCGAAGGATAAGTTGGATGTGTTGTTGCCCAATGGGTGTTCGATGCGAGCGGATAGGATCTGCGACGTTAAAGTTCGTATTGGGGAGCAGGAGTTCGACCTGCAGGCGTCTTTACTTCCGTTGGCGGAGTTCGACGTCATTTTTGGCATGGACTGGCTCTTGGAGCAGCAGGCCCATATAGATTGTGGTAGCAAGGAAGTCAAGCTGGGAGCAAGTCGTGAGACGACTTTTACGGGCTTAAAGGGGTCGAGCAAGACGTTGATGTCTTCTCTTCAGGTGGTGAAGGCGGTTCGTGCTGGAGCAGAACTGTTCTTTACACTAGTGGAGGTTGCAAAGCCGAAGCCCGCGTTGGATTGTATTTCAGTGGTATCGGAATACCCTGATGTGTTCCCCGCAGATCTTCCTGGAGCCCCGCCTCAGCGAGAGATAGATTTTACGATCGAGCTAGTGCCAGGTGCAAAGCCTGTGTCACGATCTCCGTATCGGCTAGCGCCTAAGGAAATGGCGGAGCTGAAAGTTCAACTGCAAGAGTTGTTGGAGCAAGGGTATGTGCGCCCGAGTTCTTCGCCTTGGAGCGCACCGGTCCTCTTTGTTAAGAAGAAGGACGGAAGCTTGAGGCTTTGTATTGATTATCGGGAGTTAAACAAGCTAACTGAGAAGAACAAGTACTCGATCCCTCGGATTGATGATCTCTTTGATCAGTTAGTCGGGTCGACGGTGTACTCGAAGTTGGATCTCAAGGCTGGGTACTATCAGCTGCGGATAAGGGAGAGTGATATCCCGAAGACAGCATTTAGTACGAGGTACGGGCATTATGAGTTTACGGTCATGCCGTTTGGGCTGACGAATGCGCCGTCAGTGTTCATGGATTTGATGAACAAGACGTTCATGGAGTACTTGGACCATTTTGTGATCGTATTCATCGACGATATTTTGGTGTACTCGCAAAGTGAGGAAGATCACTTCAAGCATCTTCATTTGGTGTTGGAGACGCTAAGGAGAAATCAGTTGTATGCCAAGTTCTCGAAGTGCGAGTTTTGGCTATCCTCAGTGGCGTTCCTCGGGCATATAGTGAGTGGAGAGGGTATTGCTGTGGATCCGGCGAAGATTGTTGCGATACGGGAGTGGCCTGAGCTTGCTACGGTAGCAGAAGTCCGGAGCTTTTTGGGGCTTGCCGGCTATTATAGGCGCTTCGTAGAGAACTTCTCGCGGATAGCGTTACCTCTCACTACTTTGACGAGAAAGGAGCATAAGTTCGTTTGGACGCCGGAGTGCGCGCGAGCTTTTGAGGAACTGAAGTGTCGGTTGACCACGGGGCCTGTGCTGAGTTCGCCATGTGGAACCGAAGGCTATGAGATATATAGCGATGCTTCGGGCAGCGGTTTGGGTTGCGTGCTACTGCAGCACGGAAGCGTGATAGCTTATGGCTCGAGACAGCTAAAAGTGCACGAGAGGAATTATCCGGTCCATGACTTGGAGTTAGCGGCCGTGATTTTTGCCTTGAAGCTGTGGAGACACTATTTGTACGGTGTGAAGATTGATATCTACACCGATCACAAGAGCCTAAAGTATCTAATTGATCAGAAGGATCTGAATATGCGGCAGCGTAGGTGGATGGAGTTCCTGGGGTACTATACATTCAAGATCCACTACGTGCCCGACAAAGGGATTGCGGTTGCCGACGCGTTGAGTCGCCGAGCCCCAGCTCAAGCCAATTGGCTATCGGTGCATGATGAGCGGTTGGTGCGGGAGTTGGAGGCGTTGGAGATTGTTTGCGTGGATAGACAATCTACTGTTGAAGCAGTTCTGAATTGGACTGAAGTCCAATATGACCTGGCTGATCGGATTCGGCAGGCTTTGGATATGGATGCTCATATGAAGCAGTTCATGATAGAGGCTCTGGATGGGTCAAATTCCCAATTCGCCGTGGAGGACGGATTGCTTTGGAAAGACGGTCGTCTGTGCGTCCCAAGTGTGGGCAATTTACGGGTGGAGTTGTTGTACGAGGCGCACCATACCAAGTACTCGATTCACCCGGGGAGCACGAAGATGTACCGCGATGTCAAGAAACTGTTTTGGTGGCCGGGTTTGAAGAAGGATGTGGCGCTATACGTAGCAAAGTGCCAAACCTGTGCCTTGGTAAAGGCGGAGTGCCAAAAGCCGGGAGGATTTCTTAAGTCCTTGCCTATTCCGGAGTGGAAATTTGACGACATCTCTATGGACTTTGTGCACGGTTTGCCAAGGTCGCAAAAGGGGAACGACGCCATTTGGGTGGTTGTTGATCGATTATCGAAGGTGTCGCATTTTATTCCGCATAGGAAGGATGATCCGGTGGAGAAGCTAGCAAAGCTTTATGTGGATAACATTGTACGGCTTCATGGTGTGCCTCGCAGCATCGTGAGTGACCGAGATGGGCGGTTCACGTCTAATGATTGGAGGCTGGTGCAGCAAATGTTGGGAACAAAGCTGAAATTCAGCACAGCCTTCCATCCGCAAACGGATGGGCAGACCGAGAGGGTCAATCGAACCATGGAAGACATGCTTCGCATGTGTGTCTTGGATTTTGGAAAGCAATGGGAAGACCACCTTTATTTGGTGGAGTTCGCATACAACAACAGCTACCAAGAAAGTATTAAGATGGCGCCCTTCGAGGCCCTATATGGTAGAAGATGTCGCACGTCGTTGTCTTGGTTAGAAACGGGTGAGTCAAAGTTGTATAAGCGATCAGAAGTGGAGGATGCTACTTCTTTGGTGAGAACCATTCGGGAGAGGTTGCTTATCGCTCAGGACCGGCAAGCAAAGTACTATAATACCAAGCACAGGAACGTGGAGTTCGCTGTGGGCGATTATGTATACTTAAAGATCAAGCCGTTCAAGGGTGTCTCGCGGGTGCGACGATTGAAAAAGCTAAGCCCGAGGTACCTTGAACCGTTTGAGGTTCTGGAGCGAGTTGGTGAAGCGGCCTATAGGTTGAAGCTTTCAGTGGAGCTTAGTGGTTTACACGATGTATTCCATATTTCGGTGCTTCGGAAGGCTGTGCAGGAGCCTACGCAAGTGATCGCGGTCGATCAAGTGCCGGTGGAAAGTGGGCTAACGACAAAGGTCAAGCCCGTGCGGATTGAAGACTCGGAGGTCAAGCGGCTACGCAATAAAGAGATCAGGATGGTCAAGGTCCGGTGGGACAATTGCGGTCGTGAGGAGCTCTCTTGGGAGCGAGAGCAGACTATGCTTGACGAATATCCGGAGTTGTTCCGCTCAGGTACAAATTTTGGTTTTGTACATGTCTTTCCTTTATGTAATTTCGTGGGCGAAATTCTTTTAAGAGGGGTAGAGTTGTAACGCCCCGAAACTCAAAGGAGCAAAGGGGGACATTTTGGGCCAGTTTGAGTTCTGGCTGCAGGCACACGGCCTGGGACACGGGCGTGTCCCAGGGCGTGTCAAGCCTGTGTCGACACTAAGGCGCGAAGTCGACACTTTGGTACCGACATTGTGTCGAGACTGGGCACACGGCCTGCGACACGGGCGTGTCGCAGGGCGTGTCGACCCGTGTCGACACTTAGCCGCGAAGTCGACACTGTGCTTTGATATTGTGTCGAGACATGGCACACGGCCTGCGACACGGGCGTGTCGCAAGGCGTGTCAGCTTGTGTCGACACTCGTCCCGCGAAGTCGACACTTTGGTGTCGACAATGTGTCGAGACATGGCACACGGCCTGCGACACGGGCGTGTCGCAGGGCGTGTCGACCCGTGTCGACACTTAGCCGCGAAGTGTCGAGACCGTGTACACGGCCTGGAGCCTAGGCATTTCAAGGTGACACGGGTATGGACACGGGCGTGTCCTAGAACCCGTACAATGCTCGGGTTGAAAATGGGGAAAAATCATGGGGTACACGGCCGGCTACACGGCCGTGTCAGGTGGAACACGGGCGTGTCAGCTCGAACACGGGCGTGTTCGATACCCGTGTGAGGTTCCAGGTGATCCGATTTTGACGGCGAATGAGGCACAAGGCCCTGGACACGGGCGTGTGCCAGGCCGTGTTCGGTCCAGATTGGGCATTTCAGTCCCGAATCAAAGCCGTTCATTTCTCTGACTGAAGATCCAACGGCTGGGGGTTGTTCCTGAAGGGATATACCCGGGTTTTGACTTAGAAAACCCTCACTTTTTCTTAAGTGATCTCTTTCTAAAGTCTTAGAGAGAGAGGAGAGCTAAGTGAAGAAGAAGGAGCTAGATCCGCCATTGGAGGAGCTTCGGAGCTCCGAATCGCAAGCCGACTCCGGATCCTCGGAGGCAACGCTAGTGCGGTCATTTCCATCCGATTACTTTCCGATGGCGCCAAAGAGGAATGCAAGGGTAACGATCCTCATCTTGAGCATGAGTTGCTCTCTTTCTTAGCATAGGAAGCCCGCTCTCGCGAGTTTGCGGAGAGTTGGAGGCGTTCCTTCGGGTAGATATGTGAAGTCCCTGTTGTTTAGAGTCCGTATGCGAGAACGGACATAGGCATGATGTGTGAAGCCTACCCGGACATGTTAGTCTGGATCGGTGATGTTGCATTGCATAAGGCCGGAGAAGACTCTGTGCTATTGGTTGTTTTTCGGGTTTTCTACGCGCTAGATTGCAGCAGGGAGCCTTGGGGACTAACCCAAAGGTGCACCCGGAAAACTGGGCGGATACGAGATCTTGCCAACTTGGTGGCTTGAAAGCCAACTTGAACATAACCGGGTTATGTGACATGTGATGGAAATGGGACTCGGGAGAAGTTTGACCTGCGCATATGGTTTAAATTACCGTTGCGGGCGCATATGGTTTAAATTACCGTTGCGTTGTGAGCACGGGTTAGATGGAACCGTACCCACTCTATGTCGTTCGGATTAGGGCCGTTGGCATAGATGAGGGTCTTCGGCGGTCTATGGTTTTAATTACCGTGACCCATGCCAGGAAGACAAACTGCTCATTGTTTGGTCGTCCAAAGGGGATGGTGGTGAGTCGGCAGACTTAGACTGCGCTCACTAAGAATGTGCCCTGAGTGCACGGGGTGTGTGGCCGTTGAGCCTCCGCCTGTGATGAAATGGCTATATTTACATTGCTCGCTTATGCTAATGAAATGCAGGGAAGGAGCATCGCCGCCCCGAGTTGGGGGCGGGATCGTTATAATTTGGTCAGCATTGCTGACCGTTGCCTTGTTTTGCCACCGTGCGGTGGTTTGTTGCTTGCAGGTGCAGCTGGACCAAGCGGTCAATAGCGGGCTAAAGCCCTTTTTGCGAAGCCGGCCCTCGAAGGCCCGAATGGAAATGTTTATTGCTTTATTCACGTATGACCGGCCTGCGTGCCGTGGTTTGTAAATCATGTAACAGTCAAGTGAAACATTTTGTAAGGCCTTAAGGCTTGTTTTGAGTATTTTGTAATAACATTCCTAAGTTGTACTAGTGGACATTCATGCTTGTATGCTGGGTTCTTGTTTACAACCTTTATAAACTGCTTCCGCTAGAATGCTCTGTGTAGGACGTTGAGATTGGTTGGATGGTTTCCATAAGTAACCACCCGGTCTGTATGTGGTATATGGCGTCGGGCCCCGGCCGGACCTACTGCTATATGCCATGCGACAGATAGGGGGTGTTACATCTTCCATTGAGACTTGGGTTAACGGACGACCCGCCAAATGATGCAACTCCATCTCATCCCACCACAATCGAGCTTCTCCTTCAAGCAAGAAGGTAACTAACGTAACTTTCTGATGCTCCGCCGTTCCTATCATCGTCATCACTCGCTTGACACGCGATAGCCAATCCTCAGCCTGCGTCGGTGTTCCCGCTCCCGAGAACGTAGCCGGATGGATTCTCATAAACCGCGTTAGTTGCTTCTCAGCCGCTCGAGGAGCCAAATCCACTACAGGTTCCGGCCTTACCGCCACCTGTTCTGGCGTCACAGCCGCTTGCTCCTGCCTAAGGGGCTGGCCTTGGATCATGGTAAATAAGGCCTCCGCAACTAAACGCACATGTTCCGCAGACGGTGGAGGAGTAGGCACCGCGGCTGGTGTCGTACTTTCATCAGAACGCTGGGACTCAGACGGCCCAGCTCCACTTCGTGTCACCTAAGGTGGACAATACACACACATTAGCGGTCGTACCCAAGCAAACAACACAAAATAAGAACACGCAGGTTCCTCAAACACACAAATATGCATTCCTATCATGGACATTCAGGAGTTCATTCGTAGACTTTGGTTTGCACAAACACGTGCTCGCCACCCCACAAAAGAAGTCGGCCACGACGTCGAGAGGGAAAGACCAAGACAACCGATACCAAAAATGTAACAACCCCATCCGTTCATATGGTATATTCTAGAAGGTCCGGCCGGGGCCCCACAGTATATATCACAAAACAGGCGGTGAAGGTACAGGATGATATCAGAGTAGTGCATCGCACCTATCACAAATCATTCTAGCGGAAGCCTAGACTACAACTTGAACTCCTCATGAATGTCCAAACATAAAACTCCACATTTTATAAACTATAGGAATGTCTTACAACAAGTCAAAAGAGTTGGCCTTATGGCCTTACAGAGCTATCAACCAGTGGCCTAAACAACTTGGCGCGCAGGCCGGCCACAATAAAAGCAAACACACACAGAACATAGATAGCCTTCGAGGGCTAGCAGCAGCAGCAGCAACAGCAGCAGGTACATCAACCTCTATGTGTCCCGCTCGGCTCTCCAGCACCTGTACAGGGACAATCCACCCAACGGTGGCAAACAAAAGCAACGGTCAGCGTTCATCTGACCAAATTATAACGACCCTACCCCTTCTCTCGGGGCAGCGGTACTTCCCTGCAAGCATAGCAAATCACAAGGATGGCAATATATATATATCATCAAATGTGCTTTCACGCACACAAGCCATCACAACCGTTCGCCACCCGGCCCAACGGTCCGTGCACTCAGGGCACATTCTTGGTGTTCTGTCAAAGCTCTTGCCCACCACCGTATTAGGGTCACAACCCAATGGTAAATCTCTTGAGCATTTACTCCATGGCGTGCAGCCGGAGTTAGTCTTCCTACACCGGGATGGCCCGTAGCCCCCATTGTGTCATGGCGTGCAGGCCGAAGACTCTTGCTAGGCGCTCCAACAGACCGCACCTTTTGGCCTCACGTCGGATGGACATAGCGCAGGTCGGATCCTCCACCCCCCGTTGCTCAAATCGCCTTGCCTTCTCCGAGTACAGCGTACTCATGGCTATAACAACGGCGCGGGTCGGTCTCACCAATCCTGTTCCTGGCATTCAAGCCTGGGCATATCTCAATACCCATTTCCTTAGCACAACAGCGGGTCTTTCCTGGGCCTCCCAGTACTTCCTGTGACTCTCTTCATAGGTGGACACCGCACAAGAACAAATGTCAGGGGTCTTTCCTGGCTATCCTGCCAGTACTTCCTGTTACTCGCTTCACAAGTGGACACCCTACGACATCAAGCATCACAAAGGGCATTTCCTGGTCACACCAGTACTTCCTGTTCCACATCCACAGGTTAGACCCAAACACATCACATTGCTATTTTTCCTGGGCTACCACCCCAGTACTTCCTGCTACTCCTTTTCGCAGGCATAACCCATAGACTCCTTAACCTACACGTTCTCACGGAGTCTTCTCCGATTCGTATGCAACATCACCAATCCAGACCAACCTGTCCAGATGGGCTTCACACAGCATGCCTATTCCGTACTCCATTTCCGGATCTATATGCGAACAAAGGGGATTTCAAGCATCCACCCAAGGATTTCCAAAATCAGCCACCTCTTGGTGGGGGAAATCACAAAGCTATGCCAAAAAGAAGCCTTCACATGGCTAGGAAGAAAAGTCGTTACCCTTGACGACCGCTTTGGTGCCATGGACTCAAAGCTAGCTTGCAAGACTAGCAAGATCGTTTCCTCCGCAACGCCGGCTTCGGAACTCTTGTCGGTACACCGCAGCACCACCAGTAGCAGCCCCCTTTCCTCTTCCTCCTCCTTTTTCTCTCTCTTTCTCTCTTAACTTGAAGAAAGATCAAGGCCAAGGAAATGAGAATCATGTCTCGGATTTCGGCCTTTAGGAAAAAGAGGAAGATGCTTCAGCCCTTGGATCCTAGCTGAAGGAATGGACGACCACGATTTTGCCAAAAACACAGATTTTGACCCGACACGGCCTCGGACACGGCCGTGTGCCAGGCCGTGTGCCTCAAGCGGTGGTCAACCGACTTATCCAAACCAGTGACACGCCCATGGGACACGCCCGTGTCATGGGCCGTGTCACCAACACGCCTTCGAACACGCCCGTGTCTGTGGCCGTGTGCCTGGGCGAAAAAAATCCCAAATCATCCCGAGACTTCACACGGCCTGTGACATGCCCGTGTCCCAGGCCGTGTGCCATGACACGGCACAAAGACACGCCCTGTCGAAATCCTTCGGTGGGCTGAGTTCGTCGACCCGATTTGACACGCCCTGTGACACGCCCGTGTCACAGGCCGTGTGCAACTTCTCGACACTCGACACACACACGTCTCGACACTCGACGATCGTCGAGATAAAGTCGTCGAGCACGCGACACGGCCTTGGACACGCCCGTGTCCTGGGCCGTGTGCCTCCTCTCGACACATCGTCGAGCGAAAAATCGTCGAGACAAAGCCCGATCGTCGACACACCTCGACACGCCCTGCGACACGCCCATGTCGCAGGCCGTGTCAGCTGACACGCCCTGGGACACGCCCGTGTCCCAAGCCGTGTCACCCAAAAATTCCTGTTTCCAAAATTTGGACTGTTACAATCCTCCCCTCCTACAGGAAATTTCGTCCTCGAAATTCAGACACAGGAAGGCAATAGGAAACAGCAAGAAATATGTTACAACATACAAAATCTTATGTTACAACATCCGCTAGATTAAACAAACAGCTCAGGGAACTCTTCGCGCATGGTTTGCTCGCGCTCCCATGTCAGTTCTTCACGGCCGCAGTTGTCCCACCGAACTTTCACCATGCCGACCGTCTTGTTCCGCAACTATTTCTCGGCTCGATCTTCAATCTGAATGGGTCTAACTTTCGTTGTTAGCCCATACTCCACCGGCACACGAGCATCCGCGATCACTTGAGCTGGATCTTTCACGGCCTTCCGAAGTACCGAGATGTGAAAGACATCATGTAACCCACCCAAGTCCGCCGACAGAGCTAGCCGATAAGCCGCTTCGCCCACTCGCTCAACCACTTCAAAAGGACCCAAATATCTTGGACTCAACTTTTTCAACCGTCGAATCCTGGAGACACCTTTGAATGGCTTGATCTTCAAGTAGACCCAATCGCCAACCGTAAATTCCACATTCCGGTGCTTGGCGTTGTAGTACTTCGCTTGTCGATCTTGAGCAATAAGCAATCTCTCTTGAATCGTCCGTATGGTTGAGTTTGCTTCCTCAACCTCATTTGGTTTAACAACCCGAGCTTCGCCCGCTTCTATCCAAGCCAAGGGGGTACGACACTTCCTTCCATATAGAGCTTCATATGGTGCCATCTCAATGCTCGCCTGGTAGCTGTTGTTATATACAAACTCTACCATATAGAGATGATCTTCCCATCTCTTTCCGAAGTCAAGGGCGCACGTTCGGAGCATGTCCTCCATTGTTCTGTTGGTACGTTCAGTTTGGCCATCCGTTTGGGGATGAAAAGCCGTACTGAAAGTCAACTTCGTGCCCAACAGTCGGTGAACTAGCCTCCAATCATTTGACGTGAATCGCCCATCTCGATCACTTACGATGCTCCGAGGAACACCGTGAAGCCGCACAATCTGGTCAACATATAACTTTGCCAAACTTTCAACTGAATCATCCCGCCTGTTCGGGAGAAAATGTGCTACTTTAGTTAGTCGGTCAACAATCACCCAAATGGAATCATTTCCTCGCTGCGATCTTGGCAACCCGTGCACAAAATCCATGGAAATATCATCAAATTTCCACTCTGGGATCGGCAGTGACTTCAAATAACCGCCCGGCTTTTGGCATTCCGCCTTCACCATCGCACATGTTTGACATTTGGCTACATAAACGGCAACATCTTTCTTGAGCCCTGGCCACCAGAAAAGCTTCTTCATATCGTTGAACATCTTTGTGCTCCCGGGGTGAATGGAATACTTTGTATAATGCGCTTCATACATCAGTTCTTCCCTCAATTTCCCCACATTTGGGACGCACAAACGGTCCTCTTTTCGCAAAAGACCGTCAATCCAGGTGAATTTGCCCTCTGGCCCGTCATGCACATAGCGTAAGAGATCGTCATCCAACTCCGTTGCCAGTCGAACTCGGTCCGCAAGGTCACATTGCACCTCGACCCAGTTCAAACATGCAGTGGCAGTGGAATTCTTGTTAACACAATAGATCTCTAACGCCTCCAACTCCTGGATAAGGCGTTTATCATGCCTTTGTAACCAATTCGCTCTAGCCGGAACCCGCCGACTCAAGGCATCTGCGACAACATTCCCCTTCCCGGGCGTATAGTGAATCTCGAAAGTGTAGTCCCCAAGGAACTCCAACCACCTTCGTTGTCGCATCTTCAAGTCTTTCTGCTCCAGAAGATACTTTAGGCTCTTATGATCGGTATAGATCTCCACCTTCACTCCATAAAGGTAGTGTCGCCACAACTTGAGTGCAAAAATCACTGCCGCTAGTTCCAAATCATGGACGTGATAATTTCGCTCGTGCACCTTCAACTGGCGTGAGGCATAAGCAATAACCTTTCCATTCTGCAGAAGAACGCAGCCTAAGCCGCTCCCTGAGGCATCACTATAAATCACAAATCCATCGGTTCCACGTGGCGAAGACAACACCGGCGCCGTGGTCAACCGAATCTTCAGCTCTTCAAAAGCTCGTGCGCACTCTGGCGTCCAAATGAACTTCTGATCTTTTCGCGTCAGTGTGGTTAGCGGCAAAGCGATCCGCGAAAAGTTTTCCACAAATCTTCTATAGTAGCCCGCAAGTCCAAGGAAACTCCTGACCTCGGCCACGGAAGACAACATTGGCCACTCCTGTATGGCCCTTATCTTCGCTGGATCTACTGCAATGCCCACTCCACTCACCACATGGCCCAAAAATGCCACTGACGATAGCCAAAACTCGCACTTCGAGAACTTGGCATAGAGCTGATTTTGCCTCAACGTGTTCAACACCAACCGCAAGTGAATCTCATGCTCGGCTTTGGACTTCGAGTACACCAGGATGTCATCAATGAACACTATCACAAATAGATCCAGGTACTCGCGAAAAATACGGTGCATCAAATCCATAAACACCGAGGGCGCATTGCACAGTCTAAATGGCATGACTGTGAACTCATAGTGCCCATAACGCATTCCAAATGCGGTTTTCGGAATGTCACCTTCCCGAATTCGTAACTGGTAATAACCAGACTTCAGGTCCAACTTCGAATAGACGGTCGATCCCACCAGCTGATCGAACAACTCATCAATCCGGGGTATCAGATACTTATTATTCTCGGTCAGCTTATTCAGTTCACGGTAATCGATACACAACCGCAACCCACCGTCTTTCTTCTTTACAAAAAGCACAGGCGCGCTCCAATGTGACATACTTGGGCGTATATAACCTTGCTCCAACATTTCTTGGAGTTGAACCTTCAATTCAGCCATCTCTTTTGGCGCAACGCGATATGGCGAGCGGGCCACAGGTTTTGCGCCTGGCACCAACTCGATCGTGAAGTCAATCTCCCGCTGGGGTGGTAGCCCAGGGAGATCCGTGGGAAACACATCTGTAAATTCTGCCACAATCGGAACCTCGCACAAACTGGCCTTAGGCTCAACAGCCTGAATTAGTGCAAAGTAACACTCCGCACCCTTCCGAACAGCCTTGACTACCTGGAGTGCAGACATCAATGTCCCGCCCACTCCTCGCATACCCGCGAACTTTGTCTCCTGTTCGGTATTCTGGCCCAACGTAATTTCTTTGGACTGGCAATCAATTATAGCATGCTGCTCCGCAAGCCAATCCATCCCAAAAATCACGTCGAATTCCGATATTGGCAAAACAAATGCAGTTAAACAAAAATCCCGACTTCCTAATTGAACCGCCACATCGCAAGCTTGATCCGCAAGCATCCAACAGCCATTCGGCAACACCACTCTGACGCTATCTGTCTTTGCACGACTGGGTAGCCTAAGCCGCGTCCTAAAGTCACTCGACAGAAAAGAATGCGATGCACCTGTATCAAACAGTGCTCGCGCCAGCGTGTCCCGAATCATCACAAATCCTATGACAAACATGTCACACATACAAACCGCAAACATCGGGGTACTAAGCAAAGCATACAAACAATAGCATATGCAAAACTAAACTCATACCTGTGACCACGTCACTCTGCTTGATGGCCTCTTGCAGTCCAAGATTGTAGACCCAGGGTTGCGCCTGCGAGGCAGAGGAATCCACCACCGCCTTTCCTTTTTCCGCAAAAGATGCTCCCGCCTTCTTTTCACTCTTTGGCGGCATCCGACAATCTCGCGCAATATGCCCCATGCGGCCACAATTGAAGCAGACCCGAGTATCTGGCTTGGAGGTAGCCCCTGACGTTGCTCCCGTTGCAACGGATGAAGTAGCTTGTCCACTAGGCTTGGACTTCTTGCCCCATCGCTTCTTATAAAATGGTTTCCCAGAGCGGGGCGCCTTCCACTCCTTTTGCGACACAGCCAAAGCTCTCTTCCCTTGCACTCTTTTCATATCCTTTTCCAACGCGGTCGCGGTGTCAACCAACGCTTGGAAACCTTGATTCACAGAACTTGACACAAGGAACCTCAGCTCGTCCGTCAGTCCTTCATAGAACCGATTAGTCTTCCTCTGTTCATCAGCAAAGATAGAACCCGCATACCGCCCCAAGCGACTAAATTCATGCAAATAGGCGTCAACACTGCCATCACCTTGGGTTAACCTTTGGAACTCATTTTCCATGGCTATCCGCTGAGCCGCAGGAAGGTGCTTCGCGAGGAAGAGCCGGGAGAATTCTTCCATTGAGACTTGGGTTAACGGACGACCCGCCAAATGATGCAACTCCATCTCATCCCACCACAATCGAGCTTCTCCTTCAAGCAAGAAGGTAACTAACGTAACTTTCTGATGCTCCGTCGTTCCTATCGCCGTCATCACTCGCTTGACACGCGATAGCCAATCCTCAGCCTGCGTCGGGGTTCCCGCTCCCGAGAACGTAGCCGGATGGAAACTCATAAACCGCGTTAGTTGCTTCTCAGCCGCTCGAGGAGCCAAATCCACTACAGGTTCCGGCCTTGCCGCCACCTGTTCTGGCGTCACAGCCGCTTGCTCCTGCCTAAGGGGCTGGCCTTGGATCATGGTAAATAAGGCCTCCGCAACTAAACGCACATGTTCCGCAGACGGTGGAGGAGTAGGCACCGCGGCTGGTGCCGTACTTTCATCAAAACGCTGGGACTCAGACGGTCCAGCTCCACTTCGTGTCACCTAAGGTGGACAAGACACACACATTAGCGGTCGTACCCAAGCAAACAACACAAAATAAGAACACGCGGGTTCCTCAAACACACAAATATGCATTCTTATCATGGACATTCAGGAGTTCATTCGTAGACTTTGGTTTGCACAAACACGTGCTCGCCACCCCACAAAAGAAGTCGGCCACGACGTCGAGAGGGAAAGACCAAGACAACCGATACCAAAAATGTAACAACCCCATCCGTTCATGTGGTATATTCTAGAAGGTCCGGCCGGGGCCCCACAGTATATATCATAAAACAGGCGGTGAAGGTACAGGATGATATCAGAGTAGCGCATCGCACCTATCACAAATCATTCTAGCGGAAGCCTAGACTACAACTTGAACTCCTCATGAATGTCCAAACATAAAACTCCACATTTTATAAACTATAGGAATGTCTTACAACAAGTCAAAAGAGTTGGCCTTATGGCCTTACAGAGCTATCAACCAGTGGCCTAAACAACTTGGCGCGCAGGCCGGCCACAATAAAAGCAAACACACACAGAACATAGATAGCCTTCGAGGGCTAGCAGCAGCAGCAGCAACAGCAGTAGGTACATCAACCTCTATGTGTCCCGCTCGGCTCTCCAGCACCTGTACAGGGACAATCCACCCAACGGTGGCAAACAAAAGCAACGGTCAGCGTTCAGCTGACCAAATTATAACGACCCTACCCCTTCTCTCGGGGCAGCGGTACTTCCCTGCAAGCATAGCAAATCACAAGGATGGCAATATATATATATCATCAAATGTGCTTTCACGCACACAAGCCATCACAACCGTTCGCCACCCGGCCCAACGGTCCGTGCACTCAGGGCACATTCTTGGTGTTCTGGCAAAGCTCTTGCCCACCACCGTATTAGGGTCACAACCCAACGGTAAATCTCTTGAGCATTTACTCCATGGCATGCAGCCGAAGTTAGTCTTCCTACACCGGGATGGCCCGTAGCCCCCCATTGTGTCATGGCGCGCAGGCCGAAGACTCTTGCTAGGCGCTCCAACAGACCGCACCTTTTGGTCTCACGTCGGACGGACATAGCGCAGGTCGGATCCTCCACCCCCCGTTGCTCAAATCGCCTTGCCTTCTCCTAGTACAGCGTACTCATGGCTATAACAATGGCGCGGGTCGGTCTCACCAATCCTGTTCCTGGCATTCAAGCCTGGGCATATCTCGATACCCATTTCCTTAGCACAACAGCGGGTCTTTCCTGGGCCTCCCAGTACTTCCTCTGACTCTCTTCACAGGTGGACACCGCACAAGCACAAATGTCAGGGGTCTTTCCTGGCTATCCTGCCAGTACTTCCTGTTACTCGCTTCACAAGTGGACACCCTACGACATCAAGAATCACAAAGGGCATTTTCTGGTCACACCAGTACTTCCCGTGCCACATCCACAGGTTAGAACCAAACACATCACATGGCTATTTTTCCTGGGCTACCACCCCAGTACTTCCTGCTACTCCTTTTCGCAGGCATAACCCATAGACTCCTTAACCTACACGTTCTCACGGAGTCTTCTCCGCTTCGTATGCAACATCACCAATCCAGACCAACCTGTCCTGATGGGCTTCACACAGCATGCCTATTCCGTACTCCATTTCCGGATCTATATGCGAACAAAGGGGATTTCAAGCATCCACCCAACGATTTCCAAAATCAGCCACCTCTTGGTGGGGGAAATCACAAAGCTATGCCAAAAAGAAGCCTTCACATGGCTAGGAAGAAAAGTCGTTACCCTTGACGACCGCTTTTGTGCCATGGACTCAAAGCTAGCTTGCAAGACTCGCAAGATCGTTTCCTCCGCAACGCCGGCTTCAGAACTCTTGTCGGTACACCGCAGCACTACCAGCAGCAGCCCCCTTTCCTCTTCCTCCTCCTTTCTCTCTCTCTTTCTCTCTTAACTTGAAGAAAGATCAAGGCCAAGGAAATGAGAATCATGTCTCGGATTTCGGCCTTTAGGAAAAAGAGGAAGAGGCTTCAGCCCTTGGATCCCAGCTGAAGGAATGGACGGCCACGATTTTGCCAAAAACACAGATTTTGACCCGACATGGCCTCGGACACGGCCGTGTGTCAGGCCGTGTGCCTCAAGCGGTGGTCAACCGACTTATCCAAACCAGTGACACGCCCATGGGACACGCCCGTGTCATGGGCCGTGTCACCAACACGCCTTCGAACTCGCCCGTGTCTGTGGCCGTGTGCCTGGGCGAAAAAAATCCCAAATCATCCCGAGACTTCACACGGCCTGTGACACGCCCGTGTCCCAGGCCGTGTGCCCTGATATGGCACAAAGACACGCCCTGTCGAAATCCTTCGGCGGGCTGAGTTCGTCGACCCGATTTGACACGCCCTGTGACGCGCCCGTGTCACAGGCCGTGTGCAACTTCTCGACACTCGACACACACACGTCTCGACACTCGACGATCGTCGAGATAAAGTCGTCGAGCACGCGACACGGCCTTGGACACGCCCGTGTCCTGGGTCGTGTGCCTCCTCTCGACACATTGTCGAGCGAAAAATCGTCGAGACAATGCCCGATCGTCGACACACCTCGACACGCCCTGCGACACGCCCGTGTCGCAGGCCGTATCAGCTGACACACCCTGGGACACGCCCGTGTCCCAAGCCGTGTCACCCAAAAATTCCTGTTTCCGAAATTTGGACTGTTACAATATGTATAGGAGTAATGAATTTTATTCTCTTACTCTGTAACATATAATCTATTTAAATATTGGGTGCCTATGTTTACGGAACGAAATCTTATTCCCATTGACATAAGATTTTTTTAAGGGATAAAATATGGGTAAGCATGTCATGTGAGACATGAAAAAATGGAGGTGGGTTTATTTTTTTCCAAAACAAAACTAGATTTTAATAAAAACGTTTTGAGAGCAACCTTTTTCTAATAAACGTTCCTATGTTTCTAAAAGCATGAAGTAGAAATAATTGAAATCCACGGTTATTATTTTCTAAGATAAAAGACGAGCTTCTATTTATATAAATTAGAAGTGGTGGTGAAAAACAAGTTCTCTATTATAAGGAAAAGACATAAAAAATTCTTTAAAACTTAACCCCAGACACATAAATCTATCAAACTTTAATTAATAAACGAATAGTAAGCAAAGAATTAAAAAAATTCGCTTCTAAATTAACTCGCAACTAGATTTTTGGAGAACGAAAAGGGTTAAGGATGAGATATTCGATTTATTCGTTACATAATTAACAACATATTTTTTGATTTTTAGGGTTTTTATCATATTTTTGTATTTTTTGTGATTATTATCTTTTTTTTTGTTAGGGTTTTGTCTTTTTTTATTTTTGATTATTATCTTTTTTGAATTTTTAGAGTTATTCTCTTTTTTTAGGATTTTTGGTTTTTCAAATTTTTTTTGATTTTTTAGTGTATTTTGATAAGTTATTTAGAAGAAAGAGGAAAGAGAGAAATTTTTTTTTTATAAATAAGAAGAGAGGGGGAAGAGAGAATTTTTTTTTGCAAAAAATGTACAAAGTAAAAAATGCTTGATGACACGCGAACATACTCTATTTAGGTGGTTGGTTCGATGAGTTGAACGCCGCGGATTTGCTAAAAAGCGAGCTTTTACAAAAAAGAAGAGAGAGGGGTGGAGAGATTTTTTACAAAAATGTTTACAAAGTAAAAGAAAATTTTTTTTGTGATTTTTTTGAGTTTTTGAGCGTAAAAATTTTTTTTTTTTTTTGAGTTTTTGATTTTGTTTGTAATATTTTTGTATTTTTGATGATTTTTTTGTTATGGTAGAATATAAAAGTGCAGAAATAAAAAAATAAGAAAACACCTCCATACTTAAACCCAACATTGTCCCCAATGTTGCAATCTAAGTATGCAGAACAAATAATATACAAAATAGAGTATATACAAAATGGAAAAGGGAGGGTAGAAGCTTCCCTTAGATGAGTTCGGGAAGGCTCGGGTCGAACTCTTCATTAGTTAGAGAAAAGAAAGAAGCAAAAAGATAACATAAAAGGGAAAAAGATAAATTCGACAAAAGGGTTGCAGGCGGTAGGGGGTGGCAAGTGCGTGTGTGACTCGATTAGCTAACGTCTTAGCTATATGAGTGTGATAAAAATGCGATCCTCTAGCGCGCACAAAAGTGAAGTGCGCTGAAGCGAAACAAAATAAATAAAATAAAAGAAGTCAAAATAAATTAAGTTAAACAAAAAATATATATTTTAATAACAAATTATTATATTATTATTTTTTTGTGTGTTTTTAAGTAGGGTTATTATTATTATTATTATTTTATTTTTTTAATTGATTTTTAGGTAGTTTTTGTGGGTTCTTTGATTTTTTGTCGTTTTTTTTAGTTTTTTAGATGTTTAGTTTTTTTAGATTTTTTAGATTTTTAGAGTTTTGAGTTTTATAGTTTTTTTTAGTTTTTAGGATTTTTTAGTTTTTAGGATTTTGTTTTGGATAATAATATAATAATAATTTTTTTAGTTTTTTTAGTTGGAAACAACGTCATTTCAAAAAATTAAATTTTATAGATAGTTATATTATAATTTTTAAATTTTTTTGTTTGTTTTTTTAAGTTGTATTATTATTAGTATTGTTGCAAAAATTGATTGAGTATTTCGCATCGGTTCCAAAAACTTGATGCAGTTAAAACTCCAAAAATTGGTGAGTAATCCCACGGCGCCTCGGGCGGTTTATTTAAGAAAGCGGGTGATTGGTTTTTATTTAGAAAACAGGGCGCACAGATTTATTATTTTGGATATAAAAAGGTGAGATCGAGTTTTAACGAAAGGAGGCAAGTGCACCCATCACGTGTAGTACATGATATTCCGGTGTGGAATATCGAGGTCATATTGTTCTCTGGGTCGGTTTGATTATTTCTAATCTTCCCTAGAGGGGACTATAATTTTACAGATAATTACTTGTCGAGTATTTTATATATAATAAAAAAATGACAGAAAACAGAAAGCATAAAAGAGAAAGCAATAAAGGTGGAGCCGATGAAAAGCTTAGCGCAATGGCATCGAATCGAAATTGAACTAAAATAAACTTTTAATAAAAAGAGATCCTAAGTTTCAAATTAATTAAGGCAGAGACTTGGCCGTGGAGGTTCCACTAGAATGAGCTCACTTATCTCTAGGAGTATCGCTCACCTGAACGCTAAGACTATTCGACCAAACGTTAGTCCGACGAAAGATTCCTCTTAACGCCCACATTATGCTAAGAACCCTGCTATTGGGTGGGGAACCCAATCCGATAGAGTTTGCGCGCCTCCTCTCTCGAGGGTTAGTGCGAAACTCTCTTTACAAAGGGGCGATCGGTCCATACGCACGGCCTCTCGACTGTCTAGCGTATGGACTACGAAAATAGGGCTCACACATCGATATGTGTTACTACGCGTCATAAACCCGGGCAAACCTTAAGTACTTTAATTAATTGGAAAAACAGGTCCTTTAATTATTTAAAGCTATTTTATTTGTCCCAATGCTCTTCGATACTGAGGGCTAAGAACGATTAGTCACTCATCAGAATGGGGACGACTTACGAGAAAAGCAGTAAAGAAAGCAATAAATGAAAGCAGTAAAATAAAGCAGTAAAGGAAAGCAGTAAATATAGCAGTAAATTGCAAGTCCTACTCAAATGAGTATGACTGAAATAAAAGTAGTAAAGTGGGAGTCCCGACGAAAATACGTGTGCGGAAGAAATGAAAGCGAGTCCTACTCAAATGAGTAGGAGGAAATAAATGCAACGCACGCACACACTTGACAAAAATTAAAACTCACGCACACACTCGACATGAAATGAAACACATGCACATAACAGAATGTAAAAACTCACACACTCTACTGGAAAGAAAAAACTCACACTCTCTACAAGAAAGGAAATAAAACACTGCGTCATTTAACTCTTAACGAGTGGGCGGAAATAAATGCGCACACATAAAAAATTGCAAAAAACTAAGTTATCGAAAAATTAAAATAACTACATTTCTCACTCTAGAATGCGGTACAAATGCATAAAAAGCTAAAATAAAAATTAAACGAGCGAAACGTTTTGCAAATAAACGAAAAATGAAAGTTATCTAACAATTAAAACGACTATATTTCTACCGTTAGAATACGGTAAAAATGCGTAAAAAGAGAACAGAAAAATTAAACGAGAAAAACGATTTTTTAAATAAAAGCGAAAATGGAAGTGTTTGAAAAATTAAAATGACTATATTTTCATTCCTATAACTCTATAAACATGCTAAAAAGGTGGAAATAAAGCTAAAAGAGACGAAAAGTTTTACGATCCTAAAAAGCCTAAATAATTCGGTGCATGAAAAAAAAATTGCGATTACGATGGCTAAAAATTAGACAAAAGTCTTAAGCTAAAAAGATTTTGAAAAACATAAAAAAACAAAATAAGAACAAAAATTAAAAATCACTTCTAGTAGGGCGTATAAATGGATTCCTAGCTATGCAAAGAGAGAAAAACCTAACACATTTTATTAATGGAAAAGTGATTACAAGAAAGCTAAAAAAAGCACTAAGAGAGGGGGGAAGAAAATCCCCTACATAGCATAAGAAAGCATTTAGGCAGCACCTACCCTAAGCAAATTGCCCCAAAAAGTGGAACAGAAATCCTTACAGCAACTCTGAATTTATAGGCAAAATTTTTCATGGGACATGCCATCTGACACCGGCGTGTCAGGGGGCGTGTTAGTACTGTTCATGATTCGATCCAGTGAGGTGACGGCTTAGTTGACTTCGACTGTAATCATGGAGGTCAGGCCCGATGTCACAGACATGACTCTGGGCGTATCGGGGAGGTAGAAATGGGCGCGGGTCGCTTCACAATGTCGCTGCGTGGGTCTTGTGGGCCAGGTGGAGGAGTACACGCCCATGTCGCATTTTGAAACGGGCGTGTCGGGTTGAATCGACGTGTAACACCCCCCATCCGTCGCATGGCATATAACAGAAGGTCCAGCTGGAACCCGACGCCATATACCACAGACAGTCGGAAGGGTTACTAAATGAATAAATCAAACCATCTAATAAGACTACTCGTCCTAATCACAGAGCATTCTAGCGGAAGATTTTAAAGTTGAAAGAACCCAAAATTAATTCCATCAATATGAATGTCCATAGCTACAACAACAGGAATGAACCCCAAATACACTGAAATAGGTACATGGCCTTATGGCCTTACAAATGTTCATAAATATAACATGTCTTACATACATCGGCTCGCAGGCCGGCCACACATGAGAAATGTAAAAACAACTATTCTACGGCCTTCTAGGGCCAGCACAGCAACATGGGCTCCAGCCCGCTATTTGGCGCTCGGCTCCGCAGCACCTGCAAGCACATACCACCGCACGGTGGCAAATAAAGCAACGGTCAGCTAAAAGCCGACCAAATTATAACGACCCCGCCCCTTACTCGGGACGGCGGTGCTCTTTCCCTGCAAAACTTTAGCCAACAATATATATATAGCGCAATTATAATTCGCCACAGGTGTAGGCTCGCACGGCCAAACACCCCGTGCACTCAGGGCACATTCATGGTGGACCCTGACCCATCAGTGCATCCACCACCACCCCCAGGATGGCAACAACATGTGAGCATTTAGCCTTTCTGACCACCGTCTAAGGCTCCAACTATGCCAACGGCCAGTCCCCGTCTTCGGGTCTCTCGCACCGAACCACATAGCCTAGGTCCAATTCCACTTGCCGTTGCTCACGCCGCATGTCCAATTTAAGGAACTTTGCGCGGGCCAAGCTTCTCTCGGATCCCAAATTTTCCAAACAGTCTCATAACCCAGTTATGATCAAGGCCGGTTCCCAGACCGCCAAGTTAGCAGAACACGTTTCCGCTCAATTTTCCGGGGTGCGCCTTGAAGCTAACCTTCAAGGATCCCTGCTGCAATCTACCGCGTGGAAACCCGAAAAATCCAAAGCACGGAGTCTTCTTCGGCAAAACCATATCAAATGCAACATCACCGATCCAGACAAAACACGTCCGGGTAGGCTTCACACACAATGCCTATGCCCGTACTTACGGTTCCGGGCTCTACATGCAACACAAGGGGGACTATTCCCGTCAACCCAAGGAACACCACGCACTCACCGCATACTCGCGGGAGCGGGATTCCTTATGCAGAAAGAAAGAGATTCAAGCGCTCGAGTTGAGAATCGTTACCTTGTAGTCCGTTTTGGCGCCATGGAAAAACTACGCGGTTAGAACTCTTCGCAATGACTTTCCCTCCACGGATCCGCTCTCCGATTTCGAAATGGCGCTCCGATGCTCCGCCGGCGGCCGGGGAAACCTCCTTCTTCTTCCTCTCCTCTCTCACTTTGGAAGGGGAGAATTTTGGAGAGAAAATGAGGGAATAACTCCCTATTCCCGGCCTTAACAGAGCCTAAACTAATCTGGGCCGTCAGATCTAAATTAAAGAAAACGAATGGCTCGGATCTGCACAAAATTCCCCTGACCTGGGCCGCACACGGCTTGGCACACGGCCGTGTCCAAGGCCGTGTGCCTCGATCCAGGCACGATCGTCGAACGGGAAACGCACACGGGCCAAGACACGCCCGTGTCTGACCTGACACGCCCGTGTCGGGTTCCTCGACACGCCCGTGTTCGAGGGCGTGTCACGCATAACCGCCACGGCAACGGACACGACCCCTCAGGACACGGGTCTGGACACGGGTTGGCACACGCCCGTGTCGGATGACACGCCCGTGTCATCCGACCGTGCTTTCTGGCCGTGTCCTTCTCGGGTTGAAAACGGCCAAAAATCACCAGCCAGACACGGCCTTGGACACGCCCGTGTCCTAGGCCGTGTACCCCTACAGGCACCAAAAACTCTTTTTCCGCGACCGACTCGCACACAAAATTCGGGGCGTTACAAATCTCCCCCACTTAAGGAATTTCGTCCCGAAATTAAGCAAAGGTACACGAAAGCTAAATGATACCTGAGTGGAATAACTCGGGGTATTCCTCCAACATAGCTTGCTCTCGCTCCCAAGAAAGCTCCTCACGTCCGCAATTATCCCAACGGACTTTAACCATTCTGACCTCCTTGTTGCGGAGTCGTTTGACTGCAACATCTTCAATTCGTACTGGTCTGACCCTTGTTGTTAACTCATAATCAACCGGTACCTGATCGTCTGCAATGATCTGCGAAGCCTCCTGAACTGCCTTACGCAACACTGATACGTGGAATACATCATGCAGCCCACTCAACTCCGTCGACAGCTTTAATCTATACGCCGCCTCGCCAACACGCTCCAGGATCTCAAATGGTCCAAGGTATCTCGGACTCAGCTTCTTCAAGCGTCGAACCCGCGATACACCCTTGAACGGCTTGATTTTTAAATACACCATGTCGCCAACGTTGAACTCCACATTTCTATGTTTGGCATTGTAGTACTTTGACTGTCTATCCTGAGCAATCTTCAGCCTTTCTTGAATTGTCCGTATCATTGAAGTGGCATCTTCCACCGCTTGACGTTTATACAACTTTGATTCGCCTGCCTCCAACCAAGACAAAGGCGTACGGCACTTCCTCCCATACAAAGCTTCAAAAGGCGCCAATCCAATGCTTGCCTGAAAGCTATTGTTGTACGCAAACTCCACCATGTACAGGTGATCCTCCCAATGCTTCCCGAAATCTAGGACGCACATGCGAAGCATGTCCTCCATAGTTCTGTTGACTCTCTCGGTTTGGCCATCTGTCTGCGGGTGAAAGGCTGTGCTGAACTTTAGCTTAGTACCCAACAGACCATGCACCAACCTCCAGTCATTTGACGTGAAGCGTCCATCACGATCACTAACAATACTGCGAGGCACACCATGCAGTCGTACAATATTATCCACGTAGAGTTTGGCTAACTTTTCCACTGGATCCTCCTTTCTCACTGGGATAAAGTGCGACACCTTTGTCAATCTATCAACAACCACCCAAATGGCGTCATTTCCTTTCTGCGACTTCGGCAAACCGTGCACAAAATCCATAGATATGTCGTCAAACTTCCATTCTGGGATAGGAAGTGATTTCAAGAAACCTCCGGGCTTCTGGCATTCCGCCTTCACTAATGCACAAGTACGGCACTTGGCCACATAAAGCGCCACATCCTTCTTCAAACCCGGCCACCAGAGTAATTTCTTCATGTCTCTATACATCTTCGTGCTTCCCGGGTGGATTGAGTATTTGGTATGATGAGCCTCATACATCAACTCCTCCCGAATATTATCCGCACTAGGAACGCATAGACGACCGTCCTTCCTTAGCAACCCATCTTCAACCACAAACTGGGAATTTGACCCATCCAAAGATCCATCCAAGATTTGCTTCATGCTGCTATCCTGAACCAAAGCCCTCCGAACTCTATCCGCTAGGTCACACTGCACCTCTGTCCAAAACAGTTTCGCCTCGGCACTAGACTGCTTGTCAACGCAAGATATCTCCAATGCCTCCAACTCTTGGACCAACCTCTTATCATGCACTGATAACCAGTTGGCTTGTGCGGGAATCTTACGACTCAACGCATCCGCCACTACATTTCCCTTCCCAGGCACATAGTGTATCTTGAAGGTGTAGTCCCCTAAGAACTCCATCCACCTCCTCTGCCTCATGTTCAGATCTTTATGGTCCAATAGGTACTTCAAACTCTTATGATCGGTGTAAATATCCACCTTCACACCGTACAGATAGTGCCTCCAAAGCTTAAGAGCAAATATCACGGCCGCTAACTCTAAGTCGTGGACCGGATAATTCCTCTCATGAACCTTCAGTTGTCGTGAACCATAAGCTATCACTCTCCCATGCTGTAGCAGGACACAGCCCAAACCACTACCTGAAGCATCACTATAAATCTCGAATCCTTCGGTTCCACTTGGCGAACATAAAATTGGCGCCGTAGTCAACCACCTCTTCAATTCTTCAAAAGCCTGTTCGCACTCCGGAGACCACACAAACTTCTGATCCTTTCTTGTCAACGTCGTGAGTGGTAGTGCTATCCGTGAGAAGTTCTCTACGAAGCGCCTGTAGTAGCCAGCAAGCCCCAGAAAACTCCGGACCTCTGCCACCGTAGTCAAAGTAGGCCACTCCTGTATCGCCACTATCTTCGCCGGATCCACAGCTATTCCTTCTCCACTGACAACATGACCAAGGAACGCTATCGAGGATAACCAGAACTCACACTTGGAGAACTTTGCATACAACTGACTTTTCCTCAATGTCTCCAACACCATGTGTAAATGCTTGTAATGATCCTCCTCGCACCGCGAATACACCAGGATATCATCGATGAATACTATCACAAACTGATCCAAGTATTCTCTGAACGTCCTATTCATCAGATCCATAAACACGGATGGAGCATTCGTCAACCCAAACGGCATAACCGTGAACTCATAATGCCCAAACCGCGTACTGAATGCTGTCTTTGGAATGTCGCTCTCCCTTATCCTCAACTGATAGTAACCGGACTTCAAATCTAACTTCGAGTATACAGTTGACCCAACCAACTGATCAAATAGATCGTCAATCCTCGGGATTGGATATTTGTTCTTCTCCGTAAGTTTGTTCAATTCCCGATAATCGATACAAAGCCGCAAGCTCCCATCTTTCTTCTTAACAAAGAGAACTGGTGCGCTCCAAGGTGATGAACTTGGACGCACATATCCTTGCTCTAGCAACTCTTGCAGTTGCACCTTCAACTCCGCCATTTCTCTTGGGGCTATCCGATAGGGGGAGCGTGACACCGGTTTGGCACCCGGTACCAGCTCTATAGTAAAGTCTATCTCCCGCTGAGGAGGGGCTCCTGGGAGATCATCTGGAAACACATCAGGATACTCGGACACAACCGGGATGCTGTCCAAACTAGGCTTAGGCGTCGAAGTCTGCACTAGAGTGACATATAGTTCTGCCCCAGACCGAACTGCCTTGAACACCTGAAGGGCTGATATCAGAACTTTCCCTGACCCCTTCATGCCCGCAAAAGTAGTCTCCCGACCAGTGTCCAGGCCCAACTTAACTTCTTTACGTTTGCAATCAATACATGCACTCTGCTCCGAGAGCCAATCCATACCGAAAATTACGTCGAACTCCACTAATGGTAGAACCAACGCCCGCAAATCAAACTCCCGGTCTCCAATCTGAATCTTCACAACACAAATCCTATCCGCACGCATTGAGCACCCATTAGGCAACAACACATCCAACTTGTTTTCTGCCATCGAGAATGGAACTCCGATGCGCGATATAAACTTTTCAAACAAGAAGGAATGTGATGCTCCCGTATCAAAAAGGGCTCTCGCCGGAAACCCAAAGATTAACACAAAGCCTAGCATTAACAAACGTAAGCTAACAAATATGAAGGTAACAACTATAAAAGTTAAACCACTGTAATTTAACTCATACCTGTCACCACGTCTGCTTGCTTAATGGCCTCCTGTAGACCAAGGTTGTAGACTCTAGGCTGGGCTGGAGCATGATGGGATGCGGTTGACTCCACCGCCTTCCCTTTCTCCTCATAAGTCGCTCCAGGTCTCCTCTCGGACTTTGGACGTCCGCTCCAACACTCCCGAGCAAAATGCCCCATCTTCCCGCAGTTGTAGCAAGCTCCGGGGACTCGACTTGTAGTTGCCCCCGATGCATCAGCCGAAGGGGCTGAGTTTGAAGTCCTCCGCTTCTTGTTCCATCTGCGGAAACCTGTCTTGTGACTTGGCACCTTGAACTCGGTCTTCCTTTCTCCTGGGTCCCTCTTCTCTTGAACTTTCTTCGCAACCTTTTCCAACGATCGGGCCGAATTGACCAAGGCTAGGAAGCCCTGCGCCTTAGGCCCAGCAAGGAGTAACTGTAAATCGCCACGAAGACCCTCATAGAATCGGTTGGTCTTCCTCTCTTCTTCTGAAAACATAGCACCAGCATAACGACCCAACCGTGTGAACTCATGCAGATATTCGTCCACGCTTCTGGATCCCTGAGTCAACCCAAGAAATTGATTCTCCATCTCCAATCTCTGAGCAGAAGGTACAAATCTGGCTAGGAACAATCTTGAAAATTCTTCTATCGGCACATCCGCAAGTTGCCTTCCCACTAGAAGATGAAACTCCAACTCGTCCCACCACAGCCTCGCCTCACCTTCCAAAAGAAAAGTCGCTATGGTGGTCTTCTGCCACTCCTCAGTCATTGTGGCCGTCAACACCCTCTTTATGGAAGAGAGCCAGTCCTCAGCTTGAGTTGGTGTTCCAACCCCATTAAACCTCGGAGGATTAAAGCCCATCACATGCTTTAGCTGCCTCTCCGTAGTTCTCCTCGGCTCTACTAACTCAACTGCTGCGCGTTCCACCACTCTCGGCTCTGCCGCCCTAACCGGTTCTTGCTCATCCGCAGGAGGTGCGCGATGCATTTGCCCCGCAGGTTGGGCATTTATCATTGCGAACACGGCTTCAACCACCATCCTGATGGTTTCCGCTGAAGGAGGTGTAGCAGGCACGTCCCTTGGTGCACTACTTTCCGCTGATTGCGGACGCTCTGACTGACCAGCACCGCTCCTAGCTGCCTATAATAGCAAAGACACACGATTAGACAACAAACAAATTGCTAAAAGCAATCATTGGAACACTCAGGTTCCACAAAACAAGTGTATTTCATTCCTAAGTGGACATTCATGGGTTCTTTTTAATGTTATAACGATGACGCACACATGTGCTCACCACCCCTTAAAAGAATTCGCCCACGAATTCATTTAAGCTTGACCGTAACCAGAAGTCTGATACCAAATTGTAACACCCCCATCCGTCGCATGGCATATAACAGAAGGTCCAGCTGGAACCCGACGCCATATACCACAGACAGTCGGAAGGGTTACTAAATGAATAAATCAAACCATCTAATAAGACTACTCGTCCTAATCACAGAGCATTCTAGCGGAAGATTTTAAAGTTGAAAGAACCCAAAATTAATTCCATCAATATGAATGTCCACAGCTACAACAACAGGAATGAACCCAAATACACTGAAATAGGTACATGGCCTTATGGCCTTACAAATGTTCATAAATATAACATGTCTTACATACATCGGCTCGCAGGCCGGCCACACATGAGAAATGTAAAAACAACTATTCTACGACCTTCTAGGGCCAGCACAGCAACATGGGCTCCAGCCCGCTATTTGGCGCTCGGCTCCGCAGCACCTGCAAGCACATACCACCGCACGGTGGCAAATAAAGCAACGGTCAGCTAAAAGCCGACCAAATTATAACGACCCCGCCCCTTACTCGGGACGGCGGTGCTCTTTCCCTGCAAAACTTTAGCCAACAATATATATATAGCGCAATTATAATTCGCCACAGGTGTAGGCTCGCACGGCCAAACACCCCGTGCACTCAGGGCACATTCATGGTGGACCCTGACCCATCAGTGCATCCACCACCACCCCCAGGATGGCAACAACATGTGAGCATTTAGCCTTTCTGACCACCGTCTAAGGCTCCAACTATGCCAACGGCCAGTCCCCGTCTTCGGGTCTCTCGCACCGAACCACATAGCCTAGGTCCAATTCCACTTGCCCGTTGCTCACGCCGCATGTCCAATTTAAGGAACTTTGCGCGGGCCAAGCTTCTCTCGGATCCCAAATTTTCCAAAACAGTCTCATAACCCAGTTATGATCAAGGCCGGTTCCCAGACCGCCAAGTTAGCAGAACACGTTCCGCTCAATTTTCCGGGTGCGCCTTGAAGCTAACCTTCAAGGATCCCTGCTGCAATCTACCGCGTGGAAACCCGAAAAATCCAAAGCACGGAGTCTTCTCCGGCAAAACCATATCAAATGCAACATCACCGATCCAGACAAAACACGTCCGGGTAGGCTTCACACACAATGCCTATGCCCGTACTTACGGTTCCGGGCTCTACATGCAACACAAGGGGGACTATTCCCGTCAACCCCAAGGAACACCACGCACTCACCGCATACTCGCGGGAGCGGGATTCCTTATGCAGAAAGAAAGAGATTCAAGCGCTCGAGTTGAGAATCGTTACCCTTGTAGTCCGTTTTGGCGCCATGGAAAAACTACGCGGTTAGAACTCTTCGCAATGACTTTCCCTCCACGGATCCGCTCTCCGATTTCGAAATGGCGCTCCGATGCTCCGCCGGCGGCCGGAAACCTCCTTCTTCTTCCTCTCCTCTCTCACTTTGGAAGGGGAGAATTTTGGAGAGAAAATGAGGGAATAACTCCCTATTCCCGGCCTTAACAGAGCCTAAACTAATCTGGGCCGTCAGATCTAAATTAAAGAAAACGAATGGCTCGGATCTGCACAAAATTCCCCTGACCTGGGCCGCACACGGCTTGGCACACGGCCGTGTCCAAGGCCGTGTGCCTCGATCCAGGCACGATCGTCGAACGGGGAAACGCACACGGGCCAAGACACGCCCGTGTCTGACCTGACACGCCCGTGTCGGGTTCCTCGACACGCCCGTGTTCGAGGGCGTGTCACGCATAACCGCCACGGCAACGGACACGACCCCTCAGGACACGGGTCTGGACACGGGTTGGCATACGCCCGTGTCGGATGACACGCCCGTGTCATCCGGCCGTGTTTCTGGCCGTGTCCTTCTCGGGTTGAAAACGGCCAAAAATCACCAGCCAGACACGGCCTTGGACACGCCCGTGTCCTAGGCCGTGTACCCCTACAGGCACCAAAAACTCTTTTTCCGCGACCGACTCGCACACAAAATTCGGGGCGTTACACGACGAACGTCGAGTGCAAAAAGTCAAGCTTGCTTGACACGGGCTGGGGTCACGGGGTGTGTCAGTGGAAACGGGCGTGACGTAGGGCGTGTCACACAGTGTTTCTTCAATTTGCGGCCGATTTCACAGTTTTGGGTTGTCACGCCCAGGTTACGGGCGTGACCCAAAGTACACGAGCGTGACCCATGCAAAATTTGATAATTTCCTGAAATTTTTCAGAAAATTAAAATAAAGTAAGTTTGCAAAATATTTACAAATAGGAGCAATTTATTAAGGAAATATAACTAAAAATGTTGAAAATAAAATAAAAAAACTTATTAAACGTACGTAAAAATACGTATATTTACAATTCATCAAATACCCCCATACTTAAGCTTTTGCTATTGCATAGCAAAAGTTGGAGATGAACTTATAAGGAATTAATGAAATCCTAAGTTTAACTACTGATTGAATGAATTAAAAGTAAGATCAAAATAAATATTCGGGGTACTATAGTTAAATCATAAATTATGAAAATGTTATAAATAGAGGAAGAGTTTCAAAAAGACTTATAGATAAAACTAATAGAAAGCAAAAATTTATTTTTATTAGTTTAACAAAGATGGATTGAATTTTTATAAAAAACTTTAGCTTAAAAGAAGTTAAAGGAAATAATGCAATTTAAAAATTATGCTCTCAAAATTTTTTTAAATTAATTCTAGAATCATTGAAATATGATAAGTGGTTTGGTGGTTTATGAAGAGGGCTTTAATTTAGAGGCGAGGTAATTTTTTCTCAAAAATATATACATTTTTTTTCTTTTGAATAATTAGGAAAATGACATCTTATTTTCCTAACATATAAATTTTTTCTTTCTTCATAAATAATAAATAACCTAATGTATATGTATGAGAGTAATGAATTTTATCCTCTTACTCCGTAACATATAATCTTTTTAAATATTGGGTGCTTATGCTTACGGAACGAAATCTTATTCCCATTAACATAAGATATTTTTAAGGGATAAAATATGGGTAAGCATGTCAAGTGAGACATGAAAAAATGGAGGTGAGTTTATTTTTTCCAAAACAAAACTAGATTTTAATAAAAACGTTTTAAGAGCAACCTTTTTCTAATGAACGTTCCTATGTTTCTAAAATCATGAAGTAGAAATAATTGAAATCCACGGTTATTATTTTCTAACATAAAAGACGAGCTTCTATTTATATAAATTAGAAGTGGTGGTGAAAAACAAGTTCTCTATTATAAGAAAAAGACATAAAAAAAAATTTTAAATCTTAACCCCAGACACATAAATCTATCAAACATTAATTAATAAAGGAATAGTAAGCAGAGAATTAAAAGAATTCGCTTATAAATTAACTCCCAACTATATTTTTGGAGAGCGAAAAGTGTTAAGGATGAGATATTCGATTTATTCGTTACATAATTAACAACATATTTTTGGATTTTTAGGTTTTTTATCATATTTTTGTATTTTTTGTGATTATTATCCTTTTCTTTTATTTTTTTGTTAGGGTTTTTGTCTTTTTTTTTTATTTTTGATTAGTATCTTTTTTGAATTTTTAGAGTTATTCTCTTTTTTTAGGATTTTTGGTTTTTCTAAATTTTTTGATTTTTTGTAGTGTATTTTGATAAGTTATTTAGAAAAATGAGGAAAGAAAGAGTGTTATTTACAAAGAAGATAGTGGGGAAAGAGAGAAATGTTTTGTTTATAAATAAGAAGAGAGGGGGAAGAGAGAATTTTTTTTTTTACAAAAAATGTACAAAGTAAAAAATGCTTGATGACACGCGAACAGACTCTTATTTAGTTGGTTGGTTCAATGAGTCGAATGCCGCGGATATGCTAAAAAGCGAGCTTTTACAAAAAAGAAGAGAGAGGGGTGGAGAGATTTTTTACAAAAATGTTTACAAAGTAAAAGAAAAATTTTTTTGTGATTTTGTTGAGTTTTTGAGGGTAAAAACAAAATTTTTTTTATTGAGTTTTTGATTTTTTTTGTAATGTTTTTTGTATTTTTGATGATTTTTTTGTTATGGTAGAATTTAAAAGTGCAAAAATAAAAAAATAAAAAAACACCTTCATACTTAAACGCAACATTATCGCCAATGTTACAATCTTAGTATGCGAAACAAATAATATACAAAATAGAGTATATACAAAATAGAAAAGGGAGGGTAGAAGCTTCCCTTAGAGGAGTTCAGGGAGGCTCGGGTCGAACCCTGCATTAGTTAGAGAAAAGAAAGAAGCAAAAAGATAACATAAAAGGGAAAAAGATAAATTCGGCAAAAGGGTTGCAGGCGGTAAGGGGTGGCAAGTGCGTGTATGACTCGATTAGCTAACGTCTTAGCTATATGAGTGTGATAAAAATGCGATCCTCTATCACGCACAAAAGTGAAGTGCGTTGAAGCGAAACAAAATAAATTAAAATAAAAGAAGTCAAAATAAATTAAGTTGAACAAAATATATATATTTTAATAACAAATTATTATATTATTATTTTTTTTGTGGTTTTAAGTAGGATTTTTTTATTATTATTATTTTATTTTTTTAATTTATTTTTAGGTAGTTTTTGTTTGTTTTTTTTTTTGATTTTTTGTGGTTTTTTTAGAATTTTAGATGTTTAGTTTTTTTAGATTTTTTAGATTTTTAGAGTTTTGAGTTTTATAGTTTTTGTTTAGTTTTTAGGATTTTTTTTGGATAATAATATGATAATAATTTTTTTAGTTTATTTTTAGTTGGAAACAACGTCATTTCAAAAAATTAAATTTTATAGATAGTTATATTATAATTTTTAAATTTTTTTGTTTGTTTTTTTAAGTGGTATTATTATTATTATTGCAAAAATTGATTGAGTATTTCGCATCGGTTCCAAAAACTTGATGCGGTTAAAACTCCAAAAATTGGTGAGTAATCCCGCGGCGCCCCGGGCGGTTTATTTGAGAAAGCAGGTGATTGGTTTTTATTTAGAAAAAGGGGCGCGCAGATTTATTATTTTGGATGTAAAATGGTGAGATCGAGTTTTAACGAAAGGAGGCAAGTGCACCTATCGCGTGTAGTACAGGATATTCCGGTGTGGAATATCGAGATCATATTGTTCTCTGGGTCGGTTCGATTATTTCTAATCGTCCCTATAGGGGACTATAATTTTACCGATAATTACTTGTCGAGTATTTTATATATAATAAAAAATGATAGAAAACAGAAAGCATAAAAGAGAAAGCAATAAAGGTGGAGCCGATGAAAAGCTTAGCGCAATGACATCGAATCGAAATTGAACTAAAATAAACTTTTAATAAAAAGAGATCCTAAGTTTCAAATTAATTAAGGTAGAGACTTGGCCGTGGAGGTTCCACTAGAATGAGCTCACTTATCTCTAGGAGTATCGCTCACCTGAACGCTAAGACTATTCGACCAAACGTTAGTCCGACGAAGGATTCCTCTTAACGCCCACATTATGCTAAGAACCCCGATATTGGGTGGGGAACCCAATCCAATAGAGTTTGCGCGCCTCCTCTCTCGAGGGTTAGTGTGAAACTCTCTTTACAAAGGGGCGATCGGTACATACGCACGGCCTCTCAACTGGCTAGCGTATGGACTACTGAAATAGGGCCCACACATCGATATATGTTACTACGCGTCGTAAACACCGGACAAACCTTAAGTACTTTAATTAATTGGAAAAATAGGACCTTTAATTATTTAAAGTTATTTTATTTGTCTCAATGCTCTTCGATACTGAGGGCTAAGAACGATTAGTCACTCATCGGAATGGGGACGACTTGCGAGAAAAGCAGTAAAGAAAGCAATAAACGAAAGCAGGAAAATAAAGCAGTAAAGGAAAGCAGTAAATAAAGTAGTAAATTGCAAGTCCTACTCAAACAAGTATGACTGAAATAAAAGCAGTAAAGTACGAGTCCCGGCGCAAATGCGTGGGCGGAAGAAATGAAAGCGAGTCCTACTCAAACGAGTAGGATAAAATAAATGCAACGCACGCACACACTCGACAGAAATAAAAACTCACGCACACACTCGACATGAAATGAAACACACGCACACAACAGAATGTAAAAACTCACACACTCTTCTGGAAAGGAAAAACTCACACACTCTACTGGAAAGGAAATAAAACACTGCGTCATTTAACTCTTAACGAGTAGGCGGAAATAAATGGGCACACATAAAAGATTGCAAAAAACTAAGTTACTGAAAAATTAAAATAACTACATTTCTCACGCTAGAATGCGGTACAAATGCATAAAAAGCTAAAATAAAAAATAAACGAGCGAGAAGTTTTGCAAATAAACGAAAAATGAAAGTTATCTAACAATTAAAACGACTACATTTCTACCGTTAGAATACGATAGAAATGCGCAAAAAGAGAACAGAAAAATTAAACGAGCAAAACGGTTTTTTTAAATAAAAGCGAAAATGGAAGTGTTTGAAAAATTAAAATGACTATATTTTCATTCCTATAACTCTATAAAAATGCTAAAAAGGTGGAAATAAAGCTAAAATAGACGAAAAGTTTTACGATCCTAAAAAGCCTAAATAGGTAGGTGCATGAAAAAAAATTGCGATTACGACGGCTAAAAATTAGAAAAAAGTCTTAAGCTAAAAAGATTTTGAAAAACATAAAAAAACAAAATAAGAACAAAAATTAAAAATCACTTCGAGTAGGGCGCATATATGGATTCCTAGCTATGCAATGAGAGAAAAACCTAACACATTTTATTAATGGAGAAGTGATTACAAGAAAGCTAAAAAAACACTAAGAGAGGGGTGAAGAAAATCCCTTACATAGCATAAGAAAGCATTTAGGCAGCACATACCCTAAGCAAAGTGGCCCAAAAAGTGGAACAGAAATCCTTACAACAACTCTGAATTTATAGACAAAATTTTTCATGGGAACGCCCTCTGACACCGGCGTGTCAGGGGGCGTGTCAGTACTGTTCATGATTCGATCCGGTGAGGTGACGACTTAGTTGACTTCAGCTGAAATCGTGGAGGTCAGGCCCGATGTCACAGGCGTGACTCTGGGCGTGTCAGGGAGGCAGAAATGGGCGCGGGTCGCTTCGAAATGTCGCCGCACGGGTCTTGTCGGCCAGGTGGAGGAGTACACGCCTGTGTCGCATCTTGACACGGGCGTGTCGGGTTGAGTCGACGAACGTCGAGTGCAAAACGTCGAGCTTGTTTGACACGTGCTGGGGTCATAGGGCGTATCATTGGACATGGGTGTGACGTCGGGTGTGTCATACGATTTTTCTTCAATTTGCGGCCGATTTCACGAGTTTGGAGTTGTCACGCCCAGGTCACGTGCGTGACCCAAAGTAGACGGGCGTGACCCATGCAAAATTTGACAATTTCCTGAAATTTTTCAAAAATCAAAATAAAGTAAGCAAAATATATACAAAATAGGAGCAATTTATTAAGGAAATATAAGTAAAATGACAAAAATAATCTAATATAACTTATTAAACGTACGTAAAAATACATATATTTACAATTCATCACTTAACATCAATAATAAACGTTGCGGACTTATAATTTTTGCTAAACCGCAAGCTGAAAAAACTATAAAACCGCCGACAAATTGTGCGGACCGGGCGGCTACAATTTCACAGTCCGCTTATAACTGAATAGAAATGATCTATAGCTCGTGACCAAGCGGGCAGGTGCGGCCGGAGCGACATCGCTTTCCACACTGGGCCACAAAAACTATAAGATCAACCCAAGGAAACCCTGCGGACTGGGCGGATACCAGAACACAGTCCGCCGTGAATTAATTCCATGTGAAGAATAAGTTGTAGACTTTTGACCAAGTGGGCAGGTGCGGCCAGAGAGGCATTGCTTTTCAAATCGGGCCTCAAGATCTGCACACTCAATGGAACGGTTCTTTGCCATCTTGCCTAGAGTACAGTCAAAGCTGAGCTTTTTGGTAGGTGCGGTCGGAGCGGCATTGCTTTCCTTCCTAATCAACTGGACTATGGGTCTCCTGCAGGCACTGCTTGAGGGTACCACGGAGTGTTCGAGGGTCACAAGCTAAGATGATCTGTGGGCAGGTGCGGCCGGAGCGGCATTGCTTTTCAAACGCGATCATCAAAGTTGTAACTATATCCCTTAAATGGCATAGTAGAGCTTAACACCCACCCTGTCCCTCCATAATGCAGAGGTGGTGTCAGGTACTAGCCGGGATCTGAAATTCACTATCCTTACGTACTAGAACCTGCAAGCTCCCACTACACGGTGCGAAAGCTACCCGCAACAAGTGGTCTTTATGGTGTTACGCTAATGACAATGGTTCTAAGGGAGGTCTCAGCTGAACTCGGCGATGTCTCCTGGTATCAGGCAACTGTTGTTGCCCACGAGAGAAAAGAGAGAGAAAGCACTTAAAAAAGTGTCAGTATGAAGTCTCTGAGCAATAATAACTTTTGAAAGGTTTATATAAGAGAGAAAAGAGAGTTCAGAGATTGAACTGTTTTGTAATCATCCTTGCTCAATGTGCTAACTGTTACTATTCAAGAGATAAAAACACTTGAAGAAATGTTAGCAAGCAGCCTTTATCGATAATAATCTTTGAAAAAGTTTATACATGAAGGAAATGAAAGGAGGAGGTTCAGGAATAGAACCGCTTTAGATCATCCCCGCTCCATGTGTTTGGTAAGTCCTCTCCTTCATACGTTTGCAAGCGGTAAGCCCCGCTCTTGAGAACTTCTTTGATAATGAATGGGCCGCCTAATTCAGATTAAGCTTTCCTACTGAGCTGGCTCTTACAGCAGTGTCAACTTTCTTAAGAACCAGATCTCCCACTTGAAAGTGTTTGATCCTTAAGTTCTTATCAAAGTATTGAGTCATCCGCCTCTTGACCTCTTCCTGCCTTATTGCTGCTTTGTCTCTGATTTCTTCAATGTGCTCTAAGCTAAACTTCATCTCTTCATTATTCAGCTCAAGCCAATCCACAAAAACTTGCATTGCAAGAAGAACTCTAGGTGATAACTTCAAACTCAACTGGAATAAGGGCTTCTAAGCCATGAGAAAGTTTGAATGAAGTTTGTCCAGTTGCGGATGAAGGTGTTGTTCTTAAGGACCAGAGGACCGATGGAAGTTGATTAGCCCAACTGCTTTTGCGATTCTGCACTTTCTTCTTAAGCAAGTTTATGACCTGCTTGTTAGCTGCTTCAACCTGACCGTTGCTTCTAGGATGATGGACTGATGCAAATCGCAGCTCTATTCCGATCTGCTTGCAAAAACCAACCATCTCTGCATTGTTGAACTGTTGCACGTTGTTAGTGATCATTGCCATTGGAATCCCATGTCGGCATACAATCTCCCCCCAAATGAAGTTCTTGACGACCTGAGTTGTTGTCTTTGCCAATGCCTTAGCCTTGATCCATTTGCTAAAGTAATCAATCATCACTATGATAAAGCACCGTTGTCCGCTTGCCATGGGAAAAGGACCAATGAGATCCATCCCCCAAACAACAAAGGGCCATTGGGTTGCAATTGATCTGAGTGACTGAGCAGCTTGATGCTGAAGTGGAGCAAATTTCTGACACTGAACACATTTTCTTGCATAAGGCTCAGAATTTCTCTTCATGGTAGGCCAGAAATAACCCTGCCTCAGGATCCGTCTTTCTAATGTTCTTTCTCCTGATTGACTTCCGAACTCTCTAGAGTGAACTTCATGTAAAACAGTCAGAGCTTCTTCTTCTGAAACACACCTTGCTAGGACAGACAGGAAGGTTTTTCTGTAAAGGACTCCTGACACCAAGTAATAGTGAGCTGCTTTTATCTTGATATTTTTCTAATCTTTGATCGAATGATGAAAGTTCCCCGTTGAAAGGTAAAGAATCAATGGATCCATCCAGGAGGGACGCTGATCAATCTGCATCAACTCTTCTTCATCCACTGCCCAGCGGAAGAGTTCAGAAGTTGTTCCCTGTAGAACCCCGTATCCGGCAAGTGAGGTCGTCAGGAACTAGACCGGCCGGTTCAGATCTTCCAAGCAGCAAGCGAGCTCTACAGAGGAATCTGAAGGCAGTAAGCGGGCTCGACAGGGAAAAGCCAAACCCGAGCTCGGCATTCGTTGTGACCCCGAGCTCAGCATTCGCCGAGCCAGTCCCGGGCTTCATCGAGCTGAGCTCGACTAATAAAGGCAAATCGAATGGCGAGCACCGTAGCCATCTCACACTCGCCCTATGGAGCTCAACATACAGCACGTGAGCAGGATCTTCAGGGGTTACCGAGCTCGCACAAGTCTATGAGGTACTTTTTACTACTTTACCCCCGCTGGCCTGCCCATAGCCTTTCAAAACAGCGGAGTTACGCTATTGGTAGGCCAACCTGCACTGCACATAGCTGTTCAGGACAGCAGGAGTTGGCTATTTGCAGGCCGTTTTCAGAAATCTATAAATAGGAAACAAGGGGTACCTCAAAAAGCATGCTTCTCGTGCTCTCTTGCATAATCTCTCAAGCACTTTCTGAGAATACCTTAGCTCGGCCTTCGGCTAAGGAGGGGAAGCGCTCTAAGATCTTACGGGTGTGTGGTGGGTCCTCCCCGTCGAGCGCTTGGGTCAGTTTTTCCTTATTTCCCTTGTTGATTTGCTTGGAGGAGCGAAGTAGGTGTACGATCAACCCTTCCTCAAGGATGAACTCCACAAGAGACCGATTTTTGATTTCAACATTTTGGTGCGGTGAGCGTGGAGCATGGTCAGCACAGAAAACCTCCAGCGAGCTCGATGACAGGAGGGCAAGGATCTAACAGGCCGGACTCGCCGCCCCCCCCCCCCACCTCTGGCCACGGTGGGGATGTTTGAAGATTTCAGGAACGAGGTGATGGGCCTTGTCAAGTCAGCACTTGGCGCACAGGCCGAGTGCTTGACTCCAGTTATCAAGATCGAAGCTGCCCCCTCTTTGGGCGAGGACGCTCCCAGCAGGCGAGCTAGGAAGGAAGTTGCCGAGGAGGGCCGGGGGTGCTAGCGCCCCGGGTGCGAGCTCTTCACCGGCTTGGCAGGCAGAGTCCGGATCAGTGAGTTGGGCCCGCAAGACGAGCCAGCTCACCCAGTAGGGGGAGGCAGCAGCTTTAGCGAGTTGGTCTATTCTGCACCAGTTCCAGAGGGGTTCTGGGAACCCGAGATGTCCAACTACACCGGGAAGGGAAACCCGGTCCAACACGTCTAGTGGTTTGAGGACGTGGTCTTGATCCGGCAGTTGTCGGATGGGTTCAAGTGCCGACTCTTTTCCATCACCCTTAAAGAGAAGGTGAGGGAGTGGTTTCACAAGCTGCCGGCCAGCTCCATCTACTGCTCCAAGGACCTACGCCGGGGGTTCATGCTGAGGTTCACTACCACGAAGAGGAGGAAGAAGGAGTCAGAGTCCCTGTTCCACATCAAGTAGGGAGTGAATGAGATGATGGGAAGCTATATGGACCGGTTCTAGGAGGAGGTCACTCATGTCCAGGAGATGCCACGCCATAGCCTGATGATGGCCTTCACCCTGGGGCTGCAGTAGGGATTCTTCAGGATGGAGCTGAAGAGAGTGCCCCCCTCTCCTACAAGGAGCTGATGGAGAGGGCGGAGAGAGCAGTTGACGGGAAGTGTCAAATCCGGAGTTCGGCCGGAAGCTGGCCAGGTAGGCCACGGAGGAAGAGAAGGAGCCAAGAGGCGGAAGAGGGCAGGAGGAGAGGAGAGCCAAGCCCCGATAGAGGGAGTAGAGGGAGCTCCAGGGGCAGCAGCAACCCCGATGGGGGGGTCATGAGCCCGACCGTCGACTGGCCTGGAGCCCCGAATGGAAAGGGCAGGGGCCACAGAGAGGGTACCAAGGAAGGGATCGCCAAAAAGGGGGGCAAGATCAATTCCACCCCCCGGATTATAGGTGGGAGCAGAGGCCTCGACACCCAGATCAAGAACATGTTATGTCCATAACCATAGGGGAGAGGATAAGAGTAGCAAGGAGGATGATGAGAGAAGTTAAGGCGGAGTTTCCCTACTACGACTTCCATTAGGAGGAAGGGCACGCCACAACCACGTGCCCAGAGTTCCTCTAAATAAGGGGAAATAAGGAGCAGTAGTAGCAGGGGAGTCAGGATGTGAGGATCGAGGAGGTCCTGCCTCGGGCGGAGGAGGACCGTTGTGAAGACCGAGTATATGTCGGGACCCGAGGATGGATCAGAGTGATCCATGGGGGAGGGGGGGTGGGTGGGGGTAGAGGCCTCCCGGAGGGCGAGCCTCCATACCATGTATCTCTAGAGCGTTGGCTCCACATCCCAAACCCCACCCCCAGAAGTGAGGATCAACTTCTCCATGAGCGATATGTCGGATTATAAGGATCCATTTTGCGATGCGCTGGTCATCCAGACAGCCATCGAAAATTTTACCGTCTCCCGGATCCTCGTTGACAACAGAAACTCTATCAACGTTGTCTTTAAAAAGGCATTTGACGCGATAAATGTGAAGACGAAGAGGGTGTTGGCATCGGATGGGCCCTTTTTCCGATTTTTGGGGGAGAACAAGGAGGTAGAAGGAGGAGTGGGACTCCATGTCACCCTGGGGGGAGGCCAAGAACTGAAGGTTCGTCATCGTGGATGCCCCCAGTAGCTACAACGCCATCTTTGGGAGGCCCCTCATCAGTGCCTTCCGTTGTGTCCCCTCATCATTCCATCAATGCATAAAGTTTAATGCTGAGGTGATCCAGGTCCAGGTCAGGGGGGACCCCAAGGTGGCGCGGGAGTGTTACGTCACCACAGTGAACTCCATCTCTTGGCAAGAGGGCGCCGAGGAGATGGAGCGCAGGATGGAGGAGGCGGTGCAGGAAGCTGGCAGGGAGGAGCTGGAGGTGGAGAGATGCACCGAGGTTGAGGTGGTAGGAGGAGATCAGGAGGAGTTGGCCAAGGCAATGGTCGTGGAGGAAGAGGTGGAGACGGAGGTACTCGTCCCAAAGGAGAGGGATGTAGAAGAATGGGGGGAGCAGTCCCGGTTGGAAGCTGCGGAAGAGGAGGTGGAGCTGGAGGTCCACACCCATGAAGGCAGGGTAGAGAAGGTCCCCGTCAGCGGAGGGCTGACCCCGAAGGACTAAGGCAGGATGCTGGCGTGCATCCAGACGAACATGGACATCTTCGCGTGGAGCGCCGCAGAGATGCCGGGGGTTGACGCGGATGTGGCTTGCCACCGCCTCAACTTGGACCGGAGAACACGCCCCGTCCAACAAAAGAAGAGGTCCACCACGGACAAGCTGACCGAGCCCATCAGAGAGGAGGTGGCAATGCTTCTCGAGGTCGTCTTCGTGTCTGAGATCCAATACCCTAGCTGGGTCTCCAACGTAGTCATGTTTAAAAAGGGAGATGGTCGGTGGCGTATGTGTATCGACTTCTCTTTGCTTAATAAATCTTGTCCTAAGGATTGTTATCCCTTGTCTTGGATCGACGCGCTGGTTGGCTCAGCCGTTGGTTTTTCTAAAATGACTTTTCTAGATGCATTTTCAGGTTATCATCAAATCAGGATGCACCCCCCGGACGTCAACGACGTCTCGTTCATCACGGGAGATGGGTGCTACCGCTATAAAATGATGCGCTTTGTGCTGAAGAATACAGGGGAGACCTATCAAAAGATGATGGACACGGTCTTCCTGGAACAGAAGGGGAGGAACCAGGAGGTGTACATAGATGATCTCATGATCAAGAGTCAGGATGTGGACTCTCACCTCCAGGACCTAGAGGAGACCTTCGCCACCCTGCGCAAGTACAAGATGCGGCTAAACCCCCTGAAGTTTGTCTTCGAGGCCAGCAGGGGGAAGTTCTTGGGGCATCTCCTCATCCCCGCGGGGGTCGAGCTGATTCCTGATAAGTTCAAGGCTATAGTGGAGCTGGGGTCGCCGCGAAAGACCAAGGAGGCGCAACAGCTGACAGGGAAGCTGGCAGGGTTAAGCATGTCCCCTCCCGGGCTGGGGAGAAGTGCTCCCCCTTCTTCAAAACCCTAAGTGGGGGGGGGGGGAAGTTTGAGTGGACCAAGGAGTGCGATGAGGCATTCCAGGCCCTAAAGATGCAGTTGACACAGGCTCCGTTGCTCCAAGGGCCAAAGGAGGGAGAGGACCTATTTTATATCTCGGGGTTGGGGCGGAGGCCCTGAGCTCCTTCCTAGTTCGTGAAGAGGGGAAGATGCAGCTCCCCATATACTATGTGAGCCGGTTCTTGAGGAAGGTCGAGCTCCGGTATCCAATTTTGGAGAAACTGGCCTTTGCTCTGGTCATCTCGTCCCAAAGGCTGTGGCCCTACTTCCAGGCACACTCCATCCGAGTGGTGACTGACCATCCCCTCCGCAACCTATTTGAGGGGGTGGAGCATTCCGGCAGGCTGGCCAAGTGGTTGGTGGAGTTGAGCGAGTTCAACATCTCCTTCGTCCCCCGCCACTTGATCAAGGCTCAAGTGATGGCCGACTTTTTGGCCGATTATGTGATTGAGGTGGCGGAGGAAGAGCTCACTCGACTGACCCCATGGAAGGTAAAGGTAGATGGCGCCTCGGGGAGGCATTCCCTGGGGGTGGAGGTGATCTTGGAGAGTCCCTAAGGAACTAGGATAGAGCAAACAGTGGTGGTGCACTTCCCCATCACCAAAACTCAAGCCTAGTATGAGGCCGTGATAGCTGGGCTGCGGTTGGCCAGGGAGTTGGGGGTGCTGGACGTAGAGCTCCTAACCGACTCCATGGTGGTAGCTTCCAAGATCAACGGGGAGTTTGAGTTAAGAGAGCCTACCCTGCGGTTCTACTTAGCCAAATTGAAGGGGGTCATCAGCACATTCCAAACTTTTTCTATCCGACATGTATGTAACATCCCATTTCCAACTAGACCCCTAAGAGTGGTTTTGTCCATGACTAGGTCATGACAAACCCTAGGAAGCCAGAAATGGGCCAAGAGATAGGGGACAGAAAGGTGGGAGATCATCATGGTCTGCAAACAGTAGAACTCTAAACAATGGTGTAGGATGACCATGGGCCACAACCTAACCCCAAGACCCTACCACAACACCCCGAATACTTTGGGAGGCCCATTAGAGCCATAAGGACCCATTGGGGTCAACCAAAGAGGCTCAGTTGACCAAGGTCAACCCTAGCCCTAAATGGGTCAAACTAGCCTACTTAGGGTCAATTGACCTAATCCTAGCCTATAGGACCCCACCTATGCCCTCCTAACCCTAAAGTGAGGTCAATGGGTCACTAAGGACACATTGGGCTCAACCCTAGAGGCCAGGTTGAGCCAAGTCAACTCAAGCTCCTAATCTGGTCAAAGTACCCTTACTAAGGGTATGTGACCTCCAAAGTGCAGGGTAACCCTACATAACCCTTCCTAGACCTTAGGGGAGGCCAATGGGTCACCAAGGACCCAATGGGGTCAACCCAAATGGTTATGTTGACCCAAGTCAACTCTAGCTCTAAAATGGTCAAAGTGCCCTTACCAAGGGGCATGTGACCCCCAAGATGCCCAACCAACCCTACTCAAGTCTTCCTAGACCTTAAGGGAGTCCAATGGGTCACCAAGGACCCATTGGGGTCAACTCAAATGGTCATGTTGACCAAGGTCAACTCTATTCTAGTGTTAGGTCAAATTAGCCTAAATGGGCTAACCCAAGCTCAAACTCATTTCCCCCACTTGGGCTAACCTCATTTTTATTATTAATATGAGTTATTGGGCTGCCAATAGGCTGGAGGAGAGATCAAAATTCGGCCATGGTGAGTAGGAGAGAGAAAGCTCCATTTTTCTCTTTAATGGAGGAGAGAGAAAGTGAGAAAAGAGGTCATTCATGGCCAAGGGAGATCAAGGGCCTCTCCAATTGATTCCAAAGGCTGAATACATTCCCCCTCATCAGTTTTAAGGAGTTTAATAGCCATGTCCAGCCACCCAAGGTGGCTGAATTTATTTCCTCCAATAGGGAAGAGAGAGAAAGAAGAAAGAGAAGGCCATTCATGGTGGGGAAGGTGAATTACCCCTCCATTCTTCACCAATTAATTAGTATTCATCTGCCCTATTAATTTTGAGGAGTTTCCAAACGAATTGGGACAAAGGGGAGGTGAATTTCCATGGATTTTCTCCAAAACCGAAATTCCAATTCATGACCATTAATGGATTTGAAGCCATGACCCTCCCTCTCCCCCAACCCATTTGATGCTTTTAAAAGCTTCCATGGGCCAAGAGAAATCGTTTCCACCCTTCACCTAAAGAAACCGGGCGGTTTGGTAGTGAAGTTGCAAGCATCGGAAAGCTCCACCACCGGCCATGGCGCACCACTACCACACTCGACGACAAGCTCGGTTAAAGGTCCTCCTCTACTCCTTCTTCCGTGGGTAGATCTTAGGAATCGTTTAGGACAAGAATCGGACTCAATTGAGCCGATCCAAGTTTTCATTTTCATGGTTTTCCCAAAAAAAAAATGGTGGTCGGGTTCGCCGGAAACCACCCCTCCGGCGGCCGTGCCGCCGCCCGGCGATAGCCCCCACCTCAACGAAGGTGGTGGCGGTGGTGGGCGGCCAGGGAGGTGGCCGTGTGGCCGGGAAATGCTCTTGGAATAAGCTCCAGGTTCGGCCAATCATGGCCCTTGGCTGGAGGAAGAAGATGACCAGGAGCCCCACGATTTGCTTTAAGATTCGTGCAGCATCATTTCTTTTATTTAGTTTTGATTTCTGAATTTTCTGTCCTGTTTTCTGGGCTGTTTTGCATTAATTATTAAAAATACTTAGGGCCACCTGGTGGGCAAACGTTCAATATGAAAGTTGTAGCCCTATGGGTCTACTGTAATCCAAAACTGATTTTGACCAATTTGGCCTTCTGGTTGGACCAGGGCACCCATTGTGGTGGGACCTGTACCTAGGGCTGACCTGAGATTCAAATGGATGCCCACCCTTCATCCCTTGTCCAAATTGGCTGAAATTTGGACAGAGTATCATTCTTACCTATACCTAGGGCCTGTCCAAAAATGGGAATTGTTGAAGAAAATATTTCGATAGTTTTTATAAAATTTTAATAATTATTAAATAAATTAAATAGGTGCCCTAAACATCTCCACACCATCCCAAATTTTGGTGAGTGGTCCCTGGGCTCATTTTAGGTATCTGTATATAGTTTCACCTAATTTGGATATGTTTTGAATAGGTTTTGACCCAACCCTAACTATACCTTAGTAAGGGCATTTTGGTCAAAAAGTGCATTTCTGATTTTCAGTGACCAAATCACCTCAACAGAGGCTAAAATTTGGGTCACTGACTTGTTATGGCACTTAGCACCTCCCCATGGAATGTGGGGTAGAGTGGAGTTGATTTGCCCTAAGTCACTAGGCCAAATCCTAAGGAGGGACCTTTTTGCCTTGTGAATGGCATGAACCCTAAACACCTTGGATGAACATCAAATTTTGCAAGGAGCTTCCTAGGATGTGTAAAACCCTCTGTTAAAAAATATTAGCTAATGTTGAAAAGGGTAGGGGCCCCAAAACCCTAACCCTAGCTTAGGACCTAAAACTTGTAGTGTAGGTTTGGGTTAGCTAAACATCTTGAAACTTAACCAAATTTGGGTAGTGAGGGAATGAGGATATTTTGAGCCTCTGATAATTTACTTGAGGAGTTTTGAGCAATATTTGTAGCACTTCATTTATAACCAATAGGATTGCCCTAATTAATAATTTGGCTATTGTGTTCTCACTGCCCACTGAAAGGGCATGAAATATTGGCAGAGGTAGTTTTAGGCTATACTAATCATGTATGAATTTTGGTAGAATTTTTGGATAACTAGTTAGGGCATCTTCTTCACAAGTGCTTTATTTTGGTTATATACTAAACAATTCTTGCAAGAGCCCATTACTTATTGAAAAATTATGAAACTTGCTACATAGTGTTTCTAGCTCAATAATATCATGTGAAAATTTTTGTGGAAATATTTGATGGTTAATTAGTATACGTTGTTCCTTAACCCATAAACTTGAAATTTCATGAGAAAATCAAATATAGCATTATTTTTAAATGATAAATTATGAAACTTTTTCTAGCGTATTTGTAGGCCATCGCAATCACCCCTGAATTTTCTCTAAATTTTTGGAGGCATTATTACTGTACAATCTTTTAAATTGACTTTTTATGAGTTAACTTTGAAATTAAATTTAAGGGCCCAAACCTTGCTGAAAAATTTGAAGACTTAGGCCTTAGAGTTGATTATGCATTTTGTAATTACCATAAATTTATTGGAACATTATCTTGTCTGAAATTGCTACTTCATGTTCAAACTTGGGCGTTTTGGATACTATAATAAATAAATAAATTATCAGACAAATTAGGAAAATTATGGATTTCTGGATTTATGCTTCAAGTATCATTTTAGCCCTCTAGTAATTATCATAGGGGTATTGGATGAGTATTTCATGTACTTCCCTTTTTACGGGTCATGTAGCTTAAGTGGTCTACATATAGCAAAACTGCAGGAAATCATTTTGGATATGAAATAGAGCGTGTGATGGGTCTTGATGGATTGCTGGAAGGATATGTAGAATGGGTGGCATCTATGGAAGATGAGTGAGTAGAGTGTGGTTTTTGTCTAGGGTTTAAAGGCGTTCGGGTCCGACGAAAGATCATCCTACCCAAGTAGAGTTGGAGTCAAATCACCCTAGGATTAGCATATCGGAACATGAGAAAGAAATGGGTAAGGGAATCAACCAATAACAAAATAAGTACCTTGCGAAAGGGAACGCTGGGCGTAATCCCAACACAGTTCCTAGTGCCCCTTGAGAGCCCTTCACAGGGAATACCGGGGGCAGTCCTGGGTTAACGTAAACTGTTTAACAAGCTGAAAAGAGTAACGTAGAAATTAGGGTTGCACAATTCACAGACACTGATGGCACCGGATGTTAGCTGGGAGCTTCGGCTCGGATGGTTAAAAGGCGGACTTTGGGTCCGGGGAGCTTCGACTCGATTGTTTGAGACGGACGTGTTGGTCCGGGGAGCTTCGGCTCGGTTCTTGATTACGCTAAATTTGCATGTGCATAAAAGGAAGGAAAATTAAGGTGGTGGGTCTTCGGTATTGGAGGGTCGATGCACCGACGCCAATACATTGACTCGGCAAGTGTGGTTAGCACTTCGCCAACAGAAGTCCGGTGCGCCAGCCGGCAAGAGTACGCAGGAGTCCGCTTCGTGCACCAAGCGTTGAGGCGTACGATAGGTCTGACCGGTAGTGCTTTACTGGTTTAGAGGTGGGCGAGGCCCAAGCCACCGCTTCCGTCTGCCACTACGGAGGTATCCTGGGAGGTTACGGCTCCAGAAAGGGGGAACTAAAGGTCTGTGTGCACAGAGTCGGGTGTGTGTGTTGCACTTGCATGTCCATCATACCCACTTGCATGTCATAGCATAATCGTTACCTTTAACCTTGACACCTAAAGTATAAGTGGAATGGGACGCTTATACTTTAGGACCTGCAAAACGACCCCTTGGTCTATAAGCTTGTGTGGGCAAGTTTATAAATTAAGGTTAATTTTGGATATATATATTTACTGCAGTTTGATAACCGACACCCCAACGTATAAATTGGTATGGGACTTTTTATACGATGGGAGCCTCGCAGAAGACCCCTTGGCTTATGTGATTTCACATAAGTGAAGGTTACTTTTCATATTTCAGCTTATTATCTTACATGCTATAGAAATTGCTAGTATAGGACCGCTGTCATCTGCTTTTGATATTCTCCACCTTCAAGTCCTCCCCTTTCTTCCTCTCCGCTCGGTGCCTAGGAGCCGTGGGAGAAGGGGCGGGGGATGATAGGACTTAGTCTTTTAGACTAACGGTTTTCGAACCGCATCATTTAGGGGATCGTGGAGACCAGCATGGAGGAGCAGCCCCAGAGACCGGTGCGTTTGGAGGTGGGGCAGTCTAGATCCGGAGTTCATACAGCCGGGACCGTGAGTCTCGACCTTGAGTAGATTTTTTTGCTTCCGCATGAGTGATTCTTGTAGTGAGGATATGTTGTACCGGGCATAAGCCCGTTTTGCTGCTACTCTGATGTTTTCTTCTATGGACACTCCCTTCGTGGAGTTATATTTATTATGGCATGTGATTTTCCGTGGACTGCAATTTTGCATTTACTTATTTATGCTACTTTTCTGTGATCGAAATCGGCCGGCAGAATCGGCGATTTGTGGTGATGACCCTTCAGGGCGTGATTGAGTCACCGCAAAACGACGGTTCTGGGCCTAAGACCCCGGTGTCGTAAGAGAAAAAAAAGGGGGGGTCTTACAAGTGGTATCAAAGCAGACCTCGATCGAAAAGTAACAGTCCACAACCCTAGGCCACCCCCCGCGCGAGTTTAGTTTGGGGACAAACTAAGCAGCGGAAGCAGTGGTGTGCCCATACGGGGGATCACATGTAAATTGTCCACTTTTATTAGGTATTCAGTCGATTACGTACTAATGTAGTTCGTTTTGCAGCCCCCAGCTCAGCCCACCCCACAAGGTGGAGCTCAGCAGACTCCAGACATTGCACGACCTCCCATGGTCCCCACACCTTTCCTTCAGTCGGACATGGGGCAATACCTTACAGATATCCTTGAGGCCTTCCGGGCTCAGCAGGCTCCAGCCTAGCAGCCAAACCCAGGGGCCAACTGGATGAGCACCTTCCGAGGACTCTCTCCCCCATCATACTTGGGGACAGAGTCGGCAGTGCGGACAGAGGAGTGGTTGGATGTTATGTACGAGATGTTGACTGGGATACGATGCCATTAGGAGGAGAGGGTGGCCTTGGTGGTATCTTGCTTGGAGTCCCATGCTAAGAGGTGGTGGAAGATGCTGTTGGACACGACATTTGCTGATAGGGAGATTGCAGAAATCACTTGGGAGGAATTCAGGGCCACGCTGCTGGAGCACTTTGTTCCGCAGTCGGCTAGGGACGAGTTGGAGGAGCGGTTCTTGCAGCTGAGGCAGGGCACCAGGACGGTGGTGGAGTACCACCGAGAGTTCGATCATTTGGCCCGATATGCGGGCTCTTACCAGCTGGACGAAGCAGGCTACGTCAAGAGGTTTTATAAGGGCCTAAAATAGGAGTTGAGGGAGGCCTTGCTGTTTGTCTCTGACGGGCCTATCTCCCGAATCTTGGAGATGGCGAAGAGGATTGAGGCCGATTGGCATGCCACTCGGGGCCGGAAGCGGCAAGCGGAGGATCAGGGCTGGAGGGCCCGAAATGATCAGCGGCGAGGCACCATACCAGATGGAAGGAGGATAGAGGAGCAGCCTCTTCAGGAGGTGAGGCAGGAGCCGAGAGAGCAGGTGGTTTTGGCCCCTCAACCTCTCCGGATTCAGGAGATGCCGAGACCCGGGGATATGGCGTATCCCCCGCCGGAGTGTTTCCATTGTCACCAGGTGGGACATCTCCGGAGACACTGCCCTATGAGGGGGGCACCACCTCCAGCACCACAGGGTGGCCCACCTGCCCAGCATTTCGGAGGCCGAGGACGCGGCCGAGGACGTGGTAATCAGGGAGGAGACCGAAGACAGAATGGGGAGCAGATTTACGCTTTGGACTTAGCACAGCCCCGGAACCCGGACAGGGTTATTGCAGGTATGAGAGTAACTTTAGTTTTGAATCTATTCCCTGCTCATATTAAGTATTGATAGAACTACTACACAACCTAGGTTAGAAAACCTTACACCAAAGTTCTTTTTTAAAACTGATTTAGGAATGGTGATGGTGTGCGGCAAGCCTGCCCATACCCTGTTCGACACGGGGGCATCGCACAACTTTGTGTCGGAGGATTTCGTCAAGGATCTGGACCAGATTCGATATTTTACGGGATTATCCAAGAGGGTGCGTCTCCCCAATGGGATGGAGATCCAGTCCACAGAGAAGTGCCTCCTGGAGGTTACCATAGACGAGTTGACACTCGAGGCCCCGGCGACGATCCTGAGAATGCCGGACTTCGACCTTGTCTTGGGCATGACATGGCTTGTCTGGAACCATGCCCAGATTGACTGCCCGGCGAGGAGGGTCGTGCTGCGCCACGGCGATACATATGCGACATTCGAAGGTACTACTCCGGTTTCCCGCCGCCTGCTTTCATCTATTCAGGCCGTTAAGGCTCACATGCAAGGAGACGAGGTATATCATGTATTATTCGAGATGACTGAGGAGAAGGACCTAATTGCTAGCATTCCGGTGGTTCGTGACTACGCCGATATTTTTCCGGATAAGCTGCCAGGACTACCTCCGCATAGGGAGAAGGACTTTCATATTCAGTTGGTACCAGGGGCTAAGCCGGTATCCAAGGCCCCTTATCGGATGGCCCCGAAGGAGTTGGCGGAGTTTCGGACACAGTTGCAGGAGCTGGTGGAAGCAGGATTTGTTAGGCCGAGCTCCTCATCATGGGGAGCTCCGATCCTATTCGTGAAGAAGAAGGATGGCACTCTTCGCCTGTGCATCGACTATCGAGCACTAAACAGGCTGACCGTCCGAAATACCTATCCGCTCCCCAGGATAGACGAGTTGTTCGATCAGCTGGAGGGAGCCCATTATTTCTTGAAGCTGGACTTGAGGTCAGGCTACTACCAGCTGCGGATCCAGGAGGAGGATATTACGAAGACGGCCTTTAGTAGCAGATATGGATTGTATGAGTTCATCGTGATGCCCTTCGGGCTCACGAATGCTCCGTCGGCGTTTATGAGCCTCATGAACCGGGTCTTCGAGGCTTATTTGGATGTGTTCGTCATAGTATTCATAGACGACATCCTTATCTATTCTAAGACGGAGGAGGAGCACACACGACATCTGGCACTGACCTTGGAGAGACTGCGGGAGCATCGCCTTTATGCGAAGTTCAGCAAGTGTCAGTTCTGGTTGAAGGAGGTGGCTTTCTTAGGCCACATTATCAGCGAAGCCGGGTTGGCGGTGGACCCGGCAAAGATTCAGGCAGTCAGGGATTGGCCGCAGCTGAAGACGGCCACGGACATACGGAGTTTTCTAGGACTTGCCGGTTATTACCGGAAGTTCGTGGAGGGATTCTCTCGAATCGCCCTCCCGCTCACATCCTTGACGAAGAAGGAGGTACCGTTCGTGTGGACACCGCAGTGCCAGATAGCTTTCCAGGAGCTGAAGGATCGGCTAACCTCGGCTCCCATTCTTACTCTCCCCTCGGGGAGGGAGGGATTTCAGGTCTACACCGACGCATCATATCAGGGGATGAGAGCGGTGCTGATGCAGAACGGACACGTCATAGCTTATGCCTCCCGCCAGCTGAAGACCCATGAGAAGAACTATCCAGTGCATGACCTGGAGATGGGAGCAGTTGTATTCGCACTGAAGATATGACGACACTACCTTTATGGAGTCCACTGTGATATATACTCCGATCATAAGAACCTTAAGTACGTGGACACGCAGAAGGAACTGAACATCAGGCAGAGGCGGTGGGTGGAGTTTCTATCTGACTATCAGTATGAGATGCACTACCACCCGGGGAAGGCGAACGTGGTAGCGGATGCACTGAGTAGGAGAGCCGCCACAGCAGGAGCAGAGCCTCAGTTGATGTCTATGGAGCTGCTGCAGAGACTAGAGGACATGCACATTACTCTGGTGTCATCTGACGATCCTGAGCTCTATGAGGAGTACTTGGCCGCGATGGGCGTTATCGATGACATCAGAGACCGAGTCAGAGAAGGACAGAGGCAGAATGGCAAGTTAGAGCCCATCTTCCAAGCTCTGGAGGCAGGCACTGCAGGAGATTACACACTGAGGGACGACCTGGTGTGCTTCAGAGGACGGGTGTATATACCGGATGGAGGCCAGATCCGGGAGGATATTATGACGGAGGCGCACTGCAGCCGGTATTCTGTATACCCGGGGATCACAAAGATGACGGCTGATTTGAAGAAGACTATGTTCTGGCCGGGCATGAAGAAGGATGTCTCTTACTTCGTGACCCATTGTGAGGCATGTCAGCTAGTGAAGGCGGAGTGCAGGAACCCCGCAGGATTATTGCAGCCACTCCCGGTGCCGGAGTGGAAGTTTGATGACATAGCCATGGACTTCATACATGGGCTTCCCCGGTCTCGGACAGGGAATGACTCGATCTGGGTAATCGTTGATCGGTTGACCAAGGTGGCTCGATTTATACCGATCAGGAAGGACGATTCAGTAGGAGTACTGGTGCGGAAGTTTGTGGAGCAGTTCATTCGTTATCATGGCGTGCCCAGGACGATAGTGTCAGATCGTGATGGGCAGTTTACATCCACGGAGTGGTGATCAGTTCAAGCTTACTTAGGCACGCGATTGACCTTCAGCACTGCATTTCATCCCCAGACAGACGGGAAGACAGAACGCACCAACCGGACACTGGAAGACGTTTTGAGGCTATGCATTTTGGACCGCGGGGAACCGTGGGAGAAACTCTTACCCCTGGTCGAGTTCTCCTATAACAACTGCCACCAGTCTAGCATCAGGATGGCGCCTTACGAAGCCTTGTACGGGAGGAGATGCCGGACCACGCTTTCTTGGGTTCAGAACGAAGATCCGAAGGTGTTGGGATCAGAGTTTGTAGAAGACACCGAGGCACAGGTGAGGCTGATCAAAGACAGGATGCTAGAGGCGCAGAGTAGACAGGCTAAGTACTATGACGCCCGGCATCGGCAGGTGGAGTTCCAGGTGGGAGACCGGGTGTTTCTGAAGATCCGGCCCATGCATGGAGTCTCGCGGGTGCGTGGTCGGAGGAAGAAGCTCAGCCCTAGGTACATGGGCCCTTACAGGATCCTGGAGCGGATCGGACCCCTAGCCTACCGGCTAGAGTTACCACCAGAGCTGGAAGCGCTGCACGACGTCTTCCATATTTCTTCGCTGAGGAGGGCTCTGCTACGCCCGGAGTAGCACATCTTGACCACCGAAGGGCTGGTAGCTTCAGACCGGTCAGTTCGTTTGGAGCCGGTTAGGATCGACGACCGAGGAGTACGAGTCCTGCGTCGCAAGAAGGTCTCATTAGTCAAAGTCCTGTGGAGGAACCACGGCCAAGAGGAGCATACCTGGGAGCCGCGGGACCTGATGCGACAAAGATACCCAGAGTTATTCAGTCAGGTATACCTCTCAGACCCCCTCAAGATGTTAATTTATTCTCCTGCTTTAATTTACTAAGGGCTGCTTTAGGCGGATAGAGGCTTATCTTTTGTTTATTGGGGGCTTATCCTTGTTTATTAGGATCTTGGTCTGCCGATTGGGCGAAATGGTCATAGATCTAGGTTTCCCTTTAAACCTATTTTAGCAAACAAGCCACCATGCTGGGATGTTACAAGGTTCTTTTCTTCGGTAGTAAGTCCCGTAGACTCAACCTTGATTTCGGGGATGAAATCTTTGTTTTGTTTATTGGGATTTGTAACATCCCATTTCCAACTAGACCCCTAAGAGTGGTTTTGGCCATGACTAGGTCATGAGAAACCCTAGGAAGCCAGAAATGGGCCAAGAGGTAGGGGACAGAAAAGTGGGAGATCATCATGGTCTGCAAATAGTAGAACTCTGAACAATAGTGTAGGATGACCATGGGCCACACCCTAACCCCAAGACCCTACCACAACACCCCTAATACTTTGGGAGGCCCATTAGAGCCATAAGGACTCATTGGGGTCAACCAAAGAGGCTCAGTTGACCAAGGTCAACCCTAGCCCTAAATGGGTCAAACTAGCCTACTTAGGGTCAATTGACCTACTCCTAGCCTAGAGGACCCCACCTATGCCCTCCTAACTCTAAAGTGAGGTCAATGGGTCACTAAGGACACATTGGGGTCAGCCCTAGAGGCCAGGTTGAGCCAAGTCAACTCAAGCTCCTAATCTGGTCAAAGTACCCTTACTAAGGGTATGTGACCTCCAAAGTGCAGGGTAACCCTACATAACCCTTCCTAGACCTTAGGGGAGGCCAATGGGTCACCAATGACCCAATGGGGTCAACCCAAATGGTTATGTTGACCCAAGTCAACTCTAGCCCTAAAATGGTCAAAGTGCCCTTACCAAGGGGCATGTGACCCCCAAGATGCCCAACCAACCCTACTCAAGTCTTCCTAGACCTTAAGGGAGTCCAATGGGTCACCAAGGACCCATTGGGGTCAACTCAAATGGTCATGTTGACCAAGGTCAACTCTATTCTAGTGTTAGGTCAAATTAGCCTAAATGGGCTAACCCAAGCTCAAACTCATTTCCCCCACTTGGGCTAACCTCATTTTTATTATTAATATGAGTTATTGGGCTGCCAATAGGCTGGAGGAGAGATCAAAATTCGGCCATGGTGAGTAGGAGAGAGAAAGCTCCATTTTTCTCTTTAATGGAGGAGAGAGAAAGTGAGAAAAGAGGCCATTCATGGCCAAGGGAGAGCAAGGGCCTCTCCAATTGATTCCAAAGGCTGAATACATTCCCCTCATCAGTTTTAAGGAGTTTAATAGCCATGTCCAGCCACCCAAGGTGGCTGAATTTATTTCCTCCAATAGGGAAGAGAGAGAAAGAAGAAAGAGAAGGCCATTCATGGTGGGGAAGGTGAATCACCCCTCCATTCTTCACCAATTAATTAGTATTCATCTCCCCTATCAGTTTTGAGGAGTTTCCAAACGAATTGGGACAAAGGGGAGGTGAATTTCCATGGATTTTCTCCAAAACCGAAATTCCAATTCATGACCATTAATGGATTTGAAGCCATGACCCTCCCTCTCCCCCAACCCATTTGATGCTTTTAAAAGCTTCCATGAGCCAAGAGAAATCGTTTCCACCCTTCACCTAAAGAAACCGGGCGGTTTGGTAGTGAAGTTGCAAGCATCGGAAAGCTCCACCACCGGCCATGGCGCACCACCACCACACTCGACGACAAGCTCGGTTAAAGGTCCTCCTCTACTCCTTCTTCCGTGGGTAGATCTTAGGAATCGTTTAGGACAAGAATCGGACTCAATTGAGCCGATCCAAGTTTTAATTTTCATGGTTTTCCCAAAAAAAAAATTGGTGGTCGGGTTCGCCGGAAACCACCCCTCCGGCGGCCGTGCCGCCGCCCGGCGATAGCCCCCACCTCAACGAAGGTGGTGGCGATGGTGGCCGGCCAGGGATGTGGCCGTGTGGCCGGGAAATGCTCTTGGAATAAGCTCCAGGTTCGGCCAATCATGGCCCTTGGCTGGAGGAAGAAGATGACCAGGAGCCCCACGATTTGCTTTAAGATTCGTGCAGCATCATTTCTTTTATTTAGTTTTGATTTCTGAATTTTCTGTCCTGTTTTCTGGGCTGTTTTGCATTAATTATTAAAAATACTTAGGGCCACCTGGTGGGAAAATGTTCAATATGAAAGTTGTATCCCTATGGGTCTACTGTAATCCAAAATTGATGTTGACCAATTTGGCCTTCTGGTTCGACCAGGGCACCCATTTTGGTGGGACCTGTACCTAGGGCTGACCTGAGATTCAAATGGATGCCCACCCTTCATCCCTTGTCCAAATTGGCTGAACTTTGGACAGAGGATCATTCTTACCTATACCTAGGGCCTGTCCAAAAATGGGAATTTGTGAAGAAACTATTTCTATAGTTTTTATAAAAATTTAATAATTATTAAATAAATTAAATAGGTGCCCTAAACATCTCCAAACCATCCCAAATTTTAGTGAGTGGTCCCTGGGCTAATTTTAGGTATCTGTATAGAGTTTCACCTAATTTGGATATGTTTTGAATAGGTTTTGACCCAACCCTAACTATACCTTAGTAAGGGCATTTTGGTCAAAAAGTGCATTTCTGAGTTTCAGTGACCAAATAACCTGAACAGAGGCTGAAATTTGGGTCACTGACTTGTTATGGCACTTATCAGCTCCCCATGGAATGTGGGGTAGAGTGGAGTTGATTTGCCCTAAGTCACTAGGCCAAATCCTAAGGAGGGACCTTTTTGCCTTGTGAAGGGCATGAACCCTAAACACCTTGGATGAACATCAAATTTTGCAAGGAGGTTCCTAGGATGTGTAAAACCCTCTGTTAAAAATATTAGCTAATGTTGAAAAGGGTAGGGGCCCCAAAACCCTAACCCTAGCTTAGGACCTAAAACTTGTAGTGTAGGTTTGGGTTAGCTAAACATCTTGAAACTTAACCAAATTTGGGTAGTGAGGGAATGAGGATATTTTGAGCCTCTGATAATTTACTTGAGGAGTTTTGATCAATATTTGTAGCACTTCATTTATAACCAATAGGATTGCCCTAATTAATAATTTGGTTATTGTGGTCTCACTGCCCACTGAAAGGGCATGAAACATTGGCAGAGGTAGCTTTAGGCTATACTAATCATGTATGAATTTTGGTAGAATTTTTGGATAACTAGTTAGGGCATCTACTTCACAAGTGCTTTATTTTGGTTACATACTAAACAATTCTTGCAAGAGCCCATTAATTATTGAAAAATTATGAAACTTGCTACATAGTGTTTCTAGCTCAATATTATCATGTGGAAATTTTTGTGGAAATATTTGATGCTTAATTAGTGTACTTTGTTCCTTAACCCATAAACTTGAAATTTCATGAGAAAATCAAATATAGCCTTATTTTTAAATGATAAATTATGAAACTTTTTCTAGGGTATTTGTAGGTCATCGCAATCACCCCTGAATTTTCTCTGAATTTTTGGAGGCATTATTACTGTACAATCTTTTAAATTGTCTTTTTATGAGGTAACTTTGAAATTAAATTTAAGGGCCCAAACCTTGCTGAAAAATTTGAAGACTTAGGCCTTAGAGTTGATTATGCATTTTGTAATTACCATAAATTTATTGGAACATTATCTTGTTTGAAATTGCTACTTCATGTTCAAACTTGGGCATTTTGGATACTAGAATAAATAAATAAATTATCAGACAAATTAGGAAAATTATGGATTTCTGGATTTATGCTTCAAGTATCATTTTAGCCCTCTAGTAATTATCATAGGGGTATTGGATGAGTATTTCATGTACTTCCCTTTTTACGGGTCATGTAGCTTAAGTGGCCTGCATATAACAAAACTGCAGGAAATCATTTTGGATATGAAATAGAGCGTGTGATGGGTCTTGATGGATTGCTGGAAGGATATGTAGAATGGGTGGCATCTATGGAAGATGAGTGAGTAGAGTGTGGTTTTTGTCTAGGGTTTAAAGGCGTTCGGGTCCGACGAAAGATCGTCCTACCCAAGGAGAGTTGGAGTCAAATCACCCTAGGATTAGCATATCGGAACATGAGAAAGAAATGGGTAAGGGAATCAACCAATAACAAAATAAGTACCTTGCGAAAGGGAACGCTGGGCGTAATCCCAACACAGTTCCTAGTGCCCCTTGAGAGCCCTTCACAGGGAATACCGGGGGCAGTCCTGGGTTAAAGTAAACTGTTTAACAAGCTGAAAAGAGTAACTTAGTAATTAGGGTTGCAAAATTCACAGACACTGATGGCACCGGATGTTAGCTGGGAGCTTCGGCTCGGATGGTTAAAAGGCGAACTTTGGGTCCGGGGAGCTTCGGCTCGATTGTTTGAGACGGATGTGTTGGTCTGGGGAGCTTCGGCTCGGTTCTTGATTACGCTAAATTTGCATGTGCATAAAAGGAAGGAAAATTAAGGTGGTGGGTCTTCGGTATTGGAGGGTCGATGCACCGACGCCAATATGTTGACTCGGCAAGTGTGGTTAGCACTTCGCCAACAGAAGTCCGGTGCGCCAGCCGGCAAGAGTACGCAGGAGTCCGCTTCGTGCACCAAGCATTGAGGCGTACGATAGGTCTGACCGGTAGTGCTTTACTGGTTTAGAGGTGGGCGAGGCCCAACCCACCGCTTCCGTCTTCCACTATAGAGGTATCCTGGGAGGTTACGGCTCCACAAAGGGGAAACTAAAGGTCTGTGTGCACAGAGTCGGGTGTGTGTGTTGCACTTGCATGTCCATCATACCCACTTGCATGTCATAGCATAATCGTTACCTTTAACCTTGACACCTAAAGTATAAGTGGAATGGGACGCTTATACTTTAGGACCTGCAAAACGACCCCTTGGTCTATAAGCTTGTGTGGCAAGTTTATAAATTAAGGTTAATTTTGGATATATATATTTACTGCTGTTTGATAACCGACACCCCAACGTATAAATTGGTATGAGACTTTTTATACGATGGGAGCCTCGCAGAAGACCCCTTGGCTTATGTGATTTCACATAAGTGAAGGTTACTTTTCATATTTCAGCTTATTGTCTTACATGCTATAGAAATTGCTAGTATAGGACCGCTGCCATCTGCTTTTGATATTCTCCACCTTCAAGTACTCCCCTTTCTTCCTCTCCGCTCGGTGCCTAGGAGCCGTGGGGGAAGGGGCGGGGGATGATAGGACTTAGTCTTTTAGACTAACGGTTTTCGAACCGCATCATTTAGGGTATCGTGGAGACCAGCATGGAGGAGCAGCCCCAGAGACCGGTGCGTTTGGAGGTGGGGCAGTCTAGATCCGGAGTTCATACAGCCGGGACCGTGAGTCTCGACCTTGAGTAGATTTTTCTGCTTCCGCATGAGTGATTCTTGTAGTGAGGATATGTTGTACCGGGCATAAGCCCGTTTTGCTGCTACTCTGATGTTTTCTTCTGTGGACACTCCCTTCGTGGAGTTATATTTATTATGGCATGTGATTTTCCGTGGACTGCAATTTTGCATTTACTTCTTTATGCTACTTTTCTGTGATCGAAATCGGCCGGCAGAATCGGCGCTTTGTGGTGATGACCCTTCAGGGCATGAATGAGTCACCGCAAAACGGCGGTTCTGGGCCTAAGACCCCGGTGTCGTAAGAGAAAAAAAAAGGGGGTCTTACAATGTACCCCGGGAGGAGAAAGAGCAGGTCGACCAACTAGCGAAGGATGGTCCCCGGGTGGGGGGGGACTATCACCGACCTATTCCGCCCTTCCATCGAATAGGGAGAGCTCATGGAGATAGATCAGTAGCCATCATGGATGGACCCGGTCACAACCTTCCTTTCCATGGGAGAGTATCCGGAGGGGGTGGACAAGAAGAAGCTCAGGTACAAATCAATGTACTACCTCCTCCGGGACCTGCAGTTGTAACGAAAGATTCTCTCGGGGATGTTTGCTTGTTGCGCGGCTGAGGGGGAGGTGCAAATAATCTTGGAAGAAGTCCACTCCGGGGAGTGTGGGAGTCACTCCGGGAGTCAGACCCTGGAAGATGGTATCGTCAGGCAAGGGTATTTCTGGCACACCCTGGGCTGTGATGCGACAGAGTTCGCAAGAAGATGCCACAAGTGCCAGCTGTTTAAGGTAGTATCGTCAGGCAAGGGTATTTCTGGCACACCCTGGGCTGTGATGCGACAGAGTTCGCAAGAAGATGCCATAAGTGCCAGCTATTTGCCACTCTCCAGTTATAGCCGACTAAGTGACTCAAGAGTATCACAGCCCCCTGGCCCATTGCCATTTGGGGGATGGACTTGGTTGGACAATTCCCGCAGGCCAGTGGGAAAAGGAGTTTCCTTCTAGTGATGATCGATTATTTCTCTAAGTGGTTGGAGGTGAAAGCACTGGCCAAGGTGACCTACCAGGTTATCAGAAACTTTGTTTGGGGAGAGATCATCTGCCGTCATGGGCTTCCCCAGGCCATTGTCACGGATAACATGCCCCAGTTCGCCAGCACGGAGTTCACAAGTTTCTGTGAGCAGCTTGGGATCGATCTCAGGTTTGCCTCAATCTACCATCCCAGGAGTAACGAGCAAGTGGAGGATGCCAATAAGATCATTATTAAACTCATGAATAAGAAAGTAGAAAATCTGAAAGGGTGCTGGGTAGAGCAACTTCCTGCGGTTCTCTGGGCCCTGAGGACCACCCCCAACACAATAATAGGGGACACTCCATTCAAGCTCTCCTATGGGTGCGAGGCAGTACTCCTCATAGAGTTTGAAGTTCAAACTCCTCGAGTTGTTGCAGCAGGGGAAGGCAGGGAAGAATGTCAAGCTGAGAATGAGGAAGAGCTGCGGCTCTCCCTGGATATGGTGGAGGAGCTACGTGACCTTTCTGCCATCTGACAGGAAGAGGTGAAGAGGAGGATGGACAAGTACTTTGACAAGCACGTCAGAGTAAAACAGTTTACGGAAGGGGACTTGGTGCTGAAGAAGGTGTATGCAGCGGGAAGATCAATAACCATGGGGAAGCTCAACCACAGCAGGGAAGGTCCGTTCATTGTAAAAGAGGCATTGAGGTCAGGAGGGTATCGACTACGAAATGTGGAGGGCGAGACCCTAAGTCTCACCTGGAGCGGTGATGACTTGAAGCATTTTTAACCTTGAGACATGTAAGTGTAGTTTTTGTTCGTAATGAAATCTCTTGATATATCAACTCTGCTGTGGTAATTCATACAGTAAGATGTATTCATTTGATAGAACCCGAGCAGGTCCCGCTGTCAGGCTCTCACCTAGATGGCAGGGATGGAAGTCACTTTATTGTGTCAACCCCTGGACCCCGAGAAAATCCTGATATCAGGCTCTCACCTAGATGGCAGGGCTGGAAGTCACTCGGTGTCAGCCTTGGACCCCGAGCAGATCCCGCTGTCAGGCTTTCACCTAGCTGACAGGGCTGGAAGTCACTCGGTGTCAGCCTTGGACCCCTAGCAGATACTGCTGTCAGGCTCTCACCTAGCTGACAGGGCTGGAAGTCACTTGATGGTGTCAACCCATGGACCCCGAACAGATCCCGCTGTCAGGCTCTCACCTAGCTGGCAGGGCTGGAAGTCACTCGATGGTGTCAACCCCTTGACCTCGAGCAGATCCCGCAATCAGGCTCTCACCTAGCTGGCAGGGCTGCAAGTCACTCGATGGTGTCAATCCGTGGGCCTCGAGTAGATCCTACTATCAGGCTCGCACATAACTAGCAGGGCTGGAAGTCACTCGGTGTCAGCCTTGGACCCCGAGCAGATCCCGCTATTAGGCTCTCACCTAGCTGGCAGAGCTGGAAGTTACTCGATGGTGTCAAGCCTTGGACACCGAGCAGATCCCGCTGTCAGTCTCTCACCTAGCTGGCAGTGCTGGAAGTCACTCAGTGTCACCCTTGGACTCTGACCAGATCCCGCTGTCAGGCTCTCACCTAGCTGGTAGGGCTGGAAGCCACTCGATGGTGTCAACCCCTGGACCCCAAGCAGATCCCGCTGTCAGGCTCTCACCTAGCTGCCAATGCTGGAAGTCACTCTATGTCAGCCTTGGACCCCAAGCAGATCCCGCTGTCAGGCTCTCACCTAGCTGACAGGGCTGCAAGTCACTCACTCTATGGTGTCAACCCCTGGACCCCGAGCAGATCTCGTTGTCAGGCTCTCACCTAGCTAGCAGGGCTGGAGTCACTCGATGGTGTCAACCCCTGGACCCAGAGTAGATCCCGCTATCAGGCTCTCACCTAGCTAGCAGGGGTGGAAGTCACTCAATGGTGTAAACCCCTGACCCACGAGTAGATCCCGCTGTCAGGCTCTCACCAAGCTGGTAGGGCTGGAAGTCACACGGTGTCAGCCTTGGACCCCGAGCAGATCCCTCTGTGAGGCTCTCACCTAGCTGACAGCGCTGGAAGTCACTCGATGGTGTCAACCCTTGGACCCCGAGCAGATCCCGCTGTCAGGCTCTCACCTAGCTGACAGGGCTGGAAGTCACTCGATGGTGTCAACCCCTAGACCCCGAGCAGATCCCACTGTCAGGCTCTCACCTAGCTGGCAAGCCTGGAAGTCACTCGGTGTCAGCCTTGGACCCCGAGCAGATCCCGCTGTCAGGCTCTCACCTAGCTGATAGGGCTGGAAGGCACTCGATGGTGTCAACCCTTATACCCCGAGCAGATCCCGATGTCAGGCTCTCACCTAGCTGACAGGGCTGGAAGTCACTCGATGGTGTCAACCCCTGGACCCCAAGTAGATCCCGCTGTCAGGCTCTCACCTAGCTGGCATGGTTGGAAGTCACTTGATGTCAGCCTTGGACCCCGAGCAGATCCTGTTGTCAGGCTCTCACCTAGATGGTAGGGGTGGAAGTCACTTGATGGTGTCAACCCCTAGACCCCGAGCAGATCCCGCTGTCATGCTCTCACCTAGCTGGCAGGGCTGGAAGTCACTCGGTATTAGCCTTTGACCCCGAGCAGATCCCACTGTCAGGCTCTCACCTACATGACAGGGCTGGAAGTCACTCGATGGTGTAAACCCTTGGACACCGAGCAGATCCTGTCATCAGGGTCTCACCTAGCTGACATGGCTGGAAGTCACTCGATGCTGTCAACCCCTAGACCCCGAGCAGATCCTGTTGTCAGGATCTCACATAGCTGACAGGGTAGTAAGTCAACTGATGTCAACCTTGGACCCCGAGAAGATCCCGTTGTCAGGTTCTCACCTAGCTGATAGGGCTGGAAGTCACTCGATGGTGTCAACCCCTGGACCCCGAGCAGATCCCGCTGTCAGGCTCTCACCTAGCTGGCAGGGCTAGAAGTCACTCAATGATGTCAACCCCTAGACCCCGAGCAGATCCCGCTGTCAGGATTTCAGCTAGCTGGCAGGGCTGGAAGTCACTCGGTGTCAGCCTTGGACGTCGAGATGATCCCGCTGTCAGGCTCTCACCTAGCTGACAGGGCTGGAAGTCACTCGATGGTGTTAACCCTTGGACCCCGAGCAGATCCCGATGTCATGCTCTCACCTAACTGACAGGGCTGGAAGTCAGTCGATGGTGTCAACCCTTTGACCCCGAGAAGATCCCACTGTCAGTCTCTAACCTAGAAAAAACAGACAAGGTTATAATCAGAAATGTATTCCATTGCACAGTAATATTTATAGATGGAGCTCCCCTCGGCGAGATTACACACAAAAAAAGAGAAATATATAATTAGCCCTTGCCCCCCTCGCCGGATTGATGATCCTCCACCTCTCCGCCGTGAAAGGGGGGATAAGATCTACCTTAACTCTAGCGGGGGGGGGGGGGGTGAATAGAGTTTATTAAAATAAATTTTCAAGTTAAAAATTATTTTGCAGTGGAAGACATAATTTAAATATATGTGTAAAGTGCTTGCAGTAAATAAAAATTATGAAAGCAAGAAATAAAAACACAGCACACAACAAACAAAATATAGCAACCAGAAGACACAAGGAGCTATAGTGGTTCCCCATACAATCTGGGTACATCCACTCTTCTACCACCCTAGGTAGGAATCCACTGTAGGATGAGTTGATCTGGTGCCCTGGGCACCAATGAGCTTTTGATAAGGTGCTCAAAAACCAAACTAGATTTTTTGATCAGGAGTCTTGCCACCACTGTGTTTTGAGGAGGTATCAGAAACCAGCACAAAACTTTTGAAGGGAGTTTTGAGAAACCCTTTTACAGTAGAAAAAGAAAGAGGTGAGATGTTCTTCTCTGTCAACAATCAGAGAGAAGACTAGTGGATGATGTTGTCAAATCTCCCCCTGAGATCTGGAAGTTGTTCAGGAAAAGAAACTTTGCACTAGGGTGATAGGCCTTCAGTAGATGAGATCTCCAGCAAAGAATGATTCCAGCAGTTGCTGAAATGTGTAATGTCTGGAGTCTTAATGGATGAAGCCTTTGAACACTTGAGTCAACAGAGATCTAGAAAATCTTCTTTTCTGTATGTTGATCTCTTTCAGTGGTGTGTCTTCTGAATGAATTCTGTCTGTGTGTCTGTATGTGATTGTTCATTTTTTGTTTTTTTTATCTATCAGGAGTAGCAGAATAAAAATCCTCTTTTTATTCCTTAGATCTGAGAAAAAATGAATTGATTCTCTGTCTCCAAGATAGCCGTTAGCCACACATTAATGACTTCCTTAAATGAATTTTGTCTCTGGAGGAATTTCCTAGAAAACATTCCTTTAAATCTCCCTTGAAACTTGCTCCAGATTAATTGAAACGGCTACAAGATCCTTGAAATAAAAGCTGGGAATAAATAAGATAGAATTCCATAACTGTCTGAATTTGAATCTTGAGAATCCTCGATCTCTCCAGAAAATCATCGACCTGAGCTCAACTATCGTCGACCTGAGCTCAGAGACTGGAACTAGACTGGAAACAGAAATCATCGATCTGAGCTCAACTATCGTCGACCTGAGCTCAGAGACTGGGAAAATAGCTAGAGACAGAAACGTCGATCTGAGCTCGAAGATCGTCGAACGGAGTTCGACGACTCGTCGAACTGAGCTCAGAGATAGTCGAACTGAGTTCGACGATTCGTCGACCTAAGCTCGACGAAAATGACTTAATCTCCTGAATTTGAATATCTGATCTGAGGGTCTTGGGGGCATCTTTCAAGCCTAAATTCTAACCCTTAGACTCAATCTAATTGACCTTAAAAACTATACAAGGAGGTCAAAACAATTTTCCTAAGGACATAGTGATCCTTGCCCAAATCAGTAATAGGGTGTTCCAACACGCCGGACAGGTCCTAGAAGCCCTTCCTGAACAGCGCATCAAGACTGTCTTCCTTCTCGCTGTGCGGCATCGCCGAGAAGAGGCTCGGCATCAAGTCCCGGGCCGAGCTATCCTCGCACCCCTCCACCAACACTCCAGTGTCCTTCATCATCTGGAGGGTGCATTCGGAGGCCTGGATGGAGTTGATACGCAGCCTCTTGGCAAGGTCGGCCTCGCCAAAGATCCTTGGCCTCTTGTAGGGGAGGGAAGGATCGGCTCCACCGGCCGGGAAGAAGATCTCAGCCTGGCGGCGGACCTCGCGGCTGAGGCTCGTATTCTCCTCCGTCAGCTTTGTATTTGTCCCCTCCAGTTCGGCAAGGCGGGCGCGCAGCTGACCAATCTCCTCTTCCTATCTAGCGGTGCGAGCTCGGAACTCTCCAGCGGCCTTGGCATCCTGATAGGGAAGTGTATTAGCAACAAAAAAAGAAGAATCAAAGTAAAAAGGGAGGAGGGTAGGCCAGAGCCTGATGCTTACCAATCTGCGGGCAGCCTGGGTGAGAAGCTTCTCAGCAATGCCGAGCTATCGCGCCAAGTCGACGGCTTTATCCTAGGCGACGTCGCGAGCTTGCTCGGCATTCTGGAGGAGGTTGCTGAGATTGAAGCTGCGGCGAACCACCATGTGGTTGAGCTCCATAGCCCGCATATGAGCCTTCAGACCCTCATGGCCCAGCTGCTGCAGGGGGACATCTTTGTAAGTCTCGACGTCCTCGCGGCCATATAGGTTGAAGCCTAGTGCATATGTATGATCGGTGGCGGTCTCGCGGTCAGCCCAGGAGAGGTGGAGGGTGGATATGGAGACTCGGTGGACCAGCTCGTCCCACTAAACCATAGGCTCGCCCGCCGAGTCCTTCCACATCCCCCAAAAGCCGAAGAGGGGGTGTTCTTTTGGTGCGGCGGGCTCGCAATCTGCTTTCTTCACCGCGGGCGGAGCAGAGGTCGTCGTGGGAGGAGCAAGGGTCTAGGCAAATTCCATCCCCTTGCTAGTGGTCTCCTTGAGTGTGTTGGATCCCTACTTGGATTTGGGCTAGGTTCACTAAACTAGGATGTTTGACCCACCATGTATAGCCAGGGTCATGTATGAGTCCTAGAGTATAGGCCATGTCCTTAGAGTCAACATTGCATGGACCAGCTATCAACATACTGCAAAAGACTCGGGGCTTAGAGAAATTTCAAAGACTCAGAAAATGAGGTCGACGTTCGTCAGACTCAGGTCGACGAAAATCATGCTCAACTCAACGAAGTCAGAGAAAATTTTTTGAGCTGAGCTCGACAAACTTGGTTCTCAGGTCGACGATCTCTGGACACTATACATCAACATAACTCCAGAATCATACTCTTATCGACGAATTCATGTTCTCCCCTCGACGAACTTGGACCATAGTCTCGACAAGTTGTATCAAGTAGCTGTTAGCAGTTCTCAGATCGACAAACTTAATTCTCAGCTCGACGATCTTGATGCACAGAATTGGTAAGGCTTTGTAGAAATCAGTTATATGTTCTTAGTTCGAAGATCTTGGATCTCAGCTCGACGAACAAATATTATCTAGTCGACGAACATAACTTCTCAGCTCGATGAACTCAGGACCCAGGTCGACGAATTCTGTTCTCTGCTCGATGATTTATGTGCAGTTCCAAACTTGGAAATTTCCCTCACTCTGTCCTTATTTTATTGCAATAATTCCTGAGTAATCAATGCTTAAATATTCTCTGAATATTACCATTAGAAGCAAGCATTGATTACGGTCTTCATCAGAATTATTACTTTCGCTTTTCAATGGGACAGTTGGGGAAATCATTTAATGTCGACATTCTCCAGGCTGCCAGTGATTAATGTAGAAGAATTCAAAATTCAGAAGGAAGATTGCACAAAAATAAAAAAAGGATTTTTCTTCTTCTTCCTTCACAACAAGCGACGACATACATAATTCAGAACAACACGCAGAGCACAAGATACACAAGGGTAATAGAACAGAAAAGAAACAACAAGCCCTAGACTAGAGAAACAACAGTTGTTAACCCTTCAGTCTGCAACACCTACAAGATTCCAAGGTCACCTATTTCATTAACCGTGGACTCAATTTGGCAGTTCGCCTGTCCCAGCGATGCCTCGGCATAGTTCCAAGGTCCCTGGATTATCATAGGAGGACTCAGTTTGGCAGTCCGCCAAGCTCGGCAGAGAAGCAGCATTCAGCCATCCGAAGGCTGATCCCCCAGCGGTAGAATCAATGCTTCGTCCGCCCAGTTTACCATGCCTTTGGATCTTTGTATTGATTCCACTTCAGCGGGAGTAGTGTCCAGTCCTCCCAGGCCAGCGTCCTCCAGTAGGATCGCGCCTAGCAGCAGTAGATGGAAGCTCCAGCCCGCGAGCCCAGTCCGCCCCTTTTGCGCGGACTGGCGTGTTCTTTCTTTTTGCTTCCCGTCACCGTTGCCCGGTTCACCTATACCCCGGGCAGCCGGTTATTTTAGCCCTGCCCGTTTGGGCAGGCCCCCATCCTATAAATAGGGGGAGGTTGTGCACCCAAAGCACGCTGACTCGAGTCCAGAGGCCCATTTAGTGAAAGCTGTGGACTCGGATCTCGGACTTTGCAGTCTCGAATCAGTCCTGATCACCCTTTTTCCTTGGTCCATTAGTAAATGGTTGCTTGCAGTTTCCTTCTCTCTTTTTCCCCTTTTTACCAGAATTTGAGGGCGCATTTTCTGCATCAACATTAACACGCGACCTTCAGATCCAAGCTATTGTTGAAACTCACGGATCGAGATGTCAGATTGCCGTTCATCTCATTACCCTGCCCGTTCAGGTCGCTCGAGCACCTCTGATGACCTGCGGGACGCGCTCGACCGATGCTAGAGACAGGCCGAACAGTCCTGGAGAGAGACCGACCAGCGCCTCGACACAATCAGCCAGGCCCTGGTCGCACTTACTCAGCGACTCGATCAGCCTAGAGTGGCCTTCACGGATGAGGTAATTCGCTAAACCCCAGTCCGCTAAGCGCCTGCTGCGACGCCACTGCCAGCCAGCGCGCCATCCAGCCCGCAGTTCCACCGAGGTCGCAGACCGACGAGCTCGCTCCACTTATGGATTTTTTCCGCGAAGTAGCCAGAGGGACTCCAGCCCACAGACTTAACTTTAATGAGGATTGCAGAGCTCTCCGATAGCTTGTGGAGCGACTACTTGCCGCAGGGAAAATGAAGGGTCTCAGAGTAAAAGAGGTCTCATCAAAGCCATCCACCTCTAAAGGCAAGGAGGTGGTCGAAGTCTTCTGGGAGAATGAAGACATTGATATAGTGGGATACTATGACAACATCAAGATTGGAGAAAGCGTCGACGTAGATGACGTAGGCATCCTCAGTGATCTCTTTTGCATCCACGAAGGAGTGGGTGCAGAATCAAGCAGGAAGTCTTCTTTGGTAAAGATCTCACAGCATGAAGTATATATGAATTCCACAGCTCCGCCAATGGGAATTGTTACTTTTGGTCCAGACGATCTCCCGAAGACGACCAACCCGTTCAACGACGTGGTCATGATCAGAGCAATCATTGAGAGCCACACAGTTCTGAGAATTTTGGTTGACACCGGAAGTTCGGTCAATCATATATTCAAAAGTGCTTATGAGGCCCAAAGGTCTGAAAAGACTTTTCTCTCCACCGAAGGGCCACTGTACGGTTTCGCGGGCGAGATGAAGGAAGTTGAAGGAAGCGTTACACTCTCAGTAACGCTCGGGGGGGGGGGGGGGTGACAAAGATTATCACATTTGTAATAGTTGATGCGGCCAGCAATTATTGCGCCATCTTTGGAAGACCCCTCCTTAATGAATATCCTGCAATAGTTTCCACCTATCATTTGGAAATCAAGTTCACAGCAGGAGAAAAGCAATACCGGGTTAGAAGCAACCCAAGGGAGGCACGAGAGTGCTATGTCAGAATAGTCAACATGATCGAGCAGATGCCTCCCCAGGAAACTCTAGTCGCCGCCTCAGAAGAAAAGGCTCCCCAAAAAGAGGCCGGAGATCAGGAAGCCAATTTCAATATCAATTGCCGTCATTGTGGAGACATCTCTCATGCTAGCGACAGATGCCCTCAGATGTATAGTAACCAGGCAATTCATGAATCGACATATCGTCGACATAAGTCGGTTAGCTACGGACTTGCGGAGCCATTGCCACACTACTTTTATTCAGCTTCAGCTCCAGTTGCACCGCCGAAGCCGGCTAAGCAGTGCCTTTTTTGTCGAAGCTAGGATCATGCATTGAAGGATTGCGCCGCTTACGTAGCTGAGTTAGCGGTGGATGATGAGCCGGATTTTCGGATTGTCTCCACTTCAACCTTGGGCAGCATCCCTTCTGTATCGTGCTATATACCATTGCCATCTCTATGTTATGGAGAAGACATCCCAGGTATGTGCACCGCTACATGTGCTTATCCCCATTCCGACACTGCTATTTATACTCCTGAAGTGCATACTTCACCTAGCATGGAATCTTTTAGTTGTGAAGAGCCAGCGCTCAACGTCCTACCAAGTTTCGTGCCTTCACCTTCTTCTTTGCATAGCATTCTTTCTTCTTCTGACAGTGTTGTTGAGATTGAATCGCGGGTGGAAATTAGCATTTCCCGCGTTCTGTTAGATCTAGTGGAGGAGGACAACTCCGTGGCAGAGGTTGTGACCTCCATCCCATGTGAGGATGACCGAGTCATGGACGAGGCAGATGCAGCTTCAGAACATTCCTGCACTAGCTTAGCCAGCTGTTTGGAAGCATCCACAATTCCGCCGACGGGGGATGACTCCGGGATCATCCCCAAGATCGAGGTCCGTTTATGTTATTCTTCTAGTTTATTTCTTGACCCTGCTCTCGTGTCTACTTCCATGCATGACCACATTGTGGAATTGGTCCAATCAGTACAAGGGCCTGTAATGCGGCCTCGGACTTATTGTAACCAGATGCAGACAGAGTTGGAGCCGATGAGCTTCCCAAGTGACTTTCTGCCCATGCCTGAAACTACCGATAGGTATACGTATACAGGTATTGGGGCTTATGTTCTATCTACGTTCCGGTACCCGCTACCGCAGTGTGACCATGAACCTCTGCCTGAGCATTTCCAGTTTCATTCGCCCATCAGTTAGGAGATGCTCAGATTTTGAATAAGTCCTGTTGGGTGACAATAAACCCAACAGTTATCTAGGATAGTGTTTCTTTTGTTACATTTTTGTTTGTATTTCATTATTTGGGTGTGGTAGCCCAGCTATGTGTTGAGCTCTCTGTTTATTTCTTCATATATATTGAAAGATATGGTACCTAAACACCTAGAGGGGGGGGGGGGGGTGAATAGGTGACCTAAACCTTTTTTAAAACTTTGTTGGCAGCACAACAATTATTACAGCTAACAGCAATTACAGAAATCAAACAAGTAATCCACAGCACAGCACAGCACACCACAGCAGACACACTAATTTATAGTGGTTCCCCAATCTTTGGGTACATCCACTTTCCCCCTTCGCCTATCTAGCAGTGTACTAGATTCGGCCAAACTTCTCCACTAACTCAGAACCAAACTAGTTTCCTACCTCAGGCCCAAAGCCTTACACTCAGCCAAAAGGCCTACACTCAGCCACCCAGGCCTACACTCAGCCAATTAAGGCCTACACTCAGAGTTCTTCAACTCCTACACTCAGGAAACCAAGCCCTACCCTCAGCCTTTATAAAATAGGCTTACAATTCTCTCAGATCCAATGGATCCTACAGGTTAAAATAGAAAGTACAATAGTTAACTCTACAACTCAGAAAATAGGAGAGGAGTTGAGAGATTCTTGAAGAGTTCTTGGAAGAACTCAGTTAGATCCACACTGACTTAGCTTCCTTCAAAGCTTCTTGATTAGAACTGAATTAGTCTGAATCTTCTGCAGTTGTTCCTTGACCTCTGCTTCTTGAAATCCAGAAGACTCTGAATTCTTCTTCTCAGCCTTAGTTCCAAAGACTGAAAACTTGGTTGGAGCTCTCTCTCTCCAACTTCTTAGATCTGCCGATGCACAGCAAGATCTTCTTGTGTTGATACTCAATATACCACTTTTACAAAGATCTGACCTCTCTTTATCAACTACTTCTATATAACTTGATCAATCTTAATCTCAATATCTGTGTTTTTTTTTTCTGTAAACTATGAGTGCCTATTTATAGGCTTCCTTCATGGTAACCGGCTGGTCCGGTTCATAACAGACTTCTGATTTTTCTGACAGTTGCAGTAGACCGGCTGGATTGGCAGCTGTCATGTCAACCAGTCACTTCTTGAAATTTCACTAACTGTCAGATAGTGTCGAGACTTTCTGTTCTTAAGTGTCGACACTTATAGACTAAGTGTCGACACATTTTGTGTAAGTGTCGACACAAGTCTACAAGGTGTCGACACAATTCCTTGTATGTCTCGACACAGTTTCTTCTGCATGTGTCGACACTGAAATTGAGTGTCGACACAAGTACTTGTACTTCATTCTTTAACTGTATTCTTCTAAGTGTCGACACATCTCCTTTGTGTCGACACATCTTCATGTGTAGAAACTGTCAAGTGTCGACACTGCTTCTTGGTGTCGACACAAGTCTTCAATCTTATTTCTTCAGCTGAGTGTCGACACATTCCTTTAGTGTCGACACTTGTACTTAGAATATTTTGTAACTTTTCTGTTCTTTGCTAAGTGTCGACACAGCTCCTTGTGTCGACACTTTCTTCAAGTGTAGAGTCTTCAACTAAGTGTCGACACATTGTGCTGGGTGTCGACACTTCCTTCAAGTGTTGACTCTTCTGGTTGTGTGTCGACACATTGTGCTGAGTGTCGACACTTCCTTCAAATACTGAGTCTTTAGCTAAGTGTCGACACATTGTGCTGGGTGTCGACACTTACTTCAAGTGCTGACTCTTCTGCATAGTGTCGACACATTGTGTTGAGTGTCGACACTTGTACTTAGATTCTGCAGACTTTTGCTGAGTGTCGACACTTACTTCAAGTGTCGACACTTTCTGGTGTTGACTCAGCTCTTCTAGGTGTCGACACTTCTGCTAAGTGTCGACACAGCTTTTCTGCATTCTTCTTCACTGAGTGTCGACACAGCTCCAAGTGTCGACACTTTCTGACTGGTGTCGACTCTTCTTCCCAGGTGTCGACACAATGACTCCAAGTGTCGACACTGCTTGTCTGGGTGTCGACACAAGTCTTCTCAAGTGTCGACACTTTCCCTCTGGGTGTCGACACATGGACTTAGGATTTTTAGCTTCAGTCCAGTGTATTCTTAACCTGCATAAGTAACTCAAACAAACATCAAATACACTATGATGCATATCATTGAGTTAGGCGAGGCTTCTTCAAATCAGGTACATTTGACCAATGTACCCAACAATCTCCCCCTATTTGGAGAAGTCATAACCCTTAGTCAATGATATACATCACTCATAATTAAAAATTATAAAATGAAGTAAAACAGATATATGACAACAGAGTTAAACTTTAACATGTAATAAAGCACACATGTATACTCATTCAGCATTAAAGAACAAACAAGAATTAGACACATTCATCAGAACAATCATGAAATTTGTTTAACAAAAATTGTTCATACATTTAATACATTTTCAATGATTTACACAAAATGTTTGATGTAACAGATTACAACATTCTTCAGTTTAATCTTAATCTAATTCTGCTCTGGTTCCTTAATGACTATGCCTTTTCCAGCTTGTACTTTAGCTTTCACAGCAGCAGCAGCAGCAGGCTCAGCTTCAGCAGTCTTCTTCCCTTTGGAGTCCTTCTTCTTCTGTTCTTCAGCCTTGATCTTTTGCCTTTCAAAATAATGATAGGGCTTAGGAAAGTACTTGCTAGGCTCCACAGCTGTTGGAGGTAGCTTTCCTAACTTAGCCTTCCTTCTATGTTGGACAATGGCTTCCTGCCTACTTTCATGTTTCCTCCATTCTGCCTCTGAGAACCACTTGTTCCTCTCATGGGCATTGTCCTTGGCCGCTTTCCATGCAGTGAGAATGATGTTCCTAGAAGTAGGGCTCCACTGTTCAAAATCTGGTTTTTGTTCAGCAAGTTCCCTGAACTTCTTCTTTGATAGCCTAGTCTCTTCTTCTTTGTCCAAAGCCTCTTGCATAGCAGCTGTGATAGGTTGAACAACCTTTTCCAGAATAACATTGGGCTTGCCAGCAGTTGGACTATACATTGTGCTTACATCAGTATGAACCATTTCAAAATCTGGAGGTGGATAGATTACATCAGCCACTGCCTGTTGCTCACCTCCAAGATATGTTCCTTGAATACCAGATTCAGCTACATTGTCATCATCACACAGGGGAGGATAGCCCAGTGTAGCCCTGATGGAATTGGATATCCATTTTGCATGGTCAGAACTGGCTTTGACTAACACCCTCTCCCCCTTTATGACTTCTTGGGCTACATGATCTCTCACAATATCTTTCTGGAACCTGATTTGGCTATCCAAATACCTTATTCCATCCTTAAAGAAAGGTCTAAGCTTGGTAAGCTGTTCAGAAATGACCTTTTGTGAGTCTGTAATTGCATTCTTTACAGCAGCAATTTCTGCTTGAAATATTTTATCAAAGTCAGCCTTGGCAGCAGCAGAGGAGGTTGATGGTTCATCAGACTTTTTCTTGAGTTCAGTGACTATGGCATTGTGAGATGCAGTCAAATTATCATTCATCCTGAGTTGATTCTCCAGCACATAGCCTTGCTTTAGTGTAATATCTTCTACCTTCTCTTTTATGGTTTCTTGATGTTTAGCCAGATAGACCACTGCATGAGCACCCTTTGTAAAACAATCAGTCATCTCCTTTTTATTAAGGTTCATTTCAAACCTTATTGACTTGATTTCCTGTCCCAGATCAGATTGTAGTGCCTTGTGCCCTTCATCAACATAAGTTTCTAAAGCCTTCCTTTGTTCATCCATCTTGATCTGCATGGCAAGCAGTAGAGCACTGTAATCAGTTGATGGAGCTTGTTGAACTAAGGAGTGTTGTGCAACAGTTTGTAGAGCTTTCTTATAGCTCTGACTCCTTCTTTTGAAAACAAAGAACTTCTTCTTCTTATCTTACTCAGCTTCATCATCTTCAGATTCTGATGTACTTGCAATATTCACCCTATCCTTAGGGCTTGATGGTTTTTCAGTGTGCACATCTTGTGCCTTCTCAGTATCTAGCCTTATAGGCTCTTCTTGAATATCCAAATTTTCCCCCTCAGCAGCAGCATCCTTCTCTGCATCAGCAGCATTCTTTTCCATATCAAAATCATCTTGATCTAAATTCAGAAATAGATCTTCCATTGTGTATTCTGCTGGAGACTGTGCAGGAGATGTACTGGTTTCATCAGCTACAACAGATGTGTCTTGGAGAACAACATCTGGTTCTTGAGTTGCTGGCTGATTTTGCTGATGGTCATCAGACAAATCAGAATTTATTATAGAAAAATTCAAAGTATTAAGGTCAACAAGTACCTCTTGAATGAGGAGGGTGGCTTGCTCACTCTCCAGTGTAGATGGTTCTGCTACACCTGGAAGCTCCCCCTGGATGTCAGCTGGCTCCTGAGGAGCAGGTGACTTTTCTGCAGCCTTATCCATTGGACTATCAGGAGTGAAGACCACATGTTCTTCACTGCCTGAGCTGCTGGAGGACTCTTGAGGCACAGCAGCAGTCTTCCTCTTCTTCCTGGGAGGAGAGTCTTTCTTAGAAGCTTGTTTCTCCGGGGTGGTCAATTCCTTTGACATCACCCTTTCCCATCGAGAGAATATCCTTGAGTCCATTCTCCTCATGTGATTGATTTTTGTTCCTGCAGCAGAGCTCATTACCTCTGGAATTGATCCAGCCAGGTAGAGACTTAGTATCCTGCCCAGATTGAGCTTCTTCAGACTTTCTTTTACTTTCTCAAAGACAATCATAGACCAGTCTGTTTTGATGTTGAAGATGATTCTGGTCATAATACTGAACATAGAGGCTGACACCCTGTCATGCCCTCCAGTTTTACTAAGAATGACCTTGCCTACTACTTCAGACAGGAATTTGCCTTGAGTGTTCATGCCTTTTCTGTTGAAGACAGAACCTATTCTCATCTTAGAATCAAGACCACACCAAGTGAGTGCTTCTCTAGTCTTAGATGTGGTCACTTCCTCTTCTTCTTAAATCTTAGGTAGCTGAAGTACCTTTCTCAAGGACTTGGGTGAAACCTTGACCTTGGTTCCATGCACTCTGGATTTGATTCTGTATCCAGAGTCGTCCACAGTTGCTCCAGTAAGAAATTCAATCACTTCTTTCTTCCATATCTTGGTTGGCTCTGAAACCAAGTATTCCAGTCCTGAATCGCTGACTAGGGTTATCACTGATTTGATTTCCTGATCACCGTCGTCGAATGCGCCTCGCACGAGCTCATAGCCTTCGTTAACGTTCTCTTCCAGCTTGGGAGCCATTAGGGTGTTGAGAATTAGTCTTTAGAGAAGAGAAATGTCGACACAGGAGTTTTGTCTCGAAACTCTGAAAGCGTGTCGACAAACACAAACAGAACCCTATTTATACCTTTCTTGTTTGAAGACGAACAGGCGGGATGAATTTCTAAAGATGTGTCGACACTGTCAATAAGTGTCGACACTGACTTATAATGTCTCGACACACATGTGTCGACACAAGTTTAGTTAACAGATTTTATGTGTCGACACTTGGTTAAGTGTCGACACCACTATACTCGACATGTAGTCGAGACTTTACTTAGAAAAATTCTGAGTAAAACTTAAGTGTCGACACTTTATTGGATGTGTCGACACCTACTCGACATGTGTCGACACTAACATTCTGAAGTGTCGACACTAACTTCCTAGATGTGTCGACACCATTTTCCTGAAGTGTCGACACTTATTATTCTGTGTCGACATAGACTTATCTATGTGTCGACACCTTTTTACTTAGCCAATTTTTGTTCTGTATACTTAATCTAAGTTTATCATACCTAGTTCAATTTTGAACCTATTAAACTTAGCTTCATCTAAGGGCTTAGTGAACATATCAGCTATCTGATTATCAGTTCTAACATATTCAAGTGCAATATCATTTCTTTCTACATGCTCCCTAAGAAAGTGATATTTAATCTCAATATGTTTAGTTCTACTATGTGATACAGGGTTGTTAGCTATTGAAATAGCACTAGTAGAATCACAATAAAGTGGAGTTCTACTTACCTGACATCCATAGTCTTCTAGCTGATGTTGAATCCACAGAAGTTGAGCACAGCAACTTCCTGCAGCTACATATTCTGACTCATCTGTGGAGATGGCCACACTGGTTTGCTTCTTACTACTCCATGAAATGAGTCTTCCACCTAGGAACTGACAGGATCCAGTTGTGCTCTTTCTATCTTCTTTGCATCCTGCAAAGTATGCATCTGAATAGCCTGTTAGATCAAAATCTCCATTCCTAGGGTACCAGAGGCCTAGATAGGGTGTGCCCTTTAGATATCTCAAGATTCTCTTGACTGCAGTCAAGTGAGATTCTTTGGGGCAGGCTTGATACCTGGCACAAACACATGTAGCATACATAATGTCAGGCCTACTTGCAGTCAAGTATAGTAGGGAGCCAACTATCCCTCTATACAAGGTTTCATCTACAGGTTTCCCTGCATCATCCTTGCTTAGAGACATACTTGACCCCATAGGAGTCTTTATGGTACTGGATGAATCCATACCATATTTCCTTATGAGTTCCAGGGTGAACTTTGACTGACATATGGACAAGCCACTTTCAGTCTGTTTAACTTGGAGACCCAAGAAAAACTTCAGCTCTCCCATACTACTCATCTCAAATTGACTTTGCATAAGCTTTGCAAACTTTTTGCAAAGGCTACTTTCAGTAGACCCAAATATAATGTCATCTACATATATTTGGACAAGTATTACTTTGCCTCTAGGTTCCCTAAGGAATAGAGTCTTATCTATTTTCCCCCTTGTGAACTTGTTCTCAATGAGGAAACTAGATAGGGTTTCATACCAAGCTCTAGGAGCTTGCTTTAACCCATATAATGCTTTCCTAAGTCTATAGACATGATGTGGAAGAGTAGGATCAACAAAACCTGAAGGCTGCTCCACATATACTTCTTCTTTTAAATTACCATTAAGGAATGCTGACTTCACATCCATTTGGTATACTTTGAATCCTTGGTAGGTTGCATAGGCCAAGAACATCCTTATGGCTTCCAGTCTGGCTACTGGAGCAAAGGTTTGATCAAAATCAATACCTTCTTCTTGCCTATATCCTTTTGCAACCAGTCTTGCCTTATTCTTAATGATGACACCTTGTTCATCTAACTTGTTCCTGTAGATCCACTTTGTTCCTATCACATTGTGATCTTTAGGCTTAGGAACCAGATCCCACACCTTGCATCTTTTGAACTGATTAAGCTCCTCTTGCATTGCTTCAGTCCACTGTGGATCTTGTATAGCTTCTTCAAATTTCTTTGGTTCTATTTGAGACAGAAAACTTGAATATACTACAACATTCTGATTTCTGCTCCTTGTCTGAACACCTTGTCTTGGATCTCCAATGATCAGCTCTACTGGATGATCTCTTAGATGCCTGTTGGCTGGAGGCATCCTTACTTCTGGTTGAACTTCTTCAGCATCTTCATCAAGCTGAGTTCCTTGTACTTCAACAGCTCCTTGTACATGTAGTTCTCCCCCTGGACATAAGCCATCTTCTTCTACTTGCTGTCTTGCAGCAGGTACATCTTCTATGGTTAGATTGTCCATCTTCTTAGTAAGACCTGTAGGGCTGCACACACTACTAGACAACTCATTGTTAATTAGTTGTGTTTCATCAAAAACTACATGCACAGACTCCTCTACAACTTGTGTGATCAAGTTGTAGACTCTATAAGCCTTACTATTATTGCTGTACCCAACAAACACTCCCTCTTGGGACTTGGCAGCAAACTTAGTTAAGTAAGACTTCCCATTGTTAAGTATGAAGCATTTACAAACAAAGATCCTAAAATAGGACAGATTTGGTTTCCTGCCTTTCACTACTTCATAGGGGGTCTTGTTTAACCTTTTAGTGATGGTAGCCCTATTTATCACATGGAATGCAGTGTTAACTGCTTCAGCCCAGAAATATTATGGCAGTGATGAATCACTTAATAGGGTTCTACCAGCCTCTATCAAGGTCCTATTTTTCCTTTCAGCAATGCCATTTTGCTGAGGTGTTCTAGGTGAAGAGAATTCTTGAAATATCCCATAGTCTTCACACAGCTTTGTCATGCTTTCAGACTGAAACTCAGTACCATTGTCACTTCTAATTTTGACCACTGTACAGTTCAATTCATTCTGAATTTGCTTAACAAAACTATAGAAGACACTAGGTGTTTCAGATTTCTGCTTTAAGAAGAACACCCAGGAAAACCTTGAGTAGTCATCAACAACTACAAGGGTGTAGACCTTCCTACCTAAGCTGTGAACTGGCATTGGACCAAATAGATCCATATGCAAGAGGTATAAACACCTCACAGCATCTTTGTTGTCTAAGCTTCTAAAGGTGGATTTAGTCTGCTTGCCCTTTTGACAAGCTGAGCAAATGCCATCTTTGACACACTTAACTTGAGGACCATTCCTCACTAACTCTTTACTAAAGAGTTTGCCAATAGTCTTGTAATTAACATGAGCAAGCCTCTTGTGCCATTTGACACATTGAGAGACTGTCTCATCAGCTACAAGACAGACTGGAGAACAATTGTTCTCAACCATAATGTCTAAGCAGTAGACATTTCTCTTTCTATATCCAGTCAAAATGATCTCTTGATCACTTGACCTCTTGATATGACAACCATTTTTAACAAATGAGATGTCATACCCTACATCACTTAATTGACTTATACTAATGAGGTTGTGTTTCAAATCTTTAACATAAGCCACTTGAGTAATGGTAACAAGGTTAGAAGAAATGTTACCAAACCCTTTGATGATTCCTTTTTCAAAACCACCAAAGGTCACCTTTGGACCATTTTTGATTGGGATGTAGTCCTTCAGTAGTCCCCTAGTTCCAGTCATGTGTCTGGAACAACCACTATCCAAGTACCATGTAGGGGTATGGTCACTTGGATTCACCTGCAAAACAAATTAATGAACCTTAGAACCCAAAGTAAACTTGGGTCCTTGGTGATTGTTAGTTTGTAATTTGACATAGCTACCTGCTGGCTTTCCAACAGGTAACTTGCTACTCAACTTGGCACTGGCATTGTGCCAACAATCCAAGGCAAAGTGGCCAACCTTGCCACAACACCAGCATTCAAACTTGTTGTACCTTTGCTTAGGTACAACCTTTGCTGTCTTGACCACAGCAGCCTTGTTGAATGTTGGGGCTTTGCCCTTGGACTTGGACTGATCCTGAACAGTCCTCACAGGCTTAACAAAACCCAATCCAGCCTTTCCTTTATGATGAACAAATTCATCAATCAAGGGTAGCACTGATTTAGGTTTTGAAAACCTAGCAACTAGCTCTTTTTCCTTCTGGAGATTGATCTCCAGCAACTTAATTTGATCATTTTTAAATGTAATAGTACCCATCTGAATCACAGTAATGTGTTTCAGCCTGGCTACTTCATTCAGTTTTCGATCATACTCCTTCTCAAAATCTGTTGCAGCTGCCTTGAGATCAGCAATCTCCTTTGCCTGACTTTTGGCTAAGATCTTGCTTTTCTTATAGGCTTGCAACAGTACTTGGTATTCATCTAAGAGCTGATGAATATCTCCCTCAGATTCAGAATCACTTCCATCACTTGATGAAGATGATTCTGACTCTGAACTAGAACTGGAATCTGAACTTGGAGTTGGACTTTGTACCTGACTAGGTCCTGGCTGCTCCAGGATTTTGGTACTTTCAGTCAATGCCATTAGTCCTTGGCACTGAACCTCTTCTTGTTCATAGATTGATTCCATGATCTGCATAAACTCTTCTTCTTCTTCAGCAAATAGCCCTATATAGGCTTCAGCATCTGTCTCAGTGTCTGAAGAAGAAATATCTGAAAGAGTCTTCTCATTCTTTGCAACAAAGGACTTCTCCTTCTTTCCTTTGAAGTGAGTCTTCTTTTTGTCACTGGATTCTTTCCTTCTTTCAGGACAATCTGCAATTACATGACCCTGTCTATTGCAGCAGTAACACACAATCTTAGACCCAGTTGCCTTGCTAGTCTTTGTCCTTTGCTTGTCCTTCTTTGAAGGCTTCTTCTCCTGATACTGAACTTCTTTCCCTTTGGAAAAAGAAGGTCTGGACTTCCACTGTTTCTTCTTCAGGAATTTCTGAAAATGTCTGGTAAATGCAGCAAAGTCTTCATCACTTTCACTGCTTGTAGATTTAGTGCTAACAGACTCATCAGAATCTGATTCAACTACCTCTGGAGGAGGAGTTGATGACTTAGTCCTGTTCTTTCTAGGTACTTCTGACTTAAAGGCAACAGTCCTTTCCCTGTGTTCAGTCCTTGTTGACTTTTCCTCCTCTTTTCTTACTGACAATTGCATCTCATAAGATAACAACTTGCCAAACAGTGTGGGAGGAGGAATTTCTCCCAACTTTGCCATTTCTCTGATGGCATAGATCTTAGTGTCCCAATCTTTGGTTAGGGACCTTAAGAACTTATCATTCAATTCATAGTTTGTGAACTCTCTTCCATAGGACATGAGTTCATTAACAATTCTGTAAAACTTCTTGTAGCATTCAGTGATGCTATCTCCTCTTCTTTGCCTAAAGCTCTCATATTCTTGATTAAGCAAGGACTTCCTATCTTGTCTTACTTCTTCAGAACCTTCCATGTAAACAATGAGGGTATCCCACATTTCTTTTGCTGTTTTATAGTGAATAAGGTTCTGGAAGGTGGCATCATCAATTGCACTAACTATGATGTTTTGTGCCCTTTTGTCCATTGTAGCTAGGACAATCTCATCCTTGGTCATCTCAGAAAAATCCTTTGGAGTTCTCTGTGTAGCATCCAAGACTGAAATCTTCATGGGCACATAAGGCCCTTCCTTGACTGTGATGTAGATCCTAGGGTCAGAGGCCTCCATGAACAGCCTTACCCTTTCTTTCCAGATTCCAAAAATCTCCTTTCTGCAAATGGGCAGTTTCATTGAACCCAATTCCTTGTGATTCTCTGAAGACCCCATGTTTCTTGATTTTCTTGAAACTGTTTCCTGACTTATACTGAATCTGCCAAACTGGATCTCCTCACACAGTTAGTCCTTTTTGAGTAACCTCCCTCTGATACCACTTGAAAGATATGGTACCTAAACACCTAGAGGGGGGTGTGAATAGGTGACCTAAACCTTTTTTAAAACTTTGTTGGCAACACAACAATTATTACAGCTAACAACAATTACAGAAATCAAACAAGTAATCCACAGCACAGCACAGCACACCACAGCAGACACACTAATTTATAGTGGTTCCCCAATCTTTGGGTACATCCACTTTCCCCCTTCGCCTATCTAGCAGTGTACTAGATTCGGCCAAACTTCTCCACTAACTCAGAACCAAACTAGGTTCCTACCTCAGGCCCAAAGCCTTACACTCAGCCAAAAGGCCTACACTCAGCCACCCAGGCCTACACTCAGCCAATTAAGGCCTACACTCAGAGTTCTTCAACTCCTACACTCAGGCAACCAAGCCCTACCCTCAGCCTTTATAAAATAGGCTTACAATTCTCTCAGATCCAATGGATCCTACAGGTTAAAATAGAAAGTACAATAGTTAACTCTACAACTCAGAAAATAGGAGAGGAGTTGAGAGATTCTTGAAGAGTTCTTGGAAGAACTCAGTTAGATCCACACTGACTTAGCTTCCTTCAAAGCTTCTTGATTAGAACTGAATTAGTCTGAATCTTCTGCAGTTGTTCCTTGACTTCTGCTTCTTGAAATCCAGAAGACTCTGAATTCTTCTTCTCAGCCTTAGTTCCAAAGACTGAAAACTTGGTTGGAGCTCTCTCTCTCCAACTTCTTAGATCTGCCGATGCACAGCAAGATCTTCTTGTGTTGATACTCAATATACCACTTTTACAAAGATCTGACCTCTCTTTATCAACTACTTCTATATAACTTGATCAATCTTAATCTCAATATCTGTGTTTTTTTTTTCTGTAAACTATGAGTGCCTATTTATAGGCTTCCTTCATGGTAACCGGCTGGTCCGGTTCATAACAGACTTCTGATTTTTCTGACAGTTGCAGTAGACCGGCTGGATTGGCAGCTGTCATGACAATCAGTCACTTCTTGAAATTTCACTAACTGTCAGATAGTGTCGAGACTTTCTGTTCTTAAGTGTCGACACTTATAGACTAAGTGTCGACACATATTGTGTAAGTGTCGACACAAGTCTACAAGGTGTCGACACAATTCCTTGTATGTCTCGACACAGTTTCTTCTGCATGTGTCGACACTGAAATTGAGTGTCGACACAAGTACTTGTACTTCATTCTTTAACTGTATTCTTCTAAGTGTCGACACATCTCCTTTGTGTCGACACATCTTCATGTGTAGAAACTGTCAAGTGTCGACACTGCTTCTTGGTGTCGACACAAGTCTTCAATCTTATTTCTTCAGCTGAGTGTCGACACATTCCTTTAGTGTCGACACTTGTACTTAGAATATTTTGTAACTTTTCTGTTCTTTGCTAAGTGTCGACACAGCTCCTTGTGTCGACACTTTCTTCAAGTGTAGAGTCTTCAACTAAGTGTCGACACATTGTGCTGGGTGTCGACACTTCCTTCAAGTGTTGACTCTTCTGGTTGTGTGTCGACACATTGTGCTGAGTGTCGACACTTCCTTCAAATACTGAGTCTTTAGCTAAGTGTCGACACATTGTGCTGGGTGTCGACACTTACTTCAAGTGCTGACTCTTCTGCATAGTGTCGACACATTGTGTTGAGTGTCGACACTTGTACTTAGATTCTGCAGACTTTTGCTGAGTGTCGACACTTACTTCAAGTGTCGACACTTTCTGGTGTTGACTCAGCTCTTCTAGGTGTCGACACTTCTGCTAAGTGTCGACACAGCTTTTCTGCATTCTTCTTCACTGAGTGTCGACACAGCTCCAAGTGTCGACACTTTCTGACTGGTGTCGACTCTTCTTCCCAGGTGTCGACACAATGACTCCAAGTGTCGACACTGCTTGTTTGGGTGTCGACACAAGTCTTCTCAAGTGTCGACACTTTCCCTCTGGGTGTCGACACATGGACTTAGGATTTTTAGCTTCAGTCCAGTGTATTCTTAACCTGCACAAGTAACTCAAACAAACATCAAATACACTATGATGCATATCATTGAGTTAGGTGAGGCTTCTTCAAATCAGGTACATTTGACCAATGTACCCAACATATATATATATATATATATATATATATATATATATATATATATATATATATATATATATATATATATGAAGAAATAAACAGATGCAGGCATATTTGAGGCACGACAACTTGGTCGCACTTGGACATCTCATTGCACGACTGCTATGCTCAATTTTGAGCATAGGTACTTCCTACCCTAGATATTTATCCTATTTGGAATGCTTATTTTTACTCGTTGTCAACTTTAAGTCTGGGGGGGAGTATGTCTGTGGTCACCACACCGCACTTTCTGTTGCATTCCAGTTTCTTGTTTACTTATTTCTTGCTTTATGTTGCACACACTGAATCTCCCACACGAGTGCGGTCGTACCCACGCGCACAACCCGAGTTAAATTTATTGCTTTTGTGTAAACTTTAAAATAGTGGTACTGGCTTAGGATTTCAGGATTGAGTAGTTCGAAACTCATGCAGTGCTCCTAATCGAATACTCATAGTTTGTGTAGAGTTAGGATATAACTAATTTTTCTTTATGCTCGTAGATTTATTCTTTTCTGCACACGTAAATATTGTTTGTACTGCTCAAAATCTGAATCTGGGATAATCGAACGATAGTGTAGGAATGTGTGTAGGCGCCACTAGACTCGTATTGCTCGAGTCGGGGGGAAGGATCATCTTTCTCGGTGGCTAAGAACTTGCCCTAAGCTACTCTCGAAGCATTGGTGCACGGTTAGTTAAGCGTGAGCATGACGTAGGCCTTCTTTTTGGCTAGTTTGAGCCTTGTTTAGCCATTCCTACCTGTTAACCATTGCATGCCAAATTTATGCCTACCCTTCCTTTTATCCAGCTCCACTCACTTTCACCAAGGCCTGAAGCCAAACCCACCTTCGCAATCAAATTCTTGAGCTGATTTGTATTTACTGTTTTGCCAAGGTTGTGATAAGTGGACATTGTTTTTGGGGGTGCTGAATTTATTCCCGTTTTGATTGCTCTATTTGGGGATTGCTAGCGCAGAAAAGAAAACAACAATTTAAGAAAATAAAAAGCTGATTCGCGCAAAAGAGAACAAAAAAAATATATATGCAATAATTGCTTTGAGATTTCGATCCCGATCCTCTTTTTTGAATTTGGTCGGGTTCAGCCGTGTTCACACCCGGATTTCAAGATAAGTCTGGGGGCGTGTGCCCCATTCATTTCTAAGTGGCTGTTTTGGTTTGGGCTATTTTCGCTCGCTTTGGTTGCATAGAGCCTTCATGTTTATCTTTGACTACCAAGCCGTCGCCTAAGCCCCATTTCCTCCTACAAGTCCTACTGATTCACGCTTGAGTCTAACCCGTGCCGTGGAGAGAGTGTGAATGTGCAAGCGTATGGTCCCCGACATTGGTGGATTCCTTTGGAGGTGATCCTGAGTCCCGAACTTTGGCAATGCTCACCTTAGTGGCCTGCCTACTTTCTTCCTGCACATGATCGCAAGATTCTCCAGAATTCTAGTTTTGAGCAATTACAATATTTCTTTACGTTTGTCGAATAGTTTAAACTATGTTGTATAATTAAAAAGTTTTTCTATTATATCTTCTATACCCATTATATATTTGATTTCTCGTCTTACTTCTTTTTGAAATTTCTGAGCCAGTTAGCTATCTTCGAGTCCACGGAGTAATGATTTGCTCGGGACGTGCAAATGGTTAAGTCTGGGGGTTTGATGAGTCCACATTTTACACGGATTGTTGGACTCATCTGAGCTAGTTTTATCGTCTTAGCACTACAATTGAGAGCATTTATTGCTTATTTGTGCTTATGTACCTATTTCACGATTATGTGCACTGTAGGCCCGCTTCTGTGTGCTTTTTGTGTTTCTATTTGGTTTTTATTCTTTAGCTCTATCTTGGGGATGTGGTGTGCACATTCTGGTGGCCTATCTGCCACTTCTGCTGGTACAGTGGTCGTGTGCGTGCTCCGGAACTTCTCGGGAGACTCCGACGATGCAGGAATACTTCGCACGACCACTGGACTTACTGCGCACGACCACTGGTCGTGCGCCACTGTTCGTGCGCATTACACCCCCTTTTTCTTAACCCTGTCTCGGTAATCGCACGAGCACTGGCCATAGTGCGCACGACCACTGGTCGTGTGCCACTGCTCGTGCGCATATATGCTGATGCTTCTTGTCCAGGTTGCAGGGTTTATTTGGAAATGCCGCACGATCATCGACCTACAGTGCGCACGACCACTGGTCGTGCGCCACAAATCGTGCGCACTGCTTCTGCTGCCTCCGTATATAAGGCCCTGCTCCGCGTTTTAGGTCAACGCCTGTCATTTGCTGCGATCGGAGAGTGCGCGGGAATCGCCATTTCACTTCTCTAGCTGCTCCATCACTTACACCTTTGTCGGGAAGGCATTTCCAACTACTCCGAAGCTTTTCAACACTCTGGCGAAGCCCTCGGCCATTGATGACTTCAACTCCAAGCTTTCCTGCAGAGTTGGTGAAGTAGATAACCTAGAGAACAGACTTAAAGGCCTTCGAGGTGACAGATCGTTGGTACTGGAAGCCTCCTTGGACTGAGCCCGGAAGCGGATTGACAACTCGCTACTCCGGCCACGACCCGCGGTGGATCTTCATTCTCTTTTGGTTTACTCCTCTTCCCCTTCCTCTGTGTTATGAATGTTTTGAGCAGTGTAATGAACACTTCCATCCCTGAACATCAAGTTTATTTTATAGTTAATGGAATGTTAGTATCTTCTTATGCTTGTGAGTTTTGTCTGTGAATGCGCCTCGCTCACCCTACATCCACTTCATTCTCGTGCCTTGTCCGATTGCAATCCACATAAGAACGCTGCAATCCATTAGCTTACCTTCCACTCGCCCAACTGAAGTTCGGCATCGCGGCCGATAAACCCACTTCACCTTACGAAGCGGTGCCTCCGACCCGCATAACTTTTACGAGTTCAGTAGATCAAACATCCACAATATCCATAGTCCGCTATTTCCTTTTTGTTCTATTTTTAACTCTCATAATTATATTCTCGGTACTGTTGCCGTTCTACGCTTATTGCATTCCTCAAGAGACCGACACTTGGGGATTTATTCCCAAAACTCTATTACTTGTGCGACCGGTGCGCTTGCCGAATTACACGCATCAAAGTGCTCCCCCTTCTTCAAAACATTGAGGGGTGGTCTAAAGTTTGAATGGACCAGGGAGTACGAGGAGGCATTCCGGGCCCTCAAGATGCAGTTGACTAAGGCTCCGCTGCTCCAAGGGCCGAAGGAGGGGGAGGACCTATTTTTATATCTCGGGGTCAGGGCGGAGGCCTTGAGATCCGTCCTGGTTCGTGAAGAGGGGAAGAAACCGCTCCCCATTTATTACGTGAGCCGGGTCCTGAGGAAGGCCGAGCTCCGGTACCCGATTTTGGAGAAGCTGGATTTCGCCCTGATCATCTCAGCCCAGAGGCTGCGACCTTACTTCTAGGCACACTCAATACGAGTGGTGAGTGACCATCCTCTCTACAACAGCTTTGAGGGGGTGGATCATTCAGGAAGGCTGGCCAAGTGGTCGGTGGAGCTGAGTGAATTCGACGTCTCATTCGTTCCACGGCTCGCGATCAAAGCTCAAGCGATGGCCGACTTCTTGGCTGATTATGTGATTGAAGTGGCAGAGGAAGAGCTCACCCGCCCGTCTCCTTGGAAGGTGAAGGTAGACGGCGCCTCGGGGAGGCATTCCCTAGGAGTGGGGGTGATCTTGGAAAGCCCTGAGGGGACTAGAATTGAGCAGACGGTGGTGGTGCACTTTCCCATCACCAACATTCAAGCCGAGTATGAAGTCGTGATAGCAGAGCTACGTCTGGCCAGGGAGCTGGGGGTGTTGGACGTGGAGGTCCTTACCGTCTCCATGGTGGTAGCTTCCCAGATCAATGGGCAGTTTGAGGCAAGGGAGCCCACCCTGCAAATATACTTAGCCAAAGTGAAGGGGGTCATAGGCACTTTTCAAACATTCTCCATCCGACACGTGACCAGGGAAGAAAACGAACAGGTCGACCAACTAGCAAAGCATGGTCCCCAGGTGGGGGGTACCATCACCGACCTATTCCGCCCCTCCATCGAAGAGGGGGAGATCATGGAGATTGATCAACAGACTTCATGGATGGACCCAGGTGTAACTTTCCTTTCCACAAGAGAGTATCCGGAGGGGGCAGATAAAAAGAAGCTAAGGCACAAGTCAGCATACTACCTCCTCCAGGACGTGCAGCTGTACCGGAAGACACTCTCGGGGATGCTGGCTCGTTGCGTGGCCGAGGGGGAGGTACAAAGAATCTTGGAGGAAGTCCACTCCGGAGAGTGTGGGAGCCACTCTGGGATTCGGACCCTGGAGGGAAGAATCGTCAGGTAGGGGTACTTCTGGCCCACCCTGTGCCATGATGCAACGGAGTTCGCAAGGAGGTGCCATAAGTGTCAGCTGTTTTCCCCCCTCCAGCTACAGCCGACCCAGCAACTCAAAAGTATCACGGCACCCTGGCCCTTCGCCATTTGGGGAATGGATTTGGTTGGGCCGTTCCCCCAGGCCAGTGGGCAGAGGAGGTTTATCCTAGTAATGATCGATTACTTCTCCAAGTGGTTGGAAGTGAAGGCGCTGACCAAAGTGACCTCCCAGGTTATCAGGATTTTTGTTTGGGGGGAGATCATCTGCCGCCATGGGCTGCCACAGGCCATTGTCACGGACAACGGGCCCCAGTTCGCCAGCGCCGAGTTCACTAGTTTCTGCGAACAGCTGGGAATCAACCTCAGGTTCGCCTCGGTTCACCACCCCAGGAGCAACGGGCAGGTGGAAGCTGCGAACAAGATCATCATCAAGCTCCTCAAGAAGAAAGTGGAGAATCTAAGCGGGAGCTAGGTGGAGCAGCTTCCCGCGGTTCTATGGGCGCTGAGAACCACCCCCAACACGGCTACCAGAGAGACTCCCTTCAAACTCTGTCATGGGTGCGAGGCAGTGCTCCCCGTGGAATTTGAAGTCCAAACACCTCGAGTTGTTGCGGGCAAGGAAGGTTGGGAAGAATGGCAGGCCAAGAATGAGGAAGAGCTAAGGCTCTCCCTCGACATGGTGGAAGAACTGCGGGACCTCTCCGCCCTCCAACAAGAAGAGGTGAAGAGAAGAAAGGCCAAGTACTTTGACAAGCATGTCAGAGTCAAACAATTTGTGGAAGGAGACCTGGTACTAAAGAAGGTGGATGTAGCAGGGAGGTCGGCGTCTGTAGGGAAGCTCAACCCCATCTGGGAAGGACTGTTTATTGTAAAGGAGGCTTTAAAATCGGGAGGTTATCAACTCCAGAATGTGGAGGGCGAGACCCTAAGTCTCACCTGGAGTGGTGATGACTTAAAACTCTTTTTTCCTTGAAGCTTGTAAGTTATTCATTGATTTTTAATGAAAATTCTTTAACATGCCAATATTGTCGCTGTGAGTTCGCATGAAGTAATGAAGTGAACTTGGACCCCGAGCAGATCCCGCTGTCAGGCTCTCACCTAGCTGGCAGGGCTAGAAGTCACTCGATGTCATCCTTGGGCCTCGAGCAGATCCCGCTGTCATGCTCTCACCTAGCTAGCAGGGCTGGAAGTCATTCGATGGCATTGGTAGTGGACCGCGAGCAGATCCCGCTGTCAGTCCCTCACCTAGCTGGCAAGCCTGGAAGTCACTCGGTGTCATCCTTGGGCCTCGAGCAGATCCCGCTGTCAGGCTCTCACCTAGCTGGCAGGGCTGGAAGTCACTCGATGGCATTGGTAGTGGAGCCCAAGAAGATCTCGATGTCAGGCTCCCACCTAGCTGGCAGGGATGGAAGTCACTCGGTGTCATCCTTGGGCCTCGAGGTGATCCCGCTGTCAGGCTCTCACCTATTTGGCAGGGCTGGAAGTCACTCGATGACATTGGTAGTGGACCCCGAGCAGATCCCGCTATCATACTCTCACCTAGCTGGCAGGGCTGGAAGTCACTCGGTGTCATCGTTGGGCCTCGAGCAGATCCCGCTGTCAGGCTCTCACCTAGCTGGCAGGGCTGGAAGTCACTCGATGGTATTGGTAGTGGACACTGAGCAGATCCCGCAGTCAGGATCTCACCTAGCTGGCAGGGCTGGAAGTCGCTCGGGGTCATCCTTGGGCCTCGAGCAGATCCTGCTGTCAGGCTCTCACCTAGCTGGCAGGGCTGGAAGTCACTCGATGGCATTGGTAGTGGACCCCGAGCAGATCCCGTTGTTAGGCTCTCACCTAGATGGCAGGGCTGGAAGTTACTCGGTGTCATCCTTGGGCTTCGAGAAGATCTCGCAGTCAGGCTCTCACCTAGCTAGCAGGGGCTGGAAGTCACTCGATGGCATTGGTAGTGGACCCCGAGCAGATCCAGATGTCAGGCTCTCACCTAGCTGGCAGGCCTGGAAGCCACTCGTTATCATCCTTGGGCCTCGAGCAGATCCCGCTGTCACACTCTCACCAAGCTGGCAGGGCTGGAGGTCATTCGATGGCATTGGTAGCGGACCCGGAGCAGATCCTGCTGTCAGGCTCCCACCTACCTGACAGGGATGGGAGTCACTCGGTGTCATCCATGGGCCTCGAGCAGATCCTGCTGTCAGGCTCTCACTTAGCTGGCAGGGCAGGAAGTCACTCGTTTGTATCGGTCTCGAAATCGCCAGGTAAAGACCAAGAAGTTTTGAATGCCAAGGAATAAGGGCGAAGAGGTCTGCATAGGCGAGCTTGGACTCGCCCAACCCAGCTCAGCATCGGCAAAGGGATTCTGCACAGGAGAGTTTGGACTCGCCCAACCCAGCTCGACACTGGTAAAGGGATGGCAAGCCAGGTCTCAGGACCTTGCTGAAGGAAGGCGAGCCAGGACAGGGTACTTCGCCCCTTTGTTTTTTTTACTTGGATGAATTTTTCTGAGTTAAACCTGGATGGCTCGCGAGCGAGATGAGGTGGCGTGACAAGGGTGAAGAGCAGCCTGCTCACGAATCGTTTGAAGCTCGGCAAGCACCCAAATGTACTCTCTGATGATTTTTCTTGCTAACAAGTAATAATTCAATGTGATTTCATTCTACATTCTAATACAATTATGTAGATGGACTTAACTAGATTGAATTAGCATTCAGGCAAGCGCACCTATCAATCGTAATATATGAGAAATCTACATCTCGTGTCGTATTCCACAGGGTCGTTTCAACTATTCGTACTCACCCTCCCTTTATTTTCATACCTCTAAACAAAAGTGATATTTAAAATACATTATCCTAACTATGACCAATTGGATAATTCAATATTGGAGAGATAAGAACGATAGAACATGAAGCTTTCAAATAATTACATGAACAATTTCATTTACTAGTTCAATTCTAAGCAATCATGATATGAAAATACTATTAAATTTGTGCAATGTAAAGGTTAATTTTTCATCAAAATTCTCTCTCGAGCAATTCCAAATCTAAACCTAAGATAGTAAATTTTCTCTCGAACAATTCACAACACTCAAGTTCGCATTAAACAACATACCTTTATTACTACATAAATTCATGGATTTTATTTCTAAATTAACATGAATTCTTTTATCCGTGTTCTAATTTTCCAAACAAAATATCTCTCGATCATAGAGTTTGAAATACAAAGTGAATTATCATCACAATATGAACATACTAAATTCATTGCAAATAACCAATTTCTCAATCTAGCCAATTGCAAATTATGTAAAACAAATAAGCAATTCAAAGGGATGATTAAACTCTTTGTTTGATTGCATAAACACAAATAAAATGCTACAAATATAACTTGAACAAGGTGATACATGATTACTAAAATGTTCAAAGCAAAATTCATGCAAATTAAAACACAAATTGAAGATGGATCATCAAGAGAAAGAAAGGATTTAAGGGATTAATGATTAAATAAAAAATACATAAGAATACCCTTCAATCCTCCTTTTCTTGAATGCTCCTCTTCGGCCTCCAGCAGTTCTCCAATGCAGAAAATGATCCAAAAGTTCTAAGTAAATTTTTCTACAGGAAATTTATAGTTCCCTTGCAAACAGGTCGGACACGGGGTCGCACACGGCCGTGTGCCAGGCCGTGTGGACGGTTCCTAGGCGGTTCCTGGGCAGTTTCCCACGAAAAGGCGTGTCTGGTAGTGGGCCGTGTCAGATGACACGGGTATAGACACGGCCGTGTGTGCGGCCGTGTTCACCAGACACGGGTTGGTCAGCAGCCGTGTGCAAAGATGACACGGGTATGCACACGGGCGTGTGCAATACCCGTGTGAGGCTCCTCTGTCTGCGCCCAAATTCTTCAGCTCCAGGTGCATAGGACACGGGTATGCACACGGCCGTGTGCCTGGCCGTGTGCACCAAATTTCTGTCCTGTCATCAGCCATGTAGACTCCGTGAACTCCTCTGTTTGCTCCGAAACTTTTAGGTCCATTGGTTGGCATTACCTGCAATAGAAAAATAATAGACTCAGAAAATGGTTTAAAACAAGAACTGCCGAAGATTTCTAAATATGCTCTTCTATCTATGATACGACAATTTCTTTGATATTATCATGAAATCAACACCAAAAGGGGCAGGAAATGGTAGATATGATTACAATTATGATAGTAAAAAGCCTATCATAATCGTACTCATCAAATACCCCCAGACTTAGATGTTTGCTTGTCCCTAAGCAAACTAATTCAAACACCTGGGTTACCATTAAATAATTTTGCCTCCGCACATTGGTTGCTATGAATTTAAGAGAACTTTGGTGATGTAATCGCATAGGAAATAATTTAGCAGACTTTTCTAAATATAAATTTATCTTAAAATTCCTCTAGTATATCATTTTAACTATCTCTCACTCGCTTTTAGAAATAAAAGTATAGTCATCTTTAACAAATATGAGGAGAAAATAACAATCTCTATAAAATACATATTAGTATTTCAAAGCTTATAAGTACTCGTACTGATAATCATGAACTTACCCTTTTTACACCCTCATCACAGCATAATTTAGAATTAGTAAGGTTGGATCCTTAGGACTTGAATTTTGGTGTAGCCTTTTTGGCTTAGGATAGAAGATTAAAGGTGAGGTAATCAAGGATAATTTTGATGAATTTTTCACACCTAAATCTTGATTGAGCCTTATGTTGGAAAATACCTTAACATATTTCAATTTTATGTAAACACCCCCAGACTTTGCAATTTGTATATTTCCCACCTTTTGAAGGGCACTCTATTTTTTTATATACTTTTTTTTTTTAACCAAGGGACCATAGTAGGGATCATTCCAAGTGGGTGCAAGTATACACGCACTCAGGCCACATATCACTATGTCTTTTTTTTTGGGTTCAAAGTAGGGATCATTCCAAGTGGGTGCAAGGATACACGCACTCAGGCCACATATCACAATGAACAAATCATTCCAAGCAGGCATCAATGATAGGTGTGCTAATAGGTAGGGATTTGGCCTTGGTGAATTTTAATAGTAGAGCATCAAAAGGATGGGGATTAGGTTCAAATGGGGTGTGCAAGGGTATTATGTTAAAGGTGTTGGGATAACAAGGCTCAAGCTATCCAATAGGAGGCCTAAGTCATTTCCGCCCTTACTAATTAACTTATGTAATGTTTTGAGGAATGCTAGAGGGTGAGTCCTAGACATCAGTAGGGAGTAATTTTTAATTTTAAAATTCTAATACCAAATTATAAAAAATGTTACACTCATCGACTCACTTTATTATAGATAAATATATTTTCTAAAATAGAGTGTTGGATAGTTACTAATATAGAGGAGTAATCTTAAAATTAAATTATATAGAGAAAATTAAGCTAAACAAAATTTCTATGCTTAATTACGAAATCAACAAAGTTGAATACTCTATGAGTCTACATCAATTCATTTTAATCAGTGTGCGAAGGTAAATTAAATATTTATAATCCCACATGAATGAATAATGAGAGCTTAAAAGGTCAAACAAAAATTTTTAAAGGGTGGTATAATAACTTGAGTATTATGATAAGCAGGTTAGAATTAATTGTAACCACATGAACAACCATTCTACCCCCAGACTTAAGATTTACAATGTCCTCAGTGCAATGTAAAAAGCGGACATAGAGTGATTTCATGATGATATATAAAAAGGAACTGCTATCATAATAAGTAGAAGAGCACAGTAAAGAAACATGAGCTGTAATGAAAGGCACTGATATATAATAGGTGATTCAACTGAATACACTGAAAAACAAAAATACAGGATACGATATATAAAGATAGAACTACATCGATACAAATCAGAAGTACTCATGGTGGCCTGTCGAATCGTCCGGGAAGGAAGGCGGTGCTGGAGCTGGCGGCTGGCGAGGGGCGATCCCAAGGTGGTCTCTAATCTGATGAAGGAGATCCTTAATTTCCTGATGTTCCTCCTTAATTTCCTGAAAGCGTGGCGAGAGCTCGGTGTCGAAAAACTGTCGGAACTCGCGCGAGTATCGTGACTGAGGTGGAGGAGGTGCAGTAGACGACTCGCCATGAGCGTAGGTGGAACGGGGTGGAGGCACCAACGGCTCGTCGAGGTCAGGATCTATCTCATCATCACTGTCGGCCTGTACATGCGGTCCTCGTCGAGCAATAGAATATATGACCCCTCCCCGGCCCTGACGGGCGGTGACGAGGCGGAGGGCGCGAAGACTAGCCATCGTGATAGGCACGGTCTTTGCGACCACTGTCATCTGGGGGAGGGCTAAAAAGATGCCCATATTCTTCACGAGGCGCGTAATATAGGGAGCTACGCAAATAGACCCTATACGAGGGGTGTCAGCCTGGTGAAGAATGAACTGGGCTAGAAGGTAACCGAGATGTAGAGGATATCGTGAAGTCATGCTGTATAGGTATAACAGATCCTGCCTACTAACAACTCCGGAGCTTTCGCCCCGGCCGCTCAACGTGTGGCTGAGTAGATGGTGGATGTAATGGAGGGCGGGGGAAATCAATTTGGATGCCTTAGATCTCTTGGCCTCGTAGGCGCCAGTGTCGAAAGAAATCTGGCGCCATATACCACCGGCCATATCGCGGTTGGGGAGATCGAAGTGGAGTTCGGGGTAGGCGGCACTAAAAAGAAACGACTCCTCATACACCCCTAAATATTGGGTGAATTGGAGCATGGTGAGTGTGTAAAATGTGCCACCCACTCGAAATGAAACTATCCCCTCGGGCGCGTGCGGTGCGTCGATGAAATTTGGCCTAAAGCTGGAATAAAATGACGATAGGAACTCTAAGGTGAGTTCCCTAAAGCCTAATTCTTCTATGGCAAAAAATTGACTCCACCCCGTTACAGAAATCAGCCCCCTGACATCTCCTGCCAGGTTTATCTCCTCAAGTACGCTCCAATCTATCATACGTATGTCTTGAAATTTTTTGGATTGCAAGCGATTGTAGCGGGCGATATGCGATGCATCAGTGAAAATTAGCGGAGTAGCGGCATCCCGCCTCTCCGTGGAGACTTGTAATTCCGGTCGGCGACGGCGACCTCCACTTCTTCCGGACGACATAGTGTAGACGGGGAGAAATGCGAGTGAAGGGGGACGAGAAATGGAAAAGGTGGTGCCTTGAGGATCAGGCCATGGGATGACTGGTGGTGGGAGAAGGTTTGGAGTGAGCAGGAAAGAAAACCACACGGCCCCTATTTATACAAGTTGAACACGGGTTCGCACACGGGCGTGTGCGAGCCCGTGTTAGGGAATCTTTAACCTCGTGGAACACGGGGTGCGTCGGTCCGTGTAAAATAATGGAACACGGGTGCGCACACGGCCGTGTGTGCACCCGTGTGAGGGGATCCAATGCCTCGTGGAACACGGGCCTGCCTCGGTCCGTGTGGTCAAATAGGCTGGGGTCAGTGCGTCAGGTGGACACGGGAGACAACACGGCCGTGTGTCGTACCGTGTCACAGCTGGCACGGCACATGAACACGGGTAGGTAGGAGACACGGGCGTGTGTAATCAGACACGCCCGTGTTCGATGTCTCGACACATCGGTCTCGACGATCGTCGAGATCGATGCACACGGCGCTGCACACGGGTTGGTGCGGACCCGTGTTGTGCTCGGGATAAAAATGCCCTTATGCCGAATTAATTCCACACGGCTGGGCCTGAGCCTGTGTCACGTACACGGCCACGCACACGGCCGTGTGTGTAGCCGTGTGCCAATCCAGAAAAAAATTTTTCAGAAAATTTTTTATTTTTTTTTTCTTTTTCTCATTAAAATTTGATGGAAAATTTTTTTTTCATTAACATTTTTTTTCTTTAATTTTTCATTACAACTAATTGGACTTATACTAAAGCAAGAATATTTAGAAACACCTATTATACTTAATATTAAATTAATCTAGCCGGAGGCAGGTTTCTAGACGAGCGAAGTCCATAGGGATTTCACCATAATAAGGTTTAAGTCGGTGGCCATTAACCTTAAAATCTCCCTTCTCTGGGTGAGTTAACTCGACGGTACCGTAGGGAAAGACTTCTTTAACTTTAAAGGGTCCGGACCACTTAGACCTTAACTTCCCTGGGAATAATCGTAATCTGGAGTTATAAAGGAGGACTTGGTCACCTTTTTGGAATACCTTGGGTTTACGAAGGTGACGGTCATGAAATAGTTTAGTTTTCTCCTTATAAATCCGGGAGTTCTCATAGGCCATAGTTCTCCACTCATCTAATTCGTTAAGTTGAAGTTTACGCTTTTCACCTATAGAACTAGCGTCAAAATTTAAGGAGCGTATTGCCCAATATGATTTGTGTTCTAATTCTATAGGTAGGTGACAAGATTTACCGTAGACTAATCTAAAGGGGTGGTCCCTATAGGTGTTTTGTAGGCGGTCCTATAAGCCCATAAACAGTCGTTAAGTTTCCTAGACCACTGCTTCCTATTCCCTTCTATAGATTTTTCTAAGATTCTCTTAAGTTCTCTATTGGAAACTTCAACTTGTCCACTAGTTTGAGGATGATACGGAGTGGCTATCCTATGTGTAACTCCATATTTTTCTAATATTTTGTCTAGTTGTAGATTACAAAAATGTGAACCCCTATCGCTAATAAGTGCACGTGGTGTGCCAAATCGTGCGAATAAGGATTTCAAAAATCTAATTACAACCCTACTATCATTAGTAGGCAAAGCTTGCGCTTCAACCCACCTTGATACGTAATCTACAGCTACCAAAATATATTTATTCCCAAAAGAAACTGGGAATGGTCCCATAAAATCTATACCCCACACATCGAATACTTCACATTCAAGGATAAATTTTTGAGGCATTTCATGTAATTTAGAAATATTACCTGCTTTTTGGCAAGAATCACATGAAAGCACATACCTTTGGGCATCCCTGAATAGAAGGGGCCAATAAAAACCGGAATCAAGAACCTTTTTAGCGGAGCGATTCGCTCCATAGTGACCACCAGCAGGACCTGAATGACACTGCTCCAAAATCTTCCAACCTTCCTCCGCTGATACACACCTTCTTATAACAGAATCTGCACATATCCGAAAAAGAAAAGGGTCCTCCCAAAAGTAATATTTCAAGTCAGAGAAAAATTTCTTTTTCTGCTGATATGAAAAGTCTTTTGGAAGGACCTTAGCCACAAGATAGTTTGCATAATCTGCAAACCATGGATAATCTAGATGTATATTGGTAGATATGGCAAATAATGATTTCTCAGGAAATGTATCAGAAATTTCAGACTCATCTAACATTGATCGTAGTGGGTTTTCTAAACGTGAAAGATGATCTGCCGCTAAGTTTTCCGCTCCTCGTTTATCCCTAATTTCTAGATCAAATTCTTGTAGAAGAAGAACCCATCGGATTAAACGAGGCTTTGCTTCCGCTTTGGCTAGCAAATATCTAAGTGCAGAGTGATCCGTATAAACTACCACTTTGGATAATGTTAAATAAGATCTAAATTTATCAAAGGCAAATACCACTGCTAAGAGTTCTTTTTCAGTAGTTGTATAATTCTCCTGTGCATTATTAAGTGTTTTACTAGCATAATATATTGGGTGAAAATGTTTGTTTCGGCGTTGTCCTAAAACAGCCCCTACCGCAAAACTACTAGCATCACACATGATCTCAAATGGTTGACTAAAGTCAGGTGCGATCATAATAGGAGAATTAATTAATTTTTCTTTTAAGAACTCAAAGGCGTGTAGACACTCTTGTTCAAAAATAAAAGGTGTGTCTTTTTCTAAAAGCCTTGTAAGTGGTTTAGCTATTTTGGAGAAGTCTTTAATAAAACGGCGGTAAAATCCCGCGTGTCCTAAGAAACTTCTCACTGCCTTTACGGAGGTTGGTGGTGGCAATTTTTCTATGGTCTCTATTTTTGCTTTATCTACTTGAATTCCTTGGCTTGAAATTTTATGGCCAAGTACTAACCCTTCTTGTACCATGAAATGGCACTTCTCCCAACTAAGCGCTAGGTTCGTCTCCTCACACCTCCTAAGAACTTTCTCTAAATTATTTAAACACAACTCAAAGGAGTCGCCAAAAACCGAAAAATCATCCATGAACACTTCCATGATATCTTCAACATACTCGTTAAAGATGGCTAGCATGCACCTTTGAAATGTGGCGGGCGCATTACATAACCCGAAAGGCATACGTCTATAGGCAAAGGTACCAAATGGGCAAGTAAATGTTGTTTTCTCTTGGTCTTCTGGTGCTATAGGAATTTGAAAGTATCCAGAAAGTCCATCTAGAAAACAATAGTAAGAGTGTCCTGATAAGCGTTCTAATATCTGGTCAATGAAGGAAGAGGGAAATGGTCTTTCCTAGTGGCATCGTTTAATTTCCTATAGTCTATACAGACACGCCAACCTGTTACTGTTCGCATTGGAATTAATTCATTTTTATCATTTGCTACTACGGTCAGGCCACCCTTCTTAGGAACTACTTGGACAGGACTAACCCATGAACTATCCGAAATAGGATATATAATATCAGCATCTAATAACTTTACAATTTCAGCCTTAACTACCTCTTTCATATTAGGATTTAGCCTACGTTGCGGTTGAATAGACGATTTATAGTTTTCTTCCAAAAGAATTTTATGGGTGCAAAAACTAGGATTAATACCCTTTATATCAGATATTTGCCACGCTATTGCACCTTTACATTTCTTCAATACGGTTATCAATTTTTCTTTTTCAAGTTTGGAAAGATTTGAAGATATGATAACTGGGTACGAAGAATTTGTTCCTAAGAATGCATACTCAAGATGATCCGGTAATTTTTTTAATTCTACTATTGGTGGATTCTTAGTATTATTCTTAAGAATTTCATGATCTCCTTCAGTAATTAAACTATATTCCGTTGTTCTATTCATAGCAACACAATTTTCTAGAAAAAATAAATGTTCAATAATGTCATCATTTTTATCATCTTCTAGATAATTGTTCGTTATGCAAATTTCTAAAGGATCTTTATAATAAAAATTAGAATTTATAGAAGACATAAAATCATCAATACCATGAGAAAAATAGCAATAATCATCGTTTTCTAAAGATTGTTTCATAGTTTTGCCAATTTGAAAAGTGACTTCATCTTCTCCTACTCGCAATACTAATTTACCATCAAAAATCAATAAGTGCTCTAGATGTAGCTAGAAATGGACGACCTAGTATGAGTGGTACTTCGATATTTTCATCCATGTCTAAAATAACAAAATCAGCAGGAAATATAAATTTATCTACCTTAACTAATACATCTTCAACTATTCCTCTAGGATACTTAACCGATCGATCTGCTAATTGAATACTCATTCTTGTTGGGCTAAGTTCTCCTAGGCCTAGTTTCAGATATAAATTATAAGGCATTAAATTTATACTTGCTCCTAGATCTGCTAAAGCCTTATTTACTTGTAAATCACCGATTAAGCATGGAATTGAAAATGAACCGGGATCCTTAAGTTTTTGTGGCAATTTATTTTGCAAAATAGCAGAACATTCTTCACTTAATGTTACTAATGATAATTCTTCTATTTTCTTTTTATTAGAAATCAAATCCTTAAGAAATTTTGCATATTTAGGCATTTGAATAATTTCAGAAAAAGGTAAATTAACATGTAATTGCTTAAACATAGATAAAAATTTACCATACTGCGCATCCATGCGCTCCTTGCTATGCTTTGCTGGGTATGGTAATGCTGGTTGGTACTCCATCGGTTGTACATTCATGTCGCTTGGTCCTTCGCCGCTAGACTCCATTTTGGGTGCTTCTTTTGCAGGCCTTGGGTCTTGTAACTCCTTTCCGCTCCTCAATTGAACGGCTTTTGCATGCTCCCTTGGATTTATCTCTGTATTCCCTGGAAGTGCTCCTTGCTGCCTTTCAGAAACCATCCTTGCAAGCTGACCAATTTGATTTTCCAAGTTCCGAATTGAACCCTCTTGATTTCGGAAGGCTACATCGGTAGTTTGCATAAATTTGGTAAGCACATCTTCCAATGTAGGCTTCCTTGGTTCCAACTGTGGTTGTTGTCCAAACATGGGCTGCTTCCCTTGATTTCCTTGTCCTCCCCAAGAGAAATTGGGGTGGTTTCGCCATCCAGGATTATATGTAGAGCTATATGGGTTATTGGCTTGATTGAAAGGTGGCCTAATATTGTTACCCATATAGTCAACATGCTCTTGAACTTGCGGTTCACAACTAGGCATTCCAGTGCATGAAGGGTCCCATTGTTGAGGTGCCATGGAAGGTGATGCTAAGGCAAGGTTGTCCATCTTTTGGTGAAGTTTCTCCACTTGAATTGCTAAGGCGGTGACGGCATCTACTTCATAAATTCCTGCGGGCTTGCTAGGCTTTTGTCTTACGGTAGTCCATTGGTAATTGTTCATTGTCATGTCCTCTATCAACTGCTGAGCCGCTTCAGGTGTCTTGTTGTTCAAAGTTCCTCCACTAGCCGCATCAATCATTTGTTTGGTGGCTGGATTTAGACCATTATAGAAGGTCTGAATCTGAAGCCATGAAGGTAGAGCATGGTGGGGGCATCTCCTTAACAACTCCTTGAATCGTTCCCATGTGTCGTACAACGATTCAGACTCCAATTGAATGTATGTAGAGATGTCATTCCTTAACTTCGCAGTCTTTGCAGGTGGAAAATACTTCATTAGAAATTTCTCAACCATCATGTCCCAAGTAGTGATCGACCCTCTAGGTAAGGAATTCAACCACTGCTTCGCCTTATGCCTTAAAGAAAATGGAAACAATCTCAATCGAATGGCGTCGTTGGAAACACCATTGATCTTAAATGTGTCACATATCTCTAAGAATCCGGCCAAGTGAGTGTTAGGATCCTCATCTTGCAAGCCATCATACTGAACATACTGTTGCACCATCTGTATCACACTAGGCTTCAATTCAAAATTATTGGTAGCTATCGGTGGTCTAACGATGCTCGACCCGGTTCCTTGGAGATTGGGTCTAGCAAAGTCAGACATGGTTGCTCATTTTGGTTGGCCATAGTATCTAAGTTTTCAAGATGATTCTCTCCTTGGTTTACTGTCTCCTCTTCTAATAGTCCGTTTGAAATATCTGTGGTATTAATTCCCACGTCCCTTAAGTTAGTGTTATGGAGAATTCGTTCTGGGTCAGGATGAAATGGTACTAGCCCAGAATTTTTGCCCCTGGTCATAGACTAACAGACTACAAAAAAAAATATTACGCAAAATAATTATTCAAATTCTAATTTACAACTATATAAATAAAAATTGGTAGATCAATAAAGATTAGGATTTCAAAATATTGAAAACGATCCCCGCAACGGCGCCAAAAACTTGATGATTTTTCTTGCTAACAAGTAATAATTCAATGTGATTTCATTCTACATTCTAATACAATTATGTAGATGGACTTAACTAGATTGAATTAGCATTCAGGCAAGCGCACCTATCAATCGTAATATATGAGAAATCTACATCTCGTGTCGTATTCCACAGGGTCGTTTCAACTATTCGTACTCACCCTCCCTTTATTTTCATACCTCTAAACAAAAGTGATATTTAAACTACATTATCCTAACTATGACCAATTGGATAATTCAATATTGGAGAGATAAGAACGATAGAACATGAAGCTTTCAAATAATTACATGAACAATTTCATTTACTAGTTCAATTCTAAGCAATCATGATATGAAAATACTATTAAATTTGTGCAATGTAAAGGTTAATTTTTCATCAAAATTCTCTCTCGAGCAATTCCAAATCTAAACCTAAGATAGTAAATTTTCTCTCGAACAATTCACAACACTCAAGTTCGCATTAAACAACATACCTTTATTACTACATAAATTCATGGATTTTATTTCTAAATTAACATGAATTCTTTTATCCGTGTTCTAATTTTCCAAACAAAATATCTCTCGATCATAGAGTTTTGAAATACAAAGTGAATTATCATCACAATATGAACATACTAAATTCATTGCAAATAACCAATTTCTCAATCTAGCCAATTGCAAATTATGTAAAACAAATAAGCAATTCAAAGGGATGATTAAACTCTTTGTTTGATTGCATAAACACAAATAAAATGCTACAAATATAACATGAACAAGGTGATACATGATTACTAAAATGTTCAAAGCAAAATTCATGCAAATTAAAACACAAATTGAAGATGGATCATCAAGAGAAAGAAAGGATTTAAGGATTAATGATTAAATAAAAAATACATAAGAATACCCTTCAATCCTCCTTTTCTTGAATGCTCCTCTTCGGCCTCCAGCAGTTCTCCAATGTAGAAAATGATCCAAAAGTTCTAAGTAAATTTTTCTACAGGAAATTTATAGTTCCCTTGCAAACAGGTCGGACACGGGGTCGCACACGGCCGTGTGCCAGGCCGTGTGGACGGTTCCTAGGCGGTTCCTGGGCAGTTTCCCACGAAAAGGCGTGTCTGGTAGTGGGCCGTGTCAGATGACACGGGTATAGACACGGCCGTGTGTGCGGCCGTGTTCACCAGACACGGGTTGGTCAGCAGCCGTGTGCAAAGATGACACGGGTATGCACACGGGCGTGTGCAATACCCGTGTGAGGCTCCTCTGTCTGCGCCCAAATTCTTCAGCTCCAGGTGCATAGGACACGGGTATGCACACGGCCGTGTGCCTGGCCGTGTGCACCAAATTTCTGTCCTGTCATCAGCCATGTAGACTCCGTGAACTCCTCTGTTTGCTCCGAAACTTTTAGGTCCATTGGTTGGCATTACCTGCAATAGAAAAATAATAGACTCAGAAAATGGTTTAAAACAAGAACTGCCGAAGATTTCTAAATATGCTCTTCTATCTATGATACGACAATTTCTTTGATATTATCATGAAATCAACACCAAAAGGGGCAGGAAATGGTAGATATGATTACAATTATGATAGTAAAAAGCCTATCATAATCGTACTCATCACTCTCTCGCAGGCGCGTGCTAATGACTATCCTACTCACAATATCTACCTGCACAAGATCGCCTGGGGAAGCACTCGCAGACATACAGAGCACAATAAATAGAACAAAAAACAAAAATGGCATCGGTGTGATCAAAAATCCTTCTCATTAAATAAAGGTGTTTACAAAAGATGTTTATAGGGGCTCGCCTCGGCGAGTGAACCAAAAAATAAGATGTGCAAATTTAGGCCTCTCCCATGCTGTCCTCTTTCTCACTAGGCGGCGTCGCCGGAAACAAGCTCGGCATCAGGTCTCTGGAGGAGATCTCCTCTCACCCTTGCGCCAGCACCCCCGTGTCCTTCATCATTTGTAGGGTGCACACGGCCGCTTGGATGGAGTTGATCCGCAACCTCTCGGCGAGATCGGCCTAGCCAAAGATCCGCGGCCTCTTATAGGGGAGGGTAGGGTCGACGTCGTAAGCTGGGAAGAAAATCTCCGCCTGGCGGCGGACCTCGTGGATGAGGTTCTGATTCTCCTCCTTCAGCTTCGCGTTCACCCCCTCCAGCTCGGGAAGGCGGGCGCGCAGCTGGATAATCTCCTCCCCTTGCTCGGCATTGCGAGCCTGAAGCTCCCCTGCGGCCTTGGCGTCCTGGTAAAGAAACAATTTGGTTTAGTATCAGCGCAGGATGTTCTAAGTAAAATAGAAGAGGAGTGCTTGAAAATTACCAACCCGCCAGCGGTCTGGGAGAAAAGACCCTCGGCGATGCCGAGCCGTCTCGCCTGATCAGCGACTTTGTCCTTGGCAACGTCGCGAGCCTGCTCAGCTTTGTGGAGTTGATTGCTGAGGGCGAAGCTGCGGCGAGTCAGCATGTGATGGAGATCCATGGTCCGCAGGTGGGCCGGAAGACCCTCATGGCCGAGCTGCCGGAGAGTCATATTATTGTAGGCCTCGGCATCCTCGCGGACATAGAGGCCGAAGCCGAGGGCGTAAGCATGACCGGTGGCGGGCTCGCGGTCATGCCAGGATGGGTACAGAGTGGAGATGGAGAACCAGTGGGCCTGCTTATCACACTGCAGCATGGGCTCGCCCGCCGAGTCCTTCCACCGCCACCCGAAGCCGAAGAGGGGATGTTGCTTGGGCACCCCGCGCTCGCGAGCCGCTCTCTTCGGCGAGGGAGGTTGAGAGATCACCGCCGCGGAAGAGGGGGCCTCTCTGCTCTTCCGGCCGTTGCTGGTGACCTCCTTCAGCGGGCTCTCTGGCGACGCGTCGGGAAGGGTCTCAGATGAGCTTATGTGTTTGGGGCTGGGCTGCTGATGTTGTTGTTATTGTTTCCCCCGCTGAGCCAGCAGGGCTCTCCTCATCTTCTTTGGCAGCCTCTGGCGGTGTGGCGGGTTCGACCCTGCATCCTCAGGTCGCTTCTTGCTGGAAGAGGGTTGGGAGAGGGCCGCCTCGTCTCGGCAGGCCGCCGCCTCCCTTCTCGCGAGCAAAGCGGTCCGGGTGCGACCCCGGATCCGCAAACGACGGGTTCACGGGAATTATCCGCTCCCCTGTAAGAAATTACTTGGAAAAAGTTAGAAGAAACTCAGCAGCAATGTGGCGAGCTCGGCCATCGGGTGAGCTCGGCAAGAATAGAAGAGAACGATACCTTTGCCGGGTAGAACGGGTGGGGGGGAGCGAGTCAAGGCCCCTTCGCAGGAAGGCGACCTCGAAGTCCTTATGGAGAAAGTACTTGTGGAGCTCGGCATCATTGCCGGACTCGGCAGGGGGACGGTAGACCTCCTCGCCCTTCTGCTGGGGCGAGTAGGGGATGTTGCCGAGATCGCCTTGATAAAGGCGATCTTGGTCATCCAAGTGTGATGCTTGTTCGCGATCTCGCGAACCTTGATCAGCAAGCCGCCGAAGTAGGCGACCCCATCCGACATCGCCTTGTAAGAAAAGAGCTTCCTGAACACTGTCAGGTTGAACTCAATCCTCTTCCACCGGAGGTAGCTCGCGAATGCCACCATCATCACGACCGCGTTGGAATTCAACTGCGCGGGTAACGCGCAATAGTATTTCAGGATTTGCTGGATCTCCGGCCAGAGGGGGCGGCGCAATCCCACCTCGAAATGCGAGATGGGGAAGGCGATCTCATCCCCGTAGAAAGTGTTGATAGCCTCCCCCTCCCTCGGCCTTCGCGCCTCGAAGCCCGGTGGCACATACTCAGCCATGAACTCTGCGAGCTCCTCCCCGCTGGTGTGCCCCTCAAAGAAGCAGTAGTCAGTGAAGTGTTGCGCGCACTTGGAGCGGCCGTCGGCATCAGGGTTGGCCTTGCCTATGATCTCAGAGGGAGAAGCCGAGTGCGAGCAGAAAAGGAAAAAAGCGCAGGGAGAGAGAGCAATAAAAGCACAGTATGGTGGTTGGTAAAGGGGGGGGGGGGTATTTATAGGAAAGGAAATCTGGGGTCAGGCTGTCCAATCGACTAAACTCGCCACCCCAACTCGCCACCCCAACTCGTCAACCCAGCTCGCCGACTTCCGGCGCTTCCCAACCAAGGCTAAGTCAAACATCGCAGTATATTATTTGAATAATGCAATGTCCAAGAATATTCTAAAAGCTACTTATTACAAAAACCAAGTTCAGGAATAAAAAGCGGGGCGCGCGAGCAGGGGGAGCATTAGGATGCGAGTACCGGTCGGCTCGGCAAAGGAGCCACCCTATTACCTACCCTGTCCTCGCGGCTCCCGCCCCCCAGACTACCGCGTGCGGAGCAGCTCGCAGATCATCCCAGAATTCCTCTGCGCCACGGAGAGGCCATCATCTATATCGTCCAGAAGCCCGGAGGGGGACATCAGCTCGCCAGCCTGGCCGCTTCGCATCTCGTCTGTGAGACGCGCGTAGTCGCATTGCAATGTCTCGTTGACCCCCTGTACCATGCGCAGCCGGCACACCAGCTTCTTGAGAAGCTTGACCTCCCTCCTCGTCATCTCTCCTTGATCCACTTCCGGACCCAGGTAAGAGTCCAGCGAGCTTGGGGAGCGGGGGGAGTAGTGGGCTGCCCGCGAAGATTCCTTGGCAGCGGACTGGCTGGGGGGAGCTGTGAAGACAAGTATCAGCAAGAAGGGGAATGCAGGAAAAGTTCATGGGGCAAGAGTCCAAGCAAAATTGACCTAATGAGCTCGGCATCTCGAAGGAGATGTGGGGAGGGATGAACCTCAGATCCTTCCCGCGACGTGGGTCGTGAGTCTTCGGCGGGAGAAGCTCGAATGCCGGGGTGGGTATGGTCCCCAGACCCGCCCCTACGACCACGTCAGTTCGCCGAGCAGAGGGGGCGCGCACCGGCGAATTCGGCATCTGCGAGCTAACAGGCAGTATCCCAAAGAGAAGAGTCGTGTCCCGGGGATGGATATCTGGTGTCGTGAACCGCGAGTCTACGAGAACGGCCTTGCCTTGCGGTGTGGGCTCTCACGGCGTGACGCCCCACGCCCTCAAGGTTGACCCTCCGGGTCGTCGCCGACCACGACAACCTCTCTATCCTTCTCAAGAACTATCCGAGTGGAGGAGCCAGTCCCCATCTCCCGGGTGGTCCTCAGGTCTTCATAAATTGGCTCGGCCGCTTTGGGGAATGACTTTCGACCTCTTTGAGACGGTCTCAGCGGAGTCAACTTGAGGGACATTGGACGGGACCGCTGTCAGAGCGTCCACGCGAGCAGCCGAGGCCTGGCGAGCCCGGTTGAGGCGCTCTTGGATCTCCTGGGGGAGCGGCATCTTGGCCGCGTTAGAGAAAAGGGAAGGGCAAGAGCCAAGCAGGTATGCAGGTATATATATATAGATGCGGGTGGACCCCTACCCAAAGATTCCCTCCAACTCGCAACCCTGCGCTCGCCGCACACTTAGGGTTGGATGTTTATTTCCGAGCTTTGCCATGCTCAGAAAGAGAGGGGATTATGTACAACCCCGTGTCCGGCGAGCAAGGTCGCTAGGAACCAGACAGATCGGGCAGAAGATGGTGGGCGAGCTCGGCAGTGGAGAAGCCGAGCCCGAGCTCGACATTCGTCGACCAGAGATCAGCCTTCGTCGACCACGAGCCTGGCATTCGCCGAGCTGGCCCAGGACAACTGATGGAGACCAAGAGATAGGAGAGCTCACTATCCCAGCTCGCGCCCTAACAACGGAGCTAGGCAATAGCAGGCGAGCAGGACCTACCGAGGTGATCAAGCTCCCCAGCTCGCCTGGATGTGTGAGGTACTTTTTACTGTTTTACCCCCGCTGGTCTGCCTATAGCCCTTAAAAACAGTGGAGTTTGGCTGTTGGCAGACCCAGCCAAGGGTTTTCTGGTAATTTCAGGTCAGTTCTTTTGGTTATTGGAAGTTCAGATTCAAAAAATATAAATAGGACCCAAGGGGTACCCTAGAAAGCATGCTTCCTGTGCTTTCCTGCTCCAGTTTTCAAGTGCTTTCTGAGGGTACCTTAGCTCGGCCTCTGGATAAGGAGGGGAAGCGCTCTGAGATCTTCCTGGTGTGTGGTGAGACCTCCCCGCCGAGCCCTTGGGTCGGTTTTTCCTTGTCTTCTTTATTGTTTTGCTTGCAGGAGTGAAGTAGGTGCGAGGCCACCCCTTCCCCACGGGCAAACTCCATAGGAGACCGAGAAATCAGTTATCAACATTTTGGTGCGGTGAGCGTGGAGCGTGGTCAGTGCGGAAAAGCTTCAGCAAGTTCGATGACAGGAGGACAGGTATTTGACAGGCCGAACTCCGCCCCCCCCCCCCCCCCCCCCCCGCCTCTCGCCACGGTGGGGATGTTTGAAGATTTCAGGAATGAGGTGCTGAACCTCGTCAAGTTCGCACTCGGCACGCAGGCCGAGTGCTCAACTCCAGCATTCCAGATCGCGGACCGCCCCCTCTTTGGGCGAGGATGCCCCCGGCAGGCATGCTGGGAAGGAAGTGGCCGAGGAAGGCCGGGGGTGCGAGCTCCCCGGGCGCGAGCTCTTCCCCGGCTCGGCAGGTCGAGGCCTGTTCGGCGAGCTAGGCTCGCGAGATTCGCCAGCTCACCCAGCAGGGGGAGGCAGTACCTTAAGCGAGTTGGTCTCTTCAGCTCCAGTTCCAGACGGGTTCAGGGAACCCGAGATGTCCTACTACACCGGGAAGGGAGACCCGGTCCAGCATGTTCAATGGTTCGAGGATGTAGTCTCCATCCGGCAGATGTCAGACAGGTTCAAATGCTGAATCTTTGCTATCACCCTTAGGGAGAAGGCAAGGGAGTGGTTTCATCAGCTACCAACCAGCTCCATCTACTGCTTTGAGGACCTGCGCCGGGGGTTCATGCTGAGGTTCACTACCTCGAAGAAGAGGAAGAAGGAGTTAGAGTCTCTGTTCCACATCAAGTAGGGTGTAAATGAGACCCTTGGGGGATACATGGACCGGTTCCAGGAGGAGGTTACTCAGGTCCAGGAGATGCCGTGCCATAGTCTGATGATGGCTTTTAACCTGGGCCTGCAGTAGGGGTTCTTCAGGATGGAGCTGAAGAGAGTTCCCCCCCTTTCCTACGAGGAGCTGATGGAGAGGGCGGTAAGAGAAGTTGACGGGGAGGCGTCAAACCCGGAGTTTGCGCGGAAGCTGGCCAGGTGGGCCACGGAGGAGGAGAAGGAACCGAGAGGAGGAAGAGGACAGGAGGAGAGGAGAGGAGAGCCCCGGCATAGGGAGCAGAGGCAGCTCCAGTGGTAGCAGCAGCCGAGGTGGGGGCATCAGGAGCCCGACTGTCGACTGGGCTGAAGACTTGAGTGGCAAGGGCAGTGGCCACAAAGGGGATACCACGGAAGGGATCGCTATCAAGGGGGGGCAAGATCAGTTCCACCCCCCGGGCTGGAGGCAGGCCCAGAGGCCTCGGCTCCCTGATCAAGAGGAGGCTATGGCCATAGCCTTGGGGGCGAGGAGGAGAATAGTAAGGAGGAGGAGGGAGAGAAGTTAGGGTGTAGTTGCCCTATTGCGACTTCCATCGGGAGGAGGGGCACGCCACAGCCACGTGCCCGGAATTCCTTGAGATGAGAGGAAATACGGAACAGCAACAGCAGTAGCAGGGGCGACAAGAAGTGAGGATGGAGGAGGTTCTGCCTCAGGCGAAGGAGGAATGTTGCGAAGACCGTGTGGATGTTGGAACCCGAGGAGGGATCGGAGTGATCCACGGGGGGGGGGGGGGGGGGGGGGGGGGGGGGGTGAAGGCTTCTCGCAAGGCGAGCCTCCACATAATGTACCGTCGGAGCGTTGCCTCCACATCCCAGACCCTACCCCCAGAGGAGAGGATCACCTTCTCCAGAAGCGACATGCCAGATCACGAGGATCCATTCTGTGATGCGCTGGTCATCAAGACAGCCATCGAGAATTTTACCGTCTCTCGGATCCTCGTTGACAACGGGAGCTCCGTCAATATCGTCTTCAAGAATGCGTTTGACGCAATGAAGGTAGAGACAAAGAGGGTGCTGACCTCAGACGGACCCTTGTTCGTGTTTTCAGTGGAGAGGAAGGAAGTGGAGGGAGGAATAGGCCTCCATGTTACACTGGGGGGGCAGTCCAGGAACTGCAGGTTCGTCATTATGGATGCCCCCAGCAGCTACATTGCCATCTTCGGAAGGCCCCTTATCAGCGCTTTCCGCTGCATCCCCTAATCATTCCACCAATGCTTAAAGTTCAACGCTGAGGGGATTCAGGTCCGGGTCAGGGGGGACCCCAAGGTGGCACGGGAATGCTATGTCACCGCCGTGAACTCCATCTCTTGGCTGGAGGGACCCGAGGAGATGAGGCGAAGAATGGAGGAGGCTGAGCAGGAGGCTGGCAGGGAGGAGCTGGGGGTGGAGAGCTGCGCTGAGGAGGCGGCGGGAAGAGATTAGGAGGAGATTTCCGAAGTGATGGCCGTGCAAGAAGAGGTGGAGGTGGAGATCCCGGTCTCGGAAGAGAGAGATGCTGAAGGATGGGGAGAGCAGTCCAGGTTGGAGGCTGTGGAGGAAGTGGTGGAGTTAGAGGTGCTCACCCATGGAGGCAGGGTGGAGAAGGTCCGCGTCAGTGCAGGGCTGACCCCGGAAGACCAGGGCAGGATGCTGGAGTGCATCCAGAAGAATGTATACATCTTTGCTTGGAATGACGCGGAGATGTCGGGGGTTGACGCGGATGTGGCCTGCCACCGCCTCAACCTGGACCCGGGAACACGCCATGTTCAACAAAATAAGAGGTACACTGCGGACAAGTTTGCAGAGCCCATCAGAGAGGAGGTAGCAAAGCTCCTAAAGGCCGGCTTCGTGTCCGAGATCCAATACCCCGGCTGGGTCTCCAATGTGGTCATGGTTAAAAAGGGAGACGGCCGGTGGAGGATGTGTATCGATTTTTTTTACTTAATAAAGCTTGTCCTAAGGACTGTTATCCTTTGCCTCGGATCGACGCGTTGGTTGACTCAGCCGTTGGTTTTTCTGTAATGAGTTTTCTAGATGCTTTTTCAGGTTATCAACAAATCAGGATGAACCCCCCGGACATCAAGGATGTCTCGTTCATCACAGGGGATGGATGCTACTGTTACAAGATGATGCCCTTCGGGCTGAAGAATGCAGGGGTGACCTACCAGAAGATTATGGATAGGGTCTTCAGGGAGCAAAGGGGAGGAATTTGGAGGTGTATGTGGATGACCTCATGATTAAGAGTCGGGATGTGGACTCCCACCTCCAGGACCTATAGGAGACCTTCGCCACCCTGCGCAAGTACAAGATGAGGTTGAATCCCCTAAAATGTGTCTTCGGGGCTAGCAGGGGAAAGTTCTTGGGGCACCTCCTCACCCCTGCGGGGGTCGAGCCGAATCCAGATAAGGTCAAGGCTATCTTAGAGCTGGGGTCGCCGCGGAATGCTAAGGAGGTCCAACGACTAACGGGGAAGCTGGCAGGGTTGAGTAGGTTCCTCTTCCGGGCAGGGGAGAAGTGCTCCCCCTTCTTCAAAACATTGAGGGGTGGTCTAAAGTTCGAATGGACCCGGGAGTGGGAGGAGGCATTCTGGGCCCTCAAGATGCAGTTGACTCAGGCTCCGCTGCTCTAAGGGCCGAAGGAGGGGGAGGACCTGTTTTTATAACTCGGGGTCGGGGCGGAGGCCTTGAGCTCCGTCCTGGTTCGTGAAGAGGGGAAGAAATAGCTCCCCATTTATTACGTGAGATGGGTCCTGAGGAAGGCCGAGCTCCGGTACCCAATTTTGGAGAAGCTGGCTTTCGCCCTGATCATCTCAGCCCCGAGGCTGCGACCTTACTTCCAGGCACACTCGATCCGAGTGGTGACTGACCATCCTCTCCGCAACATCTTTGAGGGGGTGGAGCATTCAGGCAGTCTGGCCAAGTGGTCGGTGGAGCTGAGTGAATTCGACGTCTCATTCGTTCCGCGGCTCTCGATCAAAGCTCAAGCGATGTCCGACTTCTTGGCTGATTATGTGATTGAAGTGGCAGTGGAAGAGCTCACCCGTCCGGCTCCTTGGAAGGTGAAGGTAGACGGCGCCTCGAGGAGGCATTCCCTAGGAGTGGGGGTGATCTTGGAAATCCCTCAGGGACTAGAATTGAGCAGACGGTGGTGGTACATGATGAGTCCGATTTATATATGGTTTTTCGGACTCATCTGGGCTAGTTTTCACGCGTTTGCACTTCACTTTTAGTTCTATATCGTTCATATTTCATCTTATCTTTATTTCCATAGGAAGTGCACATTTATGCTCGTGGTTGTGTATTTTGTTTTTTTTATATTTTAAACTCCTTTTTGTGATTGCCCGGAATGTCTCTACATATCAGTGATTGGTTTTTCCTTTCGGTACAAGGGTCGTGTGCATGTCCGGGATGGTTTTGAAACAGGAATACTGCGCACGACCATGAGATTTAATGTGCACGACCACTGGTCGTGCGCCCTTGATCGTGCACACTACTCTACGTTTTCCAGAATCAGCCTAGGTAATCGCACGCCCACTGGACCTAGTGCGCACGACCACCGGTTGTGCGCCACTGTTCGTGTGCATTGATTCCTCTTTTCTGGAGTCCTGTCTGGGGTAATCGCACGACCATTGGACTTAGTGCGCACGACCACTGGTCGTGCGCCACTGCTCGTGCGCATTATCCTAGTTCTTCTTCCTAATCTGCCGTGCCAGTGCGCACGATCACCAGACATAGTACGCACGACCACTGGTCGTGCGCCCGTGATCGCGCGCATTGTTCATTTCTGCTTTGTATAAATAGTGCAGGTCTCGCCCTAATTCGAGAGAGGATCCGGAGCTCGACATTTCTCGGCCGTTTTCTGCCTTCTCCGCCGTTTTTCATCATCTTCCACCCTAGGGAGGTGCTCCGGGTAAGCTTTCACCGCCAAATCCAAGCCGGAGCTTCCTCTCGGCCTCCTCCATCACCTCTTGAGTTCATTCCAAGCTTCAACGCCATGGCGATCAAGCAAAGGGAAGCTTACAACTCTCGGCCATTGGAAGGTGGTGGCAGCCCATCTCTACCCCGGACGCAGTTGAGGACCGAGCTTGGACACGGATTGACAACCCGACGATTCCAACCGTGAATCCTCAGCAAGACTTTGGATTCGGTCGATCTCTTGACTTGTTCTCGCTTTATTGTTGTATATGTGTGTTAAAACTTCATTTATATTTATGTTGTTGCACTTTAGATGTAAACTTTACTAGATTCATGTCTATGTGATTCTGTGTCTGTTTACACTTTAGTTGCTTGAGGTGCGCCATATTCCATCCACCACCATCCACCCTTGCCGTTCTAGCAATTGCTAAAAGCATGCGTAGCAAAGAGGTGCTCAGGACCCTCATTCCGCCGTTATAACCACCTCATCCGCAAGCCTACTCGTCCATCCGCCTAGTGATTCGGTGCATAGCGGCCCGACTAGTCTTCCATCACGCCTGGCAAAGCATCGCATAGCGGCATTGCATAGGAGTAGTTGTTAGCCTTTTATTGTCTGTTTCCACAAATCTCCAACCCCCCCCCCCCCCCCCCCCCCCCCTTAGTTAGCTTCGACCTAAGGACTTCAATCTCAAGTCCTCCTCGAAATTAACTCCACCTTACTGTGTTTCTTGAGAGATCGATACTTGGGAAAGCCCCCATTTTATATTACTTGTGCGACCGGTTCACTGCTGTAATCTTAAGCATCAAGTTTTTGGCATCGTTGCCGGGGAACACAGTCGTGTGAGTTTTTGAAGAGGAAGATAAGAGATAGAAGCCCTTTTTCATTTGTTCATATCTCTATCTTCTTTGTTTTAGTTTTTAGCATTTGTGTTTGTTTTTATTTGTTCCTATTCTAGTTTTAATTTTGCTGTAGTAGGTTTTCCTATTCTTTTATTTGTAGTGTGTAGTTAATTGTTGCTTAAAAAATTTCTGTTGGTGAATTCTTCTTGTTGCACCATGTATTCTTATATGAATATTCGTTGCCGATGGTGCGGGGATTATAGGCATGGTAGTGATCAGTGCCCCACTGAAGATTGGGAGCATAATTCTCGTGGTTCTGTGTATGGAGCACTGTCTTCCTATAGTACTTCATACACCCAACCCAGGTCTTATGGTCACTCCTCTTCTATGAATTCATTTTTTCTTATTCCTATCCGGTCCCACCTGGACCGAGGAGTAATGGAAAACGGTGTTTGTGTTGTTGTAGCACCGACCACGTGTTGAAAGATTGTGCAGAATTTCAGCGCCAGTTGGAGGAGGATGATGAACCGGGTATCCGATTCATTCCATCCACCTCTCAATCGGCTGCCCCTTCTAATTCTGATGATATGTTCACAGCACCACCTTGTCTATGGGGGACTGCTGCGGATATACCCATCAGACTTTCTGCTGATCGGTGTGATGACATTGTGGCACCGTCTCTCCCCATTCACTCTTCCCCTCTTGTTGATTCACCCCCGGAGGAACCTGCACATATTTTCTCTGATGCTATTGTTCCTCCGCCTTCTTTGCAAGAATTATCTATCCCTATTTTTAGTGAGTCGGTTGATGATGTTCGGTCCGGATTGTGATTCTGAGCCTGAGGATGTGCCCCTGTTTGACGAGGATATTATTTTCATTAATGGACAGTATTACGTTTTGGAACATGTGGACGCACCGAGGTGTGTTGATGAGGAGATCCTTTTTATTGAGGAAGTTTCCACTTCCTTGATGGATGCGGAGGTCCAAACCACCACTGAGCACCTCGAGCTCGCGGATTCGCCTCGCCATGACTCATATGACGCCATCGATGATCTATGTCGGGATCTTGTTGGGAGTGAGACCGGGACCACTCCCCCTATTTCTGATTCTTGTAGTTATTCATCTCCTTTATTTCTTGATCCCATTTCTGTATCTGAGCCTGGGAGGGGTGAGTCTCCGCAGGAGCTTCAGGAGGACTTAGAGCTTTCAGCTCGAGTCATCGATGATAGCATCCTCTCTCGCGAGGAGGTTGATTCCTCCTCTGTTGAGGAAGCTCCATTGATTGCTTTCTCCTCATGCCTTCTCCCTGTAGTAGACGATACCTTGCTGGGCAAGAATTCATTTTGTGGTGAGAATAGTGAGGACCATCACTCCTTCTCTTCTTACTTCCTATTTCCTCTACTTGTGTTGGGCAGGTATTACTATTTAGGTAGAGGAGTAACTATTTTATCACCGTATCGGTACTTGTTACCGCAACGGATATTAGGACAGTTACTTGTGCACTTTTTATTTCATAGGCACATTAGCTAGAACTGTTTAGAATTTAATAAGTCATGCTGGGATGACAATAACCCCAGTACTTATCTTTCATTTTCTGCATTTTATTTTTCATGCGTAGTTTGTTTTCGTATTTCTTTATAGTTTGTATATTTTGTTTTGTTTTGCGAAGCTCACCCCTACAGGTATTCATGGCAAATCGCATTGGCGGGGTTGTGATTCTTCGTACGGTGGACCTGCTTCAGTTTTACACGTGTCTTCTGGTATGCTCACTGGCTGAGCATTGGGTAATCTCGTCCCTTAGCTCTGTATGATTTTAATTTCTCTATCATATGCTGTGTAGTTTAGTTTAAGTCTGGGGGAGAGCCAGTTTTGTTACCTTTTGCACGTGCACATCTCATTTGCATACTAGAAGCTTTTATAGTTTTATTTTGATTTGTTCATTGCATCACACACCACTGCACCCACATGAGCGCGTGCTTAGATGTTAGTGTGCCACGAGTTAACTCATTTCTTCGTTAGATTTGGGAAAATTATGGTGCTGACATAGGATTGTGAGACGGAGTAAAATATTGACCTTGCTGTGCTCCTAGTCAAGTGCTCTCGTCTCGTGTAGAAATTTGAGTAGATTTAATTTTTCTGTATGCTTATAGTTTTATATTTTTCTAATTGCGTAAATACTTTTTATTCTACTCAAAAATTGGTGAATCCGGTGTGAATCCGACGGTAGCTTAGGGATGTGTGTAGACGGCCGTTAGTTTCGTATTGCTCGAGTAGGGAGGATGGATAGTCTTTCTCGTTGGCTAAGAACTTGCCCCAAGCTATTTTTGAAGCATGGGTATAGGTTAGTCATGCATGAGCGTGATGTAGGCCATCATTTTGGCTAGGTTGAGCTTTGTACCATTCCTAACGTCTTGTCCTCGCTAGCCCCGTTGTGCCTACCCCTCCTTTTGATTCAGCTCCACCATGATTTCACCAAAAGCCTCATAGCCGATCCTAGTCGCACACCCATGTTGAGCTTTAGTGTTTACATTTTAGTGTTGGGGTGTGATGTGGTGACTTTACTTGTGATTATGTGGATATGCTCCAATGTTATATTTGCTGAATTTGCAAAAGAAAAAAAAAGATGATTTGAATAAAAAAAAAGTGAAAAGAAAAAGTTTTAATTGAAAATCATTTTGGAAATGAGATTGTATTTGGAGTAGGCGGTACACACACCCATTTTTGAAAAATTAAGTCTGGGGGTGTGGTGTACCCGTGTGTATTTTGCTTAGTAGAGGGATTCATTTTATACTAGCTCATTTGGGTTAGGTGCATAGCCTTCCTGTATATCTTTGTTTACCTCACCAAAACCCAAGCCCCATCTCTTCACCTAAAGTTCTACTGATTCGTGTGTGAACCAAACCATTGTCGTGGAGAGAATTCGAAAGGGAAAGCATATGGTCACCGACATTGGTGGATTCCTTTGGAGGTTATCCCGAGCCCCGAACTTTGGCAATGCTCGCCTAGCGATTAGTCTACTTTCTCCCTACGCGTGACCGGATGATTCACCGTGATTCCATTTTTGAGTAATAATAAAATGTTGATACGCATTGTGAAAAATATAAACTATTTTGCATACTTAGAAATATCTTCTATTATATTTTTAGGCGTGCGAGCATGCGACTTCGCATGGTACTTCCTATCGCAATTTCTATGTTAACTAGTATTTTTCCCTATCTGCTTAGATTTTGTTTGCTCGGGACGCGCAAACAGTTAAGTCTGGGGGTATGATGAGTCCGATTTAGTTATATATCGTTCATATTTCATCTTATCTTTATTTCCACGCATTTGAACTTCACGCGTTTGCACTTCACTTTTAGTTCTATATCGTTCATATTTCATCTTATCTTTATTTCCATAGGAAGTGCACATTTATGCCCGTGGTTCTGTATTTTGTTATTTTTATAGTTTGTACTCCTTTTTGTGATTGCCTGGAATGTCTGCACATATCAGTGATGGGTTTTTCCTTTCGGTACAGGGGTCGTGTGCGAGTCCGGGGATGGTTTTGAAACAGGAATAGTGCGCACGATCATGTGATTTAATGCGCACGACCACTGGTTGTGCGCCCCTGATCGTGCGCACTACTCTACGTTTTCCAAAATCAGCTTGGGTAATCGCACGACCAATGGACCTAGTGCACACGACCACCGGTCGTGCGCCACTATTCGTGTGCATTGATTCCTCTTTTCTGGAGTCCTGTCTGGGGTAATCACACGACCATTGTACTTAGTGCGCATGACCACTGGTCATGCGCCACTGCTCGTGCGTGTTATCCCAGTTCTTCTTCCTAATCTGCCATGCCAGTGCGCACGATCACCGGACATAGTACGCACGACCACTGGTCGTGCGGCCGTGATCGTGTGCATTGTTCATTTCTGCTTTGTATAAATAGTGCAGGTCTCGCCCTAATTCACGAGAGGATCCGGAGCTCGACATTTCTCCGCCGTTTTCCGCCTTCTCCGCCGTTTTTCATCGTCTTCCACCCTAGGGAGGTGCTCCGGGCAAGCTTTCACCGCCAAATCCAAGCCGGAGCTTCCTCTCGGCCTCCTCCATCAACTCTTGAGTTCATTTCAAGCTTCAACGCCATAGACATCAAGCAAAGGGAAGCTTGCAACTTTCATCCGCTATCGTGAGACGAAGAAGACGGGCCATTGGAAGGTGGTGACAACCCTTCTCTACCCCGGACGCAGTTGTGGACCGCGCTTGGACGCGGATTGACAACCCGACGATTCCAATCGTGAATCCTCAGCAAGACTTCGGATTCGTTCGATCTCTTGACTTGTTCTCGCTTTATTGTTGTATATGTGTGTTAAAACTTCATTTATATTGATGTTGTTGCACTTTAGATGTAAACTTTACTAGATTCATGTCTATATGATTTGTTTTTGTTTACGCTTTAGTTGTTTGAGGTGCGCCATATTCTATCCACCACCATCCACCGTTGTCGTTCTAGCAATTGCTAGAAGCGTGCATAGCGAAGAGGTTATCACGACCCTCATTCCGCCATTCTAACCACCTCATCCGCAAGCCTACTCGTCCATCCGCCTAGTGATTCGGTGCATAGCGGCCCGACTAGTCTTCCATCATGCCTGGGGAAGCATCGCATAGCGGCGTTGCATAGGAGTAGTTGTTAGCCTTTTATTTTCTGTTTCCACAAATATCCAAACCCCCCCCTTAGTTAGCTTCAACCTAAGGACTTCAATCTCAAGTCCTCCTCGAAATTAACTCCACCTTACTGTGTTCCTTGAGAGATCGATACTTGGGAAAGCCCCCATTTTATATTACTTGTGCGGACCGGTTCACTGCCGTGATCTTAAGCATCAGTGCACTTTCCCATCACCAACAATCAAGCGGAGTATGAAGTCGTGATAGCAGGGCTATGCCTGGCCAGGGAGCTGGGGGTGTTGGATGTGGAGTTCCTTACCGACTACATGGTGGTAGCTTCCCAGATCAACGGGGAGTTTGAGGCAAGGGAGCCCACCATGTGATTATACTTAGCCAAAGTGAATGGGGTCATAGGCACTTTCCAAACCTTCTCTATCCGACACGTGCCAGGGAAGACAACGAACAGGTCGACCAACTAGCAAAGCATGGTCTCCAGGTGGGGGGTACCATCAACCGACCTATTCCGCCCCTCCATCGAAGAGGGGGAGCTCATGGAGATTGATCAACAGACTTTATGGATGGACCCAATTGTTGAAGCCAAAATTTGACTCCGACAAGCGTTCACAAAATAGGGGCGTAGCCGACACCTACTTGGCCCAAGCTCGACCTCCGACTGGTCGTGAAGGACTAAGAAAAACTGGCCCAAAGCCGCAGCAGGGAGGTCCCACCGCTTACCCGGAAGGTCACAGAGAGCTTCCCCTCCAAAGCCAAAAGCTGGGCTTGGAGTTCCTCAGAAGACTGTGCCAATGAATCCTCTTAGGAGTCTCCAAAGTCCCTTCTGAAGAACCCCTATGGGCTTATTTATAGATTTCAGAATCTGAACTGCCAATAACAAAACTGTACCGGTCTGAAATTACCGGGGTACCCTTGGCTAGGTCTGCCAACAGCCAAACTCCGCTGTTCTGAGGAGCTATATGCAGTCCGCTAAGGGTAAAAGGGTAAAAATACCCGGGGTAGAAGAGTAAAAACCTCTGTTTGACAGGGAAATATAATATATAATATAAAAAAGGCCTCTTCTCGCCCTGGCGAGTGGAAAGGTACCTGCCGGCGAGAGGGCCCACTGCCCGTCTCGCCGGCGCCTCTTGCCCTTTCTTGAGAGATCTCCTTGCTGCTGGAGACTCTCTCGCCCATGGAGGCCCTCTAGCCTCTGGAGGCCCTCTCGCCGCTGGATGGGGTATCTCGCCCATTGGAGAGTCCATCATCTCGCCGTCTTGCGAGTGGGCCCCCTGGTCCCATTTGTCTATCTCGACCTGTTTGCTTCTTGAGGGCTCTTTACGAGCCCGAGGTTGTACACAATCCCCGCTCTTTTTGAGATCTACTCTAAGCTCAAAAAAATGTTCAACCGAGGCTCGTCATTTAAGGCGCATTAAAAAACGTATTTATGGGGAATCTTCTGAGGCCACCACCGGGGCCTATAAATATATGACTCCTGCCCCGCACACCTGGCGCGCTGCTCCGCATATTCTTCTTCCCTATTCTTGAGTCTTTTGGAATGACGCACAGTCAAAGCTTTCGTGAACGTCTCGCACTAGTGCGAGAGCAGCACAAGGCCAACGTGGCTTCTTTTACCTCTTCTTTAGCTCGCCCTCTTGCCCCGTCGTCTCGCCTGAAAAAGACGAAGGCTGGGGGTCCGTCACCCGCCGCAGGAGATCTGTCTCGCGTTGCTTTGGAAACCATCCCCACTCCTCCTGCATCTTCCAAGGAAAAAGAGGTGGGTACTTGCTTTTACCACTGTTATCTCCGCGATCGGGTGCTCTCTTTTGTTGACTAATGCTTTTTCAGGGGTCTCTTGTGGTTCCGCAGCCCCCGAAGAGTCCGCGAGATGGTTCTGCGGCCCACTGCGAGGAGTTCAATTCGCAGCCCTCTTCTACTCCCCCAACTACTCCCAGCGAGAGGAGGAACGACCCCTCCCCGGCCGCTGATACCTCTCGCCATCCTGGTAAGGGACCTTCCCTCGCCCTTTTGAATCCCCTTCGCTACTCTCACTCCCTTCTGCGAGTGCCTCTTCCACCCTGCCTCTGCACCCCTTGCACAGATTCTCGGGCCAACTCTCCTATTGAGGAGTAGCCAAATCGACTCTCCATCTCGCCTCCTCCTGTAGATGGGATTGAAGACTATCTGGGTGACCCTTCAAATCCAGCGGAGATGAAGCGCAAGACAGCTGAGCTCTTCCGGAAGCACGCACGCATCATCCACTCCTTGACTCTGGATAAGCAGGCCGCAGAGAAGCGCATCGAGTCGCTGGAGAGCGAGTGCGCTCGTCTATCTTCCGGAGCTAATGCCGAGCTAGATGTCGACGACACCGACCCTGAGGCCATCATCAATGAGACCGATATGCAGCTCCGTCTCGCGCTCCGGGGTCTTGAATCCATCCGCTCCTTCCACTCGCGGAGTAGACCTCCTCGCGGGGGAGCTCGCGGTGGCCGCTGGGAATGGCGCCCATACTGAAGGATGTCCGTCTCGCTATTCCTCTTTTTATTCTTCTCGTGAAAGTTGTAATAACGGTAGTCTCGCCAAAGTATGTTGAGAGCTTGGTCCCCACGGGACGATTTCTGGACATATATTTGTATTGCTTAATTTTTCATTCCTTTTTTAACTCTCCTTTTAATTTATGCTATATATTTGTATTTATTTTTTCCGGATTGTGATGGGTCGCGTCGATCGAGGTTTAGGAGAGAGAAAAGGACATCGACTCTTCCCCTCCCCCATGTTTTACCGCCCATTTAATCATTGGCTATGTATCAGTTATAAATATGCCTAGTCCGGGATTAGATACCGCACTTTCCGCTTCTGTTATTACCCAAGCTCTTGGCTTTCTGACCTTTCCGTCTCGCCGGCCCCTTCTCGCCTTCCTCTCTTGGATCTCTCGCCAATTTCTTCCTTCGTCTCGCCGAAGACCATTTCGCCAAAGAAGATGGGTAAAAAGAAGGTGGAGGGGGGTGAGGGGCGCAGCCGCTGCGGGAAGAGGTTTACTGACCATGACTTCCCGCTCGGCCGACTCCCTCGAGAAGATCATGATAAGTTTGCTCGCGAGTATCTGGGGGAAGGGGTCGAGTCGCGTCCCCCCAAGGTCGGCGAGTGCATCAACACCTATTACCGGGGGAACTCGCCTTCCCCGTCTCGCATTTCGAGGCGGGGTTGCGACTGCCCCTTTGGCCTGAGGTGAAGCAGGTCTTTAAATACTTTGGTGTCGTCCCGGCACAGTTCAACCCTAACGCCATCTCAGTGTTGATCGCGTTCGCCTGCTACATGCGCCTGGAGCGCATCGAGTTCTGCTTGACGGCCTTCCGCAAGCTTTTCATCTACCACGCCAACGCCGATGGCGTCTCGTATTTTACTGGGCAGGGGCTTAAGGTATGCGAGACACCCAACAAGAAACATCATTGGCTCACCCGTTTTGTCTTCATCCGGGGAGACCGTGCTGACTTCGGCGGCATCCGTCTCGCGCCGGTCTCTCCGCCAGAGAGCTTCTACGCCACCCCCAAGTCAGCGGTCCAGAGAAGCTGCTGTGCGAGTACTTAGTCGGCAAGAATTTCAAGGTCAACTTCTTGCGGCGAGATCTTGACTCGCTTCTTCTCGTGCTCCCGGGCGAAGGTATTCTTATCCTTTCGTTCCTCTCTTCTCGCTATTTGTCGTCTCGCTTCTTCCTAACCCCTGCTCGCTTTTAGGTGAGCGAATTGTTCCAGCGTCCCCTCCTTACAAGAGCAATATTCACTCCGCCAAGGGTCTTGATCTCGCCAATGCAGCGGCAGAGGCGGCGAGAGAGTCCTGGCTGTCATCTCGCCGAAGCATCCCGGAGATGACACGGTCCCCTCTCGCTCCAGCCCTCCCAAAAAGAATATGAAGAAGGCTGTAGTTATTTCCAAGGAAAGGAGGAAAGCTCCTCAAGGGAGCCCTATCTCTATCGGGGAAACTCCGCCGCCCCTCTCGCCTAATCACCAGGCCGTCTCGCCTACTCGCGGGACGGTATTCTCTGCTTAACCTGCTGCCGCCTCCAACCTGCCCGCCGCGGCTTCCAATCCGCGAGCTGTTGCCCCTGAACAGGCGGCTGCCACCTCCTCTCGCGAGGGCGACTCCTCTGGCCGTCCCGCTCCCTCCTCTCACATGAATTACAATCTGGGTCCCGTGGTTCATGATGCCGTCGGCGACCCGGTTCTGTTGTGGGGGCGGGACGCCAACCGCGTGTCCATCTCCACCCTCCTTCCATCTTGGAAGGAGCAAGAGGTCCCTACCAGCCACGCCTTCGCCATAGGGTACGGCCTCTATGGCGGCCTTGACGCTGTTCCGCCTGAGAGCGAGTCCACCAAGGACCTTGTGGTGAAAACTTGCCATCACCAAATGCGGGCCTTGGTGTTCTCGCACGGTTCCTCTCGCCGCCTCATTTATATTAATTCAAAGTGGAAGGCCAGCAAGGAAAATCTGGAGGCGGAGCGGGAGAAATCCACCGGTCTAGCGAGAAGGTTATCAGATGTCGAGTCCCTCCTCGCGAAGGCCCAATTCGGCGTGGTAAGCCATAACTTTTTTCCTTGGGTCTTTTTCCTTTCTCATCATTCTTGGCTAATTGCTAGGTCATCCCGTAGGATGCCGAGACGGCGGAACAACTGCGCTCGCGCGTGGCGGATTTGGAGGAGGAGGTCCAGGTATTGACAGCTGAGAACGCGCGCCTTCAGGCTGATGCTGCGTCGTCGTCTCGCCGCGAGCCCTTCCGGACACCTTCGCCACATTACTCTTACGAGGAAGTTGAGGAGCGGTGTCGAGACGCTGGTGTCCGCGCGACAGAGCTGGTGTTGCAAATGATGAAAGACCTGGGGGTTGTGAAGGACGAATCTGAGACTGTGACTGCGCGCGACTTGGTCACTGAGCTTTATAGCGAGGAGAGCGATGAATCTTCATCTGGCGAGGAGGACTGATGTGCCGCCTCCAAGATTTAGAATCACTCTCTCCTCCTTTTGATGTTGTAAAAACTTTAAACCATTTTTTGTGGTATCTTTCCAGTGACGAGCGAGTGCTCATTTTTGTTCTCTCTATTTTTGTTTTCTATTTTGTGAAGTTAATCCTTGGTTTGTTTTTGCCTGCGGGACGGTGCTACCACTTCGTCTCGCCGCATAACCTTTCTGCCTTTTTTATGTTCTACGCGATACGGCTTCTCGACGCGCTTACGACCGCGAGTTGACGCAATGCCTTGCCTCGCGAGTGACCTTTCGCTACCGGCGAGACGATCCTCAAAAGCCATCTGATGCGAGTGCTGCCACCTGCCCTACTCCACACCCCTTTTCCCTTAGTTTATTTTTGTACCTTAGGACTAAGTTGAGATACTAAGGTGTAATGTCGCTTAAGGGGACTTTTCACCCTATTCCGCCAAAGTGAATTCTCTGTCCTGTCAGTTTGATGCTGATGGAGATACCTTGACCCAACCCTATCCCCCGCAGGCGAGCCTTCGGACCTGCCAGCTAGATGAGAGCCTGCGCAGCGGGTCTACCTGGGGCCGAGCCGAGCTCGGGGTGCCGATGAAGATCTCAAACCAAAACCTCTCCCCCACAGGCGAGCCTTCGGACCTGCCATCTAGATGAGAGCATGCGCAGCGGGTCTACCTGGGGTCGAGCCGAGCTCGGGGTGCCGATGAAGATCTCAAACCAAAACCTATAGCCCATAGGCGATCCTTCGGACCTGCCAGCTAGATGAGAGCCTACGCAGTGGGTCTACCTGGGGCCGAGCCGAGCTCGGGGTGCCGATGAAGATGTCAAACCAAAACCTATCCCCCACAGGCGAGTCTTCGGACCTGCCAGCTAGATGAGAGCCTGCGCAGCGGGTCTACCTGGGGCCGAGCCGAGCTCGGGGTGGCGATGAAGATCTCAAACCAAAACCTCTCCCCCACAGGCGAGCCTTCGGACCTGCCAGCTAGATGAGCGCCTGCACAGCGGGTCTACCTGGGGCCGAGCCGAGCTCGGGGTGCCGATGAAGATCTCAAACCAAAACCTATCCCCCACAGGCGAGCCTTCGGACCTGCCAGCTAGATGAGAGCCTGCGCAGCGGGTCTACCTGGGGCCGCGCCGAGCTCGGGGTGCCGATGAAGATCTCAAACCAAAACCTATCCCCCACAGGCGAGCCTTCGGACCTGCCAGCTAGATGAGAGCCTGCGCAGCGGGTCTACCTGGGGCCGAGCCGAGCTCGGGGTGTCGATGAAGATCTCAAACCAAAACCTATCCCCCACAGGCGAGCCTTCGGACCTGCCAGCTAGATGAGAGCCTGCGCAGCGGGTCTACCTGGGCCGAGCCGAGCTCGGGGTGCCGATGAAGATCTCAAACCAAAACCTATCCCCCACAGGCGAGCCTTCGGACCTGCCAGCTAGATGAGAGCCTGCGCAGCGGGTCTACCTGGGGCTGAGCCGAGCTCGGGGTGCCGATGAAGATCTCAAACCAAAACCTATCCCCCACAGGCGAGCCTTCGGACCTGCCAGCTAGATGAGAGCCTGCGCAGCGGGTCTACCTGGGGCCGAGCCGAGCTCGGGGTGCCGATGAAGATCTCAAACCAAAACCTATCCCCCACAGGCGAGCCTTCGGACCTGCCAGCTAGATGAGAGCCTGCGCAGCGGGTCTACCTGGGGCCGAGCCGAGCTCGGGGTGCCGATGAAGATCTCAAACCAAAACCTATCCCCCACAGGCGAGCCTTCGGACCTGCCAGCTAGATGAGAGTCTGCGCAGCGGGTCTACCTAGGGCCGAGCCGAGCTCGGGGTGCCGATGAAGATCTCAAACCAAAACCTATCCCCACAGGCGAGCCTTCGGACCTTCCAGCTAGATGAGAGCATGTGCAGCGGGTCTACCTGGGGTCGAGCCGAGCTCGGGGTGCCGATGAAGATCTCAAACCAAAACCTATCCCCCACAGGCGAGCCTTCGGACCTGCCAGCTAGATGAGAGCCTGCGCAGCGGGTCTACCTGGGGCCGAGCCGAGCTCGGGGTGCCGATGAAGATCTCAAACCAAAACCTATCCCCCACAGGCGAGCCTTCGGACCTGCCAGCTAGATGAGATCCTGCGCAGCGGGTCTACTTGGGGCTGAGCCGAGCTCGGGGTGCCGATGAAGATCTCAAACCAAAACCTATCCCCCACAGGCGAGCCTTCGGACCTGCCAGCTAGATGAGAGCCTGCGTAGCGGGTCTACCTGGGGCCGAGCCGAGCTCGGGGTGCCGATGAATATCTCAAACCAAAACCTATCCCCCACAGGCGAGCCTTCAGACCTGCCAGCTAGATGAGAGCCTGCGCAGCGGGTCTACCTGGGGCCGAGCCGAGCTCGGGGTGCCGATGAAGATCTCAAACCAAAATCTATCCCCCACAGGCGAGCCTTCGGACCTGCCAGCTAGATGAGAGCCTGCGCAGCGGGTCTACCTGGGGCCGAGCCGAGCTCGGGGTGCCGATGAAGATACCTCTTCCTGTCATTAGGACTTCACGAGAAATAATGAACAAGAAATAATTTGAGAAGTTTATTATATTAATTATGCTTCGAGTACATATCTTCTGCTCTCCCTTCTCATGTGTAGAAGCGTTTTAAGTCATCCCCACTCCAGGAATGGTTCAAGGTCCTACCCTCCACATCCTGGAGGTAGTAACCCCCCGCTTTCAACACTCTCTCTACAATATAAGGTCCCTCCCAATTTGGATTGAGCTTTCCCACCGAAGCGGACCTCCCTGCCGCATCAACCTTTTTTAGTACTAGGTCTCCTTCCGCGAATTGCTTTATCCTGATATGCTTGTCGAAGTGCTTTGCCATTCGACGCTTGATCTCTTCCTGCCTGATGGCTGCTACGTCTCGCAGCTCCTCTGCCAGGTCTAGTGAGAGGCGTATGCCTTCTTCATTTTCCATCCTCCATGCCTCGTCTCCATCACCTGCAGCCGCAACTCGTGGGGATCGGACCTCGAACTCCACCGGTAGTACCGCCTCACAACCATGGGAAAGCTTGAAAGGGGTCTCGCCAGTGGCCGTGTTCGGGGTTGTCCTCAGAGCCCACAGGACTGAGGGGAGCTGCTCTACCCAATTCCCTCTTAGATTCTCCACCTTCTTCTTTAGCAAGTTAACGATAATCTTATTTGCCGCCTCCACCTGATCGTTGCTCCTGGGGTGGTGGATGGAGGCAAACCTGAGGTCGATGCCCAGCTGAGTGCAGAAGCTGATGAACTCTTCACTAGAAAATTGGGGGCCGTTATCCGTGATGATGGCCTGAGGCAGCCCGTGCCTGCAGATGATTTCCCCCCAGACGAAGTTCCTGATGACTTGGGAGGTTACCTTTGCTAGCGCCTTAACCTCCAGCCACTTGGAGAAGTAATCTATCATAACCAGGAGGAATCTTCTTTGTCCACTAGCTGGAGGGAAAGGCCCAACTAAATCCATTCCCCAAATGGCGAAAGGCCATGGTGTTGTGATGCTTCGAAGCCTTTGAGCCGACAAGAGCTGGGCGAAGAGCTGGCATTTTCGGCATTTCCTCGCAAACTCTGTCGCGTCCTTCCTCAGGGTGGGCCAGAAGTACCCCTGCCTGACCACCCTTGCTTCCAACGTCCTCCCTCCGGAATGACTACCACATTCCCCGGAGTGCACCTCCTCCAGAATGTGTCTGGTCTCCTCCTCCGTTACGCATCGAGCTAGGAGACCCGAAAGCATCCTCCGGTGTAGCCCTCCTTCATGCATGAGATAATGAGCTGCCTTATGCCGGAAGTTCCTTGCCTCCTTGACCCCCTCAGGGAGGGTTCCTGTCAGAAAGAAGGTAACGAAAGGATCTACCCGCGAGGGCCGCCGATCCACTTCCATTAGCTCCCCCTCTTCGATCACTGGATGGAATAAATCAGTCAGGGCACCCCCTTCCCAAGGCCCGAACTTGGCCAATTAATCGGCAGCAGTGTTCTCTTCTCTGGGGACGTGCTGGATGGAGAACGTCCGGAACCCCCCGATGATCGTCCTCACCTTGGACAAATATTTCACAAGGGTGGGCTCCCGAGCCTCGAACTCTCCACGTATCTGAGATGCTACCACCAATGAATCTGAGAAAACCTCAACGTCCTTAATCTCGAGCTCCTTAGCCAAGCGAAGGCCGGCTATCACTGCCTCGTAATCTGCTTGGTTGTTGGTTGTGGGGAAATGCAAGGCGACCGCTTGTCTTATGGTCACCCCCTGAGGACTTGTTAGTACCACCCCTGCTCCAAGGGAGTGCTTTCCCGAGGCCCCGTCGACCATTATCTTCCATGCTTCTGGTGGCCGCGGCTCCTCGGTCCCGACCTCCGCGACGTAGTCTACCAAGAAGTCGGCCACCACCTGTGCCATAATGGAGAGCCTTGGTACGAACTAAATGTTGAATTCACTCAACTCGATAGACCACTTGGCCAGCCTACCCGAGTGCTCTACTCCTTCAAAAAGCTTTCAGAGAGGATGGTCCGTCACCACCTTAATCGAATGTGCTTGGAAATATGGTCGGAGCTTCCTGGCTGAAACAACCAAGGCGTATTCCAGCTTTTCTAGGATAGGGTAACGAAGCTCCGCCTTCCTTAGGATCCTGCTAACATAATAAATGGGCAGTTGCTTCTTTCCCTCTTCTCTGACTAGGACGGAGCTCACCGCCTCTGCTCCCACTCCTAGGTACAAGGTTAGATCTTCCCCCTCTTTTGGGCTTTGAGGCAGAGGAGCCCGGGAGAGTTGCTCCTTCAGCTTTTGAAAAGCTTCTTCGCACCCCGCGGTCCATTCAAATCTCTAATTCCCTCGTAGCACTTTAAAGAAAGGTGAGCACTTCTCTCCTGACCTGGAGAGGAATGTGCTAAGGCCGGCCAGCTTTCCTGTCAAGCGCTGCACCTCCTTAGCATTTCGCGGTGATTCTAGCTCCAGAATGGCTTTTACTTTATCCGGATTAGGTTCTACCACTGCCTGGGTCAGAAGGTGCCCAGGAATTTCCCACGACTTGCCCCGAAAACACATTTTAAGGGGTTCAACCTCATTTTGAACTTTCTTAAGGTGGCGAACGTCTCCTCCAGATCCTGGAGATGCGAGTTAACTCCCTTGCTCTTTACCAGGAGATCATCAACGTAGACTTCTAGGTTCCGACCCCTATGACCCTGGAAAACTCGATTCATCATCTGTTGGTACGTTGCTCCCGCGTTTTTTAACCCAAAGGGCATCATGTTATAACTAAAGCACCCTTCCCTTGTGATGAAGGAGACGTCCTTGACGTCAGGAGGGTGCATCCGGATCTGATGGTAACCTGAAAAAGCATCCAGAAAACTCATAACAGAAAAACCAACGGCTGAATCAACCAGCGCGTCGATTCGAGGCAGGGGGTAGCAATCCTCGCCACTTTTGGAGCTCTTCCTCCCCTCTTGCTCCCTCAACTTCCGTCACCTCATCCTGCCGCATCTCAATTTCCATTCCCCCTCTGGCTTCCTCCTCAGCCCCTTCTCCTCCCACTTTCTCCTGCATTCTTTCCCGTGGCTCCAACTCCCCGCTCCTCCGGACTTCCTGCACATCTCCTCCCCTCTGCTCCTCCTCGATCTCCATTGCCCCCTCCGGGATCTCCTGTTGCTGCTCGACCTCAACACCCCCTGAGCCTCCTGCACACCTCCTCCTTGCTGCTTCTCAGTCTCCTCTCCACCGATTTCCTTTTTGGTTCCTCCTCTCGTTTCCTCTGGGCTCACTTCTTCTTCCCTGATAGCTTCTTCTTGCATCGCCATCTCCTTCTCCAACTCCTCCGCCTCTGTCATCCAAGATATGGTGTTAACCGCTGTAACGTAGCACTGCCTCGCCACTTTTGGATCTCTCCTGACCCTGACCTGCACCCCTCCATTGTTGAACTTGAGACATTGATGAAAAGAGGAGGGGAAGCAGCGAAAGGCGCTGATGAGGGGACGCCCATAGATGGTGCTGTAGCTGCTCGGGGCGTCCACAATCACGAACCGGCAGTTCCGTGACACGCCCCCCAACCTCACGTGCAGCCCTACTCCCCCTTCTACTTCCTTTCTCTCCCCGGAGAATCCGAACAACGGTCCGTCCGAGGCCAAGATCCTTTTGGTTTCCACCTGCATCTCATCGAAGGCCCTCTTAAAAATCACATTTACGGAGCTCCCATTATCCACCAGTATCTTGGAGACCGTAAAGTTCTCTACCGCCGTTTGGATTACCAAGGCATCGCAGAACGGGTCCTCATACTCCGGCATATCCTCTGAAGAGAAGGTAATTTTTTCTAGCGGGGGTGGAGTTTGGGAGGTTGAGGCTACTCCCTTTCGGAACATGGTCTGGAGGCTCCACTTCCGGGTGGCCTCGATCCCAATCCCCCCGTGAATGGCCCCGATTCCTCCCCGGGTTCCCACATCCACCCGGTCCTCGCACCTGTCTTCCGCCTCCCCTTGCTGCATTTCCATGATCCTTACCGGCGGATCCTGCCTCCTCAATCCTCTGGCCTCTCTCATTTCCAAGAATTCCGGGCATGTGGCCATTACGTGACCTCCCTCCTGATGGAAGTCACAGAAAGGCAACGCCACCCCACCCCCTTCTTCCTTCTCCTGTTCCTCTTCTTCCTCCTCGAGCTCCTCTCCCTCGACCGATCCCCATCGCCTCTTGCTGATGCTGAAAACGATCCCTCGCTCCCTGTCTCCATGCCGGTTGATCGAACCTCCTTGGCTCCCGGAAGTTATCTCTCCCCTGGAAGCCTCCTCCTAACTCCTAGGGGCGACCCTCATGAGGCCTCCAACCTATCCGGTTGTTCGGCTCTCGGGCCCCCCGGTGATTCTGTCCTAGGTGTCCCTGGCCTCGGGGTTCCTCCCTCCTTCTTTCTTCTCTCTGCTCCCTCTGCTCCCTCTGCTCCTTTTGCTTTCCCGCTCCAGTTTCCTTTGCATCGTCCTCCGCCAATCTGGCTAACCTCCTTGCAAACACCGGATTGGCCCTCTCAAAATCCGTCTCCTTTGCCGCCCTCTCCATAAGCTCCTCAAAAGAGAGGGGGGCACCCTTTTCAACTCCATGCTAAAGAAGCCTGGCCTCAGTCCCAGGGTGAATGCAAGCATCAGCTTATACCCAGGGAACTCCTGGACCTGGAGGATCTCCTCCTGAAACCGATCTACGTAGTGTCCCAACGTTTCATCCTGGCTCTGCCTTACCGAGAACAAGCACTCTGCCTCCTTCTTACGCTTCTTCGATGTTGAAAACCTCAATAAGAAACCCCTCCGCAGATCCTCGAAATAATAAATCGACCTTGCCGGTAACTGATGGAACCAGTCTCGCGCCTTCTCCTTCAAGGTGATGGAAAACAGACGACACTTAAACGCATCCGTCATTTGTCTTATCGAAACCACATCTTCAAACCACTGCACATGCTGTACAGGATCATCCTTCCCTGAGTAGTAGGACATGTCGGGCTCCCGGAACCCCTCCAGCACCGGAGCCGATATGACGAGTTCACTGAACGGGCTCTCGCCGACTGCTTGCCGAGAGGGCACGTCTCGCGGCCTCGGCTGGCTGGCCCGATCTGCGAGATCGTGCCCTGGGAAGAGCTCTCATACAGCTGCCTCCTTCTCGCCGTCTTCTGCAGGGATCTCCTTCCTGGGACGCTGGCCTGGGAAGAGCTCTCGCGCCGCCACGTCCCTCTCGCCAGCCTCCATGGGGACCTCCTTCCCCGGGCGCTTACCAGGGGCGTTCTCGCCTAAAAGCGGGACCACCTCGATCGGGACCTGAGGCGTCGCCCACTCGCTCCTTGCCGAGAAGGCCAAGCTTATGGTTTGCATGACCTCTCGCCTGAAGTCCTCCAGCATTTTCCTCGTCGCCTCTTCTACCTGGGAGGGGGAACCTCCAGAACCAGATCCTTCTCCTTCACCTCCTGCCATAGGACCAAACTCAAACTTTTCTTGAACCGGCTACTTCCACGCTCACCGCACAAGAACTGTTGAAGCCAAAATTTGACTCCGACAAGCGTTCACAAAATAGGGGCGTAGCCGACACCTACTTGGCCCAAGCTCGACCTCCGACTGGTCGTGAAGGACTAAGAAAAACTGGCCCAAAGCCGCAGCAGGGAGGTCCCACCGCTTACCCGGAAGGTCATAGAGAGCTTCCCCTCCAAAGCCAAAAGCTGGGCTTGGAGTTCCTCAGAAGACTGTGCCAATGAATCCTCTTAAGAGTCTCCAAACTCCCTTCTGAAGAACCCCTATGGGCTTATTTATAGATTTTAGAATCTGAACTGCCAATAACAATACTGTACCGGTCTGAAATTACCGGGGTACCCTTGGCTAGGTCTGCCAACAGCCAAACTCCGCTGTTCTGAGGAGCTATATACAGTCCGCTAAGGGTAAAAGGGTAAAAATACCCGGGGTAGAAGAGTAAAAACCTCTGTTTGACAGGGAAATATAATATATAATATAAAAAAGGCCTCCTCTCGCCCTGGCGAGTGGAAAGGTACCTGCCGGCGAGAGGGCCCCACTGCCCGTCTCGCCGGCGCCTCTTGACCTTTATTGCGAGATCTCCTTGCTGCTGGAGACTCTCTCGCCCATGGAGTCCCTCTCGCCTCTGGAGGCCCTCTCGCCGCTGGATGGGGTATCTCGCCCATTGGAGAGTCCATCATCTCGCCGTCTTTTGAGTGGGCCCCCCTGGTCCCATTTGTCCATCTCGACATGTTTGCTTCTTGAGGGCACTTTACGAGCCCGAGGTTGTATACCAGTTGTAACTTTCCTTTCAACAGGAGAGTATCCGCAGGGGGCAGATAAGAATAAGCTAAGGCACAAGTCAGCATACTACCTCCTCCAGGACGGGCAGCTGTACCGGAAGACACTCTCGGGGTTGCTGTCTCGTTGCGTGGCCGAGGGGGAGGTACAAAGAATATTGGAGGAAGTCCACTCCGGAGAGTGTGGGAGCCACTCCGAGAGTCGGACCCTCGAGGGAAGAATCGTCAGGCAGGGGTACTTCGGGCCCACCCTGGGCCATGATGCAATGGAGTTCACAAGGATGTGCCATAAGTGCCAGCTGTTTGCCCCCCTCCAGCTACAACCGGCCCAGCAACTCAAAAGTATCACAGCCCCCTGGCCCTTCGCCATTTGGGGAATGGATTTGGTTGGGTCGTTCCCCCAGGCCAGTGGGCAGAGGAGGTTTCTCCTAGTAATCATCGATTACTTCTCCAAGTGGTTGGAAGTGAAGGCGCTGACCAAAGTGACCTCCCAGGTTATCAGGAATTTTGTTTGGGGGGAGATCATCTACCGCCATGGGCTGCCCCAGGCCATTGTCACGGACAACGGGCCCCAGTTTTCCAGCGCCGAGTTCACTAGTTTCTACGAACAGCTGGGAATCAACCTCAGGTTCCCCTCGGTTCACCACCCCGGGATCAACCGACAGGTGTAAGCTGCGAACAAGATCATCGTCAACCTCCTCAAGAAGAAAGTGGAGAATCTGAGGGGGTGCTGGGTGGAGCAGCTTCCCACGGTTCTCTGGGCCCTGAGAACCACCCCCAACACGGCTACCAGAGAGACTCCCTTCAAACTCTCTCATGGGTGCGAGGCAGTGCTCCCCGTGGAATTTGAAGTCCAAACACCTCGATTTGTTGCAGCCAAGGAAGGTAGGGAAGAATGGCAGGCCGAGAACGTGGAAGAACTAAGGCTCTCCCTCGATATGGTGGAAGAACTGCAGGACCTCTCCTCCCTACGGCAAGAAGAGGTGAAGAGGATAATGGCCAAGTACTTTGACAAGCATGTCAAAGTCAAACAATTTGTGGAAGGGGACCTGGTACTAAAGAAGGTGGATGCAGCAGGGAGGTCGGCGTCCGTAGAGAAGCTCAACCCCAGTTGGGAAGGACCATTTATTGTAAAGCAGGCTTTAAAATCGGGAGGTTATCGACTCCAGAATGTGGAGGGCGAGACCCTAAGTCTCACCTGGAGTGGTGATGTCTTAAAACACTTTTTTCCTTGAAGCTTGTAAGTTATGCCTTGATTTTTAATGAAAAATTCTTTAACATGCCAATATTGTCGCTGTGAGTTCGCATGAAGGAATGAAGTGAACTTGGACCCCGAGCAGATCTCGCTGTCAGGCTCTCACCTAGCTGGCAGGGCTGAAAGTCACTCGGTGTCATCCTTGGGCCGCGAGCAGATCCCGCTGTCAGGCTCTTGCCTAGCTGACAGGGCTGGAAGTCATTTGATGACATTGGTAATGGACCCCGAGCAGATCCCACTGTCAGGCCCTCACCTAGCTGGCAGGGCTGAAAGTCACTCGGTGTCATCCTTGGGCCTCGAGCAGATCCCGCTCTCAGGCTCTCACCTAGCTGATAGGGCTGGAAGTCACTCGATGATATTGGTAGTGGACCCCGAGCAGATCCCGCTGTCAGGCTCTCACCTAGCTGGCAGGGCTTGAAGTCACTCAGTGTCATCCTTGGGCCTCGAGCAGATCCCTCTGTCAGTCTCTCACCTAGCTGGCAGGGCTGGAAGTCACTCGATGACATTGGTAGTGGACCCCGAGCAGATCCCGCTGTCAGGCTCTCACCTAGCTGGCAGGGCTGGAAATCACTCGTTGTCATCCTTGGGCCTCGAGGTGATCCTGCTGTCAAGCTCTCACCTAGCTGGCAGGGCTGGAATTCAATCGATGGCATTGGTAGTGGACCCCGAGCAGATCCCGCTGTCAGGCTCTCACCTAGCTGGAAGGGCTGGAATTCACTCGGTGTCATCGTTGGGCCTCGATTAGATCCCGCTGTCAGGCTGTCACCTAGCTGGCAGGGCTGCAAGTCCCTCGATGGTATTGGTAGTGGACCCCGAGCAGATCCCGCTGTCAGTCTCTCACCTAGCTGGCAGGGATGGAAGTCACTCGGTGTCATCCTTGGGCCTCGAGCAGATCCAGCTGTCAGGCTCTCACCTAGCTGGCAGGGCTGGAAGTCACTCGATGGCATTGGTACTGGACCCTGAGCAGATCCCGCTATCAGGCTCTCACCTAGCTGGCAGGGCTGGAAGTCACTCGGTGTCATCCTTGGGCCTCGAGCAGATCCCGCTGTCAGGCTCTCACCTAGCTGGCAGGGCTGGAAGTCAATCGATGGCATTATTAGTGGACCCCGAGCAGATCCCGCTGTCAGAATCTCACCTAGCTGGAAGGGCTGGAAGTCACTCGGTGTCATCCTTGGGCCTCGAGCAGATCTCGCTGTCAGGATCTCACCTAGCTAGCAGGGCTGGAAGTCACTCGATGGCATTGGTTGTGGACCCCGAGCAGATCCCGCTGTCAGGCTCCCACCTAGCTGGTAGTGCTGGTAGTCACTCGGTGTCATCTTTGGGCCTCGAGCAGATCCCGCTGTCAGGCTCTCACTTAGCTGGCAGGGTAGGAAGTCACTTCATGCTATCGGTCTTGAAATCGCCAGGTAAAGACCAAGAAGTTTAGAATGCCAAGGAATAAGTGGGAAGAGGTCTGCATAGGCGAGCTTGGACTCGCCCAACCTAGCTCGACATCGGCAAATGGATTCTGCACAGGCGAGTCTGGACTCGCCCAACCCAGCTCGACACTGCCAAAGGGGTGGCAAGCCAGGTCTCAGGACCTCGCTGAAGGAAGGCCAGCCAGGCCAGGGTACTTCGCCCCTTCGTTTTTTTTACTTGGAAGAATTTTTCTGAGTTCAACCTGGATGGCTCGCGGGCGAGATGAGGTGGCGTGACAAGGGCGAAGAGAAGCCCTCTCGCGAATCGTCTGAAGCTCGGCAAGCACCCAAACGTACTCTAGCACGGGCGCGTGCTAATGACTATCCTACTCACAGTATCTGCCTGCGCGAGATCGCCTAGGGAAGCACACGCGGACATACAGAGCACATCAAATAGAACAAAAAATAAAAATGGCATGGGTATGATCAAAAATCTTTCTAATTAAATAAAGGTGTTTACAAAAGATGTTTACAGGGGCTCGCCTCGGTGAGCGAACCAAAAAAGATGTACAAATTCAGGCCTCGCCTCCCCCCCCCCCCCCCCCCGCCGCCGAACTAGTCGTCCCCTTCACCCGGTTGATCCGGAAGGCCCTTCCCGAACATCGCGTCCATGCTGTCTTCTTTATCAATAGGCGTTGTCACCGGGAACAAGCTCGGCATCAGGTCTCTGGCGGAGATCTACTCGCACCCTTGCACCAGCACCCCCGTGTCCTTCATCATTTGGAGGGTGCACTCGGCCGCTTGGATGGAGTTGATCCGCAACCTCTCGGCGAGATCGGCCTCGCCAAAGATCCGCGGCCTCTTATTGGGGAGGGTAGGGTCGACGTCGTGGGATGGGAAGAAAATCTCCGCCTGGCGGTAGACCTCGCGGATGAGGTGCTGATTCTCCTCCTTCAGCTTCGCGTTCTCCCCCTCCAGCTCGGCAAGGCGGGAGCGTAGCTGGCTAATCTCCTCCCCTTGCTCGACATTGCAAGCCGGAAGCTCCCCTGCGGCCTTGGCATCTTGGTAAAGAAAAAATCAGGTTTAGTATCAGCGCAGGATATTCTAAGTAAAAGAGAAGAGGAGTGCTTGACACTTACCAACCCGCCGGCGGTCTGGGCGAGAAGACCCTCGGCGATGCCGCGCCGTCTCGCCTGATCAGCGACTTTGTCCTTTGCAACTTCGCGTGCCTGCTCAGCTTTCTGGAGTTGATTGCTGAGGGCAAAGCTGCGTCGAGTCAGTATGTGGTGGAGCTCCATGGTCCGTAGGTGGGCCTGCAGACACTCATAGCCGAGCTGCCGGAGGGTCATATTCTTGTAGGCCTCGGCATCCTCGCGGCCATAGAGGCCGAAGCCGAGGGCGTAAGCATGACTGGTGGCAGGCTCACGGTCATGCCAGGATGGGTGTAGAGTGGAGATGGAGACCCGGTGGGCCAGCTCATCCCACTACAGCATGGGCTCGCCCGCCGAGTCCTTCCGCCGACCCCCCGAAGCTGAAGAGGGTATGTTGCTTCGGCGCCCTGTGCTCGCGAGCCGCTCTCTTCGCCGAGGGAGGTGGAGAGATCGCTGCCGCGGAAGAGGGGGCCTCGTTGCTCTTCCGGCCCTTGCTGGTGACCTCCTTCAGCGGGCTCTCTGGCGACGCTTTGGGAAGGGTCTCAGATGAGCTTATGTATTTGGTGTTGGGCTGCTGATGTTGTTGTTGTTGTTGCCCCCGCGGAGCCAGCAGGGCTCTCCTCATCTTCTTTGGCAGCCGCTTGCGGTGTGGCGGGTTAGACCCCGCATCCTCAGGTCGCCTCTTGCTGGAAGAGGGTTGGGAGAGGGCCGCCTCGTCTCGGTAGGCCGCCACTGCCACCTTCTCGCGAGCAAAGGGGTCCGGGTGCGACCCCGGATCCGCAAATAGCGGGATTGCGGGAATTATCTACTCCCCTGCAACAAAGTACTTGGAAAAAGTTAGAAGAAACTCAGCAGCAATGTGTCGAGCTCGGCCATCGGGTGAGCTCGGCAAGAAGAGAAGAGAACGATACCATCGCTAGGTAGAACGTGGGGAGCGAGTCAAGGCCCCTTCGCAGGAAGGCGACCTCGAAGTCCTTGTGGAGAAAGTAGTTGTGGAGATCGGCATCGTTGCCGGACACGACAGGGGGATGGTAGACCTCATAAAGGAGATGTTGCCGAGATCGCCCTTCATAAAGGAGATCTTGTTCATCCAAGTATGATGCTTGTTCACGATATCACGAACCTTGATCAGCAAGCCACCGAAGTAGGCGACCCCATCCGGCGTCGCCTTGTAAGAAAAGAGCTTCCTGAACACTGTGAGGTTGAACTCAATCCTCTCCAGCCAGAGGTAGCTCGCGAACGCCACCATCATCGCGACGGCATTGGAATTCAACTGCTCGGGTACTGCGCCATAGTATTTCAGGATTTGCCGGATCTTCGGCCAGATGGGGAGGCGCTACCCCACCTTGAAATGCGAGATGGCAAAGGTGAGCTCGTCCCCGTAGAAAGTGTTGATAGCCTCCCCCTCCCTCGGCCTGCGCGCCTCGAATCTCGGCGACACATACTCAGCCTTGAACTCCGCGAGCTCCTCCTCGCTGGTGTGCCCCTCAAAGAAGTAGTAGTCGGTGAAGTGCTGCGCGCACTTGGAGCGGCCGTCGGTATCAGGGTTGGCCTTGCCCATGATCGCAGAGGGAGAAGCAGAGCGCGAGCAGAAAAGGAAAAAGGCGCAGGGAGAGAGAGCAATAAAACCACAGTACGGTGGTTGGTAAGGGGGGGGGGCTTTTTATAGGAAAGGAAATCTAGGGTCAGGCTGTCCCATCGACTCAGCTCGCCACCCCAGCTCGCCACCCCAGCTCGCCACCCTAAGTCGCCAACCCAGCTCGCCGACTTCCGACGCTTCCCAACCAAGGCTAAGTCAAACATCACAGTATATTATTTGAATAATGCATGTCCAAGAATATTTTAAAAGCCACTTATTACAGAAACCAAGTTCAGGAATAAAAAGCAGGGCGCGCGAGCAGGGGGAGCATCAGGATGCGAGTACCGTTCGGCTCTGCAAAAGAGCCGCCCTCTTACCTACCCCGGCGTCGCGGCTCCCGCCCCCCAGACTGCCGCGCGCGGAGCAGCTCGCGGATCCTCCCAGAATTCCTTTGTGCCACGGAGAGGCCATCATATATCTCATCCAGAAGCTGGGAGGGGGACATCAGCTCGCCAGCCTTGCCGCTTCACACCTCGTCGGCGAGACGCGCATAGTCGCGTTGCAACGTCTCGTTGACCCCCTTCACCTTGCGCATCCCGCACACCAGCTTCTTGAGAAGCTTGACCTCCCTCCTCGTCAGCTCGCCTTGATTCATTTCGGGACCCAGGTAAGAGTCTAGCGAGCTTGGGGAGGGGAGGGAGGAGTAGTGGGCTGCCCGCGAACATTCCTCGGCAGCGGACTGGCTGGGGGGAGCTGTGAAGACAAGTATCAGCGAGAAGGGGAATGAAGGAAAGGTTTATGGGGCAAGAGTCCAAGCAAAATTGACCTGACGAGCTCGGCAGCTCGAAGGAGATGCGGGGAGGGATGAACCTCAGATCCTTCCCGCGACCTGGGCCGTGAGTCCCCGGCGGGAGAAGCTCGAATCCCGGGGTGGGGATGGTCCCCGGACCCGCCCCCGCGGCCACATCAGTTCGCAGAGGAGAGGGGGTACGCAACGGTGAATTCGGCCTCTGCAAGCTAACAGGCAGTATTCCGAAGAGAAGAGTCGTGTCCCGGGGATGGATATCCGGTGTCGTGAACCGCAAGTCTGCGAGAATGGCCTCGCCTCGCGGTGTGGGCTATCGCGGCGTGACGCCCCCGCAATCAGGTTGACCGTCCGGGTCATCGCCGACAACGACAACCTCTCTATCCTTCTCAAGAACTATTCGAGTGGAGGAGCCAGTCCCCATCTCCAGGGTGGTCCTCAGGTCTTCATAAATTGGCTCGGCCGCTTTGGGTAATGACTTCAACTTCTTTGAGCCGGGCTCAGCGGAGTCAACTTGAGGCACATTGCACGGGACCGCTGTCAGAGCGGCCACGCGAGCAGCCGAGGCCTGGCGAGCCCGGTTGAGGCGCTCTTGGATCTCCTGAGGGAGCGGCATCTTGGCAGTGTTAGAGCAAAGGGAAGGGCAAGAGCCAAGCAAGTATGCATGTATATATATAGTCGCAGGTGGACCACACCCAAAGATTCCCTCCAACTCGCCACCCTGCACTCGCCGCACACTTAGGGTTGGATGTTTCTTTCCGAGCTTTGCCAAGCTCAGAAAGAGCGGGGATTATGTACAACCCCGTGTCTGGCGAGCAAGGTCGCCATGAACCAGACATATTGGGAAGAAGATGGTGGGCGAGCTCGGCAGTGGAGAAGCCGAGCCCGAGCTTGGCATTCGTCGACCAGAGATCATCCTTCGTTGACCCCGAGCTCGGCATTCGCCGAGCTGGCCCAGGACAACTGATGGCGACCAAGGGATAGGCGAGCTCACCATCCCAGCTCACGTCATAACAATGGAGCTCGACAAAAACTGGCGAGCAGGACCTGCCGAGGTGATCAAGCTCCCCAGCTCGCCTGGATGTGTGAGGTACTTTTTACTATTTTACCCTCGCTGGTCTGCCTATATCCCTTCAAAACATCGGAGTTTGGATGTTGGCAGACCCAGCCAAGGGTTTTCTGGTAATTTCAGGTCAGTTCTTTTGGTTATTGGCAATTCAGATTCTAAAAACTATAAATAGGACCCAAGGGGTACCCCAGAAAGCATGCTTCTTGTGCTTTCCTGCTCCAGTTTTCAAGTGTTTTCTGAGGGTACCTTAGCTCGGCCTCTGGCTAAGGAGGGGAAGCACTATGAGATCTTCCAGGTGTGTGGTGGGACCTCAGCGCCGAGCCCTTGGGTCAGTTTTTCCTTGTCTTCTTTATTGTTTTGCTTGCAGGAGTGAAGTAGGTGCGAGACCACCCCTTCCCCAAGGGCGAACTCCACAGGAGACTGAGAAATCAGTTTCAACAGGAACCACTATAAAATTCTTGTGTTGTATGGTTGCACTTTTTCTTTTGTTCTTGCTGTGGCTGTGCTAGCTAGGTTGTTGTGTTCGTGATAGTTAATTTATATTTGTTGTGCCTATAGAATAATTTATTTTCGGACTAAGTTTTTATGTTATAGCAAAAAACTTTTAAGTTTTCAAGAGATTTATTAACCCCCCCCCCCCCTTTAGAGTATATCAGACCTAACCCTAACTTTCAGAGCGGGCTCTCCGGTGACCCGTCAAGAATGGTCTCGGGCGAACTTATGTATTTGGGGCTTTGTTGATGTTGATGTTGTTTCGCCCGCGGATCCAACATGGCTCTCGTCATTTTTTTGGTAATTGTTGGCGACGGGGCGGCCTCGACCCCGCATCGTCAGGTCGCCTCTTGCAGGAGGAGGGTTTTGAGAATGCCGTCTCATCGTGGCAGGCCGCAGCCACTGCCTTGTCGCGAGCGAGAGGGTCCGCATGAAACCCCGAGTCCGCAAATGGCGGGTTTATGGGGATTAACCGCTCTCCTGCATGAAATAACTTGGAAAAATTAGATGATTTCCATGATAATGTGGCGAGCTCTGCAATGGGGAGAGAATAATATCTTCATCGGGCAAAACGGGGCGGAGCGCGTTAAGGCCCCTTCACAGGAAGGCGACCTCAAAGTCCTTGTGGAGGAACAACTTGTGGAGGTCGACGTCGTTGCCGGACACGGCCGGCGGGCGGTAGACCTCCTCGGCCTTCTGCTGGGGGGAGAAAAGGATTTTACCGCGATCGCCTTTGATGAAGGCGATCTTCGTCATCCAATTGTGATGCTTGTTCACGATCTCGCGAACCTTGATTAGCGAGCCCATGAAGTAAGCAACGCCATCCGGCGTCATCTAGTAGGAAAAGAGTTTCCTGAACACCGTCAGGTTGAACACTATCCTCTCCCGCCGGAGGTAGCACGTGAACACCACCATCATGGCGATGGCGTTTGAGTTTAGTTGCGCGGGCACCACACCATAGTACTTCAAGATTTGGCAGATTTCCAGCCAAAAGGGGAGTCAAAACCCCACCTCGAAGTACGAGATGGGGAAGGCGAGTTCGTCGTAATAGAAGGTGTTGATGGCCTCCCCCTCCCTGGGCTGGCGAGCTTCAAAGCCGGGCAGCACATGGTTGCCAACAAACTCAGCGAGCTCGGCCTCACTAGTGTGCCCCTCGAAGAAGCAGTAGTCTCTGAAATGTTGGGCGCATTTGGTGAGGCCATAGGCGTCAGGGTTGGTCTTGCCCATGCTCGCAAAAAGGGGGTGAGGCGCACGTAAGAAAGAGAACAGCGCAGGGAGAGAGAGAGAACAAGCAGTTAAGGCGCAAGTAAGGGGTTGGTGGGGGGGGGGGGGGGGGCTATTTATAGAAAAAGAAATCTTGGGTCAAGCTGTCCAATCGGCCCAGCTCGCCGTCCCAGCTCGCCGACTTCCTGCGCATTCCATCTCATGACATGCAAAACAAAAAGCAATATATTATTTGAATATCGCATACCTAAGAATGTTATTTATTACAACAGACAAGTGAACGAATAAAAAAGTGGGGCACGTGGGCAGGGGGAGAGCAGGGGGCAAGTACCGGTCGGCTCGGCAAGGGAGCCGCCTTTTATCTACCCTGGCCTCGCATCCCCCGTCCCCCAGACTGCCGCACGCGGAGCAGCTCCCGAATCCTCCCTGAATTCCTCTGCGCCACCGAGAGGCCGTCGTCAATCTCATCCAGAAGCCGGGAAGGAGACGTCATCTCGCCATCCTGGCCGCTTCGCACCTCATCAATGAGATGCGTGTAGAAGCGTTGAAGTGCCTCGTTGACCTCCTGCACCTCCCGCAGGCCGCGCACGAGCTTCTTGAAGAGCTTGATCCCCCTCTTCGTCAGCTCTTCGTTCTCCACTTCAAGGCCTAGGTAATAGTCCAGCAAGCTCGAGGAGGGGAGGGGATAGTAATGGGCTACCCGTGAAGATTACTCGACAGCAGATTGGCTGGGGGGAGCTGTGAAGACAGAAACATCAGTAAGGGGAGGTGTGCTAGAAAAAAGCATGACAGGAATCCAAAGCCAAATTTACCTGACGAGCTCGGCAACTCAAAGGAGGTGTGGGGAGGGACAAACCTCAGGTCCTTCCCGCGTCCTGGGTCACGTGTTTCTGCTAAGAGAAGCTCAAATCCCGCGATGGGGATGGTTTCCACACCAGCCCCCGTGGTCACAATAGCTCGGTGAGGGGAGGGGGCACACCGGCGAGTTCGGCTTCTACGAGCTCACCCCCAAGGTACCAAAAGGAGGGGACGGGTCCCGGGGAAGGTTCTCCGGAGTCATGAATCGCGAGTCCACAAGAGTGCTCTTGGCTCGCGGGGTGGAGTCTCGCGGTGTGGCGCCCCCGATACCATCAAGCTGGTTGTCCGAGCCGTCGTAGAGGACAACAATATTCTTGCCATTTTCAGGGGCAGGCAGAGTGGAGGAGCAGGTCCCATGCTCCAAGGTGGTTCTCAGGTCATCATAAATGGGCTCAGCCACTTGAGGAAACAATTTCTCCCTCTTAGAGTTGGGGTCAGCAGAGTCACCCTGCGGGACAACGGGCGGAACAACAGTCAAGGCAGCGACGCGAGTAGCTGAGATCTGGAGAACCCGGGCGAGTTGCTCTTGAAGCTCCTTTGGGATCGGCATCTTGGCATGATTAGAGCAAAGGGAATGACAAGAGTCAAGCTGGTATGCAGGTGTATATATATATCCACGGGTGGACCCCACCCAAAGATTCTCTCCGGTTCACCCCGCACTCGCCGAACACTTGGGGTTGGATGTTTCCTTCCGAGCTTTGCCAAGCTCAAAAAGAGCTGGGATTATCTACAACCCCGTATCAAGCGAGTGAGGTCTCTAGGAACCAGACCGGCCGGTTCAGATCATCCAAGCAATAGGAGAGCTCAGCAGAGGAATCTGAAGGCAGTAAGCGAGCTCGGCAGGGAAAAGCCGAACTCGAGCTCGGCATTCGTCGCGACCCCAAGCTCGGCATTCGCCGAGCCAGGCCGGGGCTTCGTCGAGCTGAGCTCGACTAACAAAGGTAAATCGAAGGGCGATCATAGTATCCAGCTCGCACTCGCCCTATGGATCTCGACAGACAGCAGACGAGCATGATCTTCATGGGTGGCCTAGCTCGCCCAAGTCTATGAGGTACTTTTTAATATTCTGCCACCGCTGGCCTGCCCATTGCCTTTCAAAACAGTAGAGTTACGATGTTGGCAGGCCAACCTGGACTGCACATAGCCGTTCAGGACAGCGGTAGTTGGCTATTTGCAGGCCGTTTTCAGAAATCTATAAATAGGACCCAAGGGGTACCTCAGAAAGCATGCTTCCTGTTCTCTCTTGCTCTGTCTCTCAAGCACTTTCTGAGGATAACTTAGCTCGGCCTTCGACTAAGGAGGGGAAGTGCTCTAAGATATTCCGGGTGTGTGCTGGGTCCTCCCCGCCGAGCCCTTTTGTCAGTTTTTCCTTGTTTCCCTTGTTGATTTGCTTGTAGGAGCGAAGTAGGTGCGCGATCACCCCTTCCCCAAGGTTGAACTCCACAGGAGACTGATTTTCAGTTTCAACATTTCTTCTGATGAAAGTACATACTTTGCAAGAACATCTGCCTCCTCATTTTCTGATCTTGGGATATGCTCAATGGCGAAATGTTTGAATTTACCAACTTCAACTTTCACAAGAGTAAGATATTTCTTTTATACATGTTCTCTGGTCTTAAAGTTACCAAGAACTTGTGATGGCATTACCAGAGAATCAGTCTTTATATGAACATGATCAATTCCGACCTCTCTTGCAAGCCTCAAGCTTGCTAACAAGGCTTCAAACTCTGCCTGGTTATTGGAAACTAGAAAATATAACTTGATTGCATGATCAAGTTTAATGCCATTTAGGTTGATCAGAACCACTCCTGTTCCAGAAGAATTTCTGCCTGAGGCACCATCAACATAGATGGTCCAAACCAAAGGAGACCTTTCTACTTGATCAGAACTGGACTCTATTGTATCAATCAGGATGTCTGTTAACACTTGGGCTTTGATAGCTGTCCTGGGCACATAAGAAATTTCAAACTCACTAAATTTTATTGCCCATTTGGCCAAACTGCCAGAATGCCCTGTTTTCTCCAGCACACGTTTCAAAGGCAGATCAGTGACTACTGGAATTGAATTCGCCTGGAAGTAAGGACGGAGTCTGCGAGCAGACATAACCAATGCTAAGGACAACTTTTCCAAAATCAAATATATTGTTTATGCATCTTTCAGAATATGGCTGACGTAGTAAACTGGGAATTGCTTCCTATTTTCTTCCCGAAGAGGAACTGAGCTGACCGCCTCAGGACCAACTCCTAAGTATAAGAACAACATTTCGCCAATTCGGGGGCTCTGCAGCAAAGGCGTTGAAGTCAGTTACTTCTGTAGCTGCTCGAAAGCTTGAGAACACTCTTCTGTCCATTCAAATTTGGACGCTCCTCAAAGAGTTTTGAAGAAAGGAGCACTCTTATCCCCAACTCGAGAGAGGAACCACCCGAGACCTGCCAACCTCCCTCCTAACTGTTGGACTTCTTTAGGTGAACAGGGAGGAGCCATATCAAGAATGGCTTTAACTTTGTCAGGATTGGGGGCAAGCCCTTCTGGAGTAAGGAGATGACCAAGGAACTTCACCTTACTCGCCCCAAATGTACACTTTGACGGGTTGAGTTTCATCTTGAATCTACATAGAGTATAGAAAGTCTCTGCTAGATCTTGCAGGTGTAGTGAGAAAGATTTGCTTTTGATCAAGAGATCGTCCACATACAACTCAAGGTATCTTCCTTTTTGTTGCTTAAATACATGATTCATCATGCGTTGATAGGTTGCACCAGCATTTTTAAGCCCAAAGGGTATCACAAGATAACAGTAACAACCATCATTTATAATGAATGACATATGAGGAACGTCGGGTTTATGCATTCTTATTTGGTGGTAACCAGAGAATGCATCTAAAAAACTCATAAAAGAGTACTCTACCGCAGAATCAACTAAAGAATCTATCTGAGGCAAGGGGTAACAATCTTTGGGGCATGCTTTATAAAGTTTCGTGAAATCTACCCACATGCGCCATTTCCCACCTGGATTTTTAAACATTACAACGTTTGATATCCAAGACGGATATTGAATTTCACGAAAAAAATTTGCTTTGAGGAGCTTCGAGACCTCCTCTCTTATTGGATCAGCAAGCTTCATTGTCACATCTCTTTTCTTCTACTACACAGGCTTGAAACTGAGATCCACATTGAGATGATGGTAGGCAACGTCCGGATCTATGCCTGGCATGTCCTCTGCTGACCAAGCGAAGACATCCAGGTTCTTTAGCAAACATGAAATATGCTCGGCTTTTTGATATTCAGGCAACTCAGAGTTGATGGAGAGTTTCCTCTCCTTCTGCTCAGCAATGGGGACTCGTTGGGTCACCTTGGTAGGTTCCAGGTGAGCTCCTTCTCTATCTACAGCAGTTTCTGAACTGGAAGAGGATTCTGCAGCTGCTGTTGGAATAACATGAGGGCTGACCTCAGTCATATTGACGGTGCAAACATAACATTCCCTTACTCGCCTTGGTTTGCTCCTGACCCTGCACATTCTACCATCAGCAAAGAATTTGATCGCAAGGTGGTAAGTGGAAACCACCGCTTGGTATCTATTGAGAAAGGGTCTTCTAAAGATGGCATGATAACTGCTTGGAACGTCAACCACTATGAACTGAATCGGTTTGATTGCTCCTCCAAGCTTTACCGATAGAGTAGCGCTTCCTTCGACTTCCTTTATTTCACCAGAGAAACCGTAGAGTGGAATTTGGTGGAAAGTAGAGGCTTTCCATTCTTCAGGGCCTCAAAAGTTGATTTGAACAAAAGGTTGACTGAGCTGCCATTATCAATGAGAATTCTGTCAACTATAAAATCTCCAATAACTACCTTGATCACGATAGCAATATCAAACAGATTGGCAGTTTGAGGCAGATCAGCTTGTCCAAAAGTAACATCCTCTCTTGATGGAGCAGAGGAAGAGGAAGAGGCAACCTCTGCTCGAGAGACCTTTGTAATTGAGGACTTTCGAGTTGACTCGGTTCCTGTTCCACCATGAGTGAAGAAGTGCCGCCCCAAGGGTCCCTCATCATCTGCATCAAAACATTCAACTGGAACGTTGATTGGCCCCAGACGGCCTACTTCTTCAATCTCCTCGCATTCTTGATAAGCTTCAGCTACCTCCTTACCCATGGAGGTAGACGACTTCGAAGAAGAGTCTTTCTTTACTCAAGTCAATCTTGCCCTCAGCAAGTAGTTTTTCTCTCAGCAGACGAAGGGCTTTGCAGTCTTCAGTTAAGTGACCCTTCTCTTTGTGAAACTGGCAGAACTGTGCGTTGTTCCTTGGCCTCCACTCTCTTTGAGGCCCTTGTTTCTTTTCTTTTGATCTCTTCTGCAAGATCTGGACGACCTCATCGATGTCGAGTCGCAGATCTGCAAGCTCCTCCACAGAGCTGCTGCCATGCTGCCTTGGAGTAGGCAGGGCATTCTGAAGAATTGGCAGAGCTTGAAGCGGTATGGCGGGAGTGGCGGCCAATGGTACCCTCTGATCTTGAAAATGTTGATGGCCGAGCAATGGTTTCTTATGGCGGAAGTTCCGTCCCCTTTGAGGAGGAGGCTTGAAATCAGGGCGACGATGTCTGTTGTGATGGTTGCTATGGGAAGAAGAGCCGGAAGTATCCCTTCCTTCAGCCATGGCTATCAGGGATGTGATATAGGTGGGGTTGGCGTTCTCGCCTTCAATGAAGCGATTGACCATTGCTATCAACTCTAGGTATGTTGTTGGTGCCTTTGTTATTACTTTGAATTTTAAGGTGCATTCCCGGAGGCCATGAATCAGGGCAACTTTATAGTAATTCGGGGTTCACATTCCTCACCTCCTGGATCTCTCTCTAAAAGTGATCAATGAACCATGCAACCGATTCGTTATCTCTTTTCTTGATGTCAAAGAGAGCAGCCGGTCCATCTTTTCTCTTTTTTGAGGTAGCAAACCTCAGCAAGAGTTCGCTGCGAAGCTCAGCGAAGGAAGAAATCGTGCCCGAAGGCAGCTCATAAAACTACTCTCGCCTGTCCTTCGAGAGTGGTGACTAGAAGCTTGTATTTGATGACATTGGAGAGTCATCTCAGTGCAACTTCCCCTTCGAATGCCTGGAGATGGGCCACTGGATCAGTCTCCGCTGGGTAGAATGGAAGATGGGGTTCTCTGAAGTTATTTGGAGCCGACTCCCATCGAATTCAATCGACGAAGGGAGACGGAGTTTCAAATTCAGCAGGGTAAGATGGGCAGACTGGAGCAGGGGAGTCCACGGGCTCGGCAGACTGGCGATCAGTGAAGTGGAGCTGGAGGGCAAGAGTTCCCCTGGCTGCCTCCCTGAAGAAATCCATGAAGGAGGCGAACTGCTCTTCCTGAGGCCGCAGAGGAGCTGCGGACTGAGCGGGATGGTGAGGAGTGACTGGAGATTGCCGAAGTGGAGTTCGGGAAGCTGGGGTCTGGCAGACTGGAGATTTTGCAGGCTCTGCTGCGGCCTAAGGCGCAAGCCACTGGGTCAACATAAGCAAAGCCTGACTGATTGTATCAAGACAATGATCGGTCTGTCTGCGGGATTGCTCAGCTTCATAACAAGCCTGTTCAATGGCATCCCAAAGAGAATCTTCCGATGAGCTCAAGTAGTCTGAGTAGCGAGCTCGGCGGTCTGACATGTCTATCCGCTGATTTCAAAATTGCTACTCGATCTGGAGGCCGCGTGTTAACTGTTGATGCACGAAAATGGAAGGGGAGTCGAGCACCACCAGCTAATGATTCGAGCACTGGGGAATGGAAGGGAAAAGGCAAACTGCAAGTAGCAATCTACTAAGCAGACAAGAGTAAAAAGAACAGCAGGGCCGTGATACACGACAACAACAGACTTCGCCCGTCGCGGCCTGAATGCCACTCTTGCGACGGGCTTTACTTTGATTAAAGAATGGTTTGATTACAGAGTTAAGGAAAAGAGCAGGAGTTGAGCAAGCTAGAGTCCGCAAATCCTGAGATTCGAGTCTGCAGCCTTTAACAATTAGGATCCAGGGCAGGAGTCAGCATGGTGTGGGTGCACCACTTCCTCCAATTTATAGAACGGGGGCCTGCACAAACGGACAGGGCTAAAGTAACTGGATGCCCAGCATACAGGAGAACCGGGCAGCGGTGATGGGAAGCAAAAAAAAAAGAACACACCAGTCCGCGAAAAAGGGGCGGACTGGGCTTGCGGTCTGAAGCTTCCATCTGTTGCTGCAAGGCACGATCCTGCTGGAGGGCCGCAGCCTGGGCGGACTAATCACTGTGTCCGCCAAAAGAGGATCAATACAGAGCTCTTAAGGCATGCCAACCTGGGCGGACGGAGCACTGAGTCTGCTGCTGAGGGGATCAACCTTGGGACTTGGATGGAATGTTGATGCTCTGCCGAGCTCAGCGGCCTGCCAAACTGAGTCCGCCGCTGACGAGCTTGGGACCTTGGAACTATGTCGGGGCTTTGACGAGTTGGGCGTACGGAGGGGTTAACAATGGTGGACTTGGTTTTGTGAAGAAGGATGGTCTTTTGACGTTGAATAAGGGAGGAGAAAGTGGTGTATGTGGTTTTGAACAAATGGCAAATGGAAAAAGATGAACTGATTTCGTTCGTTTTGCTTTAAGATGCGCGTAGAAATCTATTTTTTTCATGCAGCGGACTTCGAGGCCATTTTCGGGTGTGATACAGCCTGATCTAGGTCTTGGGCTGAACATGAAAGTTGTAGTCCTCCAAAAGACCTTTCCAAAGGATGGTTATATGTTTTTATAGGATCTTTATAGCTCTAGGAATGTCCAGTCGAAGTTTCCTCATTGTAACAACTTATGTGCAAGATGCTTTCGGCTTAGGGTATAATAGGGTTTGGACTAGGTAGGATAAACGTAGAAAAATGATGATGAGGTTTGGATGAGAATAGTTATATGTAGCCGAGTTATACAAATGGTTTGGAGGAATTTAATGAATAAATGGTTTGGGGAAATTAGTGAACAAATAGTTGATAAGATTTGTTTATACAAATGGCTACTTCTGAAATCCGGTAAGGCTGCGCACAATTGTAATACGATGAATGATATAAGTTTCAAAGAGGGTGTGGTTCTCGATAATTGAATGTGTAATCTATACTTATGTTGTCATGCTTGATGGATATATGGAGAGTTAATATATTATTGTGATAAATAAATGAAAGTATAATTATTTGTGAATGTTTGATTATAAGGAAGGAATCAGATGAGGTAAATCTCATGGCCATTAAAATTGTTGAATCGTGATGTTAAGTGTTGGATGGTATATTTTTTATTGTCCACTGCTTAGAGTTTCTCCTCCTACGGGCAACAGTGTGGGATTGATATGATGTTCAAGGTGACTTGCCACCTATGTTAATGTTAAACCTTTAGTGCTTAGGAGCATGGAAATGTGAAAGGGTGTAAGTGCATGAGTATTTTACCCCATTGGATTGGTAATAATGATAAGGGACTCATTGTGGACAACTTGAGTATTGTTGAGCATTTGATTGGTAATGATGAAAAGGGACTCAGTTGGAGCCCTTCGATGGTTGAATGGTAAGTCCATGTGAATTTGCAAGCGATGTGAGTTGACACGCGGTGTCATGATACTAGGTTAAGGATAGTGTGGCAGGTCTACGGGCTTTCCAGTCATCACACCGATGGGAGTTGACAGATAGACTTTGGGTGATTGGGCAATGTCCCGGTGCTCATTTTCGAGGCCCCTTCCATGCCAGTGGACGGTTTGGCTGTGTTCTTTGGTGATACACTCTCAAAGACCCTCTCTGTGCGAGTTATAGGAATTGTTTTGGCCGTGTTCTTAGTGCACATCTACCTGAGACCCCTAAGATCCTTAGTATGCATGGAGCTCTGCTGTTGTGTTCTTAGCATTGAGGCGTACGGAGGCCTTGGCTTGGTTGTGTGGATTCCTGCATACTAGTGGAGACTCCCGTTCTACTGTCACCGTCTGTCCATGACGGACGACGCTTGAGAGGTTAGCTACTTGCTCGAAAAGTGGGAACAGACGTCTGTGCCTACATAGCTTTATGCATGTGCGTGAGCATGGGTGAGTCATCATATTGGATTGATATCAATGCATTGCACCACATAAATCCTTATCATATAAGTTTGTATGGATACTCTTATATTATGAGTTAATTTACTATTAAGCTGGTCCTTAACTTATAAATCTGTTTGGGAATTTTTATAAGTTAAGTTACTTTCCTGTGGTAGATTTATATGTTTAATTGATTGCTATGATTTGAGTATAACTAATAGAATACAATGTTAATAATAATGTTATACATTACTACTATAACTACTAACGATATATAGATTTTCCACCTACTTGTACTTCTGATTATATATATATATATATTATATATATATATATATATATATATATATATATATATATATATATATATATATATATATATATATTGTACCCTTGTTTCTTCTACCGCCCAGTGCCTAAGCATCGTCAGCGTGAGCGGATATGATAGCCACTTTGTTGGAACCCTACTTGTGATTTGGGCTAGGTTCACTATTAGGATTGATGACCCACTATGTATAGTCTAGGGTCATATGTTACTTTCAGGTTAAGTTCTATCACATTATGTTTGATTATTGAGACCTACCTTTAGAAGACTTCAGAGAACACAAGACTTAAGAGACAAGGCAGTTTTGATGATTACAGAAAATGTGTTCGACGATAGCTGAACTCAGCTCGACGATCGTCGAACTCAGCTCGACGAACTCAGAGTTCCTTCTCTGAGTTGAGCTCAATGAAGGTCTAGCTCAGGTCGAGGAACTGTTAGCTTATATCAAAATCTCAGCTCGACGAAGTGCCTTCTCAGCTCGACGAACTTGGAGCTCAGTTTGGCAAGTACATTCTTGTGTTTGACGATTTTGGAGCTCAGCTCGACGAAGAATAATTATCAGCTAGACGATCTTGGTGCTCATGTCGACGAAAACTTTGCTGAGGTCGACTAACTTCATCTAGGTTCTGCTCGACTAATTTTCTCTGCAGTTTCTCAGTTCGACTAAGGCTATTTAATTACAAATAATAAGACAGTAATACTTGAATAATTAATGCTTAATATTGTGAAGAATATAGTCGTTTCCCGGCAGAATTATTTAGGGATTTCACAGTGTTATTACTATACATATTTACTGGGACAGTTGAGGAAATACATTAAAAATAAGATCAGCCATTCCACTTCCCAGAAAATATGTAGAAGACTTCAAGGATTTTGAATTTCAAATCAGCAATCAATATATAAAAAGAAATTTTTAGAAGATTGCATAGTCTGATACTCTTACAACGAACAATAACAGTTAGTCAGGAAAAAGAAGAAGAGAACATCTGCAACAAAGAACCAGAAACAAAAACACAGAACATCTTGTTCATCACTCTTCTTCTTCAAGATTTCTTCCCGCAACACAATCTTCAATCTAAGACCAAAACATTAATCACTCAAAATCATTTACTGGATTAAGAAGAAGTTTTCAACTAGAAGGCCTACACCTTGAAGCAAAATCTTCTCTCCTGATCAGATCTATAAATCAGCGGGAGCTATGACAACATCATCAAATCCACTAGTTTTCTCTCAGATTATTGACAGAGAAGAACACTTCATCTTTTTGTTTATTTCATCCAACTATGTACAGGGTTATAACTCCCTTCAAAAGTTAATTCTTTGTGTTCAAGTATCCTAATCAAAAGATTTTGTTTGGTTTTTGGGGGCCTGATCAAAAGCTCAAAGAGTTGCTAGATCTCCCTTAGAAAATAGATCTTGTGGTGATAGGGCACCTGAACAAAAACCTGTGGTGGCAGGGCTCCTGATCAAAAACCTATAGTGGATTCCTACCAGGGTGGTAGAAGAGTGGATGTACCCAGTTTTATTGGGGAACAACTATAAATTTTGTTGTGTCATCTGGTTGTGCTCTAATATTTATTTCTCTGTGCTGTGATATATTTTCTTTCTTATATATATATCACCTATTTAAATCCGTTGTAAAAACAACTCGAAGTTTTTTAAATGCTCGATTCACCCCCCTTTAGAGTTAGTTAGTCTTCATGACTAAAGGTTGCTATATCATCCATTTTATGAGGAAATCCTGCAGATACAGCAGCAGTAGCAGGTCATACAAGAGGGCAGCCAGGCCAGGGTGGTAGGGCCTGATACGATGTTACCATCATTGCCTTCAGTGACAGATATGAGTTTTGGAGTGACTCATATTTTAGCCCTTGGGCCAATTTTTGTGTACTCTGATACTATAGAAGTCATTGTTGCTTTTTTTTGTTGTACAATGTTTGGATTAATAATTGGGTAGATTTTGACCTCTGTACTTTTCTTTATGTTTGGCTGGTGTGGATGATATTCATTTGGCCTGCAGGATTGACGACTTGTGGTACAAGTTAGCCTGTGTGCCGACACTATAGCAATGCGGCTGTTTTGGGCAAAAGAATCCCCTCGGTCGTATTCTGTTTTTCGGGAGGGGGTCTTACAATGTCTGAGCCTTTCCTAGATGTCTTCGTGATTATGTTCATCAATGACATCTTAATCTACTCAAGGTCTGAAGAGGACAATATAAAGCATCTAACTTTAATAGTGGAAAAGTTGTGGGAGCATCAGATGTTTGCAAAGTTCAGTAAGTGCAAGTTCTAGCTCCGGTGGGTTGCATTCCTAATTCAGGTGATTAATATAGTAGGGTTATTAGTGGATCTGACCAAGGTGTATGATATAAATGTGTGGTAGACATTAAGGCTTGTGGCAGATGTGTGTAGTTTTTTAGGGCTTGCAGGCTACTAAAGCAAGTTCATTGATGGTTTTTCCAAGATCTAGCTCCCCCTCACCGCTCTGACCAAGAAGGATGTGCCTTCTGAAAGGTCACCCAAGTGCGAGGCCGTGTTTTAATAGTTGAAGGACCTCCTTACCTCTGCGTCGATCCTTGCCCATCCATCTGGTAAGGAAGGATTCCAGATTTACACTGATGCATCTTATCAAGGTATGGTGGCTGTATTGATGCAGAACAGGCACATTATTGCATATTGTTGGGAACATTGACCACAATTTCGTAGATTTCAAGAAGCCCCATAAGTCAATAATATACACATTCATGTATTTTACATTTCCTCTAAGTAATCATGTGCATTAAACATATATTTGATTAACTAACAGGTTAACAATAAGTTAGCACACTCCAAAATTGAAGAAATTCTGCTAAGTATAAATGTGTGTAGTCATCTCACATCACTCCATGCTCGAGGTCTTTAGGTATTAACGTCATTGTATTCACTCAAGGACTCAGAAAAGAAGCAGAAAATCTAAGTATAGATGTGTCGGGTCATCTCACATCACTCGACTCTCAAGACTAATATGCTGACTAAATATTAATCTCTCAACTCTTCTATAAAAGAGCAGAAATTCAAACTACGTTCAACCCTTAAATAGAATGCACTGAGTTAACTGTTGTCACTCAACACCTCTTCAGAAATACTTCACTTAATTGTTCAGTAGAAATGAAAATGTTGACTTAACTATAAATTCGTCGACATATAAGATATCACTCGATGCCTTAGTTGTATGCACTTAGCTCAGTATTGTCTCTAAATGCTTCATTAGTGATCTAGAATTTGATTAAGTCATGTTGCTTCAAGTACTCAATGCCTGTATCAAAAGTTCAGAAAGTACTTTAAGTTAGAGAGCATCTTGTTTATTTTGCTGACGTCACATAAAATTCAAATCGACGCATATTGCGTGCTAAACTATGGGAACTGTCGTATTTCTTTGGCATGATATCTTGGGAAGATTCAACCATGAAAGTCGCCCATGCCGCTTACATAAACGGGAGATAGCCGTTATAGTTATTGGAATATAAAAGTAAAGTACAGATCACTTTTGCATAGACTTCTTCGAAATTATTAAGAGATTTTTTGTAACACCCCCATCTATCATATATAATATAACAGAAGGTTCGATCGGGGCCCCACGCCATATTCCAAGACAGTTAGTGGAGTTACGTATTGAGATCATAATCCATTTATGCATCCTAACTCAAAGTGCATTCTAGCAGAATATTACTTTTAATAGAATTGAAGACAACCACACGAATGTCCACTAAACCAAAGCATGAATGATAACTATTATACACAAAATGTTATGTCCTTAATGCTTTACAAAAGATTCCTCAAAAATAAGTGTTTCACATACTTCAATACACATGTTGGCCTCACATGAAACATTAAACAGTAAACACAACATCGCTTTGTCCTTCGAGGGCCAACATAGCAACCACGGTCTTCAGCCCTCTATTTCTTACTTGGCCCAGCGGCACCTGCACGAAATCATTCAACCCCAATGGTGGAAAACAAAGCAATGGTCAGCATTAGCTTACGAAATTATAACGACCCCACACCTAACTCGTGGTGGCAAAGCTCCTTCCCAACAGGCATTTAGCATATATATATTGGCAATTAGAACGTGCAACTTAAGAACCATTCATAAAAGACATTGGTAGAGTCGTCTACACGTCTCTTGCACTCAGGTCACACTATTGGCACACCAGACCTGAAAAAGTAACACCTCCGTACTCAGCGATGGTTAGCATAATTTGAGCATTCTCTAGTCTTTTTAAGCCGAAGCCAAAGACTCACCTGATGCTACGACAATGTCATGCTGAGATTCAAGCAACTAACTCACTCCAAGCCGAACGCCACAACGTTGGGTACATGTCAGCTCTTTCCAGTTTCTCAAATTGCTGGGCACAACAAGCCAAGACATGGATCAGCCTCCCCTTTCCCATTCACAATATTACATTACTCTGCTACGCTACAGGCTGGCACATACGGTTGCCTAAACTGGTCCGCTTGGGCTCTCAGTTCAACATATTGGCGCACAGGTCTACAAGAGATAGGTTTCACAAAACTATGCCCCCAGGTCTCCCAATGATAGACCTCACAAATCATTGCTCATTGGGAGAAACCACCAGCAGTAGTGCTACTGTCTCACAGTAGGGGGCAGACTTTTGATTCTTCCACCCCCAATGAGTGTTTTCTTGGAGACAAACTCCAATTCTCTTTATGCAGCAACCTGCACAACCCATGATTCCTGAATTTACAAGCATACTGCGGAGTCTTCTCCAACATACAAAACAATCATAATCAATTTAGACCAACTTATTTGGATGGACTTCACACAACATGCCTATTCTATGTTTTGATTTCGGATTATAAATGTAAAGATAATGGGGATCCATCCGATCAACCAGCCGAGAGAACCACTTCCACGAGCTTGTGGAGCGTCTACCCTCACATGCCAAAAAAAACAACATCACATGTCCAAGGAAGAAGATCGTACCCTTGTCTTTCGTTTCTATGCCATGGGATAGAATCTAGCTGGATGAAAATGACAGAAATCACTTCGCCTCCGCGGATCCGAACTCGTCTTGATGCTCAGAGCTCAAAAACTCCAATGGCGATGGGATCTCCTTCCTCTAACTCTCCTCTGCTCTCCTGTCACGCTACTGATCAGAATGAGGAAGCCACGAGAGAAAGAAATGAAGTGAATGTTAACCCCTCAGTCCGCAACGCGTACAAGATTCCAAGGTCACCTACTTCATTAGCCGCTGACTCAATTTGGCAATCCGCCTGGCCCGGCGATGCCTCAGCATAGTTTGAAGGTCCCTGGCATGTCATAGGCGGACTCGTTTTGGCAGTCCTCCAAGCTCGGCAGAGCAGCAACATTCAGCCGTCTCAAGGCTGATCCCCCCAGCGGCGGACTCATTGCTCCGTCCGTCCGGTTCACCATACCATTGGATCTCTGGATTGATTTCATTTCGACGGACTTAGTGTCCAGTCTGCCCAGGCCGCCGTCCTCCAACAGGATCGCGCCTTGCAGTAGTAGATGGAAGCTCCAGCCCGCGATCCCAGTCCGCCCCTTTTGTGCGAACTGGCATGTTCTTTCCTTTTTGCTCCCCGTAACAGTTGTCCGGTTCTCCTGTACCCCGGGTAGTAGGTTATTTTAGGACTGCCCGTTTGGGCAGGCCCCCATCCTATAAATAGGGGGGAGGTGGTGCACCCAAAGCATGCTGACTCGTGCCCAGGAGCCTACTTGTTAAAGGTAGCGGACTTGAATCTCTGGCTTTGTGGACTTCAGCTTGCTCAGCTCTTGCCTTTTTCCCTTTACTCCACTTGTAATCAAACCCTTCTTAAATTAAAGGAAAGCTCGTCGCTAGAGAGGCATTCAGGCCGCGACAGGCGAAGTCTGTTGTTGTCGTGGCTCACGACCCTGTTGTTATTTCTGCTCTCATCTGCTTAGTATATTGCTACTCGCAGTCTCTCTTTCCCTTTCTATTCCCCCATGCTCGAATCATTAGTTGGTGGTGCTTGATTCCCTTTCTATTTTCGTGCATCAACAGTTAACAATTAACCTTCAAATTAGAGTAGTATTTCGAATACAGCGAACAGACTGTCAGACCGCCGAGCTCCCTACTCAGACCGTTCCAGCTCTTCAGAAGATTCTCTTTGGGATTCAATCGAGCAGGCTCATTTTGAGGATGAGCAATCCCGCAGACAGACCGATCAGCGTCTTGATGCAATCAGTCAGTCCTTGCTTGTGTTGACCCAGCGGCTTGCTCCACAGGCCGCAGCAGAGCCTGCGAACTCTCCAGTCTGACAGACCCCAGCCCGACGGACTCCACTTCGGCAATTTCCAGTCACTCCTCGCCATCCTTCTCAGTCCGTCGCTCCTCTGTGGCCTCAGGAGGAGCAATTCTCCTCCTTCATGAATTTTTTCAGGGAACCAGCCAGGGGCACTCCTGCCCGCCAGCTCCATTTCACTGATCGCCAGTCCGCTGAGCCCGTGGACTCCCCAGCTTCAGTCCGCCCTTTTTACCCTACTGAGTTTAAGACTCTGTCTCCCTTCTTCGATCGAATCTGATGGTAGTCGACTCCAAGTAACTTCAGGGAACCCCGTCTTCCATTCTACATAAGGGATACTGCTCCAGTCGCCCATCTCCAAGCATTCGAGGGGGCAGTTGCACTGAGATGCCTCTCTGATGCCATCAATTGCATGCTTTTGGTTACCACTCTCGAAGGACAGGCGAGGGAGTTGTTTTATAAGCTGCCTTTGGGCACAATTTCTTCCTTCGCTGATCTTCGCAGCGAAGTGTTGTTGAGGTTTGCTACCTCAAAAAGAGAAAAGATGGACCGGATGCTCTCTTCGAGATCAAGCAAAGGGACAACGAATCAATTTCACGGTTCGTTGATCGTTTCCAGAAAGTGATTCAGGGGGTAATGAACGTGAACCCCAACTACTAAAAGGTTTCCTTGATTCATGGCCTCCAAGATGGCCCCTTAAAGTTTAAAGCAACAACGAAGGCACCAGCAACATATCAGGAGTTAATAGCCATGGTTAATCACTTCATTGAAGGCGAGAACTCCAACCACACCTATGTCTCATCCCTGACAGCTAAGGCTGAAGGAAGGGATGCTTCCGGCTATTCTTCTCATAACAACCACCATAACAGCAAACGTCCTCGCCCTGATTTCCAGCCTCCTTCTCAAAGGGGCCAGAATTTCTGCCACAAGAAACCATTCCTCGACCATCAACCGTTTCATGATCAGAGACTGCCGATGGCCGCCAATCCCGCCGTACCGCTGCAAGCGCTTCGCATCCTTCAGCAAACAGCCCTGCTTGCTCCAAGACAGTGTGATACCAACTCCGTGGAGGAGATTACAGGTCTAGATCTTGACGAAGTCATCCAGATCTTGCAGAAGAAATTAGAAGAGAAGAAACAAGGGTATCAGAGAGAGTGGAGGCCAAGGAATAATGCACATTTCTGCCAGTTTCACAAAGAGAAGGGTCACGTGACCGAAGTTCGCAAGTCCCTTCGTCTGCTGATAGAAAAACTGCTTGTTGAGGGCAAGATTGATTTGAGTAAGAAAGACTCTACTTCGAAGCCATCTACCTCCAAGGGCAAGGAGGTAGCTGAAGCCTATCAGGAGTGTGTGGAGGTAGAAGATGAAGGCCGTCTGGGCCTGATGACTACTTTTAGTCATCATCTTTAGTATAGTTTAGTTTATGAAATTCCTAAGTTAATTGGTATTTTTGCTTACTTTATTCTTGTTATGCTTACTTTCATATCTTATTTGTTTGTTATAAATATTTTTTTTATGTTATGTTTTGTTTATGTTATGTTCAATCTTATTTTTATTTTATAGGTATGTTATAATAATTAATGTTTTGATAAAAAATATGTGTCTAATTTGTTATATTTTATGTTGTTGTGCAGCCCACATGATGCAGCCCGGCCACTACATAATGCAACCCAATTGGAGCAGCCCACTTCCACCAAAAAAGCCCACATGGTGCAGCCCGGCCACTTATGGTGCAGCCCCTCTACATGATGCAGCCCCCTACATGCAGCCCTTGAAGTTTGGAGCAGCCCGGCCCTTTTCCTTGAAGCCTACATGATGAATTCAGCCCCTCTTCAAGCTTCCCAAGCCCATATAGTGCAGCCCACTTCATCCAAGCATGTGTCCGGCCACTCATTTTCCCCCCTCCCTCATCATTTATTGCATTCATGCAATCTCTCATTCATATGGCCGGCCACCCCTCTTTCTCTCCCTCTTTTATTTCTTTTTTTCCCTTTATTTAATCCACATTCATGCATATGCCCTCTCTCTCCCCTCCTCATTAATTTCCAAATGGATGAATCCCCCACTTCCCATGGCCGGCCACACTCTTTCCTCCTCTTTTATTTCTTTTTTTTATTCTACATTCAACCCCTCTCTCTCTCTCTTTCTTTATTTCTTATTCATTCCCCTTTTCTATTTTATATTTTCCAAATCATTCCCTTAAAGTCCATGCATTGAACCCACCTCTCTCTCTCCACCTAATTAAATATCATGCATGCATTCTCTCCACCTCATTTAATTCATTCATGCACCCCCTCTTCTTCATTTCATTCTAGAACCTTCTCCCTCTCCTATAAAAGCCACCCCATCCCTCAAGCCAAAGGGGAGAAAATTTTGAGAAGTAAAGTTTCAAGTTGAATGTGAGTGTTGAGTGGAGAGTGGAGAGTGCTTGTGAGTTGTTTTTAGTTTCACTATTGTATTAGTTTTCTTTTCCATTTTTGCAAGTTTTTCTTCCTAACATAGTCTTGTCTTTTTAATATTTTGTGTACTCTTTTTGTTTGCAAGTAATGAAAATGTTTCTCTCTTATTTTGTTTTGTCTTCCCTTCCAATTATGAGTAGCTAATTTTCTTTAGCATTTGATCGTGAGGATCCATAAAATGAGATGAGGGTTTCCTTTATTTCATAATTTTATTTTTGTCTAAATTTTACTCGATCCTTCTTTGATTTTTATTTTGCCGACTCCGTATTTCCGGTATACGGTAGTAGGCTTGGGATCTCATATTTGAGTAGCCGAGAGGCTCGTGAATGTGAAAGATCACTCAAAGAAGGAAGGAGTTGAACGCAACCCTAGAGATATGATGACGTAAATCTTCCGGATTGGAGTCAAATCCAATAGTGTGGTTCACCTCGATAATGAGGCTTTAGGCCTTCTTGACTTGAAAGAGATTTCGGTCAAAACGTCTATAAGTCAGGGGATTTAATTCTCTAGCGAGATTATTTCCTAATTTCAAATCCGTCACGGTCGAGTATGATTTGCAAATTTAAAAATATGCCTTTTCATCCCTCTCATTTCATTTTATGGTGAATCTTCGATCGAATGCTAGCATTTTATTATAAAGTTTTTCGTCTAAAAATTTTGTCTTTCATTTTAGTTTAAATTCTCAAAACCCACTTTTTTCGGTAGGATAATAGTTCAAGCGTGAGTAGCAGTACTTGACAACCCCGTGTTTAAATACGACCTTGATACTACAATTCGACATGTACACTTGCCTGTTCGGGTTTTATCCCATCAAGTTTTTGGCGCCGTTGCCGGGGACCTTCTTCGTCAATATTTTGAAAACGCTTTCGCTATTGTTTCTACAAAAATTTAAACAAAAAAAAAATCTAATCATTTTTTTCTTTCTTCAAGTTTTTATTTCCATTTCTCCTTCATTTTTTTAGTGCATGACCCGCACGAATCCGTCGCTACTTGTTGATTTGGACCCAGAAATCGAACGCTCCTTTCAGAGACAACTACGATTCGGGGCTTCCACTTCTCAAACAGCGGTTGAGGATTCCGACGGTGATTGTAATTTTAATTCTGAAATGGGAGATCCCAACCCAGGAATGGCTAAGCAAAGGACCATGTCCGATTATGCTCGACCCAACCTGGAGGGGACTGAAACAAGTATTGTTCGACCTGCAATTGCGAACAATAACTTGGAGCTTAAGCCTAACATCATACAAATGGTGCAGCAATATGTACAGTTCGACGGATTACAAGATGAAGATCCGAACTTGCATATTGCCAATTTTCTTGAAATCTGTGACACCTTCAAAATAAATGGTGTCTCAGATGATGCTATAAGGCTAAGACTCTTCCCCTTCTCCTTAAGAACTAAAGCCAAACAGTGGTTGAGTTCTCTTCAAAGAGGATCAATCACTTCTTGGAACATTTTAGTCGATAAATTTCTTGCTAGATATTTCCCTCCCGCTAAAACTGCTAAGTTAAGAAATGATATAACTTCTTATTCTCAAATTGCTTCGGAGACCCTCTATGACACTTGGGAGAGGTTCAAAGAACTTTTGAGAAGATGCCCTCATCATGCTCTGTCTGTATGGTTACAGGTTGAAACATTTTACAATGGGCTAAATCAAGAAACTAAGCAAATGATAGATGCTGCTTCCGCTGGTTCTTTGGACCGCAATACTCCGGAAGCCGCTCTTGAGCTTATCGAGGACATGGAGATGAACACTTATCAGTGGAATTCGTCTAGGACTCGCCCATCTAAACCTGCAGGTATCTATGAAGTGGACTCGGTTTCGCAACTGGCGTTGCAAGTGGAAATGTTGAACAAGAAGATTTCGGAGATGATTGCTTCCTCCGCCGCTAAGGTATATGAAAATGTGAATGCTGCTGCTGCCGAGCAGGTGGATTATCTGGGGAACATACCCAGGCCAGCTCAAAATAATTCTGCCAATAATTTTTCTGCTTTTTCTAATTTTTCTGCACCTCCTGGTTTTAATTCTTCTTCGAACTCTTATAATCCTGGATGGCGTAACCATCCTAATTTTTCTTGGAGTAACCCTGCTAATGCTGCACGCCCACCACACGATTTCACTCCACCACCACCACAATATCAAAACCAAAATTTTCAAAAAACTCCATCTTTGGAGGAAATACTTTCTAAATATATAAGCTCGAATGATGCTACCATGAGAAGTCTATCTAGCTCCGTGAAAAATTTAGAGAACCAGGTCGGGCAACTTGCCAAGGTCATCTCCGAGAGGCCACCCGGGGCTCTTCCCTCAAACACTGAACCTAACCCAAGGGAGCACGTGAATGCGATTTCCCTTCGGAGCGGTAAAGTTATTAACGAGCCCACCACAAGGGAAGAGCCAGAGGTGATTGCCTCTCCTACTGCTGAAAATATTATCGTTACGGAATCAAATGAAAAAATTTTTGAAAAAGAAAAAGATAAATCTAATTTTGAAAAAGAAAATCCTACTTTTGAAAAAGAAGTTAACAATTTTCAAAATGATGCTCCGACAATTATAAAGGAATTTCAGCCACCTCCTTATCCGGCTAGGCTTAGGAAGGAAAAATTAGATGATCAATATTCACGCTTTCTTGAAATGTTTAAACAAATTCATATAAATTTGCCATTTCACGAAGTCATTAGCCAAATGCCGAAATACACCAAATATCTCAAGGATTTATTAACGAATAAAAAGAAATTGGAAAATATTTCTCGCGTAACATTAAATGAAGAGTGCTCGGCGGTCGTTAAAAACTCTAACTTGCCTAAAAAAATACACGATCCGGGTAGTTTTTCAATTCCTTGCGTTTTTGGTGATCTTTTTATAAAACATGCGCTAGCGGATCTAGGTGCGAGCATCAACTTGATGCCTTTTTCATTGTTTAAAAAGCTAGGATTGGGCACTCTCAGCCCTACGCGTATGAGTATTCAATTGGCTGATCGATCGATTAAGTATCCGTTAGGTATCGTTGAGGATGTGCTAGTGAAGGTCGACAAATTCATCTCCCCGGTGGTTTTTGTCATTCTCGATATTGAAGAGGACGTCGAGGTCCCTCTTATCCTTGGTCGTCCCTTCCTAGCCACCGCTCGAGCAATCATAAATGTGAGTGACGGAAGACTTTCTCTACGTGTGGGAGATGAAGAGGTTACTTTTGATATTAATCAATCTTTGAGAAATTCTTTGCAAAATGATGACACTTGTTATTTTCTTGATGAATTAAAAGAAGACTCTTATATTTCTCCAAATGATTTTTCGTCTTCTTCTTCTGAACTTTCTCCCAATATTTTTAAAAATACGGTTATGTCCATGCAAATAAATTTTGAAAATGAAACTGTTTTTAAACAAAAGAATCTTGAAAATCTCTTTTTTGAAGAAGACAAAAATCTGAAAAATTCATATGCAAAATCACCCGACCCTGAAACTAAAGTCGATCACGATAAGAACTTGGGCCAACATAAAATTTTTAAACCTGGCGATCAAGTTCTTCTTTTTAATTCACGCTTACGTATTTTCTTCGGACACATTAAATCTCGATGGACTGGACCGTTTACGGTCAAGGAAGTTTATTCTGATGGAACTGTGTTGCTTTCGCACCCCGATAAGGGTGATTTTAAAGTGAATGGACATAGACTTAAACTTTATTTTTCAAATGATTCTGTGCCTCCTGCAACGGAGGATCTTATCTTGGACTCTTGAATGTTTATCTTGTTGTGGAACATTTTTATTTTTTTATTTTTTCGGACTTATTATTATTAATTATTATTATGCAACTTTTAATTTTATTCGGACTTTAAATTATTGTAATAAAGAACAATCTTGGGCACCTGCCCACGAACTATATTCTTTTTCTGCTTTTATTTTGCTCTTCCTTCCGGAGGCCAACCAAGCAAGTTCGTGACCGCCGCTCCAACGTTGCTCATATAAAGATGGATCAAGACAAACCTGCTGACGATCAAGTGCACTAAAAAGCAAGCATGGGGGTGCGACATCCGTCTTCATCCCACAAACCCGGGGAAGTCATGTTCTTTTTATTTCATTTACTTTCTACATTTTTCTCTCCCTCTCCATCTCTTTCTCATTTTTTTTATCTATTTCATTGAGGACAATGAAAAATCTAAGCTTGGGGGAGGGTTTAGTTAGTTCTCTTTTTCCTTTTTCTTTCAAAAAATAATTTTCTAAAAAAAAATTAGCATAGTTTTGTTAAGTTGTTTTTTAGTATTACTTTTATTTTAGCCTTTTCAAAAATCACAAAAAAAGAAAAGCAAAAATCCAAAAAAACTGCTAAAATATATTTGAAAAACAAAATCTAAAATTATTTTCTATCTTTATTTTTATGTTTCTTCTAGTGATGTGTAGGCCCGTGCGGTTCCTTAGTTCTATTTAGATTTCTTTGAATTGGTTTTCTAAATTTATCAGTTTAACATAGCTTAGTTTTACTAGTTTCTTTTTCTTAAATATAGGCATCCGATTTTTACGTCTTAAGTTAGCAATTTGTAGTTATGTCTTTTTATTCGGTTAGTTGCTTACGAATGGTTGTTAGGTAATGTTATCTCTTTTTCATTTGCGGGGTAGTCTTTCTTGGTGTCTAGAACTTGTCCCTAGCGACTCTCGAAACATTTGCGTCGTTTTTACGTATTTTAGAAATGATTTAGGCCACCCTTTGACTAGTTTGACCTTTTCTTTCCCACCAACAAATTTACCATTGCAAAACAATTTTTGGGCCTTTTTCCATGTTTCTTTGTTTTTAGCTCCGCCTTTCATTTCATCATTTCACTAAAGCCAAATGTCTTTCCCATTTCACACTAAACTTTGAGCTTAAATATCATTTTTTGTGAAGGGTTATATCTTTGAAATGAAAAGGAGTGTTTAAAGCTTATTTTTGGAGCTTTCCTTAAAAAGTTATTAAAGAAGAAAAAATTATTATTATCAAAAAAAATGTGAAATCAATCAAAAAGAAAAAAAAATGAAGTTTATTTGGGGCCAATTTATGTAAAAAAAAGTTCATGGCCTTTGTTTGTTAGTTTGATTTGGAAAATGATGTACTTGTCATTTCTCATTTCTCTTCATGTTTTTATTTTTGAGCTCAACCTTGGTTTAGTGTTTAAGCCCTCATGTTTATCCTTATTTTCATTTCATAATCATTTACCTAAGCCAAGTTTTAACGCCTACTAGAAGTCCTATTATTTTTTAGAACGTAAATTCGCGTAGTGGAGAGAGTGTGAACGGACAAGCCTATGGCCACCATCATTGATGGATTTCTTTGGAGGTTATCCTGAGGTGATTTAGGGTTAATTGTTATTCTAGCAACCTAGTAGTTCGTTAATGCGCTGTCTATTTAGAACTTCTACTTTTGCTTTTCTTAATTTCATTAATTTTGGATGCCTTGTTTTAAGATTTAGAAATGTGTAAATTTTCTTTATGTTCTAATGATATTTTTAGGTCTCCACTTTCAAGTTTTCTATTGTGCACTTCTCACCCCACTAGTTGTTAACATAGGAATTAGGATAGTTTAATTTTTCATGTTTTGTTTTTCTTAATTATGCAACCTACATCTTTTTTGTTTTCATTCCCTAGTTCTTTAAGTTTTATTTGCTTGAGGGCAAGCAAATACTCTAGCATGGGGGAATTTGATGACTACTTTTAGTCATCATCTTTAGTATTGTTTAGTTTATGAAATTCCTAAGTTAATTGGTATTTTTGCTTACTTTATTCTTGTTATGCTTACTTTCATATCTTATTTGTTTGTTATAAATATATTTTTTTATGTTATGTTTTGTTTATGTTATGTTCAATCTTATTTTTATTTTATAGGTATGTAATAATAATTAATGTTTTGATAAAAAATATGTGTCTAATTTGTTATGTTTTATATTGTTGTGCAGCCCACATGATGCAGCCCGGCCACTACATAATGCAACCCAATTGGAGCAGCCCTCTTCCACCAAAACAGCCCACATGGTGCAGCCCGGCCACTTATGGTGCAGCCCCTCTACATGATGCAGCCACCTACATGCAGCCCTTGAAGTTTGGAGCAACGCGTCCCTTTTCCTTGAAGCCTACATGATGAATTCAGCCCCTCTTCAAGCTTCCCAAGCCCATATAGTGCAGCCCACTTCATCCAAGCATCTGGCCGGCCACTCATTTCCCCCCTCCCTCATCATTTATTGCATTCATGCAATCTCTCATTCAGATGGCCGACCACCCCTCTTTCTCTCCCTCTTTTATTTCTTTTTTTTCCCTTTATTTAATCCACATTCATGCACATGCCCTCTCTCTCCCGTCCTCATTAATTTCCAAATGCATGAATCCCCCACTTCCCATGGCCGGCCACACTCTTTCCTCCTCTTTTATTTCTTTTTTTTATTCTACATTCAACCCCTCTCTCTCTTTCTTTATTTCTTATTCATTCCCCTTTTCTATTTTATATTTTACAAATCATTCCCTTAAAGTCCAGGCATTGAACCCACCTCTCTCTCTCCACCTAATTAAATATCATGCATGCATTCTCTCCACATCATTTAATTCATTCATGCACCCCCTCTTCTTCATTTCATTCTAGAACCTTCTCCCTCACCTATAAAAGCCACCCCATCCCTCAAGCCAAAGGGGAGAAAATTTTGAGAAGTAAAGTTTCAAGTTGAATGTGAGTGTTGAGTGGAGAGTGGAGAGTGGAGAGTGCTTGTGAGTTGTTTTTAGTTTCACTATTGTATTAGTTTTCTTTTCCATTTTTGCAAGTTTTTCTTCCTAACATAGTCTTGTCTTTTTAATATTTTGTGTACTCTTTTTGTTTGCAAGTAATGAAAATGTTTCTCTCTTATTTTGTTTTGTCTTCCCTTCCAATTATGAGTAGCTAATTTTCTTTAGCATTTGATCGTGAGGATCCATAAAATGAGATGAGGGTTTCCTTTATTTCATAATTTTATTTTTGTCTAAATTTTACTCGATTCTTCTTTGATTTTTATTTTGCCGACTCCGTATTTCCGGTATACGGTAGTAGGATTGGGATCTCATATTTGAGTAGCCGAGAGGCTCGTGAATGTGAAAGATCACTCAAAGAAGGAAGGAGTTGAACGCAACCCTAGAGATAGGATGACGTAAATCTTCCGGATTGGAGTCAAATCCAATAGTGTGGGTCACCTCGATAATGCGGCTTTAGGCCTTCTTGACTTGAAAGAGATTTTGGTCAAAACGTCTATAAGTCAGGGGATTTAATTCTCTAGCGAGATTATTTCCTAATTTTGGATCCGTCACGGTCGAGTATGATTTGCAAATTTAAAACTATGCCTTTTCATCCCTCTCATTTCATTTTATGGTGAATCTTCGATCGAATGCTAGCTTTTTATTATAAAGTTTGTCGTCTAAAAAATTTGTCTTTCGTTTTAGTTTAAATTCTCAAAACCCACTTTTTTGGTAGGATAATAGTTCAAGCATGAGTAGCAGTACTTGACAACCCCGTGTTTAAATATGACCTTGACACTACAATTCGACAGGTACACTTGCTTGTTCGGGTTTTAGCCCATCAGGGCCCTATCAACGTTCCATTTGAATGTTTTGATGCGGATGATGGAGTCCTGGGGCAACTCTTCTTCATTCACGGTGGGGCGGGAACCGAGTCTACTCAGAAGTCCTCGATCTCAGGGGTCACTAGAGCAGAGGTGGCCTCTTCCTCTTCCTCTTCTCCACCAAGCGAGGTTATCACTTTTGTCCATGCTGATTTGCCTCAAACAGCCAATCCATTTGATGATGCAGTCGTGATTAAGGCAGTTATAAGAGATTTTACGGTTGACAAGATTCTCATTGACACTAGCAGCCCAGTCAACCTGCTGTTTAAATCAACCTTTGAGGCCCCGAAGACTGGAAAGCCTCTGCTTTCCACCGAAGGGCCACTCTACGGCTTCTGTGGTGAGAGAAAAGAAGTAGAAGGAAGCGTCACCCTACCAGTAAAGCTTGGTGGAGCAACTAAGCAGGTTCATTTCATAGTGGTTGACGCTCCCAGCAGTTATCATGCCATCTTCGGTAGACCCTTGTTGAATAAGTATCAAGTGGTGGTCTCAACTTACCACCTTGCGATCAAGTTTTTTGTTGATGGTCGGATGTGTAGGGTCAGCAGTGACCCAAGGAGAGCAAGGGAATGTTATGTTCGCACTATCAACATGGTTGAATCCAGTCCTCCCATTGCTCCAGCAGTAGCTACAGAAGGCTCTCCAAGTTAAGAAACTGATGCTGATGGAGAAGCTCACCTGGAACATGCCAAGGTGATGCAAGCAGTCCCCATCGCTGAGGGGGAGGAGAGGAAGCTCTCCATCAACTCAGAGTTTCCTGAGAATCAGAAGGCTGAGCTGATTTCCTATTTATTGGAGAACCTGGATGTCTTGGCTGGGTCAGCGGAGGACATGCCAAGCATGGATCCGGATATTGCTTACCACCACCTTAATGTTGATCCCAGCTTCAAGCCTGTGCAGCAGAAGAAAAGAGATTTGGCAACGAAGCTTGCTGAACCAATAAGAGAGGAGGTCGCAAAGCTCCTCAACGCAAATTATGTTTATGAAATACAATACCCTACCTGGATATCCAATGTTGTAATGGTTAAAAAATCGGGAGGGAAGTTGTGCATGTGTGTAGATTTCACAAAACATAATAAAGCGTGCCCCCAAAGATTGTTACCCCTTTCCTCGGATAGATTCTATAGTTGATTATGTGGTAGGGTACTCCTTTATAAGTTTTTTAGATGCATTTTCTGGTTACCACCAAATAAGAATGCATAAACCTGACGTTCCTCATACATCATTCATTACCAATGATGGTTGCTACTGTTACCTTGTGATGCCCTTTGGGCTAAAAAATGCTGGTGCAACCTACTAACGCATGATGGACCATGTATTTAAGAAACAGAAGGGAAGAAACCTAGAAGTGAACGTAGACGATCTCTTGATCAAGAGCAAGTCTTTTTCACTACACCTGGAAGATCTAGCAAAGATGTTTGGAACTCTGCATAGATATAAAATGAAGCTCAACCCGTCGATGTGTACCTTTGGGGCGAGTAAGGTGAAGTTCCTGGGTCACCTCCTTACTCTAGAGGGGCTTGCCCCTAATCCAGACAAAGTAAAAGCTATTCTTGATATGGCTCCCACCTGTTCACCTAAGGAAGTTCAACTGTTAGGGGGGAGGTTAGCAGGCCTTGGGAGGTTCCTCTCCCGGGTTGGAGACAAGAGTGCTTCTTTCTTTAAAACTCTACGAGGAGCATCCAAATTTGATTGTACAGAAGAGTGTTCTCAGGCCTTTGAGCAATTAAAGAAGCAGTTGACCTCAACTCCTTTGCTCCAAAGTCCCCGGTCAGGGTAGATGCTTTTCTTGTACTTAGGAGTTGCCCTGAGGCGGTTAGCTCTGTTCTTCTTCGAGAAGAGACCAGGAAGGAGTTCCTTGTTTATTATGTCAGCCATATTCTGAAAAGTGCAGAGACACGGTATCCAACTCTAGAGAAGTTAGCCTTGGCACTAGTTATGACTGCTCGCAGACTCCGTCTTTATTTTCAGGCACACTCAATTCAAGTTGTTACTGATCAACCTTTGAAAAGTGTGTTGGAGAAACCGGAGCATTCTGGCAGATTAGCCAAATGGGCAATAGAATTGAGTGAATTTGAAATTTCTTATGTACCCAGGACACCTATCAAAGCTCAAGTTCTAGCAGACTTCTTGATTGACACAGCAGAGTCCAGTTCTGATCAGGCAGAAAGGTCTCCTTTGGCTTCGACCATATATGTTGATGGTGCCTCAGGTAGAAACTCTTTTGGAGCAGCAGTGGTTCTGATCAACCCAAACGGCATCAGACTGGAGCAAGCCATCAAGTTCTACTTTCCAGTGACCAATAACCAGGCCGAGTATGAAGCTTTGCTAGCAAGCTTGAGACTTGCAAGAGAACTTGGAATTGATCATGTTCGTACCAAGACTGATTCTCTGGTGATGGCGTCACAAGTACTTGGTAACTTTGAGACCAGAGAGCCGATCTTGAAGAAATATCTGGCTCTTGTGAAAATAGAAATCGGCAAATTCAAAATCTTTACCATTGAGCACATCCCTATAACAAAAAATGAGGACGCAGATGTTCTTGCCAAGTATGGACTGCCATTAGGAGGAACAACTTCCGAACTCTTCCGCCCGATAGTGGATGAAGAAGAGTTGATGCAGGTTGATCAGCGTCCCTCCTGGATGGACCTATTCATTCATTATCTGTCAACAAGGAACTTTCATCATTCAATCAAAGATTAGAAAAAGATCAGAATAAAAGCAGCTCACTATTACTTGGTGGCAGGAGTCCTCTACAGAAAAACCTTCCTGTTTGCTATGGCAAGGTGTGTTTCAGAAGAAGAAGCTCCAGCTATTTTGCAAGAAGTTCATTCTGGTCAGTATGGAAGTCACTCAGGACCAAGAATGCTAGAAAGACAAATCCTACGGCAGGGTTATTTCTGGCCCACCATGAAGAGAGACTCTGAGACTTATGCCAGAAAATGTGTTCAGTGCCAGAAGTTTGCTACACTTCAACATCATGTTGCTCAGTTACTCAGATCAATTGCAACTCCTTTGCCCTTTGCAGTTTGGGGGATGGATCTCATTGGTCCTTTTCCCATGGCAAGCGGACAACGACGCTTTATCATAGTGATGATTGATTACTTCAGCAAGTGGATTGAAGCAAAGACATTGGCAAAGACAACGACTCAGGTAGTCAAAAATTTCATTTGGGGAGAGATTATCTGCCGACATGGAATACCAATGGCAATAATCACCGACAACGGGCCACAGTTCAACAGTGTAGAGATGATCGATTTTGCAACCAGATCGGAACAGAACTGCTATTTGCATCAGTCCATCATCCCAGAAGCAATACCCAAGTTGAAGCAGTCAACAAGCAGGTCCTCAATTTGCTTAAGAAGAAAGTGCAGAATATCAAAGGCAGCTGGGCTGATCAACTTCCATCGGTCGTCTGGTCCTTAAGAACAACACCTTCATCTGCAACTGGTGAAACTCCATTGAAACTCTCTCATGGCTCAGAAGCCCTTATTCCAGTTGAGTTTGAAGTTCCATCACCTAGAGTTCTGCTTGCAAGGCAATGTCTTGAGGACTGTCTTGAGCTGAACAATGAAGAGATGAAGTTCAGCCTGTAGCATATCGAGGAAATTAGAGACAAAGCCGCAATAAGGCAAGAAGAAGTCAAGAGAAGGATGGCCTGATACTTTGATAAGAACGTGAGGATCAAAGACTTTCAAGTGGGAGATCTGATTCTTAAAAAAGTTGACGCTGCTGCAAGAGACAGCTCAGTAGGAAAGCTTAATCTGAATTGGGCCGGCCCCTTCATTGTCAAAGGAGTCTTAAAGAGCGGCGCTTACTGCTTGCAAACATACGAGGGAGAGGATGTGCCACATACATGGAGCGGAGATGATCTTAAATGGTTCAAATCCCGAACCTCCTCCTTTTATTTCCTTTCTATGTAATCTCTTCAAGAATCATTATGAGTAAAAACTGCTTGCTGACATTTCTTCAAGTGTTTACATCTCTTGAATACTAACAGTTAGCATATTGAGCAAGGAAGATTCCAAAACGGTTCTATCTTTGAACTCTCTTTTCTCTCTTATGCTAACTTTGCAAAAGCTTCTCATTAATCAAAGAATTCATACTAACACTTTTTCTAGTATTTTCTCCTTCTCTCCCGAACATCAATAATGGTTGTCTGATACCAGGAGACATCGCCGAGTTCAGCAAACCTCACCTAAAGCCGTTGTCATTATTGTAACACAAGGAAGAACACGTTTTCTGAGGAGATTTTGCACCGTGTAGTGGGAGCTTGTAGGTTCTAGTGCGGTAGGATACTGAACTTCGGATCCCGGCTAGTAACTGACTGCCTCTGCATTAAGGAGGGACAGGGTGAGAGTTAAGCTCCACCATGCCACTTTAGGGATATCGTTAGAACTTTGATGATCGCGTGTGAAATGTTATGCCGCTCCGGCCGCACCTGCCCAAGGGTCATCTTAGTTTGTAACCCTCGAACACTCCGTGGTACACTCAAGCAGTGCCTGTAGGAGACCCATAGCCCGGTTGATCTTGGAGAAAAGTAATGCCGCTCCGGCCACACCTGCCAAAAAGATCAACTCAGACTGTACTCTGGGAAAGAGGGCAGTGGACCATTCCGTTGAGTGTGCAAAACTTGAGGCCCGGTGTGAAAGCAATGCCGCACCTGCCCACTTGGTGACAAGTCTGCAGCTTACTCTTCACAGGGAATCTATTTAGTGCATACTGCATTATTGTATCCGCCCAATCTGCATTTTTCTTGGGTTGATCATATAGCTTGTGGCCCGGTGTGAAAAGTTATGCCACTCCGGATGCACCTGCCCGCTTGGTCGCAAGCTATTTATCATTTCTCTATTCAGTGCGCACTGCATTATTGTATCCGCTCAGTCCACAGTTTTCTTGGGTTGATCGTATAGCTTGTGGCCCGGTGTGAAATGTTATGCCGCTCCGGTCACACCTACCCGCTTGGTCATAAGCTATAGATCATTTCTTTATTCAGTGCGGACTGCATTATTGTATCCGCTCAGTCCACAAGTTTTCTTGGGTTAATCTTATAGGTTGTGGCCCGATGTGAAACGCTATGCCGCTCTGGCCGCACCTGCCCGCTTGGTCGCAAGCTATAGATCATTTCTCTATTCAGTTCGGACTGTACTATTGTATCCGCTCAGTCCGCAAGTTTTCTTGGGTTGATCTTATAGCTTGTGGCCCGATGTTAAAAGTTATGCCACTCCGGCCGCACCTGCCCGCTTGGTTGCAAGCTATAGATCATTTCTCTGTTCAGTGCAAACTGCATTATTGTATCCGCTCAGTCCGCAGTTTTCTTGTGTTGATTGTATAGCTTGTGGCCCGATGTGAAAAGTTATACCACTCCGACCGCACCTGCCCGCTTGGTCGCAAGTTATAGATCATTTCTCTGTTCAATGCGGACTGACATTATTGTATTCTCTCAGTCTGCAAGTTTTCTTAGGTTGATCTTATAACTTGTGGCCCGGTGTGAAAAGTTTTGCCGCTCCGGCCTCACCTGCCCGCTTGGACGCAAGCTATAGATCATTTCTCTGTTCAGTGCGGACTGCATTATGGTATCAGCGCAGTCCGCAAGTTTTCTTGGGTTGATCTTATAGCTTGTGGCCCGGTGTGAAAAGTTATGCCGCTCCGGCCGCACCTGCCCGCTTTATCGCAAGATATAGATCATTTCTATTAAAATGTGTGCGAACTGTGAAATTATAGCCACCTAGTCCGCAGGATTGGTCCCTGGTTGGTCTTTTCAGCTCGCAGTTTGACAGAAAATATGAGGCTGCAATGCTTATTATCATTAAGCTTAAAAGGTTTGTTGACAAAGAGAATCGCAGACTATTATTGGAACTCGCCAGAGTCCGCATGATCTTTTTCTTTGGCAACCAACTAAACTTTAGTCTCTTTCTTTTTGCGGCGAACAGTGGTCGAATTATTTAATAAAGTTTCCTAATTAGCAAGCCAAAAACTTATACAGTGCGGATGATATTTGCATTCAGCGGACTGCTACATGGAGATCGCACTTAACTACGTCAATACATTTCAATAACAGAAAACAAAGAACATTGCAGAAAACACACTGATACTAGAATATCCTTTTCTATTTAATCAAAAATAAAGTTACATCTTTCGTGTATTCAGCGGACTCCAAACTTAAGTCCGCTCTCTTTACAAAAATGTTAAAAACAAAAAGTACATTATTCTGCTTCGGCAATCTTCTGTTTCTTCTCTGCAGGAGGGCTTAGGCTTTCGACATCAACCTCTGGAGAATGGACCTCTGAGAAACTTCCACTACTGCCATCTGAACCGGTGCTGGCCACGGACTCTCTATGCGAACTCTCGCCAGCAGAGGTAGATGAAGAAGCGTCAGACTCGGTGGACTGATCTCCGCCTTGCTAGCTCGAACCAGTGTCGTCGGCAATCGTCTTGGCTTCTCCGCCTTCTCCGTTTTCTTCTTCTTCTTCTTCTTCTTATTCTCCTTCCTCTTCTTCCTCAACAATGACTTATTTTCCTTTGGCAGTCCGCTCCATTGCCGCGACCTGCTCCTTCAACACTGGGAAGAGCTGCAGGAAAGGGACACCGTCCACCCCTTCTTTTGCGAAGCCACCGCTGATAAATCGCTCGAAAGCGATCTCAACGGTTTCTTTCACAAAGGGGAGCATGGCGGACTGGAAGCTATCATTTTCCAAGTCATAGGCGACCTGCGAGAAACAAAGGAATAAACATCAGTTCGTGGAGGACTTCAAACTGAGACCGCTGCAAATATAACTTACCGCCAGCTCTTCTTTCTGCTGAGAGACCTTTTTCCATAGCCCCACGTTTCTTTCCTTGATCACCCTTTTTTCTTCCTGAAGTTGCTCGTTTTTTCTGAGCAGGTCTCTAGCAAGGGAACAAACAAAATTTTTTGTCACCGCGCTGTACGTGCTTGCCTGGGCGGCCAGCAGAGGTAGGTCGGCAGCAGCAATCTTCTTCAAGTCTCTCAAGTTACGCTTCCCGTATAGCATGGAGATCGCGACTTGAGTGTGGCGAGTTAACTTCGAAGTCTTCCATGATGGAAGCGATGTTGACAGGCGGACACACTTGTTCTTATTGTGCCAGTGGATAATCGGGTTCCCCCTTCAAATACTTCTAATAGTTGCCAAACCCCTGCATCGTAAAGATTTTAGAAGAGGAGCAGTCCGCTGCGAGATCCCCCTCTTCTTTCCTTTTTATTGCAACTTTCTGCTTTCTCTCCCTCTGTGTAGGGGTAAACCCGCTTGGTGTTTGTGGCAGGTTTGCGTGCACAGCCAAGGTCGCTGCAAGAAAAAGAACATGTTAGCACGCAGGTCGCGGCAGATACAAGAGTAAGTCCGCAGAAGCTTACTTTCTTTGCGATTTACGTCACCCAAGCCCGCCAACAGCGGGATGTAGTGCTCTATGTCCAGCCTGGCTCCAGCAAGGAACTTGACAATGGCGAGCTCCACCGCATCAAGCCGGACACTCTTGAAGGCGGAGTCTGTGCGCTCCTTCGGATAGGTTTGAACAAACCCAAGATCGCCCTCGAAGATCAGAAACGTCGAGGTACAGTTATGGATCTTGTTGCGCAGACCCATGACCTTCATCCCTCTGCAGTAGAAATAGATCACCCCTTTGTAAGGGCAGCATCCAGACAGAGTTATTGAGCGAGCTGAGAAGATCTTACGCAGAAGATGTTAAGGGAGAAAGTGATCTTCTCAGACCGCAAGTAAGAAAGGAAGCTATAAATGGCAGCGAGGGTGTTGGGCGCGAGCTGGCCTGGCACCATCCCGTAGTGTTCGAATATCTCTACCATATCCCATAACAATGGGAATCTGAACCCGCTATCAAAGTGGTCGATATGTACAGCGATCTGAGTCGCTGTCGAAAAGTTTAATCTTTCTTCATGCACAGGAAGGCGGACAAGCAGACTCGAGTCCGCCATATGTCTCTCAACGAAGACCTCAAGGTCAGCCTCCGTCAAAGTGCATTTCCTGTGATTGGCAGCGTGGAAAGCAACCGCAGCATCAGTTCTGGCAGACACCATGTCTACAGGCCGCAGAATCCTCTGTTATAGCTACTTTCTTGCATAGAAGAAACAATGGGGCAATATTTATAGTAGCGGAGGTCTGACAAGCATTTTGGCTAGGCCATGCAGCTCGACTATCAAGTCCGCACAGTTCGCACCATAACTTTTTCATGGAGCTAAAATAAAAACAAAGCGGACAGAAAACTCAAGTTTGCTCTCTTTGCTATTTCCAGTCTCCGGAGTACCTGCAGAGCAAAGTTCAAAGCACAAAATAAAGCGGACACAGCTTCAGTCCGCCCAGCTCGCGATACTTACCACCTGGAGACATTCATAAGTTAATTCTGAGAAGTAGACACGGCATCTGTCCGCACAGTTCGTCATAGCATAGCAGGAGAAATAAGCGCAATCAAATGACAGAATACGCGGATATAGCATTTAGTCCGCATAAAGCACAGTACAGTTCATCACAAGCCACAGCATAGAGCATTGTTTAAAACACAAATAATTATACATCAACAAGTCAAATAGTTCGCAGTTTTGCGGACTCAGCGGTCTCTATTTTCAGTTCGTGCTGACCTCTCCGTCCTGTCCCTGCACAAATGCGCTGCCTGGTCACTTATCTGAAGAACTTCGCTATACAAGCGACAGATGTGATGTTGAATGGAGTTAATGGTCCGATGCATGTGAGCGGCCTCCCTGTCTACCCGACTCAGGGGAATCATCAGCTCTGTTGCCGGCCTCAGCTCCTCATCTGCGGCGTGCTAGCAACCCTATACTGGTGCTGCTGCCTCTGGAGCAATGAGATCTAGCAATCACGATCTCTGCTCGGCGACCTCGGTAGCCTGCTTGCCTTTCTCTTCCCGTGCCATCGCCAAGTGCTTTCCTTTGAAGAAGCAGACATCATCAGCAAGTATTTTCTTCTCTCTGTCAGACCTATCTAGCACCCTTGAGATGCTGGTGATCTGGTCCTTCAAAGCTTTCTCGGGCTCTCTCGATGCCTTCTCGCGCTCTTCCACCTTCCGTAACTCTGTTATAGTTTTTTGAATTTCGACTTGAAACTTTTTTCTAACTCTGTGATGTTATCCAGGCTAGGCTGCTCGCCTCTTGCGGACTCATCATACGAGCCTGGGTCAACTCCGATATTCGGCGTAGTCATAATCTCCCCACTCTCGATAGAGCCCGGTGGCAACTTCCTGCCTGCAACAAAGAAGGTCAATCATATTCAAATATAGTGCGCCGCTGACTCAAAGTATGGAGATAAATGATCACTTTTGGCAAGAGCAGCAGCGAGTTGCCGCCTATCGAAGATAGGCCGTCTTGCCCGCTCCGGGTCAAAGGCGTTTAACCGTTTCTTCTATTCGCGATGGACTTTGATTCTCTTTTCAGTCGTAGATCTTGTGGAAACAATAATGTCATCGGTCTCGGTGAAGATCTTGACCAGCCTCGACTTCCGTTACGGCGACCTGTAAATCCACTGACGCTTAAAGTATTTAGGCGCCGTATGGAGTTTACCTGACCGTAGCAGCTCTGCAGTAGTCCGCAGATCTTCAGCGTCTTTGTCCGCCACGGCCTGCTTCGAGGCCGCCTCGACCGTAGTCACATGGGCGGCGATTTGCTTCTCCTACTCTACTATCATCTCTTTTAGTTTTTCCTTCTCTTTTTCCTCAGTAGAGGATAAAGAGGGGAGCTCGCCGATCTTAACTCCCAGGATGTTTACCTCAGGATGCAGCACATCTAGCAAGGATTTGTTGATGAGATCGTGTTGCTCGATGTCTATGGAATTTAGTATCTCTTCAGTTGACAAACTGACCGTGGAGAGGGAATTATCTCCCTGGACTTGTGCCTTCAGTGTAACTAGGTCGTTTTCAGGAACTTCTTTTTCGCGCGTCCTGTGCTGCAAGTCCACATCCCAGTCCGCACGGAGATATTTTTATTTTTCATCGCCCGCAGCTTCTTTTCAACTCCCTCGGCCACAGTGGACTTGTCCCTTTTCCTCTTCTTTCCCGAAGGGGCCCTTTCCTTAGTCGAGTACGCGGAAGCCTTCCCTAAGTCTGTCTGGTTCTCGCGGACTAAATCAAGGTTTACAGCAACCAATACCTTTGAAGGCACGTCTTCCTCAACTTCATCTCCGGCAGACCGCCTATCTTCATCAAGGTTAACGATGGGCTATTGGTCGTTCGGGGATGATACTTCTATTTCGTTATTTGCGCAAACCGTGTCCGCCGAGTTCGCAGTTTTCTGAGTGTGGCCAGTGTCTGACGGATTCAATATCCAATCCGCACTTTTTGACGGCTATTCAGTGTGAGATGCGGTGGCGTCCTCATGCACGGGCACATCAGCATGGCGGGCTACTTCCTCAGCAGCCTTCTTACTATGAGAACTCTCTCCAGTAGAGCAGACAGGCTCCCCTCTCGTCACTCTCTTTATCACTTTCTTAGTTTTCATTGGTGTTATTGGTATTTCACTCTTTGCAGTGAGGCTTGTGAAGAAAGCACCGAGTCTCGCCATGCCGGACTGCAAAGTTGAGACCGCAAGAGGTGAATAACGCCCCATGTCGCTTAAACCTTTGACGAATCCAGCCCCTCCAGCGATATTTATAGCGCTGATGGCATTAATGAGATTTGTGCACTCGGCGGTTCAGCAAACATTTTCGAAGTTTTCTTAAAACTTAAAAATGTGAGGGGATTATGTTAACCCCTCAGTCCGCAACGCATATTAGATTCCAAGGTCACCTACTTCATTAGCCGTTGTAACGCCCCGAAACACAAAGGAGCGACGGGGGACGTTTTGTGCCAGTTTTGGGTTCTGGCTGCAGGCACACGGCCTGGGACACGGGAGTGTCCCAGGGCGTGTCATGCTTGTGTCGACACTCAGCCGGGAAGTCGACATTTTGGTCTCGACATTGTGTCGAGACTGGGCACACGGCCTGCGACACGGGCGTGTCGCAGGGCATGTCGACCCGTGTCGACACTTAGCCCGCGAAGTCGACACTCTGCGTTCGACGAAGTGTCGAGACATGGCACACGGCCTGCGACACGGGCGTGTCGCAGGGTGTGTCGACCCGTATCAACACTCGTCCCGGGAAGTCGACACTTTGCTCTCGACATTGTGTCGAGACAAGGCACACGGCCTAGGACACGGGCGTGTCTAAGGCCGTGTCGTCAGGTCGACGATCTTCGCTCGACGAAGTGTCGAGTGTCGAGACCGTGTACACGGCCTGGAGCCCAGGCGTGTTGAGGTGATACGGGCAAGGACACGGGCGTGTCCTAGAACCCGTGCAGTGCTCGGGTTGTTTTCGAGGAAAAATGATGGGGGTACACGGCCGGCCACACGGCCGTGTCAGGTGGAACACGGGCATGTCAGCTCGAACACGGGCGTGTTCGATACCCGTGTGTTGTTCCAGGCGAGCCGATTTTGACGGCGAATGAGGCACACGGCCCTGGACACGGGCCTGTGCCAGGCCGTGTGCGGTCCAGATTGGGCATTTCAGTCCCGAATCAAAGCCGTTCATTTCTTTAATTGATGATCCAACGGCTGGGGGTTGTTCCTGAAGGGATATACCCGGGATTGGACTTAGAAACCCTCACTTTTCATGAGTGGATATCTTTCTAAAACCTTAGAGAGAGAGGAGAGCCAAGGAAGGAAGAAGGAGCTAGATCCGGCCATTGGAGGAGTTTCGAAGCTCCAAATCGCGAGCCGACTCCGGAACCACGGAGGCAAAGCTAGTGCGGTCCTTTTCATCCGCTTATTTTTCCATGGCGCCAAAGAAGAACGCAAGGGTAACGATTCTCTTCTTGAGCATGAGTAGCTCTCCTTCTTTGCATAGGAAGCCCGCTCTCGCGAGTTTGCGGTGAGTTGGAGGTGTTCCTTCAGGTAGATATGTGAAGTCCCTGTTGTTTAGAGTCCGTAAGCTAGAACGGACATAGGCATGATGTGTGAATCCTACCCGGACATGTTGGTCTGGATCGGTGATGTTGCATTGCATAATGCCGGAGAAGACTCCGTGCTATTGGTTGTTTTTCGCGTTTTCTACACGGTAGATTGCAGCAGGGAGCCTTGGGGATTAACCCAAAGGTGCACCCGGAAAACTGGGCAGATACGTGATCTTGCCAACTTGGTGGCCTGAGAGCCAACTTGAACATAACCGGGTTATGTGAATTGTGATGGAAATGGGACTCGGTTGAAGTTTGACCAGCGCAAATGGCTTAAATTGTCGTTGTGATGTGAGCACGGGTTAGATGGAACCGTACCCGTTCTATGTCGTTCGGTTAAAGAGACCTAAGGGTACGTGGCACTTGTCGTTGGCATAGATTAGGGTCTTCGGCGGTCAATGGCTTAAATTGTCGTGACCCAGGCCAAGAAGACAAAATTCTCATAGGTTTGGCCGTCAAAGTGGCGGTGGTGAGTCCGGAATGTCTATGGCTTTAATTGACGTGACATCGACCGGTTCACCGAGAATGTGCCCTGAGAGCACGGGGCGTGTGGCCGTGCGAGCCAACGTCTGTGATGAAATGAATATTGTTATATATTGCTCGCTTATGCTAATGAAATGCAGGGAAGGAGCATCGCCGCCCCGAGTTGGGGGTGGGATCGTTATAATTTGGTCAGCATTGCTGACCGTTGCCTTGTTTTGCCACCGTGCGGTGGTTTGTTGTTTGCAGGTGCTGCTGGACCAAGCGGTCAATAGCGGGCTAAAGCCCAAGTGCGAAGCCGGCCCTCGAAGGCCTAATTTGAAGTGTTTACTGTTTTATTCATGTATGACCGGCCTGCGTGCCGTGGTTTGTAAATCATGTAATATGAAGTGAAACATTTTGTAACGCCTTAAGGCTTGTGTTGGTTTATGTATAAGATTCCTATTTTGGATTAGTGGACATTCATGCTTTAGTGCTGGGTTCTTATTTGCAACTTTTATAAACTGCTTCCGATAGAATGCTCTGTGTAGGACGCAATGATTGGTTGGATGGTTTCCATGAGTAACCACCCGGTCTGTCTGTGGCATACGGCGTCGGGCCCCGGCCGGACCTACTGCTATATGCTATGCGACGGATAGGGGGTGTTACAATTTGGTATCAGACTACTGGTTTTGGTCAGGCTTAAAATGAATTCGTGGGCGAACTCTTTTTAAGGGGTGGTGAGCACATTGTGTGCGTCATCGTTATAACAGTAAAAGAACCCATTAATGTCCACTTAGGAATGAAAATACACGTGTTTGAGGAACCTGCGTGTTCCTATAATTACTGTTTGCAATTTTATTTGGTTGCTTAACGGTGTTTTGTACCACTATAGGTGACCAGAAGTGGTGTTGGGCCGTCGGAACGTCGAGTTTCTGAGGCTAGTAGTGCACCGGATGTTGCTCCTGCAACACCTCTATCGGCTGAGAACATACGATTGGTGGCTGAAGCGGTGTTGGCCGTGATAAATGCGCAGCCTGCAAGGCAAACGCAGCAGCCCGCTCCTGTGATGGAGCAGGAACCTCTTCAAGAGGCTGAGCCGAGGAGAGTGGAGCAAGTGGTTGTGGAACCGGTGGTGCCAAGGAGGGCAACCGAGAGACAGCTTAAGCATGTTATGAGTATTAACCCTCCTGTATTCTCGGGGTTGGGAACCCCATCTCAAGCTGAAGACTGGCTCTCCAGGGTGAAGAGAGTCATGACAGCAACGGAGACGGAGGAGTGGCAAATGACCACTATCGCTACGTTCCTTCTGGACGGTGAAGCGAGAATGTGGTGGGAAGGATTGGAGATGCACTTATTGAGAGGTAGGCAACTTGTTGATGTCTCGATGGAGGAGTTCTCGAGATTGTTCTTGGCTAGATACCTCCCTTCGACGCAGAAGATAGCGTTGGAGAATGAGTTTCTGAAGTTGGTTCAGGGTGAGAGGAGCGTGGATGAATATCTCCACGAGTTTACTCATCTGAGTCGTTATGCTAGCTCCACCATCGTGGATGAGGAGCGCAAGACTAATCGCTTCTATGAAGGCTTGAGAGATGAGTTGAGATTACTACTTTCGTGGCCGATGACGCAGGGTTTCTTAACCTTGGTCAATACTGCCCGGTCCTTGGCGAAGGACATGAAGAATGTACAAGCAAAGAAAAGCTTGGGTGAGAAGAAATCTGAATTCAAAGTGCCGACTACTTCAAAGTCCGGCTATCGGAGGTCTTTCAAGAAGCGTAGGACTTCGGGTCCAGCTCCTTCTGGTGCTTCTGGGGTGACTACGAGTCGGACCCCGGGCCCGTGTTTTACTTGTGGAAAGACGGGGCATTTTGCCCGTGACTGTTGGAGCGGACGTCCTAAGTCCGAGAGAAGGTCGGGAGCTACTTATGAAGAGAAGGGCAAGGCGGTGGAGTCGACCGCATCCCACTATGCTCCGGCCCAACCAAGGGTGTATAATCTTGGCCAATAGGAGGCCATCAAACAAGCTGATGTGGTGACAGGTATGGTTTAATTTATAGCAAGTCAATTTCCTTAAAATACTTGTTATGCACATGTTACCTTACAACTGCTTGTTTAGGATTTGTATTGATTTGTGAAAATCTGACATGAGCACTCTTCGATACGGGAGCTTCACACTCCTTCTTGTCCGAAGGATTTATACCACGCATCGGAGTCCCTTCTTCGATGGCGAAGGATAAGTTGGATGTGTTGTTGCCCAATGGGTGTTCGATGCGAGCGGATAGGACCTGCGATGTTAAGATTCGTATTGGGGATCAGGAGTTCGACCTGCAGGCGTCTTTACTTCCGTTGGTGGAGTTCGACGTTATATTTGGCATGGACTGGCTCTCGGAGCAGCAAGCCTATATCAATTGCGGTCGGAAGGAAGTCAAGTTGGGAGCTAGTCGTGAGACGACTTTTACGGTCTTAAAGGGGTCGAGCAAGACGTTGATGTCTGCTCTTCAGGTGGTGAAGGCGGTTCGTGCCGGTGCAGAACTGTTCTTTACACTAGTGGAGATTGCAAAGCCGAAGCCTGCGTTGGATTGTATTTCAGTGGTATCGGAATAACCTGATGTGTTCCCTGCAGATCTTCCTGGAGCCCCGCCTCAACGCTAGATAGATTTTACGATTGAGCTAGTGCCATGTGCAAAGCCTGTGTCACGATCTCCTTATCGGCTAGCGCCTAAGGAAATGGCGGAGCTGAAAGTTCAACTGCAAGAGTTGTTGGAGCAAGGGTATGTGCGCCCGAGTTCTTCGCCTTGGAGCGCACCGGTCCTCTTTGTTAAGAAGAAGGACAGAAGCTTGAGGCTATGTATTGATTATCGGGAGCTCAACAAGTTGACGGAGAAGAACAAGTACATGATCCCCCGGATTGATGATCCTTTTGATCAGTTGGTAGGGTCGACGGTGTACTCGAAATTGGATCTCAAGGCTGGGTACTATCAGCTGCGAATAAGGGAGAGTGATATCCCGAAGACAACGTTTAGTACGAGATACGGGCATTATGAGTTTACGGTCATGCCATTTGGGCTGACTAATGCGCCGTCAGTGTTCATGGATTTGATGAACAAGACTTTCAGGGAGTACTTGGACCATTTCGTGATCGTCTTCATCGACGATATTTTGGTGTACTCGCAAAGTGAGGAAGATCACTTCAAGCATATTCATTTGGTTCTGGAGACGCTAAGGAGAAATCAGTTGTATGTCAAGTTCTCAAAGTGCGAGTTTTGGCTATCCTCAGTGGCGTTCCTCGGTCATATAGTGAGTGGAGAGGGTATTGTTGTGGATCCGGCGAAGATTGTTGCGATACGGGAGTGGCCTGAGCTTGCTACGGTAGCGGAAGTCCGGAGTTTTCTGGGGCTTGCCGGCTATTATAGGCGCTTCGTAGAGAACTTCTCGCGGATAGCGTTACCTCTCACTACTTTGATGAGGAAGGAGCATAAGTTCGTTTGGACGCCGGAGTGAGTGCGAGCTTTTGAGAAGTTGAAGTGTAGGTTGACCACGGCGCCTGTGCTGAGTTCGCCATGTGGGACCGAAGGTTATGAGATTTACAGTGACGCTTCGGGCAGCGGTTTGGGTTGCGTGCTACTACAACACGGAAGTGTAATAGCTTATGGCTCGAGACAGCTAAAAGTGCATGAAAGGAACTATCCGGTCCATGACTTGGAGTTAGCGGCCGTGATTTTTGCCTTGAAGCTGTGGAGACACTATTTGTACGGTGTGAAGATTGATATCTACACCGATCACAAGAGCCTGAAGTATCTTATTGATCAGAAGGATCTGCATATGCGGCAGCGTAGATGGATGGAGTTCCTGGGGGACTATACATTCAAGATCCACTACGTGCCTGGTAAAGGGAATGCGGTTGCGGATGCGTTGAGTCGCCGAGCCCCAGCTCAAGCTAATTGGCTATCGGTGCATGATGAGCGGTTGGTGCGGGAGTTGGAGGCGTTGGAGATTGTTTGTGTGGACAGGCAATCAAGTGCTGAAGCAGTTCTGAATTGGACTGAAGTCCAATATGACCTGGCTGATCGTATTCGGCAGGCTTTGGATATGGATGCTCATATGAAGCAGTTCATGGTAGAGGCTCTGGATGGGTCAAATTCCCAATTCATCGTGGAGGACGGATTACTTTGGAAAGGCGGTCGTCTGTGCGTCCCAAGTGTGGGTAGTTTGCGGGTGGAGCTGTTGTATGAGGCACACCATACCAAGTACTTGATTCACCCGGGGAGCACGAAGATGTACCGTGATGTGAAGAAACTGTTTTGGTGGCCGGGTTTGAATAAGGATGTGGCGCTATACGTAGCGAAGTGCCAAACTTGCGCCTTGGTGAAGGCGGAGTGCCAAAAGCCGAGAGGATTTCTTAAGTCCTTGCCTATTCCGGAGTGGAAATTTGATGACATCTCTATGGACTTTGTGCACGGTTTGCCAAGGTCGCAAAAGGGGAACAACGCCATTTGGGTGGTTGTTGATCGGTTAACGAAGGTGTCGCATTTTATTCCGCATAGGAAGGATGACCCGGTGGAGAAGTTGGCAAAGCTTTATGTGGATAACATAGTGCGGCTTCATGGTGTGCGCCGCAAGCATCGTGAGTGACCTAGATGGGCGGTTCACGTCCAATGATTGGAGTCTAGTGCAGCAAATGTTGGGAACAAAGTTGAAATTCAGCACATCCTTCCATCCGCAAACGGATGGGCAGACCAAGATGGTCAATAGAACCATGACACACATGCTCCGCATGTGTGTCTTGTATTTTGGAAAGCAGTGGGAAGACCACCTGTATTTGGTGGAGTTCGCATACAACAATAGCTACCAAGAGAGTATTCAGATGGCGCCTTTCGAGGCCCTATATGCTAGAAAATGTCGCACGCCGTTGTCTTGGTTAGAAACGGGTGAGTCAAAGTTGTATAAGCGATCGGAAGTGGAGGATGCTACTTCTTTGGTGAGAACCATTCGGGAGAGGTTGCTTATCGCTCAGGACCGGCAAGCGAAGTACTATAATGCCAAGCACAGGAACGTGGAGTTCGCTGTGGGCGACTATGTGTACTTAAAGATCAAGCCGTTCAAGGGTGTCTCGCGGGTGCGGCGATTGAAAAAGCTAAGCCCGAGGTACCTTGGACCGTTTGAGGTGCTGGAGCGAGTTGGTGAAGCGGCCTATCGGTTGAAGCTTTCAATGGAGCTTAGTGGTTTACATGATGTATTCCATATTTCGGTGCTTCGGAAGGCAGTGTAAGAGCCTTCGCAAGTGATCGCGGTTGATCAAGTGCCGGTGGATAGTGGGTTGACGACAAAGGTCAAGCCCGTGCGGATTGAGGACTCGGAGGTCAAGCGGCTACGCAATAAAGAGATCAGGATGGTCAAGGTCCGGTGGGACAATTGCGGTCGTGAGGAGCTCTCTTGGGAGCGAGAGCAGGCTATGCTTGACGAGTATCCGGAGTTGTTCCGCTCAGGTACAAATTTTGGTTTTGTACATGTCTTTCCTTTATAGAATTTCGAGGATGAAATTCTTTTAAGAGGGGGAGAGTTGTAACGCCCCGAAACTCAAAGGAGCGATGGGGGACGTTTTGAGCCAGTTTTGGGTTCTGGCTGCAGGCACACGGCGTGGGACACGGGCGTGTCCCAGGGCATGTCAAGCTTGTGTCGACACTCAGCCGGAAAGTCGACATTTTGGTCTCGACATTGTGTCGAGATTGGGCACACGGCCTGCGACACGGGCGTGTTGCAGGGCGTGTCGACCCGTGTCGACACTTATCCCGCGAAGTCGACACTCTGCATTCGACGAAGTGTCGAGACATGGCACACGGCCTGCGACACGGGCGTTTCACAGGGCATGTCGACCCGTGTCGACACTCGTCTCGGGAACTCGACACTTTGCTCTCGACATTGTGCCGAGACAAGGCACACGGCCTAGGACACGATCGTGTCCAAGGCCGTGTCGTCGGGTCGAAGATCTTCGCTCGACGAAGTGTCTAGTGTCGAGATCGTGTACACGACCTGGAGCCCAGGCGTGTTGAGGTGACACGGGCAAGGACACGGGCGTGTCCTAGAACCCGTGCAGTGCTCGGGTTGTTTTCGAGGAAAAATGATGGGGGTACACGGCCGGACACACGACCGTGTCAGGTGGAACACGGGCGTGTCAGCTCGAACACGGGCGTGTTCGATACCCGTGTGTTGTTCCAGGCGAGCCGATTTTGACGGCGAATGAGGCACACGGCCCAGGACACGGGCGTGTGCCAGGCCGTGTGCAGTCCAGATTAGGCATTTCAGTCCCGAATCAAAGCCGTTCATTTCTTTAATTGATGATCCAACGGCTGGGGGTTGTTCCTGAAGGGATATACCCGGGATTGGACTTAGAAACCCTCACTTTTCATGAGTGGATATCTTTCTAAAACCTTAGAGAGAGAGGAGAGCCAAGGAAGGAAGAAGGAGCTAGATCCGGCCATTGGAGGAGTTTCGAAGCTCCAAATCGCGAGCCGACTCCGGATCCACGGAGGCAAAGCTAGTGCGGTGCTTTTCATCCGCTTATTTTTCCATGGCGCCAAAGAAGAACGCAAGGGTAATGATTCTCTTCTTGGGCATGAGTAGCTCTCCTTCTTTGCATAGGAAGCCCGCTCTCGCGAGTTTGCGGTGAGTTGGAGGCGTTCCTTCGGGTAGATATGTGAAGTCCCCATTGTTTAGAGTCCGTAAGCGAGAACGGACATAGGCATGATGTGTGAAGCCTACCCGGACATGTTGGTCTGGATCGGTGATGTTGCATTGCATAATGCCGGAGAAGACTCCGTGTTATTGGTTGTTTTTCGGGTTTTCTACACGGTAGATTACAGTAGGGATCCTTGGGGATTAACCCAAAGGTGCACCCGGAAAACTGGGCAGATACGTGATCTTGCCAACTTGGTTGCCTGAGAGCCAACTTGAACATAACCGGGTTATGTGAATTGTGATGGAAATGGGACTCGGTGGAAGTTTGACCCGCGCAAATGGCTTAAATTGTCGTTGCGATGTGAGCACGGGTTAGATGGAACCGTACCTGTTCTATGTCGTTCGGTTAAAGAGACCTAAGGGTACGTGGCACTTGCCATTGGCATAGATTAGGGTCTTCGGCGGTCAATGGCTTAAATTGTCGTGACCCAGGCCAAGAAGACAAAAAGCTCATAGGTTTGGCCGTCAAAGTGGCGGTGGTGAGTCTGAAATGTTTATGGCTTTAATTGACGTGACATCGACCGGTTCACCGAGAATGTGCCCTGAGAGCACGGGGCGTCTGGCCGTGCGAGCCAACATCTGTGATGAAATGAATATTGTTATATATTGCTCGCATATGCTAATGAAATGCAGGGAAGGAGCATCGCCGCCCCGAGTTGGGGGCGGGATCGTTATAATTTGGTCAGCATTGCTGACCGTTGCCTTATTTTGCCACCGTGCGGTGGTTTGTTGTTTGCAGGTGCTGCTGGACAAAGCGGTCAATAGCGGGCTAAAGCCCAAGTGCGAAGCGGGCCCTCGAAGGCCTAATTGGAAGTGTTTACTGTTTTATTCATGTATGACTGGCCTGCGTGCCGTGGTTTGTAAATCATGTAATATCAAGTGAAACATTTTGTAAGGCCTTAAGGCTTGTGTTGGTTTATGTGTAACATTCCAATTTTGGATTAGTGGACATTCATGCTTTAGTGCTGGGTTCTTATTTGCAACTTTTATAAACTGCTTCCGCTAGAATGCTCTATGTAGGACGCAATAATTGGTTGGATGGTTTCCATGATTAACCACCCGGTCTGTCTATGGCATACGGCGTCGGGCCCCGACCGGACCTACTGCTATATGTTATGCGACGGATAGGGGGTGTTACAGCCGCGGACTCAATTTAGCAGTCCGCCTGGCCCGGCGATGCCTCAGCATAGTTTCAAGGTCCCTGGCTTGTCATAGGCGGACTCGTTTTGACAGTCCGCCAATCTCCGCAGAGCAGCAACATTCAGCCATCTCAAGGTTGATCCCCCCCAGCAGCGGACTCAATGCTCCGTCCGCCCGGTTCGCCATGCCTTTGGATCTCTGGATTGATTTCACTTCGGCGAACTCAGTGTCCAGTCCTGCCCAGGCCACCATCCTCCAGCAGGATCGTGCCTTACAGCAGCAGATGGAAGCTCCAGCCCGCGAGCCTAGTCCACCCCTTTTGCGCGGACTGGCGTGTTCTTTCTTTTTGCTCCTCGTCACCGTTGCCCGGTTCTCCTGTACCCCGGGCAGCCGGTTATTTTAGCCCTGCCCGTTTGGGCAGGCCCCCATCCTATAAATAGGGGGGAGGTGGTGCACCCAAAGCACACTGACTCGTGCCCAGGAGCCTACTTGTTAAAGGATGCGGACTCGAATCTCAGGCTTTGCCGACTCCAGCTTGCTCAGATCTTGCCTTTTTCCCTTTACTCCACATGTAATCAAACCCTTCTTCAATCAAAGAAAAGCCCGTCGTTAGAGAGGCATTCAGGCTGCGACGGACGAAGTCTATTGTTGTCGTGGCTCACGGCCCTGCTGTTCTTTCTGCTCTCGTCTGCTTAGTAGATTGCTACTCGCAGTCTCTCTTTCCCTTTTTATTCCCCCGTGCTCAAACTGTTAGCTGGTGGTGCTCGATTTCCTTTCCATTTTCGTGCATCAACAGTGAAACCCTGGAATCTTGGCCTTAAACCGAGCTACATCCACGCAGTAACTATCTACCACCGCGCGGTCTACAAATGTCGGCTTGTTCCGCACTCCCCCTGCCCAAAACCTCCAATCATTGTCCAACATATGGCCCTGCCGTAACTATCCTGCTACCGCCACATGGTACCATACTACCGCTGCACATTAAATAATGCATCACATCAACGAACCATTTCGACGAACATGCAATACCGCCCCGTGGTACACCACAGAGAGCTACACAAATTAAATCACTATTCTAACCGTCGCGTGGTATCAATCTACCAGTTGTGTGGTAACTTCCTCAACGCTCCTGTAATAATTCTGCAACACAACCACTGACATTAACCCTAACACCGGTCGGTAGATTATAGAGCCCAGCTCTAAGATACAGAAAACTCCCGAATTTAACATATTGCAGGAAAATTTAGAAGTATCAATATAATAAAAGTACATCTCAAAGGAACAACCTAGGATACTTCGCTCTCATGGTTTTCTTATGTTCTTATAACAATTCTTCATGGCCATAGTTATCCCATCAGACTTTGACCATCCTGATTGAATTTTTCTGCAACTGCCTTGACTTCCAAGTCCTGTATTCGAACAGTCTTAACCGATCAACTCTTGATCAGCATCAACCACTTGTACAGGATCTTGCACCACCTTCTGTAATACTGATATGTGGAAAACATCGTGAAGACTACTTCGTTCTGTCAAAAGCTGCAATTGATAGGCAACTTCACCAATGCGCTCTAATACCTTAAATGGCCTAAGGTACCTCGAACTTAGCTTTTTCATGCAACGAATCCTTGATACGCCCTTGAACAATTTGATCTTCATATAAACCCATTCACCCATGATGAACTCCACCTTTCTATTCTTGGCATTATAGTACTTAGATTGCCTATCCTGAGCTATCAGCAACAACTCTCTGATTATAAGAATAGTGTTGTGTACATTGGAAAATGTGTACCAGATTTGGAGAAGCCTCACATAACTCAATGATATGCATCAAGTTGTATTTGATGTTGTGTTGAGTTATCATGTGCAGTTTAAGTAAATAGAAAGGAAAATTCTCTAAGTACAAGTGTCGACACTTGGGAATGACTGTGTCGACACCAAGGGCCAGATTGCATTGACACCCAGAATTTGTGTCGACACACAGAAAATCTATCGGCAACGTTGTGTCAACACCAAGGTCCAGATTTTGTCGACACCCAGAATTTGTGTCGACACACAGAAAATCTGTCGACAATGCTGTGTCAACACCAAGGGCCAGACTTGTGTCGACATTATCAGAAGTTGTGTCGACACACAGAGAAGCTGTCGACACATTCCAGAATTCTGTCGACAACGACTGTGTTGACCACAGAACTTGTGTCGACACACACCTGAATTCTATCGACACCAACTTTGTCAAGACAAGGAGTGTTTGTGTCGACACACAGGACTTGTGTTGACACATTCTACAGAAGATGTATCGACAACAACAATCCTTGTGTTGATACATGGACTATGTGTGTCGACACATATGAAGTATTCAGTCGACATTCTCTGCTGCTGAGTAAAATCCAATGAAGGCTGAAATAATACAACTGGAGACTTGACAACTGTCATTACTGATATTGTTATCACATCTGTCAGAGGTGTCAGAAGAATGTTTGAAACCGAAACAACCGGTTACCATGGATGAAGCCTTTATATAGATATGCTCTCTCAATAATTGAAAAACAACAAGAAGAACAACACATACAGAACATAGAAAGGCTAATCAAGCCAATCAATTATAATCTCTGAAGGATTGAGAATCCAAAAGAAGTGAAAGAAGAAACAGTCAATAGATTGTAGAGAGAGAAAAACAAGAAGGAGAGAAGTTCTCATCCAGTGAAGGCAGATTCTGAACAGTCTGCCTGAAGAATTCAGATCAAGTCTGAAGAAGAATTCAGATTAATTTCTGAAGGAAGCTAATTGAAGATCAACTCCAACATCAAGAAGATCAACCCTACTTTGTTCAGATTCAAGAAGCTTTGAAGAAAGCTAAGATAGGTTGATCATTAAGAAATCAGTTCTATCAAGAACTGATCAAGAAGCCTTCAACCAATTCTTTCTCCATCTGGTAGAAGATATCAACATCTTTTCATCAATAATTTTTGTAGTATATGTAATAGATCTGAGTGTAGGAGATTTACATCTCTGAGTTGTAAGCCTAAATTATAAAATCTGAGGTAGGGCTGAGTGCCTGAGGTAGGGGAATCTGTTCCATGAGTTATAGGCCTGTGAAAGAGGCTGAGGTAGGGCTGTTGCCTGAGTTGTAGGAGTGGGGTGTCTCTCTGACTTGTAGGCCTGTGGAAGAGGCTGAGGTAGGGCTTGTGCCTGAGTTGTAGGAGTGTGGATTCAACTCTGAGTTGTACGAACCATTCTTGGTTCTGAGCTGTAAGATCTGCGGATGTGAGAAGAAGGAAGGAAGTTTGGCCGAATCTTGTACACTACTAGATAGGCGAAGGGGGAAAGTGGATGTACCCATCATTTGGGGAACCACTATAAAACTGGTGTGCAATATGTGAATACTGTGTATGTGAATCATATGTTGTATTTACTGCTGAATATATTGCTAAACTAGATAGAATTATCTGCCTAAGTCAGAAAAAGAATTGAACCTATTCACCACCCCCACCCCCTCTAGGTGTTTACAACATTTTCGAACCAATTCTTTCAAGTGGTATCAGAGGGAGGTTACTCAAAGAATAGAACTAACGTTCTGAGTAGATCTCCAAGGCAGAAATCTATTAGGACAAAATGGGTTCCATTGAGAATCATAAGAAATTTGGTTCTATGAAGTTGCCTATATGCAGGAAAGAGATTTTTGGCATATGGAAAGAAAGAGTAAGATTGTTTATGGAAGCTTTAGATCCAAGAATATATATGGTAGTCAAAGAAGGGCCATTCATTCCAATGAAAGTCTCAGTTCTTGATGCAAATCTCAGGACACCAAAGGAGTAATCTGAAATGACAAAAGATTAGATCATCTTGGCTACTATGGATAATAGAGTACAGAATATAATAGTCAGTGCCATAGATGATTCAACATTCCAAAATTTGATTCACTGCAAGACCTCCAAAGAAATGTGGGACACTCTTATTGTCTACATGGAAGGTTCAGAAGAGGTGAGAGAAGACAGAAAGTCTATACTGATTTAGGAGTATGAAAGTTTTAGACAATCTAAAACAGACAACATAATTGAATGTTACAAGAAATTCTTCAGAATAGTTAATGAACTGATGTCTTATGGAAGAGTATTTGGCACATATGAGTTAAATGATAAGTTCCTGAGATCATTAACTAAGGACTGGGACACCAAGATATGTGCTATTAGGGAAATGGCCAGACTAGCAGAAATTTTACCTCCAACTTTATTTGGCAAACTGCTTTTATATAAAATGCAGCTGATGGTCAGAAAGGAGGAGGAGAAAAGTAATAAAGTTGATTACAGAGATAAGTCAGCAGCTTTCAAGACAGAAGCCATAAGAAAGGATAGGAGGATGTCTCCATAACCTCCTAGGAAAGCTGCAGAAGTTGTTTCAGAAAGTTCTAATAGTCACACATCAGATAGTCCAAATTCTGATGAAGACTTAGCAGCTTTCTCGAAATAATTTCATAGGTTTTGGAAGAAGAAACAGTGGAGATCCAAGACATCCTCTTCAAATCCAAGGATGATTACTATCAGAAAACGAAATCCTCTAGGAAGGATAGGTATAGCTCTAAACCTAGTAAATTATCTTCAACTAAGATTGTTTGCTATTGCTGCAATAGGCCTGGACATGTGGTAGTTGATTGTCCTAACAAAAAGAAAGAATCTAATGATAAGAAGAAACTAAAAAACAAGGGCAAGATGGAGAAATCCTTCGTTGCAAAAAAGCAAAAAAGTTGGTCAGATTCTTCATCATCAGATTCTGAGGCTGAAGCTGAGGCTGAAGCATATATAGGACTGTTGGCAACTGAAGAGGATGTAGAAGAAGCTGAGTTCGTGAAGTTGCTGGACTCAGTAAATGGAACTGAAGAACATTTTTATACTGGTTCAGAATCAAAAGCATCTGCATCAAGAGATGTAGATGAATCTGAATCTGAAGGAGATGTTCATCAACTCATTGATGAATATGGTGACCTATTGCAAGCACTTAAGAAAAGTACAATCCTTAATAAAGCACAGGCCAAGGAAATTGCTGATCTTACGCTGGCTGCATTAGACTCAGAGAAAATGCTGGATCTAAAGATGAATTAAGTTGCCAAACTGAAAAACATAACTATTATTCATATGAGTACTATTACATTCAAAAATGATCAAATCAAAAGTATAGAAGTCAAACTTCAGAAGGAAAAGGATCTGGTGGCTAAGTTCTCTAAGCCAAAATCAGTCTTACCTTTAATTGATGACTTTATTCGCAAAAAGGGTAAGACATGATTGGGATTTGAGGGAAATGCAAAGGCTGCCAGTTACAAAAGAAAAGGCAAATCCCCAACACAGCCTCTAGCCTTCAAACCCCCCATTTCCTTCAGAAAAGTGTGGCAGGCAACTAATAGATATGATCATGATATCATACATGGTTATGGTAAGTCAGATATTATGAATGAAAAGGGTATAGCTCCAGCACTCAAGCAAAGAACCATTGTACCAACAGTGTTAAGAACATCTGACAACACTATGTTGTTAAAACTGTACCTAAAACGAGTTATAATAGATATGAATGTTGGTGTTGTGGTAAGATAGGGCATTATGCCATGGATTGCTGGCATAACACTAGTGTCAGGAGGAATTCTAGCTTACCTGTGAGGAAGGCTGCTGGTAAGAATATCAAGTTTCATTCTAACATGAACCTAGAACCCAATAAAATTAGGGTTCTAAGGTAAATTAATTTTATTTGCTACAGGTGGGTCCAAGTTGTCATACCCCTATATGGTACTTGGACAGTGGATGTTCCAGCACATGACTGGAATAAGAAAAATGTTAAAGGATGATACTCCCATAGATAATGGACCCAAAGTGATCTTTGGTGGATCAGAAAAAGGGGTCACAAAAGGATTTGGTAATATTTCTTCTAGTTCTATAACAATCACTCAAGTGGCTTATGTAAAAGATTTGAAACATAATTTGATATGCATAAGTCAGCTGAGTGATCTTGGGTATGACATTTCATTTATTACGAATGGGTGTCAGATCAAAAGGACAAGTGATCAGAAGGTGATCTTGTCTGGTTATAGAAAAGGGAATGTTTATTGTTTAAATTTTGATTATGAAAACATGAACTCTCCTGTATGTTTAGTTGCAGATGAGAAAGCATCTCAGTATATCAAATGGCACAAGATGCTAGCTCATCTGAACTATAAGACTATAGGTCAGCTCTATAGTTTAGAGTTAGTGAGGAATGGTCCCCAATTTAAGTGCATAAAAGAGGGTATATGTTCAGCTTGTCAAAAAGGCAAGCAGACCAAATCCTCTTTTCATAGTCTTGATACCAAAGACTCTGTGAGGTGTTTGTACCTCTTGCATATGCATCTATTTGGTGCTTTGCCAGTTCATAGTCTAGGTAGGATAGTCTATACTTTTGTGGTAGTAGGTGACTATTCTAGATTTACATGGGTTTTCTTTTTGAGGCAGAAACTTGAAACCCCTACTGTCTTTAATAACTTTGTTAAACAAATTCAGAATGAATTTAATAATTCAGTGGTCAAAATCAGAAGTGACCATGAAACTGAATTTTAGTATGAGTGTATGACAAGATTTTGTGAAGAAATAGGTATTCATCAGGAATTCTCCTCACCTAGAACACCTCAGCAAAATGGAATTGCTGAAAGAAAGAATAGAACTCTTATTGAGGCTGGTAGAACTCTACTAAGTGACACTTCACTCCCAGAATATTTTTGGGCTGAGGTAGTAAATACTGCTTGTCATGTTCTCAATAGAGCATCTATAACTAAGAACCACAAAAAGACTCCCTATGAGATTATGAAGGGCAGAAAACCAAACATATCCTACTTTACGATCTTTGTTAGCAGGTGTTATGTGCTTAACACTGACAAGTCTCACCTAACTAAGTTTGCTGCCAAATCCCAAGATGAGATATTTGTTGGGTACAACAATAATAGTAAGGCATATATGGTCTACAACTTGACTACACAAGTTGTAGAAGAATCAGTTCATGTAGTGTTTGATGAATCTGAGCTAATTAACTGTGAGTTGTCTAGCAATCCTTGTAGCTCAACAGGTTAAAAAGAAAAGTTGGACATGCTGACCATTAATGAAGACCAAACTACAAGGCAGGATGTGGAAAATGATGGTTGCTGTGCAGGGGGAGTACAAGGTCCACAAGCTGACATTGAAGACAATGAAGTTCAGCCTGGTGGAGAAATTGAAGAAGTTCAAAATGCTGATAGAATGCCTCCAGCAATAAGGAATCTAGAGGATCATCCTGCACACCAAATCATTGGTGATCCCAGACATGGTGTGCAAACCAGAAGCAAACATATGAACACAGTGCTTTGCTCAAGTTTCCTGTCACAGTTGGAACCAAAAAGATTTGAAGAAGTCATACAAGACTCCAACTGGATTGATGCAATGGAGGAGGAGCTGAATCAATTCACAAGGTGTAAAGTATGGGAGCTGGTTCCAAAACCAAAGGATCATAACATTATTGAGACAAAGTAGATCTATAGGAACAAACTGGATGAAAATGTCATCATAGTAAAGAACAAAGCAAGACTGGTTGCCAAAGGGTATAGACAGGAAGACGGCATTGACTTTGATCATACTTTTGCCCCAGTGGCAAGATTGGAAGCAATAAGGCTATTCCTTGCCTTTGCTGCTTTACAAGATTTCAAAGTATACCAAATGGATGTCAAGTCAGCTTTCCTAAATGGTAATTTGAAAGAAGAAGTCTATGTTCATCAGCCCTCAGGTTTTGTTGATCCACTTTATCCTTATTATGTTTATAGACTTAAGAAAGCGTTATATGGTTTGAAACAAGCCCCTAGGGCTTGGTATGAAATATTGTCTACTTTCCTCATTGAAAATAAATTTTCAATGGGGAAAATAGACAAGACTCTATTACTTAGGGAGTCAAAGGACAAGATGATCCTAGTACAGATTTATGTTGATGACATAATTTTTAGATCTACAGAAAACAACCTTTGTAGGAAGTTTGCAAAACTTATGCAAGAGAAGTTTGAGATGGGCAGTATGGGTGAACTCAAATTCTTTTTGGGACTCCAAGTAAGATAGACTGATGAGGGCTTATCCATTTCACAATCTAAATTCACCAAGGAGTTAATTAAGAAATATGGTATGGAATCATCCACCACCATGAGAACTCCAATGGGGACAAGTATGCCTTTAGGTAAAGATGATGCAGGAAAACCTGTAGATGAGTCTTTGTAAAGAGGGATAATTGGCTCCCTCTTATACTTAACTGCTAGTAGACCAGACATTATGTATGCTATATGTGTCTGTGCTCGGTACCAAGCAAACCCTAAAGAATCTCATTATACTGCAGTCAAAAAAATATTGAGATATCTTAAGGGCACCCCTAATCTTGGTCTTTGGTATCCTAAGAATAGAGATTTTCTACTGACTGGTTTTTCAGATGCAGACTTTGCAGGTTGCAAAGAAGATAGAAGGAGTGAAACTGCAGCTAGATCTGATATACTCTAGAGGGGGTGAATAGAGTATATGGTGCTTTGAAACTTTTTACAACAATTGTTGTAATATGAGTGAGCAGGGAAGCAGTAATAAATCTAATCACAGAACTAAATTAATCAAAAGCTAATCACAAAGTAATCAAGGCCAGAAACAAAAATAAAGACAAGCAAAGCCAGAAGACACAAGGAAATATAGTGGTTCCCCTAAACTTGGGTACATCCACTCTTCTACCACCCTAGGTAGGAATCCACTGCAGGATGAGTTGATCAGGTGTCCTGGAAACCAATGAGCTTTTGATAAGGTGCTCAAAAACCAAATCAGATTTTTTGATCAGGTGTCTTGCCACCAATGAGCTTTTGACAAGGTGCTCAAAAACCAAGCTCAAACTTTTGAAGGGAGTTTGAGAAACCCTTTACAGAGAGGGGGTGAGAGAGTGATGGAAGTCTTCTCTTTCTCAAACAACTGAGAAGACTATGTGGATTGATGGTGTCAAAGCTCCCCCTGAGTCCTTGAGATCTTCAGGAAAAGAAGCTTTGCTGTAGGGTGATATGCCTTCAAAAGTTGAGCTCCAGCAAAAGATGATTTCAGCAACAGCTGAAATGTTGAATATCTGGAGTCTTGAAATATGTTGGCCTTGAACACTTGAAAGCTAGAGAGATCTGAAGATTGATCTCCTTGGATGTGTGTTCTTGAGAATTCTTTGAGACAGAATATTTTGTTGAAGATTACTAATGTCTGTCTGTGTGTGTCTGTGTATCTGTCTCTCTCTGAGATTCAAAAAATTCTTCTCTTTTATTCTCTGTTACTGAATGGAAAAACATTCTCTGAGAAGAATAGCCATTGGTCTGCATTAATTGCATCCTTAATTGCAAAATCTCTTCTGGAGGAAAGTCCATAGAAATATTCCTTGAAACTTGGTCCAGAAATGAATGAAAACGGCTAGGAAATCTTCAGAATTAATTGCAGAATAACTCCTTAACTGATTTGAATTTGAATCTAGAAACATCCTTGAAGTTATCTGAAAACGTCGAACTGAGCTCTGCTATCGTCGGACTGAGCTCAGCGATATGGACTAATACAGCAGCAAAATATCGTCGATCTGAGCTCAAAGATCGTCGACCTGAGCTCAGAGATAGAAATCCAATGCTGAGTCAAGATCGTCGAACTGAGCTCACCGATCGTCGAATGGAGTTCGACGATATGATGAAGTTGAGCTCAGCGATCGTCGAATGGAGTTCGACGATCTGTCGAAGTTGAGCTAGACGATCGTCGATCGGAGTTCGACGAATCGTCGTGCTGAGCTCGACGATATGACTTAGTCTCCAAACAGAAAATCCTGGTCTTGAGGGCAGCTTCCAAACCTAGACTTCTAACCCTTAGACTCAATTCTAATTGACCTATTGAGCTATACAGGAGGTCAAACATTTGTTTCCTAGAGACATAGTGATCCTGACCCAAATTATTAATAGGGTGTTCCAACAATCTCCCCCTATTTGGGTTAGGATTACTATTTACAGACTTTGGAAAAATTAAATAACATACAAGCAGCAAAACAGAAAAGCAACAAGCTAGACATTGCAGAACCACAGAGATATATAACATCCCAGATAATAATCAGAAATCACAGAGAATGTCACCTTACATTGTCATTTTTTTTTGCCCTTAACAAGTTTGATTTCTCTGTTAGGATTGCGGGCTTCTTTCTTTGATCTGGTATCATCTGCTGCACCTAAAGTGGTTTGCTGTTTAGGCCTGGGAACTACAGCTTCAGGATGCAGTTCCATATACCTGTCAGAATCAAAAAAATTGCTTGAAGAATATCTTTCTAGCTCTTTCTTTTTCTGTTCAGACATTGTAGAAATGTTGGAGGAATCTCTTCCTTGCTCTCTAGCCTTTTTAATCTGATCTAGTGCAGCTAGTTCTTTTAATCTTGCAGTCCAAGCAGCTGGATTGTTCTTAGGGTCTTTAAAAGGTACTGGTGGCTCATATCTGTTAGAAGGATTGTCCTGAGGAGGCCTGGATGACACGGTTTCTTTCAGTTTATAGGGAAAAGGACCAGATGTGGTATCAGAAGAAATTTATCCTCCCCTGGAATATGGGTGTTGCCTTGAGTAACCTTTGTAGTAGACCTGGAGATCTCTTTGATTTCCTATGTATCCTCCTCTCCTAGATTGAGAATCCCTGGATTGGCTTCCCCTATGGTAAGATCTGTCATGAGGCTGATAAGGGGCCTGACTTCTGGCAGGGGGTTGAGCAGTAGAACTTCCACCTGCACCTGCATCAGGAGGAGGTGGTGGAGGAGGATGAGAGTGTTGGAATTATGAGGAACCCTTTTCGTATTTCCTCTTCTTTTTCATTGCTTTCAGTTGGTTTTTGGAGTACTGCATCCAGTGCTCAGTGATAGGGCAATCATGAAGAATGTAGTGTGGAATATCATTGTTATCTTTGACCTTGGCAGGAGGTACTCTCTTCATGGCTTTGCTCCTTGCCTTTCTTTTCCTGGCAATGGTAGCAGAAGAGTCATCAGAGTCTGTTCTGTACTCATCACTTTCAGAACTCTGGTCATCATACAGGGCATCAATTTTCTTCATCAAATCCTTCATGAGCTGTACAGAAGCAGATGAGGTAGCAGAGGGTGTAGCAGCAGCTGTTGAAGTAGTAACAGCAGTGACAGCAGCAGATATTGCAGGTTCAGGAGAAGTGACAACAATAGAAACAACAGTTTCTGGAGAAGTAACAGTAGCAGCAATAGTTTCACTGACAACAGCATCAACAGTAGAGATATCATCAGAAACTGCAGAAGGCTCAAACTCAGGTGCCTCTGACATAAGGATTTCCTTAGAGATTGGTTCATCAGCAGTAATAGAAATTTCAGTAGCAGTATCAAAACTTTAAGCAGCAGTATCAAAATGTTCAGCAGCAGTAGAGGCAACAACATCAACTGCAATGCTTTCATCAGAAGAAGCAGCAGCATATAATGAGTTGAAAAAAGAGGTGATGATGCTGGGGTCACAGCAGGAGAATGGCACAAGTGCCTTGGATAGATCCTCTGGGGGCTGGACAGCAACTGGCTCTGGCAGACAGCTGAAATATAACTGATCAAAGTTTGAAAGCAAAGACCTGAGGTCTATTGCAAAGACTGCAGCAGGAGGAATTTGTTCTTGAGACGCAGCAGCAGCAGCAGCAAGAACAGGAGCTGAAGAAGTAGCAATAATAGCAGCAGCAGACAGGCTCACAGAACCAGCAGCAGGAAGACTCACTTCATAGGGCATCTCCCCCTGCCTAGATTCAGACAAGGCTGGATCAAGGCACACTGCTGTAGGGGCTGCCTGAGGGAAGAGAGATGAGAGCCTGGAAGAGAGGGCTGCCACTGACAGGTGTAATGGAGCCAAGGAGGTCTCCAAAAGAAGAGATAGCCTGGGTGCTAGCAATTCATACAGCCTGTCAGCAGGGGCTGGAATGTCCACTTGCTCAAGGGTGACTGGAGCAGAGGTAGAAGATGGAGGAGCAGCTGTTGGTGATGGCAGTGGAGAGCTGGTGAATGGTGGAAGGGATGGTTGAGGTGTGGGTAAGGTGGATATGGAGGACAGTGGGATGGAGATAGATGGGGTGAATATGGGTTGGTCAATGATCTCTTGTAGAAGATCTTGATAGGAAGTGGAGGATGAGGGTAGCTCAGGAGGAGAGGATGTTGAATCATCCATAAAGGAATCATCAATGAGGGTGAAGGATGGAATGGAGGGTGATGAGGTGGCATCTGGTTGAGGGTAGGAGAATAAGGGATGGAATTGATCTTCTGGTGTTGGAAGTGTAGGTACTGGAGATGGTGTGGATGTTGAAGAGGGGCTGGAGATGATGATTGTGGATGGAGTTGGAATGGTAGATGGTATGGGAAGGGATGGAATTGGAGGAGGAGGAGGAGAGGCAACATCAGCAGGCAGGTCAGCTGTAGGGGCAGAGACCTGTGGGGAAGTGACTCTGAGAGTCCTTGTTCCTGAAGGAGTACTGGAGGAGGGCCTGCTGGGCTTGCTGATTTGTCTGTCCCATTTACCAAACAGGGCACAAGACAGTCTCTTGGATGCATTGATATGGATTCCAGAAGAGACAAGCAAAGCAGGGCACCTGTGCTGCAGAAACACCCCAATAATCCTTCCAAAGTTGACAAAACTTTTGTTTATCTTCTTCTTAATAAGGTCAAAGAAGACTTCTCCCCAATTCAAGTTCTTCCTGTCTACAAGGGCTCCCATGAGGCAGAGCTGATACCTTGAGATTGTATCATGGGCAGAGTGCTTAGCCAGTAGCACTTTCCCAACTACATCTGCCATGAATCTGTATTCCACAGAAAGGTTCTTTTTCAAGAGCTTGCTAGGGTTGACCTCAGAATGACCCATTCTGGCAAGCAGGTCAGTATACTCTTCTGCAGACAAGTCAGTAGTATCTTCACCATTTCTCAACTCAAAAACCTATGATAAAATTGCTGGGGTTAGAGGTGCCTGTGTGCCAGATATTGACCCAACAATGGTGGAGTTGTCTTGATTGTGGGCAGTGTAGACCCATTCCTTGATCTCATCAGATGCAAGCTTGATCCTTGTAGTCATAATTGCAGTCAGGTTCTGCTCTTTGAATAGCCCCAAAATATCCTGAAAAACCTGGTCGGTTGTGCTGAAAGATTCCATGTTGATGTCGAAGCCAGCATCAAACTTCATGGCGGCGAGAACAGCAACAGCCACAGCCATGGGTACCTGCAAAAATTCAACAACCAAAACGACCAAGTGTAGAATTGTTTGGAGGGAAAGAAAGTTCTTGCATAGAAATCGAAAGCGCAAGGGAGAACGACGGCGAAAAATGAATTTTATATTAGGGTTCGACGCAGAAATGGAAAGATCGTTGAACTCAGTTCGATGATCGAGGCTTCTAAAGGAATCTGAAGAGACTTCAACATCGTCGATCTCCGTTCGACGATATTGGAGAGCATCGAGCTCTGTTCGACGATCGTTCAAGGAACAAAATCGTCGAGCGCCGTTCGACGATCGTTGACCGGAAGAGATAGTTCATACTATCTGAGAAACGCTGAACTCAGGTCGACGATTCCGAAAATCATCGATCTCCGTTCGACGATCTGGGGGAAAATCGTCGAGCGCAGTTCAGAGACCAGAAAAACTCTAGACACTAAGAAAAATCAAGATGTTTGCCTAGTCTTGGTCAATTTTTAAGCTTTCAAAATCTTGGATATTATTTAAGACTTCCTCCATCTAACATTCCTAACTGATTTAGGAAGAAGGTGTGTTTCTTTTCATCCAAGGGCTTGGTGAAAATATCTCCCCTTTGTAAATCAGTTGGAATATATTGTAGTTCAATTTTATTCTTTTCAACATTATCCCTTAAGAAATGATGCCTAATCTCTATGTGTTTTGTCCTACTATGGAGGACTGGATTTTGAGCTATAGAAATAGCACTGGTGTTGTCACAAAATATTTTAGACTTCTCTAAGTTGTAGCCATAGTGTAAGAGTTGGTTTTGAATCCACAAGATTTGTGAACAACAACTGCCTGTAGCCATATATTCAGCTTCAGCAGTTGAAGTTGACATAGAAGTTTGTTTCTTACAAAACCAAGAGACAAGTCTGTCACCAAGGAACTGACAAGTTCCACTGGTGCTTTTCCTGTCAATTCTGCATCCAGCATAGTCAGCATCAGAGAATCCAGTTAAATCGAATGCTGAATCTTTTGGATACCAGAGACCTAGATTTGGACAACTTTTAACATACCTGAGAATCCTCTTTACTAGTGTTAGGTGTGACTCTCTAGGGCTTACTTGGAACCTAGCACATATACATGTAGCAAACATTATATCTGGTCTACTAGCTGTAAGGTACAGTAAAGAGCCAATCATTGCTCTATATGTTGTCTGATCAATAGGTTTCCCATGTTCATCAGCATCCAATACAGCATTAGTAGGCATGGGTGTTTTCATACAAGATGCTTCAGACATACCAAATTTCTTAACCAATTCATTTGCATACTTGGTTTGAGAAATGAAGATGCCTTCAGCATGCTGTTTGACTTGCAATCCTAGGAATAAGGATAGCTCACCCATGCTACTCATCTCAAATTTAGAATGCATCAGGTTAGAAAACCTTCTGCACAATTTGGAGTCAGTAGAACCAAAAATAATATCATCTACATAAATCTGTACTAGTAGGGTATGGGACTTATGGGTTCTGATGAAAAGAGTTTGGTCTACTCTACCCCTTATAAATCCATTTTCCAAGAGAAAGCATGCTAGGGTCTCATACCATGCTCTAGGAGCTTGCTTGAGACCATATAATGCTTTGTTCAATCTAAAAACATAATCAGGATAAGTTGGAGAGATAAAACCTGGAGGTTGTCTGACATATACTTCCTCTTTGATGTCTCCATTTAGAAATGCACTTTTGACATCCATCTGATATACCTTGAAGCCTTTATGTGCTGCATAAGCTTAGAATATTCTGATGGCTTCCAATCTTGCAACTGGTGCAAAGGTCTGGTCGTAGTCTATCCCTTCTTCTTGAGAATATCCCTGAGCAACTAGCCTTGCCTTGTTTCTTACAATTACTCCTTGATCATCCAGTTTGTTTCTGAATACCCATTTTGTTCCAACAATGGAGTGATCCTTAGGCTTTGGCACTAGTTCACATACTTTGTTCCTCTCAAATTGATGCAACTCCTCTTGCATTGCAATAATCCAGTGTGGATCTTGCTCTGCATCTTGAATGGACTGAGGTTCAATTAGAGATAGGAAGCAGGTGTGTAACAGGTTTTGGTTGACCTGATTTCTGGTTTGCACACCAGCTGAGATGTCTCCAATTATTTGGGAAATTGGATGGTCTCTTGATGTTACTAAATCAACAGGGGGTGTTGATTGTTCACCAACCTGTGTTATTGTTTCCTCTTGTGGTACAACAACTGGCTCTTCAAGTTGTTCTTCAATATGTTGGGCATTTTCTTCATCTTCACTGCTTTCATCCCCTTGAGTAACCTGTAACTTGTTCAAGTCTTCAACTAGAGAAAGTTCCTGCAAAGGTTCTATGGTAGAAGAGATCTTCTCCTTGAAAGACATGTTAGATTCATCAAATGATATATGAACAGATTCCTCAATAATTAAAGCTGATTTATTATAGACCCTATAAGCCTTGCTGATCATGGAGTATCCCAGAAACACTCCTTCATTAGCTTTAGCTTGAAATTTTGCTAAATATTTCTTGTCATTATTATGTATGTAGCAAATACAACCAAAAACTCTAAAATAATCAACTTTAGGTTTCTTCCCTTTGAGTAATTCATAGGTAGTCTTTCGATTTAGTTTATGTATCAAACTTCTATTCAGCACATAGTTGGAGGTGTTCACTGCCTCTGCCCAAAAGGATAGAGGAAGGTGAGAATCTGACAACAATGTAGTGGCAGATTCAATAAGGGTTCTATTTTTCCTTTCAGCTACCCCATTTTGTTGAGGAGTTCTAGGAGCTGAGAAAGTATGTCTGATCCCTTCACTCTGACAGAACTCTTGCATAAGAAGAGAATCAAACTCTGTCCCATGATCACTTCTGATTAGGGCAATGTGAGTATTGAACTCAATCTGTATACATTTGAGAAACTCTGTCAGACACTTAAAGTTATCAGACTTCTTCCTTAGAAAGAACACACAAGTGAATCTAGAGAAGTCATCTACAACTACTAAAGTGTAGGATTTCCCTCCTAGGCTTTGTACTGTGATGGGTCCAAAAAGATCCATGTGTAACAGATACAATATCCTAGGTGAATCACTCTTATTAAGTGACTTAAAGCTGTTTTTAGTTTGCTTGCCTAATTGACAAGCCCTGTAGAGTCCTTCCTTCTTGTAGGGGCCAGAAGGTAGTCCTCTAACAAGGTTATCCTTGGATAGCCTAGCAATAGTTCTAAGGTTTAGGTGTCCTAGTCTCTTATGCCATAAGATATTTGGTCTACAGACAGAATTAAACAGGCAAATATCTACATCAGTTGAAAGAAAGTCTACTAGATAGATGTTACCTTTCCTTTTACCTGTCAACACAGTTGTGTTGTCCTCTGACTTGATTTTGCATAAGGCTTTGCTGAAGGTCACCTGGTAGCCTTCATCACACAGCTGACTGATTCTTATTAAGTTGTGCTTCAGTCCTTCCACATAAGCTACCTTTTTGAAAGTTACTGATCCAATCTGGACTGCACCATATCCTTTAGTCTGTCCAAAGTTTGAATCACCAAAGATAACTTTGGGTCCAAGCTTGGCTCTAAAGGAAGTGAGGTTGTCCTTGTACCCTGTCATGTGCTTAGAGCACCCACTATCCAAGTACCATTGCTGGTTAGATGTTGGATAGGTCTTCACCTGCACATAAGATAATTCATTTGTTTTTGACCCAGTTTACCTTGGGCCTAGGTTGATAACCTTTAAATTCTGAAATGAAAGACATCCCAGGTTGACTCTTATATCCTTCAGGATGATATCTCCTTGGAGGTATAATCCATTCAGTATAAGGGTTAAAGATTTGGGATGAAGGACCCTTAGGATTGAATTTTGATTTGCCCTTGAAAAATTTTCCAGAGCTCTGACCTCTGTTCGACGATCTTGGAGCTGCATTCGACGATCTTGGGTCAGATCGTCGAGCTCCGTTCGACGGTCGACTATGGCTGAGATCAGGTACTGGAGATCGTCGACCTGCGTTCGACGATTTTGCCTGAGATCGTCGATCTGCGTTCGGCGATCGTCGATCTCCGTTTGGCGATCGTCGATCTCCGTTCGACGATTTCTGCTGGGACTTAGTTTTCTGGGGCAGATCAGAATTTTTCCTAGCTACCTCTACAACTCCCTTTCCTTTGTCAGAAAAGAATTTGATTGGAGTTGTTAGAACTATGGGTTGGCTGGATGAAGCACCCAAGCCCAGTGTACTATTGAATCTGGAGTTCACTGTGCTTGTGATGTCCATCAGCTTGATGCTTCTCCCATTAAGGGATTCTTCAAGCTTCTTGGCGTCAGACAGCTCACTTTTCAGTGAAGCTATCTGCTCCCTACAGCACTCCAACTCTTGAGAGAGTTTGAGGTTTTCTGATTTTAAAGTATTATGTTCAGATAAATGATTTCTGAGAGAGATAATTTCTTTCTCAGATTTTAGCAGGTCTAAACACAATGCTTTAAATTCAGATTTAAAGTCCTCTGAATTAAAATCAAAAGAACTGATTACCTGATCTTCTTCAGGTTGAGTCTCTGAATCTGACTCTGACTCCTCTTCTTCTGAATTATGTTGTGAGGCATTGATTGCCGCAATGCAGAACTCTTTCTCTTCTGCATCATCTTCATCATCACTGGAGCTGGATGAGGCTTCTGACTCTTCTTCAGTCTCACTCCAGGATTCAGCAACAAACCCCTTTCTTGTATGTTTGTTTTTGCTTGATGAGGGTTTGCCATTGCCATTCCTCTTGGAGTCTTTCTCCTTTCTTCTTTCTTTCCTGTCCCTTCTGTCCTTGTTTTTGTTTTCTGGACAGTCAGGAACTATATGCCCTGGTTTCCTGCAACCAAAGCAAATAATGTCTTTATTATTATTATTAATGGACTTGTCATACCTTGGCTTATCATGTTCCTTGTATGATCTCCTTCTGAAGTCCTTTCTGGCCATCTTATAAAATCTTTTAGCCAACAGACTGAGCAGTTCATCATTGCCTGTGACTTTGTCTTCAGGCTGATCTTCAGTTGCCTTGAAGGCTATGGTCTTCTCTTTTCTTGTGGCTGGTGAGGCAGCCTTATGTTCTTCTTCTCTATTTTTTATGAGTAGCTCATAAGATTTGAGCTTACCCAATAGAGCTTCAGTGGTGATCTCATTCAGACTTCTGGCATCCTTAATTGGCCAGATTCTTGAATCCCAAGTGCTAGGGAAGCACATTAGAATCTTGTCATTGAGTTCAGTTAGTGAGATCTCTTTATCCAATGTTCTGAGTTCACTGACAATTAGACTGAGCCTGTTGTACATATCTCCCACTGACTCAGTTTCTCCCTTCTTGAAATTCTCATATTGAGATATGAGGTGGGATCTCCTATCCTTTCTCTCATCAGCTGAGCCTGAGACTATTTCTGAGAGTTTGTCCCAAATTTCCTTAGCTGAATTGCATTCAGCCACCTTTTGAAATATGTCATCAGACATTGTCTGGGCCAAGATGTTCATAGCCTTAGCATCAGCTACCTTCCATCTCTTGATATCAGCATCTGTTCCTGATGGAGGTGGAACAGCATTTGTACTGGAGTTCTCTGGGGGTCTTAGACACACTGTAAAAACAGAGTTAAAAATATCTTCGTCAATAGAATTCATGTACAGTCTGATCCTTGCTTTCCAAAGTACAAACTTGGATAGATTGCACACTGGAGGTCTGGTGTTAGCATAATCTTTGTTTTGGGCCATGATTTGTGAAAAAAAAATCTAATAATAAAATACAAAAGAACAACAGATCTAACTAGGGATCTTTGGGTTCAGGTGTTAGCCTGTGCAACCACCAAGGTGTGGTATGTTTAACCAACCTGGCTCTGATACCAATTGAAAGTGCAGCTAGATCTGATATACTCTAGAGGGGGGTGAATAGAGTATATGGTGCTTTGAAACTTTTTACAACAATTGTTGTAATATGAGTGAGCAGGGAAGCAGTAATAAATCTAATCACAGAACTAAATTAATCAAAAGCTAATCACAAAGTAATCAAGGCCAGAAACAAAAATAAAGACAAGCAAAGCCAGAAGACACAAGGAAATATAGTGGTTCCCCTAAACTTGGGTACATCCACTCTTCTACCACCCTAGGTAGGAATCCACTGCAGGATGAGTTGATCAGGTGTCCTGGGCACCAATGAGCTTTTGATAAGGTGCTCAAAAACCAAATCAGATTTTTTGATCAGGTGTCTTGCCACCAATGAGCTTTTGACAAGGTGCTCAAAAACCAAGCTCAAACTTTTGAAGGGAGTTTGAGAAACCCTTTACAGAGAGGGGATGAGAGAGTGATGGAAGTCTTATCTTTCTCAAACAACTGAGAAGACTATGTGGATTGATGGTGTCAAAGCTCCCCGTGAGTCCTTGAGATCTTTAGGAAAAGAAGCTTTGCTGTAGGGTGATAGGCCTTCAAAAGTTGAGCTCCAGCAAAAGATGATTTCAGCAACAGCTGAAATGTTGAATATCTGGAGTCTTGAAATATGTTGGCCTTGAACACTTGAAAGCTAGAGAGATCTGAAGATTGATCTCCTTGGATGTGTGTTCTTGAGAATTCTTTGAGACAGAATATTTTGTTGAAGATTACTAATGTCTGTCTGTGTGTGTCTGTGTATCTGTCTCTCTCTGACATTCAAAAAATTCTTCTCTTTTATTCTCTGGTACTGAATGGAAAAACATTCTCTGAGAAGAATAGCCGTTGGTCTGCAGTAATTGCATCCTTAATTGCAAAATCTCTTCTGGAGGAAAGTCCATAGAAATATTCCTTGAAACTTGGTCCAGAAATGAATGAAAACAGCTAGGAAATCTTCAGAATTAATTGCAGAATAACTCCTTAACTGATTTGAATTTGAATCTAGAAACATCCTTGAAGTTATCTGAAAACGTCGAACTGAGCTCTGCTATCGTCGGACTGAGCTCAGCGATATGGACTAATACAACAGCAAAATATCATCGATCTGAGCTCAAAGATCGTCGACCTGAGCTCAGAGATAGAAATCCAATGCTGAGTCAAGATCATCGAACTGAGCTCACCGATCGTCGAATGGAGTTCGACGATATGATGAAGTTGAGCTCAGCGATCGTCGAATGGAGTTCGACGATCTGTCGAAGTGGAGCTAGACGATCGTCGATCGGAGTTCGACGAATCGTCGTGCTGAGCTCAACGATATGACTTAGTCTCCAAATAGAAAATCCTGGTCTTGAGGGCAGCTTCCAAACCTAGACTTCTAACCCATAGACTCAATTCTAATTGACCTATTGAGCTATACAGGAGGTCAAACATTTGTTTCCTAAAGACATAGTGATCCTGACCCAAATTAGTAATAGGGTGTTCCAACAAGGAGTACCACTGGTACATGTCAGTTTCTAGGTGGTAGATTGGTATCATGGAGCCGTAAGAAGCAGACTAGTGTGGAAATTTCCACTGTAGAGTCTGAGTATATTGCTGCAGGCAGCTGCTGTGCTCAGCTTTTATGGATTCAACATCAACTTGAAGACTATGGTCTCAAGGTAAGTAGAACTCCACTATTTTGTGACTCTACAAGTTCTATTTCTATTGCTAAAAAACCCTGTGTCACATAGCAGAACAAAGCATATAAAAATTAGATTTCACTTCATTAGAGAGCATGTTGAAAAAGAAGATATTTGTTTGGAATTTGTCACCACAAATAATCAAATTGCTGACAAGTTTACTAAACCATTAGATGAAACTAAGTTCAATTATTTCAAAATTGAATTAGTCATGTTAAACCTAGAGTAACTTAGTAATTCTTGCTAAGTAAGTCAATGTTGACATATAGTAGTGTATGTTGACACAAAAGAAAATCTGTGTCAACATATAGTAGTTTGTGTTGACACTTAAGATAAGTTGTGTCGACACAACAAAATAGTGCTGATATAGTGGTGTCGACACTCAGAGTTTGGTGTCGACACATATAAGTTCTATCATTTAGATAGTTGTGTCGACACATACAGAAGTCTTTTTTGACACACATATATTAGAGTCGACTATTAAGAAGTATGTGTCGACACATCGCAAACTGTGTCGACACATAGTGTTGTCTGACTCTGTCGAGACATTAGAAGTCTGTGTCGACAAAATCTCTACAGTGTCGACACATTAAGTATCTATTATCCCGCCTTTTAGCCTTCTGTGTTGACAAACATATAAATAGGTCACAGAGCAACTTTGTCGACTAAGCTCTAAACATTTTCGAGACCAAATCCTTGAGTCGACAAACCTTCATCTCTCTTCTCCTCAAATTTCTCGTCATCAATGGCGTTAAAATTGGAGACCAACATCAATGAAGGCTATGAGTTAGTTCTCAATGCTTTTGAAAGTGCAGCGACTGAAATTAGAGCTGTAATAACTATAATCTAAGAAAATGGTTTAGAATATCTAGTTTCCGAACCTACCAAGATCTGGAAGACAGAAATTCTTGAATTCTATACAAAAGCAATCTTGGATTCAACTGGATTGAATATTAGGTCATCAATTCAAGGAAGCAAGGTGAAAATTACCCAAAAGCATCTGAGAAAGACACTCCAATTGCCTAGGACTCAGGAAGATGATGAAGTCACATCTTCACTGACAAAAGAAGCTCTTCAATGGTGTGGCCTGGATCCCACCACTAAGATTGAATCATCAATGCAAAGGAAGGGAATGAACTCACAAGGAAAATTTCTCTCAGAGATTGTGGGAAAAGTAATTCTCTACAAACCAGGTGGACATGATAGGATCTCAGCCTATATGTTCAGCTTGATGACCAGAATTATTTTCAGAATAAAAACTAACTGGTCTGCAGTGATTTTTGACAAGATCAAGGAAAGCCTGAAGAAACCTAATCTAGGTAGAATTCTGAGTTTGTATCTGGCCATAAATATTCCTGAAGTGCTGAACCACACCACTGGATCTAGAATAAATCATATGAGAAGGATGGATATGAAAATATTATCCAGGTGGGAAAGAGTTCTAACAAAGGATGGTTCTACACCACCGAAACCACCACAACAGAAAAAGAAAAATACAACACCTAGGAAGCCTGAATCTTCTAGTGATTCAGAAGAACAAGTAATCTTCAGTTCAGATGAAGACCAACAAGAATCAACTAGGAAATCATCTGCTCCTAAGAATGTGGATGATAGTCAGATGCAGGGGGGGTATCCAGAAAGCACCATCCCACTAGATCAAGTTCAGGATGAGCCACCTCTAGGGGGAGCCAATGAACTTTCACCAGTTCAACAAGAGGTCTTGCCTCCAGAAAATGCTCCTGAGAAAGAGCAAGCTGCCTTAGAAAGTGAAACAGCCACTCAAACAATTCTTGAGGTAATAAATGATATTAATCAAAATATACTAGATACTGAGCCAGATACACTAACTGTGCTTATAACTAATGTTTAACAGACACACCTTGACAATATTACTGCACAGGATGTATCAATGGATAATACATGTGCATTAGATGATACTCCATTAAATGTACAAGATACAGATATTCCTCCAGTTCAACTTCAACAAGAATTTACTCTTGAGGAATTATTCCCTGATTTACAAGAGGTAAGAACTGAGGAAGTAGTGCTAAGAACTAAGGTGGAGGATCCGAGGACTCAGGGGGAGTTTCCAAGAGCTGATAAGGAGCTGCCCTCAAGTCCAAAGGACACAGTAAATCTTGAAAGTTCTTCTGAATTAGATGATGGAGAAGCATTAAGTGCAAAGAAGAGAAAACTGATGGTTTATAAGAAGAAAAGCTCAAATTATAAGAAAGCTTTACAGCCAGCCTCACAACCCTCAGCTCTAACAGTTGATTTCAGTTCACTGTTGGTTGCTATGCAAATTAAAATGGATGAGCAAAGAGCAGCCATGGAGAAATATATGGATGAAAGCCATAAGTATCTTCAGTTCTCTTTGGCTCAAGATATAAAATCAATCAGATTTGAGGTAAACCAGAATAAGAAAGAGATGACAGATTGCTTCCATAAAGGAGGTAATGCTATAGTTTATCTGGCAAAAGAGCAACAAGAGGCAAGGACACAGATTGATGATATAGTGCTCAAGTAAGGATATGTCCTAGAAAATCAACTTAGGATGAATGATAATCCTACTGAATCATATAATGTGATTGTTACTGAGTTAAAGAATAATGCAACTGCATTAACTGAGGAAAGGGCTAAAGAGAAGACAGAGTTTGATAAGAAACTTCAAGAAGCCTTAGCCACTTTTCGATCAGCCATTCAAGCCTCTCAGAAGATCATATCTACTCAGCTACAGAAGTTTAAAGCCTATTATACAGAGGGAACCAATTATCTGGTTGATCAAATAAGGTTCCAAAAGAATGATCTCAGAGATCATATTGAAAGAGAAGTCAAAAAGGGGGAGAGGTTGATAGTCAAGCTAGCTCAGAGCATGCAAAATGGATCACAAATGCTGTTAGAGCAACTCTGGGATATCCACCCCTTTGTGATGATGATAATACAGCTGAGTCAGGTATTCATGCTGCAGGACATGAAGGGGGTTAGTAGGAGGTATCTCAGATCATATATCCCCCTTCAACCTTTGAGGACATTCAATAACTGGTTCACATGATGTATAGCCCTCCAGAGGCTAATAAGAACGTTATCTTTGAGAAAGCGGACATGTCAGAAGCAGCACTGAATAAAGAGAAAGAAGCTCAACTATCAAAGAAAAGATTTAGACAGCATGCTGAACTGAAGCCTGATTTTGAAAGATGGAGTCCAACCTCCAGAAATATAATACTCACTGCCTGACAAGCTGTCAAAGACAAAATACATGATAGAGGCAAGTGGTATTATGAAGTTGAGTGGAATAAATATCTGCAAAGACAAGATGTTATTCAGCAGTTCAGAAGGGATCACAAGGCTGGGAAACTACCTTCTACAGCTGTAGAGCCCAGTAAATAGTTTCCCAAGCCTTTTCACTATTTTAAAAGGCAAAGAGTTAAGGCTGAAGAACTTAAGAAGAAGGATCTCAAAGGCAAGAAACCAGCTGAAGATATTGAAGCTCCAGTACAAGTAAGGGTCCAGTCTGGAAAAGGCATAGTGATCAAGGAGCCTGATCAGCCTTATGATAAATTGACTAGATTTTTTTAACAATGTAATCTTTAGTTTTAAACTCCATGTAATCTGTTGTCAACAAACGTTAGTGAATATTAAACAAAACAATCATTCATTCTTGTTATTGTTGTATCATATTCTGTGATGATATTATTTACTTGTTTTGTTTATATGTTTCCCTGTCATTGAATATTTCTATATATCATATTGTTAATTTTATTATAAGTGATGTATATCATTGACTAAGGGTTATGACTTCTCCAAATAGGGGGAGATTGTTGGGTACATTGGAAAATGTGTACCAGATTTGGAGAAGCCTCACCTAACTGAATGATATGCATCAAGTTGTATTTGATGTTGTCTTGAGTTATCATGTGCAGGTTAAGTAAATGGGATGGAAAATTCTCTAAGTACAAGTGTCGACACTTGGGAATGGCTGTGTCGACACCAAGGGCCAGATTGTGTCGACACCCAGAATTTGTGTCGACACACAGAAAATCTGTCGACAATGCTGTGTCGACACCAAGGGCCAGATTGTGTCGACACCTAGAATTTGTGTCGACACACAGAAAATCTGTCGACAATGCTGTGTCGACACTAAGGGCCAGACTTGTGTCGACATTATCAGAAGTTATGTCGACACACAGAGAAGCTGTAGACACATTCCAGAATTCTGTCGACAATGACTGTGTCGACACACAGGACTTGTGTCGACACATTCCACACAAGCTGTGTCGACAACAATAAGACTTGTGTCGACACATGGACTATGTGTGTCGACACGTATGAAGTATTCAGTCGACATTCTTTGCTGCTGAGTCAAAGTACAATGAAGGCTGAAGTAATACAACTGGAGACTTGACAGCTATCATTACTGACATTGCTGTCACATCTGTCAGAGGTGCCAGAAGACTGTTTGAAACCGGAACAACCGGTTACCATGGATGAAGCCTATATATAGAAATGCTCTCTTAATAATTGAAAAACAACAAGAAGAACAACATATACAGAACAGAGAAAAGTTAATCAAGCCAATCAATTATAATCTCTGAAGGATTGAGAATCTAGAAGAAGAGAAAGAAGAAACCGTCAACAGATTGTAGAGAGAGAAAAACAAGAAGGAGAGAAGTTCTCATCCAGTGAAGGCAGATTCTGAACAGTCTGCCTGAAGAATTTAGATCAAGTCTGAAGAAGAATTCAGATTAATTTCTGAAGGAATCTGATTGAAGATCAACTCCAACATCAAGAAGATCACACTACTTTGTTCAGATTCAAGAAGCTTTGAAGAAAGCTAAGACAGGTTGATCCTTAATAAATTAGTTCTATCAAGAACTGATCAAGAAGCCTTCAACCAATTCTCTCTCCATTTGGTTGAAGATATCAACATCTTTTCATCAATAATTTTTGTAGGATCTGTAATAGATCTGAGTGTAGGAGATTTACATCTCTGAGTTGTAAGCCTAAATTATAAAGGCTGAGGTAGAGCTGAGTGCCTGAGGTAGGGGAATCCATTCCATGAGTTGTAGGCCTGTGAAAGAGGCTGAGGTAGGGATGTTGCCTGAGTTGTAGGAGTGGGGTGTTACTCTGAGTTGTAGGCCTGTGGAAGAGGCTGAGGTAAGGCTTATGCTTGAGTTGTAGGAGTGTGGATTCACTCTGATTTGTAGGAACGAGTCTTGGTTCTGAGCTATAAGATCAGCGGATCTGAGAAGAAGGAAGGAAGTTAGGACAAATCTAGTACACTGCTAGATAGGCAAAAGGGGAAAGTGGATGTACCCATCATTTGGGGAACTACTATAAAACTGGCGTGCAATCTGTGAATGATGTGCATGTGAATGCTGTGTTGTATTTACTGCTGAATATATTGCTAAACTAGATAGAATTATCTGTCTAAGTCAGAAAAAGAATTGAACCTATTCACCCCCCCCCCCTCTAGGTGTTTAGAACATCTTGTAAACAATTCTTTCAAATAGTCGAAGCAGCTTCCTTGACATCCTTTCGCATAAACAACTTTGTTTCGCCCGTCACCAGCCACAACAGGGGAGTACGATACTTTCTACCACAAAGGCCTCAAAGGGCAGCATCTAAATACTTGCCTGGAAGCTATAATTGTATGTGAACTCAATAGGTGGTCCTCCCGCCTCTTCCCGAAATCTGGGGAAAACATGCAGAGAATATCTTCAATTGTCCTATTTACACTTCAGTCTGAGCATCCGACTGTGGATAAAAGGTCGTACTATATTTCAGTTTAGTACCCAACAGTTGATGTATAAGCCTCTAATAAATAGACGTGAAGCGCCCATCTCAATCACTAATGATTCTATGGTGCACACCGTGCAATCGTACGATAAAGTCAACGTAAAACTTCACCAAATTTTCCACTAAATCTCCTTTTTCGGAATGAAGTGCGGCACTTTCGTTAGTTGATCAAAGTTCAACCAGATGTCGTTGTTCCCCTTCTGCGATCTCGACAAGTCGTGCACGAAATCAAAAGAGATGTCGTCTAACTTCTTCCCCTCCATTATTGGTAATTGTTGTCTACAAATCGTTATGAAAAAAATGTGAACTAAAAATCCAATGAAGGCAAGTATACCTATCAAATTATAGTAAGGGGACACAAGTGTCATATTTAGATCTGGGAACTGTTGAGTACTTATACTCACACGAATTGCTATTATCTTATCGAAGGATTTAGGGTTTGATTATTAAATTGGAAAAAGGAAATTACTTGCAACTATTAAGAAAGACAACTACTAACGATTAAAAATAGGGGTTGAATGATGGTTAAGGGATAGTACTCGATCACGAATCACCTTGGCTTAAGTTAATCGAAGATACGATAATAAACTAAAACTTAACAAGGTAAAGGTCCTTAACCGTGGGGGTTCCCAAAGCTTGAACACGCTTATCTCAAAGACGTGCCCAACTGAGGTTAGGAAAATCAGATTAGACTCTCATCCATATTTGAATACAAAAAACTCCCTTTAAGTAGTGAACTCTGCTATTGGATTTCACTCCAATCCGGGAGATTCATGTCATTCTTTCTCGAGGGGAGCATGCAACTCTCTTTATTCTTGAGTGTTCACTTCAAACTATGAGCCTCTCGTCAAGATAAGAATGAAAACCTAAAAGGGGATTATATATCGATGCTATAATTCCAAACACAATATTTCAAGAGTAATTCGAAGCCCTAAACCTTAAAAAGTGAAAGTAAAATAAATCTTAAAAACATAATCAACTCAACCTCGAATCATCAAGATCGAGTACTAGGAGGATTTAGTTACACATGGTGAAGGGGACAAAGAGATATTTAGAGTAGAACATCATAATAGCTAGGTAGAGAGAAAGAGAAAAGAATACTTTTTATCAATCAAAAAAGGAGGTTACACTTGGCTGAAATATTACACTTGCATGAAAATGAAACCCTAAGCTAGCATTATCATTATTCTAGAAAACGAAGTACAAGAACACTACAAAGACTTACATGAAAACTAAGAATCCAAAAGCTTGAAATGAGATGGAGAATGAGAAGAGATTTAGGGAAAAAACATAAAAAACACAAAGAAATAAAAATGACAGCACCTCCCATTTGCACAAAATCAGGATGTGGAATCCTTGGTACTACACTCAATTTATAGAAATTTTTCTGGATGGGTCACGTCCCCCTTACACATTCGGGTCGAGCGTGCATCGGGGGTGTGTAAAACTCATTGACTTCGGCTAGCTGAAATTAAAGTATGGAAGTGATAGGTGCGACTATTGGGTTACACGCCACAGTGACATGCCTGTGTTGGAGGGGCGTGTCAGAAGCGGCGTGACGGTGGAGTGATTAAAAGTCGCGCTGCGGTGACTTTTTCGAGACTTGGCGGGACCCGCCACAGAGATACGCCCATGGTAGTGGTACACGGGCGTGACCGAGGGTGTGTAAGCTGAATTTTACTGTATTTTTACTTCAGACCGATATCTTCATTTCACTTGCGGTACACACACTAAGTACACGTCTTGGAAGGGCGTGACCTGGGGGCGTGTAACAGGAGAAAACCCAAAAACCTGAAAAACATAAAATAAACTAAGTTAGAACAATAATTGAGATAAAAAACTACAAAAAGTACCTAAAATACAAACGACAAAAGATTTAAATGAGAATATAGATATTTTTGCCCAAATAAACTAAGCTAAATTAAATAATGCCTCGTCAAATTCCCCCATACTTTTTATCTTGCTTGTCCTCAAGTAAAGAGTAAGAGTTGGCAAAAATAATAAGGATTAACTGAAAAGTTAAAAAAAAGCTATAAACGTGTAATACGAGAATTTAGAGGTAGAGAATTTTTTGAGGTAGAAAATTTTTTGAAAAAGAACTAAAATTTCCTACTTTAACTTAGCACATAATTTTATAAATTTCCCTAATTCAATTTCCCCTTCGTTTGAGTGCTCCACTTTCATCCTACAGAAGTTCTCCAATTCCTTCAAACCAAAAAGTCCCTCTTCTATTTGATGTGCAGGTTTTTATAGTATTCTTGCAAACAGATGTCGAACATGGCCGTGTCACACACCGTGTAGGGTCTGAAACGAAGCGTTTGGCAGTTTGGTATGAAAAGGCGCGCCTGGTCGTGATCCATGTCATTTGATATGGTTGGTAACACGGTCGTGTGTTCTTCATGACTTCAGGTCTGATTCTTCCAAATAAGGACACAGGTGGTGATACGGGCATGTCCCTACCCCTATGGTGCCCAATCCAAGATTTTCCTGCCATCAGTCATGTTGGATCCGTGAACACCTCTACTTGCTCAAAGACTGTTAGTTCCAAGGAATTGCAATACCTGCTTTTAGAAGATTAATGAATAAATAAATAAATTAATGAAGGAAAATCTATATTGTGCTCTTCTATTCATGATAATTCAAATTCTTAACTATTTTCGTGCAAATATAATGAATGGAGGTAGACAATAGTGGACATGATTACTAATATGATAGTAAAAAAGACTTATATATTTGTACTCATCACACCCCCAGAGAGGTAACCCCATCCCCATCTGTCGGACACCTCGCCGCCTCCAGAAAGGCGAATCGCTCTTCCTCCATGACGTTGTCCTTGTCAACCCTGTTGAATACCTCCTGTAGCAGTATTGTGTGTTTCTGAAACAATCACATCACCTGCCTCTTCATTCCCTCTACATCCATTGGGTTGCCCAGATACTCTGAAATGTGATCTGTATCAGGGGGAGGTAAATATCCCTCGCTCATGTCGACATCAGAGGAGGAGATTGCGTTGAAACCTGCAAAGGGAAGGGTTAGAGGGAGTGAGCGGAAATAAACATACACAAGTATGGGCTCACCGGGAGTCGGCACGTCACCCGCACCAGCTGATGGAGCCCGACAGGCCCTGGAAGAGTCCTCACTCAAGAACTGCGAAGGATTTCCCTAGCCTAGGCGAAATGGCGACTGTGAAATCTCCGGAGGGGGGTGCCACTGCCCCAATGGGCCGACGAATCGCTCGGTTGACAGCTGGAATAATGGCCCCACTCCCCTCCGTTGCCTCAGTCTACACGGGGTTGCACCTGCGGAAAGAGGAGTCAGAATCAAGGCGGCGAATCAAGCGGAGAGTGCTCATACCTCATGGGCACCAGCCGCCGAGGTGGATACCGATAAGTCATTTGCAGGAGACCACTAGACGATTTTCACTTTTACCGGACTGAAGAGTGGGTCGGTGATCCGCGCGCCAATCATGGGGCGGCATCGAGAGCCTCTGCCCTAGTCCCATCCCTTGCGGCCTCTAGGCGAGCTCGCATCTCCTCGGACAAACGCATCGTGCAGCTGCAGCTCACAGATAAGGCTGAAAGAAAGCGGGATTTCTCCAAAGGTTCCGATGGCATATTTATAGCGTGAAGGTGGGACCCACCAAAAGATTCCCTCTAGCTCAGCAAAGCACTCACCAAACACGTGGGTTGGATGATTCTTTCCAAGCTTGACCAAGCTAGAAAAGGGCGGGGATTGTGTACAACCTCATGTTCGCCGAGTTGGTCCACCAAGAAATGCGAGCAGACCAAGACGACCTATGTGCGCCAGAATAACATGCGGGTGAACTCAGAATGCCCATCTCGCTCAAACCAAAGTTAGGCGCGCAAGATACGCGGGCTGGCCCACCCAGCCCACTTTCGTCCGTGGTTCGTCGAACCGAGTCGGGTTTTCACCAAACTGAGCATGAGTTGAGATCAACATTCGTCGAACGGAGCTCGGCGTTCATCGAACGGTGCTTGGCATTCTTATATCTAACTTCGGGAGTTAGATTTCGGGATTCGTCGAACTAAGCTCAGCAAACTCAATTCTTCTGGAATTCCTTCTGTCGTAACAGTCCTAGACCGGCCAGCCCGCTCTCCCATACGAGCCAGCCTTAGAACAATGTTCGGCGGGCAGCGGTGGCCTGGCTTGCGCTCGCCCAAGGAGGTAAGACGAACTGCGGGAGCCAGGTCGCGTTCGTCCCAGTAGGGTAGAGAGTTGTGGAGAGACGACCTAAAGATCCTTGGAATCTACCCAGCAGGGCCCAGAGGCAAAATTCCCCGGGTGCCCTTGTCAAGGGTGCAAATACCTTGATAGAATAGCAAAGTTATGCTATTGGAAGACCCAATTGGGCTGCACATAGCTGTTCAAAAAAGTGGAGGTTGGCTATTTGCAGGCCGTCTTCAGAAAACTATAAATAAGACTCAAGAGGCACCTCAGAAGACAGGCTTAGTAGTGTTCAGATCTTCTTGCGCTTCCTGAGGTAGCCTTAGCTCGGCCTTTAGCTAAAGTGGTGAAGTTCTATAAGATCTTCCGGGTGTGTGGTGGGACCTCCACGCCGAGCCCTTGGGTCAGTTCCCATTTCATTTTGATATTTATCTTGCAGGAGAATAGTAGGTGCGCGATCACACCTTCCCTGAGCATGAAATCCACAAGAGACTGAGTTTTCAGTTTCAACAACCGGCAGTTTGGAGTCTTTTACTTGGAAGACGTATTTTAGATGTTCACGTAGTTCTTTTATTTTTAAGGTAGGGGGTTCTTCGTAAGATGATTTAGAGGATTTTTCTTTTTCAGAAATCATTTCTTCATACACTTTTGACTTATAAGGAAAATTTGAAGGTGGTGGATCAGTGGCCATTGTCATTTCTTATAGACACTGGGGGAGGGTAGTCAAAGAAGAACAAAAAAATGAAAATTCATTTTTGGAAAGGCACTATGAAGAGTCATCACTTAAAATATCCAAGAAGAAACAAGAGCCATCATTTTCCAAGGTGTTTTTTTCATAGACGGGGTAATGGAGAAAGTAACCTCGTCATCTCTGAATCGCAGGAAGATCTTTCTATTGCTTACATCAATGATTGCGTGGGAGGTGGAAAGGAAGGGGCGGTCAAGGATTAGGGGAACCTTGACATCCTCTTTAATGTATAGAATGACGAAATCCACCAGGAAGATGAATTTGTCTACTTTTACTAGAATGTCCTCCACAATTCCTAACAGATACTTAATTGATCTATCAGCAAGCTGAATACTCATACGCGCGGGGATAAGGCTACCCAATCCTAACTTCTTAAATAAATAGATGGGCATTAAGTTGATGCTCGCACCTAAATCGGCAAACGCATTCTTGACAAAAAGGTCACCAAAGACACACGGGATAGAAAAACTACCCGGATCGTTGATCTTCTTTGGTAAGCCCTTTGTCAAGATGATAGAGCACTTAGCATTTAACGTGACGTGCGATAAATTCTCTAACTTTTTCTTATTTGTCAATAGGAACTTCAAGTATTTAGCATACTTGGCCATTTGAGAAATCGCTTAATGGAAAGGTAAATTGATGTGAATCTGCTTAAACATTTCCAAGAAGCGATTATATTGATAATCTATTCATTGTTTGTTAAGTTGAGAAGTGTATGGTGAAGTAGGATCATTTTTAAATACGGGTGCTTGTTGATGCAGAAAATACGCCCTCATTGTTGATGCACGAAAACGGATAGGGAGTCGGACACCACCAGCTAATGGTTCGAGCACGGGGGAATAGAGGGGAAAAAGGGGCAGACTGCAAGCAGCTATCTACTAAGCGGACGAGAGAAAAAGGGCTTTCCTTTAATTGAAAATGAAGCAGTTATAAGAAGAAAAAAGAGGAAACCAAACAGGCCGGCCGGACTGCAAGCCGCAAGGCACTAGACTTGAGACCACAACTCTTAACAAGCGAGCTCCTTGAGACAAGTTAGCGTGTCATGGGGAGTTCACCCTCCCCCTATTTATAGGATCGGGGGCCTGCGAAAGCGGGCACGGCTAAAGTTACCAGCTGCCCTGTGTACAGGAGAACCAGGCAAAGGTGAGGGGAAGAAAATGAGCAGAAAAGGAGAAAGGAGGGAAGCCACGCGGCTTGGCGGATTCCTCCTGGCGAGCTGAATTCCTGGGTCCTAGGCCTTCGCATTGAGCAGGGCCGGAACTGGGGGTGACCTGGAATGGACGCCGCCCGGCTTCGTTGAGGTCAGCCGACTTGGTCTGAGCGGCGGCTAGAAGGATGAGGCCGTCCGGTCTGGAAAGCTGTGCGAACCGGACACGGATTTCGGGCTTAACATAATCCCCGCACATTTTTAAGTTTCAGAAAAACATCGATAATGTAGAACCAAGCCGGAGACCGCGACTTCCTTTAATGCATCAGCGTCTATAAAATCCCCTGACCCTTGACATTCTTCAAGATCTCTACCTAGCCACGGGTACTACTCGCCACTTGCGTCAGCATTTTCCTAGCTGACGCAGTCTTTCACAAGATGGACGTCATGTCATCGATGTTAGCCTGCGATAAGAAGTCGACTGAGAAGAAAAAGAGCCGGAGCCGGAAACTGGAAGACTCTGACCGACAGACCGCAGAGAAGACCGGAAAGTTGCTTATCCCAGCCGCTTATGATACTGAAAAGAGGCCGACACAGACCGTCTGAGAGTCTTCACAGGCCCCGACCAATCCCGAAGCGGTTTCGAAGGTTGCTCCACCAAAACCTGAACTGCCAAATCTTTTGAGATAACTTGCTCTCCATCGGGTTAAGTGCTCTTAAAAATAGGCTAGACGGAGGAGAAAAGCGTTGAATCTGGCAAGCCGCACGAATTATCGGCCAAGGTTAACCTAATCATTGTGGACGACAACGAGCCGGATAAGACACTGGAGGCCGCACAGCTTCTGGCTGAAAAGAGCAAGCGTACGGTAACAGTAGTCGGCTCCTTGAAACGGCAGAAGAAAAGGAGCGAGACTATTGAGGAAAGGATGAAGAGGAAGAAGAGGAAGATGCAGGTCGGAAACCGAAATATCTCCACGAAGACTGGTGCGGACAGTCTATAACATAAGCCGCGCGAGAAAGATTTGTCTGAGAGTCCGTCTACACCAGAACCCAAACCGAACGAGCCGTAGGAGACATCCGTGACTAGCGAGACGATTAGTAATATCCTCAAGGGAATGGAGACTTTGTAGCAGCAGGATGCGCTATTGTCGACCCCAGCGACTTCCGAAGAGGTTGACTGCCCCGAAGTTGAGGTCACTAGGGAGAAGCTTGGTGGGCCGGCCTCCGCGGTTTCTGAAGGAGCAGAGAAACAGAAACTTCGAGAGAAAATGGAGGAGATGAAGAATCTGATCGCTGGGAAGCCGGTGGCGACCACACTTCCTCCGCTGTAAGGTAAACATGGGAGAGTTATACGAATTGTTAACTTCTACAAGTTGCGGTCAAGGAAGAAGGTGGCAAACTCAATGTTAAATCTGTGGCCAGCTTTTTCCTGACCATGGCTCAATTGAAAAGACGAGCCAAAGAAGCCAAACGGCTATTGAAGGAAAAGCTAAAGCAGATAGACCCCAAACGACTCAGGCGACCAGTGTTTAGATGCCATACCGCGGCCTCTGAAGGAGATAAATGCCAAACCGAAGGTCTTATCCTACTGATTTCCTGGCAAGAAGGTCTCAATTATCCGGCTGAACCTGACAGTAGTTTATCTTCTGCAGGTGAACCAGAGACCGTGATGAAGCTGGGCGACTTGACGTCCCTCTTGTCTATGCTGTCGCCGCCTCCACCAAGTGTTCGCGACAAAGAGATGGCCGAATTCCAGAAGGAGGTCGACACATTGCAGGTGGCTTTGGATGCGCACGTCTTAACCCTGCGGGTTAAGGATGAATAACAGCGGGTTGCCCAGGAGGCCTCTGAGAAAAGGATCCAAGAATTGCAAAACACCCTGGAGCAAGAGACCACCAGGCTTCAGTCCGCACTGGAGGCCGCGGAGGGGAAAATTGCAGGGATGCAGGCCTCCTTGGAGTAGGATAGGGCAGAGAAGCAGGAAATTCAAGCACAATTGTTGATGGCCGAATGGATTGAGAGAGAGAGAAGAGATTCGCAACCTTGAGCAAGGAAAAGTCCAAGATCCATCAGCGGAAGCCGACGGAGACCGGCTGCTTGCAACAAAGGCTTCTAGGCAGTTTCCGGAATCAGGCCGCCCGGCTTCTAGCAGGGCTTCGAATCCACCAGAGGCCATGGAGGTCGGGCAGACCGCAGCTTCTAGCGGGCTAGAAGCACGACCTCAACTAACGGTTCCATTCACCATAGTCGAGCGTGACGCCGCGCGGGTTCACCGTTCTCTGCACTCACTCCAGAATCTGGTTAGCCAAGTGTATACTGAGATTGTAAGAACCGGTGACCAGGTCACGCGGATAGGGCAAGGGGGACTGGAGGGCGATAAGCAAGGCTGAGTGACTTGCGAGTGACAAGCCGCACGAATAATTTGAACATTATGTTGTAATATATTATTATGTTGGACACTGGATAATCTCATTGCTATAAACTATTGTATTTTTATTATGCTGCGAACTGATTTCGGCTTATGCGATCTGTGTTTATGATCTCCATATATGTGTATTGTTCTGAAATATCAAAGTACAGGAACGTAGCCGCGCGGTCTGGCGAGCAGATCGCTGGCTTAAAAACATGATGTTTGCATCCTTTCCCCGAAAATAGTCCAAGTCCCTGAAAGTAGTCGCGTGGACTGACGAACTAAACTGCGGCTTAGTCGCAGCACTAATCTGTGTTTCTCGTAGGTTGAGATCACGCAGCCTGATAGCTAGCCGCGATTTGACGTTGAGCACCGTCCTTTCATAGGTTTTCTATAAATAGGGACGGCTCCGGAGATTTCATCACAAGACAGAAAAGATGCGGGCTAAGTCCAAGTCGTTGTGGTCTGACAAGGCCTCTGCGGCCAGGACTGATGCCGCCTCCGCATTCCACTCAGCCGACCACAAGGAGTGCCGGCTTACAAAAGCCGAGCTAGATGACTTTGTAGAGAAGCATATACAAGGGAGCTCGATAGTCGCACGGCTTCCGCTGCAAGACGAGCAAACAAATACCTCCAACGCAAACAAGATCGCCATCCCCATCAACCACTTTGACTGCGGTTTTCGCTTTCCGGTCATGATGGAGGCTGTGGCGGTCATCGACCATTATGGAGTTATGCCCGGACAACTGTCACCAAACTCGATAGCTGCCATCTAGAGCTTCATTTCATACTTAAGGTCGAAAAGAGTCTGATTCTCTATGAGGCTGTTCCGGGAATGCTTCTCGGTGCGGTCTATCCCGGACTCCGGGACAAGGATCTTCCGAGGGCACTTATACTTCGACTGCAGGGGGCTGAAGATCGTCAACCTAGCGAACAAGATCGCTAACTGGTCGGAGAGGTTTCTCATCTTCAAGGGAAACCTGCGGTTGCTGCCAGTCAACCCGCTAATCCGCGACGAGGCCGCCTTCGGCAGCGGCAGCCTGGATGGCATGGAGAAGGAAATGCACACCTTCTTCAAGGGTTATCGGCTTGATGTAAACAATTACATCCCGCTACTGCCGTCCTTAGAAGGAATTGAAGCAGAAAATAGTAAGTTACAAACCGGCTGAACTAATCTTTTAGCCGCGCGGCCTGGAAACTGATTTTTTACTTTGTCTTTGCAGCTACAGTGGCGGTCCCGCTGAACAAGCCGCTGATGCCTGGCAGCCTGATGCTCATGCAAAGAGAGAAGCGCACCAGGAGGGCCAAGCCACAGCGGGCTGAGGAGGAGGATGAGTCGGCTTCCTCGGGCGAGTTTATGCTGCAAGGAATGGGCAACGGCCTGAAGGACGTCCATGGCAATCCGGCTGTGCTGTTGAGTCCAAATGGCGAGCCATGAAGGTCTCCACCGCCCTCCCTTACTGGGGGAGGGAAGAAGTAACCCGCCACAAGAAGGTGGTTGGCGCCGCGCTGTACGGCAAGCACAACCTGAAGGCGCTGCGCCGAGTTTCCGCAGACGACCTGCCGCGGTTAGCTGCGTAGGTCGGGGCAAGGAGATTCATGACAAGCCACTTCATGGGCCTTTCCTACAAGCAGTTAATGAAAGAGAAGAGCGGCCTGGAGTGGCGGTTAGAGGAAAAAGAAGAAGAAAACAAGCGACTGAAGGAAAGGGAAGCGGTAAGTCATCACCCGATATTCGTGCGGTTAACAAAATTAAACCGCGCAGTCTAACCTTTCACTTCTGAGATAATGTCTTCCCGCAAGTAATAATCCTGATGAAAGTCATAATTAATCCTGCTTCCAACGTTAATATTTAGAGAATATTAAGCATTTATTATTCAGGAATTACTTCAATAAAATAACGAAAGAACCCAACCATCCAAGATAATGTCTTCCCGCAAGTTATCCTGGGGATCGATGGAGCACTTTACCGCCTCCGAGACCTTGGCGGCTTAGCGGCCGGCTTCACCGGCTTCACTTGTGCCGACATATACCCTACCTTGAAAAAGAGGGTGGCCGCTATCTACAGGGCGATCAAAGGCAAGGGCAAGGTCGGCGAGGAAGACGGAGAAGAGGAGGAAGACGATGAGGAATAGAGCAGTCAGGGAAGCTGGAGCGAAGGCGGATCGTCTTCGACCGGTGGTCAGGGCACGGAGACCGCGCGGATAGAGTTAGCGACTTCTGGCTGCTCGTCAGCTAGAAGCAGCGGGTACTCTGAATCTTCCGTTGACATCGAGGGTGGTGATGATTCAAGTTCTCCTGCGACCAAAAAGCTCAAGCTGGCCGATTAGGAACTTATTATTTTTTACTTGTATTTTGGCATTTTTGGGATACCGGCGGTAAGATTTTTGTAAACCGTGCGGTTAACATTTTTAAACCTTTATGAAATAGAAATGTTGTAAAACTTTTACCCATGATGTGTAGCTTATTTCACTTCTCATTTTCCTTACTTGTATAAGTCTGCGCGGTCTCGGTGTAACTCCCTATTTAATAGATAGTTAACATATAAACCGGTCTGAGGTCATACTGCGACTTTCATGGAGTTATCCGCAAGAGAGAAAGAGATATTCCTGCGGCTTATTTGAGAATACAGATCGAATACAAGCCGCACGGCTAACAGATTAAACTGTCATTAGTCTTAATGAAGTAATCGAGTTATCTGCTGAGAAGAGAGAAAATGCCCGTAGCTTAATTGTAAATAAACTATGACCAGTAAGCTGCGCGGCTAAGAACCTTAGCCATCGAAAAGCCTTAACAATGAAGTATAAGTTTGCGGCCAGGGCAAACTTTCATATAGATCGTGCTTATGATAAAAGAGACAAGGATAGAGAAATGGTCTTCGGCTTCTGATATGACAATACAAGCCGACAACCAAAAATACTTAATTATACTTAGTCGGAAACTAAGTCGCCCGAATAATAGAGTTCAAAAAGCATGAGAGCGGATAGGTACATAAAAGCCAAATAATTTAAGCCAGAAATAGGTCGGCCGACTGCCCGATTATATAAATAACAAACCGATATGTAGGTATATAGACGCCGGACAATATAAACCGTCATATAAAACCGCGCGGTCTGTAACTGAATTGAAAATCTTTCTTTTGATCTGATAAAGATGGGTTACAGACTTAAGCGACCAAGTGGGCAGGTGCGCACAAAGCCCATTACTTTACACACAGGGTCGCAAAAACAGTAAACCACATCACCCGAGTAGGCTCAATAGACCAAATAAACCAAGCTCTGCGGATTAGCTGAAGACCATAGCATAGTCTAGCTGAATTGAAAACCAAAAGCTTGCGGACTTAGCGAACACCGATGTTAAGTCCACACTGTTGTCTGCTAAAAGAAATGATTCATAACCAATGTGACCAAGTGGACAGGTGCATGAAGCATTGCTTTCCTCATAGGGTCATGGGAGTTATGCAATCAACACACTTCAGACTTAGATGACCAAGCGGGCAGGTGCGCATGGCAGTGCTTTCCACCCAAGGTCACAAAAGCTGCCCAGTCAAAAAGAGGGGAAGGATTCACTGCCCTCTTGCCTGGAGTACAACCCAAGTTAATCTTTCTGGCAGGTGCGTGTGGCATTGCTTTCCTATACGATCAACCCAGTTGTGGGTCTCCTACAGGCACTACTTGAGGGTTCCAAAGAGTGTTCGAGGGTCACGAACTAAGATGATCAGTGGGTAGGTGCATATAGCATTGCTTTTCACACGCAATTATCAAAGTTGTAACGATATCCCTTAAAGTGGCACAGTAGATCTTAACACCCACCCTGTCCCTCCATAATGCAGAGGTGGGGTCAGGTACTAGCCGTGATCCAAAATTCAGAGTCCTACCACACTAGAACCTGCAGGCTCCCACTACACGATGCGAAATCTCCCCGTAACATGTGGTCTTTGTGGTGTTACGCAAATGACAACGGTTCTAAGGGAGGTTTATGCTGAACTCGGAGATGTCTCTTGGAGTCAGTTATCCCTATTTCTCAAGCTGTTAAGAAAACAGAAACGCTTGAAAAGGTGTTAGTATGAGGTTTTGAGATATGAAATAAAAACATATTCGATATAGAATCTTTAGGAAATGAATTGGTAATAAAAACAAACTAACGCTTTTGTGTTTATTCCCAAGATTGAAGATGAGGCTTGTTGGCCCTGTTTATTCTAAGCCGGAGAGGATGTCCAGCGTGCCTTTGCCTTTTCAGGCACCAGAGTGGGACGTAAAGATCCTTTGGACGGCATCACCAAACTTTCCCTGCTTAATCATCCTCTCCACTAGTTGTTTAAGAGCTTTACAATCTTCCGTCAAGTGACCATTTCTTTTGTGATATTCACAATATTGATTAGAGTCCCTGGATTTCTAGCCTACAGTCTGAAAGGATTCCTTGGAATCCGCTTTATTTTTCATGACACGGTCAAAAGTGCCTCTCCCAGCACGAGAGTACTGGTCAGCGAAACTGATTAGCTCCTGATATGTTTTCTCCCTTCTAAGGCTGGCTTCAAACTTGAACGGTCCTTCATTTAATCCGTCAATTAGAGCAATTTTGTACACTTCTGGATTGGCTTCCCTCACTTTAAGAACCTCCTTCTGAAATCGTCTGATGAAATGAGAGAGAGTCTCATTTTCACGCTATTTTACCTGGAATAAGACTGATGTGTACTTTTTTTCCTTTTCGCAGAAGCAGAAATAGAAGTGTCTTGTATTGTCTTCAAGTGATTAGCAGGGTAAGTGACGAACAGAGGACCTGGTCTTTCAGTCCGCAGAGGGGCTGCGGACTGCACAAGCGAGTAGGATGCTGGGCGATTTTGCGAGTAGGCGTGCGGATAAGTCCGCGGGTAGGTTTGTACTCCTTGCGGACAAGCAAGTGGATTAACAGACGGACTGTCTACTTCTGGCACCGAGTTGACTGATGAGATCGGCGTCGGTGTGGACTGCGCATCTAGCTGCTTGACAATAGCTCCCAAGACGTCGTAAATCGCTGCGAACTGCAAACCGAAGACCTGAGAAATTTTGTCAGTTTCTTGAACTAACCGCACGACTGCTTCCCAAAGGAGATCCTTGCCGGGTTGAAGGTCAGGTTGAGCGGTTTAGCGATCTGACATTCTGTCCGCAAACTTCAAAGAACGGCTTGATATGAAGGTCGCGTGTTGATGTTGATGCAGAAAATGCGCCCTCACTGTTGATGCACGAAAACAGACAGGGAGTCGTGCACCACCAGCTAACGGTTCGAGCATGGGGGAATAGAGGGGAAAAAGGGGCAAACTGCAAGCAGCTATCTACTAAGCAGACGAGAGAAAAAGGGCTTTCTTTTGATTGAAAATGAAGCAGTTACAAGAAGAAAAAAGAGGAAACCGAACAGGCCGGCCGGACTGCAAGCCGCAAGGCACTAGACGTGAGACCGCATCTCTTAACAAGCGAGCTCCTTGAGATAAGTCAACGTGTCTTGGGGAGTGCACCCTCCTCCTATTTATAGGCTCGGGGGCCTGCCCAAGCGGGCAGGGCTAAAGTTACCGGATGCCCGGGGTACAGGAGAACTGGGCAGAGGTGATGGGAAGCAAATGAGCAGAAAAGGAGAAAGGAGGGAAGCCGCGCGGCTTGGCGGATTCCTCCTGGCGAGCTGAATTCCTGGGTCCTGGGCCTTGGCGTTAAGCAGGGCCGAAACTGGCGGCGACCTGGCATGGAGGCCGCCTGGCTTCGCTAAGGTCAGTCGACTTGATCTGAGCGGCGGCTAGAAGGATGAGGCCGCCTGGTCTGGAAAGCTGTGCGAACCGGTCGCGGCTTTCGGGCTTAATAGTGGTGGAGTGATAAAATTATTTTGTGCGGGTGGAATATTCAAAATAGGGGCGGAGCTTGACTCAGGTTCTTTGCTAACTATAACAGAAACTTACTTCCCACTTCGAAGAGTTATTGCTTTCGCTTGCTCTCTTGGGTTTGGCTCGGTATTAGAAGGAAGAGACACGGAGTCGCTCGGATATAATTTTTGCAAGCTGCCCAACTTGATTCTATAAATTTTTGACAGATCCTATGTGGTTTTTAATGGTTGCGTCATTTGGTTTTTTGTATTTCTAAAGTATTTCCTCCAAAGAACCCAAAAAGGCCAATTTGACCCAAGTCAACTCAACCTAGGTTGAGGTTAAACTAGCTCAAGTTGGCCTAACCTAGCCTAATACACTTGGGCTAAGCCCAACTTAAGTAGCCCATTTGCTTGAGAGGCAGGAAATTACCTAAAATGCCATCCAATGGCTGGGTTTGATGACTATGGGAGGGAAAACTCAATTTTCCCCAATTTTGAGGAGAGAGAAAGAGGAGAGAGAAGTTCATTAATGGCCATGGGAGGCCAATCACTCTTCTCCTCACCACCAAAGGCTGGATACATCCCCTGTCATCTGTTTGGAGGAGGTTAGTAGACACGGCTGACCCCCTAGGTGGCTGCATTCACTGATTTTCAGTTGGCCAAAAATGGCTTCCAACGACATTAATGGCAATTGATGTCATTACCCCTCTCCTCTCCCCCCCCCAATTGCTTCTTTAAAAGCTTTAGGGGACTCAGAGGATTCGTTTCCTTCACTTACTAGCAGAAGCCGAGCACTTTTTAGTGCAGTTGCAGAGTACCCTAAACTCAAACTCTGGCAATGGCGGCACGGCGGTCGGCTCGACTCTAACTCTCCCACAAGGTCCCGTCTCTCTCTCTCCTTCTCTACTGGATAGATCCACTTCAATCGGCGGCTTGATTCCAGTCTAAACGGCTTTTGATCGGGCTGACCAAGGGGCTCATTTTCAATCTTTAATTTCTAATCACCATTTACTGTTTCGTCCACCTCCGACCGGCCAACCACCGCCAATTGCCAGCCACCACCTCAACGAAGGGGGTGGTGGCAGTTGTGGGCTGGGAAGAGGCGGGGGTGGCCGGGAAATAGTAGGGAAAGTCAGCCCAGGATGGGCAAATCCTGGTTGTTGGCTCCAAGAAGAAGACGACGGGGTTCTGTCCGTCTGTTCACCACAATTCGTGCGCTGGTGATTTTATTATTTGATTAATACCACCATTTTGTTACATAACATCCAGTAGATAAAATTAAATATTATAAATACTTAGAGACACTGATGGAAAAAATGACCAACATGAAAATTGTAGGGCTTGAAGTCTACTTTACTTTAAAATTAATTTTAACCCATTTGGGTTAGTGGTTTGACTACAGCACTCAAAATGGTGCAGACTATACATAGGACTAGTCAGATATTTAATTGAGTTCCCCCACCAAACCACTTGTGAAAATGACTACAAATTTGGAATGGGGACCACTATTACCTATGCTCATATCCTGTCCAAAAATGGGAAGTTTAGGAAATATTTTTTGCATGTTTTTGAAAATAATTTAATAAACCATTTATGAATTAATTAATGGGTCTATGGACCTCTACATCAACGAAAATTTTGGTGGATGGTCCTTAGGATCAATATATGTCCCTGGTAGAAATATCAACCCTTTGGTGTTGATTTGAGTAGGTATTGTTGTGACCAAAGTTGGTCCCTTAAGGGTAAATTTTGTCAAAAATACACTAGGTAGACAGAGTGACCACGCCTCACACAATTGTGGTGAAACTTTGGTCGCTAAATGTTGTCACTTATAACCCCCACAACAGTGGCTTGGGTGATTTGGGTGGATGTTCCCACAAACTCTAGCATAACCCTACAGTTGCCCTTTTGAGTATTGAGAAGGACATGGGGTCATATTTTCTTGGATCAACTTGAAAATTTGTAGAGTACCTCATAGGGTGGTAATAAGCACTAGATAATTTTATTGGGATTTTTAGGAATATTTATCACCCGAGGTTAAATATGGATTTATTAGGGAACTTTATTTTAAAATAGAATTTCATATTTAAATATTCTAGGATGTTCATGAATTTTGTGCAAGCAGCCTATTCTGAGATTATTGTTCTCTGGTAATTTTGTTTGAAATTTTGGATTGATATATTTGGTACTTTACTGACAACCTCAATGTTTGCCCTAATTATAAGAAAATTAATTATGGATTTGTTACTCACTGGAAAATTGGGAAACCTGGTCATAGGAATTTTTAGGGCATTATAATGTTCTGTAAATTTTTATAAAATTATTGGAAGGAATTTCTTTTAGGCATATATCCAAAGCGCCCCTTGTTGAATATCTTTAAGTAATTTGTTTGGGTGACCAAATGGTCTTAGAAAATTGTTATTTTTGGTCAGAAGTCTTTTATTATCACCTTAAAGTTTTGGTAATTTTATCATGATTTTTGCATGAATAATTTGGGTACTTCTTTCTTTACTCTACTATTGTGGATAATTAATCAACAATTTGTTTTGGGGTCAAAACCCTTCTGGAAAATTATGACTTTCAGTATTTTATGTAATGACATGCACCTAACATAATTTTGCTAAGGCCATATCTAGAGAGAAAAGTGTACTTGTAGTTCAAAAGTATTGTTGGCCTTATATTGCAGAAAATTAATTAAATAATAAATAAACAAGGAAAAATATTATATTCTAGATTTATACCTAAAACACCATGATAGAACCCCAATAATAATCTTAGGTCAATCAGATGAATATTTGAAGGGGTCACGACTCATACTCATCATGTATGATAGTTGGTCTACACATAGTGGAAACTATAAAAGTTGAATAATGTGTGAAACTAGTTATGGGAATGGGTAGTTGGTGAACCTATTCTTGTTGAGAATGGGTAAGGTCACCATTGGAAGTTAAGTTGAGAGAACCTGGTTGACTCTTATTAAGTTGTGCTAAGGGTCGATGAAGATCGTCTTCCTGTGGAGAGAGAGCGGGTCAAATACACAAGGGTTAGATTTAGTATAACATTAAATGGGATTGAACTTGGGTAGTCACCAATAATAGTAAGTGCCTTGCGAAAGCGAGCTTTGGGATTCAACTGATCATAATTCCTAGTGCTCTTGAGAGCCCTTCATAGGTAATGCCCTGGGCAGTCCGAGGTTAACCTAAACCGTAAGAATAAAAGTAATACACGATTAATTAGCAATAAACTAGGACTTCACTTCCACTCACCCCGACACTTCGGGAGGTTAGTTTGGTTAGGTTGTCCGAGCGGTAGGATCAGTTGTTGTGGAAACGGACAGGTTAGTCCGGGGAGCCGTTGGCTTGGGAACTCATGGTTGCATGTGCATAAAAGTGGTGTGTCTTTGGTATTTGAGGTCGTTCACACCGACATCGGTACACTAACTTGGCGGGTGTGGTTGACACTTAGCCAAGGGAAAGTCTAGCGGTGGGTCAGCATAGTACACGAAGACCCTTGTGTGTCCTTCAGGGGCGTGTGTACGGGCTAGGCCTGGTAGTCTGAATACCCATCTAGGAGTGGGGTGGCCCAAGTCACTGTCTCCCTTTGCCATGGCGGAGGCTAAAAGTCTGTGCGCATAGATTCATGTGCGTGTTTTGCATTTGCATGTGTCATGGCGTAACATTTAACTTCACACGTACTTGCATACAACCTGACACCCCATCATTTAAATTGGTATTAGACTTTTTTTGCGATGGGGGTGTTGTGAAAGACCCCTTAACTTATAAGTTTGTATGGACATTCATACAAGTTAAGGTTACTTATTTCTTAGTTTACTTTTCATATACTCACTGCTCTGTTTTACTTAATTAATCTACTATTTTTTTTATAGAACTGCTAATTTGCCTTTACTTTTACAGCTCTGTAGATTTACTATATACCTGCTAAAATAGGTCCACCGTCATCTACTTTTGACCACTCTCCACCTTCATAGCTTTCCTATCATTCCTCCCACATAGTTTCTAGGAGCCATTGGGGGAGGGGTGGGGTAAATCAGGCTTAGTATTTTGGCTAACGGTCGGTGGACCAAACATTTCAGGTGATCTGGAAGGGAGACAAGGGCCAGCAGCAGGAGATGCAACACCAGCATTGCACGGTGCACAAAGAATATTCAGAATACGTGAAAACTATTTTTGATATGGGACTCCTTTATGGAAGTGATACGTGCTTCAAACTGCACAGTTACCCAAATGTTGATTATGGGGGAGCCTCAGATGATCGAAAGTCGATGTCTGGTTATGTATTCACATGTGGATCAGAAGAAATCTCGTGGTGCAGCAAAAAGCAAGATTCGGTGTCCATCTTTACTACGAAAGCGGATTACAAGGTATCGGCATTGGCAGTCGAGAAGCCATCTAGCATAAGAGGCTAGAAGTGTACATCAATGAAAGAAGTGTGGCATCCCACTCTACTATGCAGTGACAACGAAAGTGTCCTTAAACTAGTTTACATTCTAGTTTGTCACGCAAGTATCAAGAATATTGAGATCGAGCATCATTTCATTCGGGAGAAGGTGTTTGATGGGTCTCTTATAGTCGATCATGTGCAGAGTGAGGACAATATCACAGATATCTTCACAAAGCCGCTGTCGAAGGGGTCATTTACATGGTTATAGGGACTGCTAGGGATGGTTTCCACTTCTCACTTCAAGTGAGAGTGTTGAAATTTTTTAAGTGAAAGTGGCGGCCTGGGCGCACTATCCGTACGGACTGGGCAAACAAAAGTGGTGGCCTGGTGGACAGGCTTGATGACTAGCCAGGTCAGTCGGTGGTTCTGCAGTCAGGATTGGTATCCGCAGGATTTTGGACTCATCTGGAGTACGCCGAGTCCGACGTAATTACAGACTCTTCCGGAGCTCACGAGTTTGTTATAGGCTTGTGCCTTTGACTTGCTTTGGTGGAGTGGTTTGGGGTAACTGCTGAGTTCGCTGGTTACTGTGGACTTTGTTTAGTCTGCCTTGTTGTGCAAACTGGTTCTTGAGTTTGCCGGTTTGGAGTCCGTGCTGTGGATTCTTCATGGTGTGGACTTGGTCTTGCTTTTTACCAAGTCCGGTTATGCTCAATCTGCAAGTCCATGTTGTAAGCGCGGATTGCTTTTCTATCCTCCGAGCTTGGCAGCTTGTCAGCTTGGTATAGTTGCGGGCTCAGAGTGTACGAACTGGAGCAGTGTCCGCAAGTGTGGTGGACAAGTCTTGGCCTTGGCTCTATGATGTTCACAGCGGATAAGTTCTCTATCGGGCCTTGATGGTGCGACAAGGCAGACTGGCTTCATGTCCGAGTTGTGCGGATACGGTTTGTGCTCATTGCGCGATGGGTAGTGATCCTATCGGCTAGGGCTGTAACCACATATAACGCCCCGATTTTTAGATATTTGGTTTAATTTTGTTATTTGGCGTGTTTATGACATAAGGGCGTTACATTGACGTGTTTTTGGCATATGTTGTTGTTTGAGCTTGGTTTTAGCTCTAAGTTTTATTTGTGTGTGGCTGGGTATAGCTTGTTTGCAAGATTCCATAGCGAGCCGGGTTTGTTTTGGTGACTCGGTGGGGCCTCTTTGGGAATGCTTGCGTTTTGGCTTTGGTAGTTGTTTGCCCGATTTTGGTTCATCGAATTTTAATTTTGACTGCGTCGTTGGGTTCGTAGCGTTGGTATTTAGCTACGGTGTGATTTTTGTAGAAATCCGTGTAGGCATGAATTTTGGGTCATTTGGACCACTATTTAATAAGAAACTATTATTATAATACTTATATGTCTAAGTATAAATAGCCTTGTGAATAGACAAGCCTTATTCATCACCTTCTTCTTGAAAACCGTCGGCCTGTTTGCGTTAGAAAGAGGCATCCCTGTAGTGCCTTTGACCATCGATTGGAGGAGCTCTAGTGTACGAAATTTTCATCAGAAAGCAGATCCAGATAACTCTCACCTAGATCTACGTTTCAACTATATGTTTTCCCGTTTCGTCGATTTTTAGAGGCTTAGGTTGCGGTTTTGACGATTTTTTGTCCTGAAAGGTTTCAATAAGTATTGCTTAGGTGTTCTTGCGGCCAGATCCTTGAGGAGGAGCGTTTACGTGGCCGGAATCGGCGATTTGAGGCAAGTGTTGGCTTCTTCCCCGTTGCCAAATTTCTTTTAATTGTATATATTTTTTGTACTGTTCTTCCCTTTATAGTTTTTCATAGTAGAGATTGATCCGGTCATTTGCCGATCAGCTTTATGGTATAGTTTTTCGGATAAGTTCAAAAAATATAAGATTCATTATATTATATTCATTGTGCAGTTGGTTGTTAGGAGTGGTCAGATTTTGTCGAGCAGAGGACTAAAAGGTCGACAAACTGAAGGCAATTCATCGAACGAAGTTTGACGAACAAATGGAAATTCGTCAAACCGCATTCGTCGAACGTAGTTCATCAAATAGAGGGCTAAAAGGTCGACGAACTGAAGGCAACTCGTCGAACGTAGTTCGACGAACAGATGGTAATTCGTCGAACAGTATTTATCGAATTGAGTTTGTCGAGCAGAGGGATAAAATTTCGACGAACTGAAGGCAATTCGTCGAACGGAGTTCGATGAATAGATTGTAATTCATCGAACAACATTCGTTGAATGGAGTTTGTCAAATAGAGGGCTAATTCGTTGAACGAAGTGAATTGGGCAGAGCTAATTCGTCCAACGTAGTTCGTCGAACGGAGAAGATCCGTCGGGTAGGCATTGAGTGTACCCCTCAGGCATTGAGCGTAGACTTAGCACTAAATCCAATTTCTAGCCCAAGTCCAAAAGCGTTGAGTGAGTGGTATTGTAAGATCCCCCCTCCCGGATCCCAAAACATGTCACGAAGTGGGGGTCTTATGCCCGTAATAGCCGCCTTGCGGTAGCATTAGCGCATGGGCTAACATGTACCACAAGACGCCTATTCCGCCGGCTACAACCAATATCAATATAAACATGCCAACCCAACCATAATATAAGCAAGAAGAAGTCAAATCCACACAAAGCATATATGTCCAAATACATCAATTAAGAGAAGCTAAAACATGCTTCTTCAATATCAGAGTACTGCTAAAACATTTCCCAAACGGGCTACATCAAAATCTCACAACACTGACATCCATAACCGACGGTAGCAACGACACCGTCACTTCAGGCCCTGTCGTCCTGGCCTGGATGTCCTGCTGCAAAGTCTGTGGCTGCTCTACCTGCGGGGTGACCTCCTAAAAAGGAAGACGTAGCAACCGTTAGTCAAAAAGACTAAGTGGCTTCGCATCCGCTCCCCCGGCGACTCCTCGACACCGGGCGGAGAAAAGAGCAAGGATACAAGTATAATAAATAGGGTAACAGGTACATGAAGGTTGTAGTGGTACAATAAGATTAATAGAATTTTACTCTAGCAGTTCTATATGTGTAACAATATTATAGCTAGCAGTTCTACATGAGCAGTTAGTAAAATCAACAAGTACAAGTAACTACAGTAGGAAAGTAACGTAACTTATAAGAATGCTCATACAAACTTATAAGTTAAGGATCGGGTTACATAAAAGTAACTCATCGTATAAGAGTGCCATACAAACTTATACGATGAGAATCTTGTTTGTGCAATGCTGTGTAATGATATGTATGCTATGCAATGACTCACCCATGATCACACCATGCAAACGGTATGTCAACATATACTAGAAGTTCCCACTATTCGAGTAGGTAGCTAACCTCTCATGCATCAGACGCCGTGGCCAGGCGGTCATAGTAGAGCGGGCATCTCTACTACTAGGTGGGTATCCACACTACTTCACCTAGGCCTCCGTATGCCTCAACGCTAAGAACACAACAGCGGAGCCCATTCGTACTATGTCCCAGCGGGGTCTCGGGTAGATGTGCACCGAGAATACAGCCCGAACTGGACTGGTGTGACCCAGAAGGGACCTCGGAAGAAGGCACGTGGACACAGCCCAACCGTTCACTTGGCACGGAAGGGTACTCAGGATGTGTACACCGAGGACACAGCCCAACTGCACAAAGTCTAACCATCAACTCCCGTCGGTGTGACGATCGGCGAACCCGTAGACCTGCCACACTATCCTTAACCCAGGATTACGACACCGCGTGTCGACTCACACCGCATGCAAATGCCATGACACCGTGGAATGGAAGGGGCCTCGGAAGTAAGCACGAGGGCACAACCAAACCATCCATTTATACATCATCTCAACTTGAACCCAAATAGTGACGGTCAATACCGCACTTACATCCATCCACAATACTACCGGTAGGGAGACTACGCTCTAAGTATTGGACTACTACATTTCATTCTAACCATCATACATGCTCATGGCCATGGTTTATCATTCTATTTGTCATTACAAATGGTTTCAACATATTACAAACATGATGCGCATTAATAATAATCTACCAATTTGTATACAGTCATTTCATTCATCATATTATAAACATGGTGCGCATTTATAATAATCTACCAATTTTAGCAAGCAATATCATGCATTAAAGCTTGCTCCACAATTCAGTTTTATGAAATCTAATTAACAAGATTTATCATTTGATGAATTGTAAATATACCTATTTTTCTATACATTAATTTAGACGTTTTCATTTCTTTTCGTCATTTTTACATATTTTTACTTAATAAATTGCTCCTTTTTTGTAAATAATTTTGCTGACTTGCTTTATTTTTATGTTTCAGAAAATATCAAAATTCTGCCAAAAAGTCAAGTCACGCCCGTGACATATTGGTCACGCCTGTGACCAGGGCGTGACACGTCAAATTCCAGTGAAATAAGCAAATTTTGAAGAAAAAAGCTTGACACGCCCGGGGTCACGCCCGTGTCACCCGACACGTGTCGTGACCCAAACACGTGTCCACTCCACTTGACGAATTCAGTTCAACGATCGTCGAACCCGCGTCACGCCCAGAGTCACGCCCGTGACCTAGGGCGTGACTCAATCTCAGCTCAACGATTTCAACTCGACACTTTCCGCTCGACATTCGTCGAGTGTCGACACCAACTTACACGCCCAGAGTCACGCCCGCGACCTGGGGCGTGACCTTTCCAGCTAGCCCGACAAGACCTGCGCAACGACTTTTTGACGCACCGCGCCCATATCCACCTCCCCGACACGCCCACCGTCACGCCCGTGACCTGGGGCGTGACCACTGCAAGACTGACACGTGTCCAGCCCGAAGTCCACTTTCCCGTCAAATCGCCGGCCGCCTTCGCAAATAGTACCGACACGCCCCTGACACGCTTGTGTCAGAGGGCGTGTACTTGTAAATTTTCTGCCTATAAATAAGCCCCTTGCTGAAAGGATTTCTGTTCCCCTTTTGAACCATTTTGTATAAGGTGTTGTGCTGCTGGATTGCTTCCAAGGTCTATTTAAGGGATATTTCTCTCCCTCTACTTAGTTTTATTTTCGTTCCTTTGTAACCGGTGTTTTTACTTAATAAAATATTTTTTTCCTCTTCATATGGCTTTGGAATGGATTTATGCACCTCTTCCCTTATACAATCTTATTTATTTTTGTTTTAACTTAGTTTTTGTTCTCTTTTAAATGGGTGTGTGTGTATGAGTATAGCTTTCTAGTTTTATGTTTTAGTTAATTTTCTTACTAGTTTTGTTAAGTTAGGAATTTTTATAGTTTTCATAAATATAGTTTTTAGTTCTTTTCATTTCATTTTTATGTGGTTATAAAGTTAACTTAAAAGTGTTTTGATTCTTCTTTAACTTAGTTTTGTTTAGGTTGTAGAACCCATTTTTCGTTCCTTTTCAGCTTTATTTCCACTTTTTAAGCTCCTTTATAAAACTATAAGAATGAAAATCTCATCGTTTTACTTTTCCAAACACTTATATTTTTGCATTTATTTTCAAAACTTTTTCCTCTTTTAATGTTTTCGTTCTCTTTTTATGCATTTCTACAGCATTCTAGCGGTAGAAATGTATTCGTTTTAATTTTTCGGGCATTTTCATTTTGCGTTTATTTGCAAACCTTTTTGCCCGGTTTATTTTTATTTCAGTTTTTTACGCATTTTTACCGCATTCTAGCGGTAGAAATGCAGTCGTTTTAATTTTTGGATAACTTAGCTTTTCTTAATTTTTTGTACTCGTGCATCTATTTCCGCCTACTCGTTAAGAGTTAAATGACACATTGCTTTTATTTCATTTCAGTAGAGTGCGTGTGTTTTCATTTATGTCGTGTGCGTGTGTTTTACTTTCCTGTAGAGTGGGTGTGTTTACTTTATGTCGAGAGAGTGTCTGCGTGAGTTGCATTTATTTTGTCCTACTCGGTTGAGTAGGACCCACATTTATTTTCTCCTACTCATTTGATTAGGACTTGCGTGTGTGCATTTATTTAGTCCTACTCGTTTGAGTAGGACCCGCTTTCTTTCTCCCGCCCACGCATTTGCGCCGGGACTCGCAATTTACAGCTTTCTTCAGTCCTACTCCTTTGAGTAGGACTTGTAATTTTCTGCTTTATTTTCCTGCTTTCATTTACTGCTTTCATTTACTGCTTTCTTTATCGCTTTATTTACTGCTTTTCTCGCAAGCCGTCCCCATTCCGATGAGTGGCTAACCGTTCTTAGCCCTCGGTATCGAAGAGCATTGGGACATATAAAATAGCTTAAAATAACTAAAGGTCTAATTTTTCTAATTAATTAAAAGTACTTAAGGTTTGCCCGGGGTTAACGACGCGTAGGACCACATATCGATGTGTGGGCCATATTTCCGTTTTCCATACACTCGCCGAGAGGCCGTGCGTATGGACAGATCACCCCTTGGCAAAGAGAGTTTCGCGCTAACCCTCGAGAGAGGAGGCGCGCCAACTCTACCGGATTGGGTTCCCCACCCAATAGCGGGGTTCTTAGCGTAATGCGGGCGTTAAGAGGAATCCTTCGTCGGACTAACGTTCGGTCAAATAGTCTTAGCGTTCAGGTGAGCGATAGCCCTATAGCTAGGTGAGCTCATTTTAGTGGAACCTCCACGGCCAAGTCTCCGCCTTAATTAATTAGAAATTTAGGAGCTCTTTTTATTTAAAGTCTATTTTAGTTCAATTGTTTTTTTCAGTGCCATCGAGCTAAGCTCTTCATCGGCACCACCTTCATGTTTTCTTTTTATTGCTTTCATTTTCAGTTTTATTTTGTCATTTTTATTATATATAAAATATCCCAACAAGATAATTATCGGTAAAATAATAGTCCCCTCCAGGGAAGAGTAGAAATAATCGAACTGACCCCGAGAACAATACGGACTCGATATTCCACACGGAATATCATGTACTACTCACGATAGGTGCACTTGCCTCCTTTCGTTAAAACTCGATCTAAACCGTTTTATATCCAAATAAATAAATACGCGCGCCCCGTTTTCTAAATAAAATCAAATCCGCTTTTCTACTTAAATAAAACCGCCGGGTCGCCGCGTGACCGTAAATAATTTTGAAGTTTTAACCATCAAGTTTTTGGCGTCGTTGCCTGGGACAAGTCGTTTTCGTTATTTTGAACCCTGGAAATCTATTAATTTTACCTTATTATAAAAACCTATATATAATAATAATAATAAACTACTTAAAAACAAAAAAAAAACTTAAAAAAAAAATATATATTTTTTATCAAATTATTATTATTTATAAAATATTTTTTTGAAATGACGTCGTTTTCTACTAACACAAAAAAAACTAAGTTAAAAACTAAAAAAAAAACTCTAAAAACTTGAAAAAGTATAAAACTTAAAAAATCTAAAAACTCTACAAAAACCTAAAAATTCAAAAAACCAAAAAACCTTAAAAATCTAAAAACTTCAACAATGAATAAACAACAAACATAATAAAAAAAAAGAGAAAAACTTAAAATTTCAAAAACTCAAAAAAACTCAAAACTAAAAACCAACTAAAAAATAAAAATATCTACTTAAAAAAACACCAAAAAATATATATATAATAATTTGATATTAATAAATGTATATATGTTTTATTTTAATTTGTTTTCTTTTATTTCATTTTGCTTCGGCACGCTTCCATTATTGTGCGCGCTAGGGGATCACATATTTATCACGTAGTGGTCGCTAAGGCCTTAGCTACCTTCGACTCCCCACGCACTTGCCCCCCTACCGCCTGCAACCCTTTAGCCGAATTTTTCGTTTTTTTTGTTTTTTCTATTATTGTTTTGCTATTCTTTCCTCTTCTAACAATAAATGCAGGGTTTCGACCCGGGCCTCCCCGTACTCGTCTAAGGGAAGCTCCTACCCTCCTTTTTTATTTTTTATACTTATTATATTTTGTATATTATTTGTTCTGCATACTTAGATTGCAACATTGGGATAATGTTGAGTTTAAGTATGGGGGTATTTTCCAATTCTGCATTTTTTTATTATTCTGTACTAATGAAAATAAAAAAAAAATTATTACAAAACTTAAAACATAAAAATTTTTTTTACTTGTTGTATATAATAAAAAATTATCATAAAACAACAAAAAAATCTTATAAAACATCAAAAAATTCAAAATCAAAAAATTTTCATTTTACTTTGTAAATATTTTTTTCAAAAACTAAATCTCTTTCCCCCCCCTCTTCTTGTTCGTAAAAACTCGCATTTTGCTTGCCCGCGACGGTCGACTCATCGAACCAACCACCCAAATAAGAGTCTGTTTCGCGGGCATTCGAGTTTTTACTTTGCTCCTTTTTTTTATAAAAATCTCTCTTTCCTCACTATCTTCTTTATAAATAACACTTCTTTCTCTCCTCATTCTTGTAAATTACTCATCAAAAAAACACTAAAACATCAAAAAATTAGAAAAACAAAAAAATCCTAAAAAAGATAATAACTCTAAAAATTGAACAAAAAAAATCATAATCATAATTAAAACACAAAAAAAAAATGATAAAACTCTAAAAAATCCAAAAAATATATGTTTTGTTAAATTATGTAATAAAATAAATCGAATATATCATTTCTTAACCCTTTTTGCTTTCCAAAAATCTAGTTTCGAGTTAATTTATAAGCAAATTCTTTTTATTCTTTGCTTACTATTCGTTTATTAATTAAAGTTCGATAGATTTAAGTGTCTGGGGTTAAGATTTAAAGAATTTTTTATGTCTTTTTCTTATAATAGGGAACTTGTTTTTCACCACCACTTCTAATATTATAAATAAAAGCTCATTTTTTATGTTAGAAAATAACATCCATGGATTTCAATTATTTCTACTCTTTGCTTTTAGAAACATTGGAACGTTCATTTTAAAAAGGTTGCTCTCAAAACTTTTTTTATTAAAATCTAGTTTTCCTTTTGAAAAACTAAACCCACTTCCTTTTTTTCATGTCTTACTTGACATGTTTACCCCTATCCCTTAAAAGATTTTATGTCAATGGGAATAAGATTTCATTCCGTAAACATAGGCACCCAATATTTAAAAAAATTATAAGTTATGGAGTGAGAGGATAAAATTCATTACCCTACACATATACATTGGGTTATTTATTACTTATGAAGAAAGAAAAAAAATTGATTATGTGTTAGGAAAATAAGATTTCATTTTCCTAACTATCCAAAAAGAAAAAAAATTGGAGGTTCGAGAAAAAATTGCCTCACCTCAATATTCAAGCCTTCTTCATAAACCACCAAACCACTTATCTCATTTCAATGATTCTAGACTTAATTTAAAATTTTTTGAGAGCATAATTTTTAAATTGCATTATTTCCTTTAACTTCTTTTCAGCTAAGGTTTTTTATATAAATCCAATCCATATTTGTTAAACTAACAAAAATGAATTTTTGCTTTCTATTTTATTTTATCTAGAAGTCTTTTTGAAACTCTTCCTCTATTTATAACATTTCATAGATTAGGATTTAATTCTTTAACCCCGGATGTTTATTTTGATCTTACTTTTAATTAATTCAAGCGGTAGCTAAACTTATGATTTCATTTATTCCTTATAAGTTCATCTCCAACTTTTGCTCTGGAATAGCAAAAGCTTAAGTATAGGGGTATTTGATGAATTGTAAATATACCTATTTTTCTGTACATTAATTTAGTCGTTTTCATTTCTTTTCATCATTTTTACATATTTTTGCTTAATAAATTGCTCCTTTTTTGTAAATAATTTTGCTGACTTGCTTTATTTTTATGTTTCAGAAAATATCAAAAAACTGCCAAAAAGTCAAGTCACGCCCGTGACATATTGGTCACGCCCGTGACCTGGGCGTGACACGTCAAATTCCAGTGAAATAAGCAAATTATGAAGAAAAAAGCTTGACACGCCCGGGGTCACGCCCATGTCACCCGACACGGGGCGTGACCCAAACACGTGTCCACTCCACTCGACGAATTCAGTTCAACGATCGTCGAACCCGCGTCACGCCCAGAGTCACGCCGGTGACCTAGGGCGTGACTCAATCTCAGCTCAACGATTTCAACTCGACACTTTCCGCTCGACATTCGTCGAGTGTCGACACCAACTGACACGCCCAGAGTCACGCCCGTGACCTGGGGCGTGACCTTTCTAGCTGGCCCGACAAGACCTGCGCGACGACTTTTTGACGCACCGCGCCCAGATCCACCTCCCCGACACGCCCACCGGCATGCCCGTGACCGGGGGCGTGACCACTGCGAGACCGACACGTGTCGAGCCCGAAGTCCACTTTCCCGTCAAATCGCCTGCCGCCTTCGCAAATAGTACCGACACGCCCCATGACACGCCTGTGTCAGAGGGCGTGTACTTGTAAATTTTCTGCCTATAAATAAGCCCCTTGCTGAAAGGATTTCTGTTCCCCTTTTGAACCATTTTGTATAATGTGTTGTGCTGCTGGATTGCTTCCAAGGTCTATGTAAGGGATATTTCTCCCCCTCTACTTAGTTTTATTTTCGTTCCTTTGTAACCGGTGTTTTTACTTAATAAAATATTTTTTTTCCTCTTCATATGGCTTTGGAATGGATTTATTCACCTCTTCCCTTATACAATCTTATTTATTTTTGTTTCAACTTAGTTTTTGTTCTCTTTTAAATGGGTGTGTGTGTATGAGTATAGCTTTCTAGTTTTATGTTTTAGTTAATTTTCTTACTAGTTTTGTTAAGTTAGGAATTTTTATAGTTTTCATAAATATAGTTTTTAGTTCTTTTCATTTCAGTTTTATGTGGTTATAAAGTTAACTTAAAAAGTGTTTTGATTTTTCTTTAACTTAGTTTTGTTTAGGTTGTAGAACCCATTTTTCGTTCCTATTCAGCTTTATTTCCACTTTTTAAGCTCCTTTATAAAACTATAAGAATGAAAATCTCATCGTTTTACTTTTCCAAACACTTATATTTTTGCATTTATTTTCAAAACTTTTTCCTCTTTAAATTTTTTCGTTCTCTTTTTATGCATTTCTACCGCATTCTAGCGGTAGAAATGTATTCCTTTTAATTTTTTTGGGCATTTTCATTTTGCGTTTATTTGCAAACCTTTTTGCCTGGTTTATTTTTATTTCAGCTTTTTACGCATTTCTACCGCATTCTAGCGGTAGAAATGCAGTCGTTTTAATTTTTGGATAACTTAGCTTTTCTTAATTTTTTGTACTCGTGCATCTATTTCCGCCTACTCGTTAAGAGTTAAATGGCGCATTGCTTTTATTTCATTTTAGTAGAGTGCGTGTGTTTTCATTTATATCGTGTGCATGTGTTTTACTTTCCTGTAGAGTGAGTGTGTTTACTTTATGTCGAGAGAGTGTGTGCGTGCGTTGCATTTATTTTGTCCTACTCGGTTGAGTAGGACCCGCATTTATTTTCTCCTAATCATTTGAGTAGGACTTGCGTGTGTGCATTTATTTAGTCCCACTCGTTTGAGTAGGACCCGCTTTCTTTCTCCCGCCAACGCATTTGCGCCGGGACTCGCAATTTACAACTTTCTTCAGTCCTACTCGTTTGAGTAGGACTTGTAATTTTATGCTTTATTTTCCTGCCTTCATTTACTGCTTTCATTTACTGCTTTCTTTATCGCTTTATTTACTGCTTTTCTCGCAAGTCGTCCCCATTCCGATGAGTGGCTAACCGTTCTTAGCCCTCGATATCGAAGAGAATTGGGACAGATAAAATAGCTTAAAATAACTAAAGGTCTAATTTTTCTAATTAATTAAAAGTACTTAAGGTTTGCCCGGGGTTAACGACGCGTAGGACCACATATCGATGTGTGGGCCCTATTTCCGTTTTCCATACGCTCGCCGAGAGGCCGTGCATATGGACAGATCACCCCTTGGCAAAGAGAGTTCCGCGCTAACCCTCGAGAGAGGAGGCGCGCCAACTCTACCGGATTGGGTTCCCCACCCAATAGCGGGGTTCTTAGCGTAATGCGGGCGTTAAGAGGAGTCCTTCGTCGGACTAACGTTCGGTCGAATAGTCTTAGCGTTCAGGTGAGCGATAGCCCTATAGCTAGGTGAGCTCATTTTAGTGGAACCTCCACGGCCAAGTCTCCGCCTTAATTAATTAGAAATTTAGGAGCTCTTTTTATTTAAAGTCTATTTTAGTTCAATTGTTTTTTTCGGTGCCATCGAGCTAAGCTCTTCATCGGCACCACCTTCATGCTTTCTTTTTATTGCTTTCATTTTCAGTTTTATTTTGTCATTTATATTATATATAAAATATCCCGACAAGATAATTATCGGTAAAATAATAGTCCCCTCAAGGGAAGAGTAGAAATAATCAAACCGACCCCGAGAACAATACGACCTCGATATTCCACCCGGAATATCCTGTACTACTCACGATAGGTGCACTTGCCACCTTTCGTTAAAACTCGATATAAACCGTTTTATATCCAAATAAATAAATACGTGCGCCCTGTTTTCTAAATAAAATCGAATCCGCTTTTCTACTTAAATAAAACCGCCGGGTCGCCGCGTGATCGTAAATAATTTTGTAGTTTTAACCATCACGTTTTTGGCGCCGTTGCCAAAATATACCTATTTTTCTGTACATTGTAAAAATACCTATTTTTCTGTACATTAATTTAGTCGTTTTCATTTCTTTTCGTCATTTTTACATATTTTTGCTTAATAAATTGCTCCTTTTTTGTAAATAATTTTGCTGACTTGCTTTATTTTTATGTTTCAGAAAATATCAAAAATCTGCCAAAAAGTCAAGTCACGCGCGTGACATATTGGTCACGCCCATGACCACGGCGTGACACGTCAAATTCCAGTGAAATAAGCAAATTTTGAAGAAAAAAGCTTGACACGCCCGGGGTCACGCCCCTGTCACCCGACACGGGGCGTGACCCAAACACGTGTCCACTCCACTCGACGAATTCAGTTCAACGATCGTCGAACCCGCGTCACGCCCAGAGTCACACCCGTGACCTCGGGCGTGACTCAATCTCAGCTCAACGATTTCAACTCGACACTTTCCGCTCGACATTCGTCGAGTGTCGACACCAACTGACACGCCCAGAGTCACGCCCGTGACCTGGGGCGTGACCTTTCCAGCTGGCCCGACAAGACCTGCGCGATGACTTTTTGACGCACCGCGCCCAGATCCACCTCCCCGACATGCCCACCGTCACGCCCGTGACCTGGGGCGTGACCACTGCGAGACCGACACGTGTCCAGCCTGAAGTCCACTTTCCCGTCAAATCGCCGGCCGCCTTCGCAAATAGTACCGACACGCCCCCTGACACGCCCGTGTCAGAGGGCGTGTACTTGTAAATTTTCTGCCTATAAATAAGCCCCTTCCTGAAAGGATTTCTATTCCCCTTTTGAACCATTTTGTATAAGGTGTTGTGCTGCTGGATTGCTTCTAAGGTCTATGTAAGGGATATTTCTCCCCCTCTACTTAGTTTTATTTTCGTTCCTTTGTAACCGGTGTTTTTACTTAATAAAATATTTTTTTCCTCTTCATATGGCTTTGGAATGGATTTATGCACCTCTTCCCTTATACAATCTTATTTATTTTTGTTTTAACTTAATTTTTGTTCTCTTTTATAAATGGGTGTGTGTTTATGAGTATAGCTTTCTAGTTTTATGTTTTAGTTAATTTTCTTACTAGTTTTGTTAAGTTAGGAATTTTTATAGTTTTCATAAATATAGTTTTTAGTTCTTTTCATTTCATTTTTATGTGGTTATAAAGTTAACTTAAAAAGTGTTTTGATTTTTCTTTAACTTAGTTTTGTTTAGGTTGTAGAACCCATTTTTCGTTCCTTTTCAGCTTTATTTCCACTTTTTAAGCTCCTTTATAAAACTATAAGAATGAAAATCTCATCGTTTTACTTTTCCAAACACTTATATTTTTGCATTTATTTTCAAAACTTTTTCCTCTTTTAATTTTTTCGTTCTCTTTTTATGCATTTCTACCGCATTCTAGCGGTAGAAATGTATTCGTTTTAATTTTTCGGGCATTTTCATTTTGCGTTTATTTGCAAACCTTTTTGCCCGGTTTATTTTTTATTTCAGCTTTTTACGTATTTCTACCGCATTCTAGCGGTAGAAATGCAGTCGTTTTAATTTTTGGATAACTTAGCTTTTCTTAATTTTTTGTACTCGTGCATCTATTTCCGCCTACTCGTTAAGAGTTAAATGGCGCATTGCTTTTATTTCATTTCAGCAGAGTGCGTGTGTTTTCATTTATGTCGTGTGCGTGTATTTTACTTTCCTGTAGAATGAGTGTGTTTACTTTATGTCGAGAGAGTGTGTGCGTGCGTTGCATTTATTTTGTCCTACTCGGTTGAGTAGGACCCGCATTTATTTTCTCCTACTCATTTGAGTAGGACTTGCGTGTGTGCATTTATTTAGTCCTACTCGTTTGAGTAGGATCCGCTTTCTTTGTCTCGCCTACGCATTTGCGCCGGGACTCTAAATTTACAGCTTTCTTCAGTCCTACTCGTTTGAGTAGGACTTGTAATTTTCTGCTTTATTTTCCTGCTTTCATTTACTGCTTTCATTTACTGCTTTCTTTATCGCTTTATTTACTGCTTTTCTCGCAAGTCGTCCCCATTCCGATGAGTGGCTAACCGTTCTTATCCCTCGGTATCGAAGAGCATTGGGACAGATAAAATATCTTAAAATAACTAAAGGTCTAATTTTTCTAATTAATTAAAAGTTCTTAAGGTTTGCCCGGGGTTAACGACGCGTAGGACCACATATCGATGTGTGGGCCCTATTTTCGTTTTCCATATGCTCGCCGAGAGGCCATGCGTATGGACAGATCACCCCTTGGCAAAGAGAGTTCCGCGCTAACCTCGAGAGAGGAGGCGCGCCAACTCTACCAGATTGGGTTCCCCACCCAATAGCGGGGTTCTTAGCGTAATGCATGCGTTAAGAGGAATCCTTCGTCGGACTAACGTTCGGTCGAATAGTCTTCGCGTTCAGGTGAGCGATAGCCTTATAGCTAGGTGAGCACATTTTAGTGGAACCTCCACGGCCAAGTCTCCGCCTTAATTAATTAGAAATTTAGGAGCTCTTTTTATTTAAAGTCTATTTTAGTTCAATTGTTTTTTTTTTGCCATCGAGCTAAGCTCTTCATCGGCACTACCTTCATGCTTTCTTTTTATTGCTTTCATTTTCAGTTTTATTTTGTCATTTTTATTATATATAAAATATCCCGACAAAATAATTATCGGTAAAATAATAGTCCGCTCCAGGGAAGAGTAGAAATAATCGAACCGACCCCGAGAACAATACGACCTCGATATTCCACCCGGAATATCCTGTACTACTCACGATAGGTGCACTTGCCTCCTTTCGTTAAAACTCGATCTAAACCGTTTTATATCCAAATAAATAAATACGCGCGCCCCGTTTTCTAAATAAAATCAAATCCGCTTTTCTACTTAAATAAAACCGCCGGGTCGCCGCGTGACCGTAAATAATTTTGGAGTTTTAACCATCAAGTTTTTGGCGCCGTTGCCGGGGACAAGTCGTTTTCGTTATTTTGAACTCTGGAAATCTATTAATTTTACCTTATTATAAAAACCTATATATAATAATAATAATAATAAACTACTTAAAAACAAAAAAAACAAAAAAAACTTAAAAAAATATATATTTTTTTATCATATTATTATTATTTATAAAATATTTTTTTGAAATGACGTCGTTTTCTACTAACACAAACAAAACAAAAAAAAACAAAAAAAAACTAACTTAAAAACTAAAAAAAAAACTCTAAAACTTGAAAAAGTATAAAACTTAAAAAAATCTAAAAACTCTACAAAAACCTAAAAATTCAAAAAACCAAAAACCTAAAAAATCTAAAAACTTCAACAATGAATAAACAACAAACATAATAAAAAAAAAAGAAAAACTTAAAATTTCAAAAATTCAAAAAAAACTCAAAACTAAAAACCAACTAAAAAATAAAAATATCTACTTTAAAAAAAACACCAAAAAAATATATATAATAATTTGATATTAATAAATGTATATATGTTTTATTTTAATTTGTTTTCTTTTATTTCATTTTGCTTCGGCACGCTTCCATTATTGTGCGCGCTAGGGGATCACATATTTATCACGCAGTGGTCGCTAAGGCCTTAGCTACCTTCGACTCCCCCACGCACTTGCCCCCCTACCGCCTGCAACCCTTTAGCCGAATTTTTCGTTTTTTTGTTTTTTCTATTATTGTTTTGCTATTCTTTCCTCTTCTAACAATAAATGCAGGGTTTCGACCCGGGCCTCCCCGTACTCGTCTAAGGGAAGCTCCTACCCTCCCTTTTTCTTTTTTGTACTTATTATATTTTGTATATTATCTGTTCCGCATACTTAGATTGCAACATTAGGGACAATGTTGGGTTTAAGTATGAGGTGTTTTCTAATTCTGCATTTTTTTATTATTCTGTACTAATGAAAATAAAAAAAATTATTACAAAACTTAAAACATAAAAAAAATTTTCCTTGTTGTATATAATCAAAAATTATCATAAAACAACAAAAAAATCTTATAAAACATCAAAAAATTCAAAATCAAAAAAGTTCCATTTTACTTTGTAAATGTTTTTTTCAAAAACTAAATCTCTACCCCCCCCACTCTTCTTGTTCGTAAAAACTCGCATTTTGCTTGCCCGCGACGGTCGACTCATCGAACCAACCACCCAAATAAGAGTCTGTTCGCGGGCATTCGAGTTTTTACTTTGCTCCTTTTTTATATAAAAATCTCTCTTTCCTCACTATCTTCTTTATAAATAACACTTCTTTCTCTCCTCATTCTTGTAAATTACTCATCAAAAAAACACTAAAACATCACAAAATTAGAAAAACAAAAAAATTCCTAAAAAAGATAATAACTCTAAAAATTCAAAAAAAAAATCATAATCATAATTAAAACACAAAAAAAGTGATAAAACTCTAAAAAATCCAAAAAATATATGTTTTGTTAAATTATGTAACAAAATAAATCGAATATACCATTTCTTAACCCTTTTTGCTTTCCAAAAATCTAGTTTCGAGTTAATTTATAAGCGAATTCTTTTTATTCATTGCTTAGTATTCGTTTATTAATTAAAGTTCGATAGATTTAAGTGTCTATGGTTAAGATTTAAAGAATTTTTATGTCTTTTCCTTATAATAGGGAACTTGTTTTTCACCACCACTTCTAATTTTATAAATAGAAGCTCGTTTTTTATGTTAGAAAATAACATCCATGGATTTCAATTATTTCTACTCTTTGCTTTTAGAAACATTGGAACGTTCATTTTAAAAAGGTTGCTCTCAAAACTTTTTTATTAAAATCTAGTTTTCCTTTTGAAAAACTAAACCCACTTCCTTTTTTTCATGTCTTACTTGACATGTTTACCCCTATCCCTTAAAAGATCTTATGTCAATGGGAATAAGATTTCATTCCGTAAACATAGGCACCCAATATTTATAAAGATTATGTGTTATTGAGTAATAGGATAAAATTCATTACTCCTACACATATACATTGGGTTATTTATTACTTATGAAGAAAGAAAAAAAATTGATTATGTGTTAGGAAAATAAGATTTCATTTTCCTAACTATACAAAAAGAAAAAAAATTGGAGGTTCGAGAAAAAATTGCCTCACCTCAATATTCAAGCCTTCTTCATAAACCACCAAACCACTAATCTCATTTCAATGATTCTAGACTTAATTTAAAATTTTTTTGAGAGCATAATTTTTAAATTGCATTATTTCCTTTAACTTCTTTTAAGCTAAGGTTTTTTATATAAATCCAATCCATCTTTGTTAAACTAACAAAAATGAATTTTTGCTTTCTATTTTATTTTATCTAGAAGTCTTTTTAAAACTCTTCCTCTATTTATAACATTTCATAAATTAGGATTTAATTCTTTAACCCCGGATGTTTATTTTGATCTTACTTTTAATTAATTCAAGCGGTAGCTAAACTTAGGATTTCTTTTATTTCTTATAAGTTCATCTCCAACTTTTGCTCTGGAATAGCAAAAGCTTAAGTATGGGGGTATTTGATGAATTGTAAATATACCTATTTTTCTGTACATTAATTTAGTCGTTTTCATTTCTTTTCGTCATTTTTACATATTTTTGCTTAATAAATTGCTCCTTTTTTGTAAATAATTTTGCTGACTTGCTTTATTTTTATGTTTCAGAAAATATCAAAAATCTGCCAAAAAGTCAAGTCACGCCCGTGACATATTGGTCACGCCCGTGACCAGGGCATGACACGTCAAATTCCAGTGAAATAAGCAAATTTTGAAGAAAAAAGCTTGACACGCACGGGGTCACGCCCGTGTCACCCGACACGGGGCGTGACCCAAACACGTGTCCACTCCACTCGACGAATTCAGTTCAATGATTGTCGAACCCGCGTCACGCCCAGAGTCACGCCCGTGACCTAGGGCGTGACTCAATCTCAGCTCAACGATTTCAACTCGACACTTTCCGCTCGACATTCGTCGAGTGTCGACACCAACTGACACGCCCAGAGTCACGCCCGTGACCTGGGGCGTGACCTTTCCAGCTGGCCCGACAAGACCTGCGCGACGACTTTTTGACGCACCACGCCCAGATCCACCTCCCCGACACGCCCACCGTCACGCCCGTGACCTGGGGCGTGACCACTGCGAGACAGACACGTGTCCAGCCCGAAGTCCACTTTCCCGTCAAATCGCCGATCGCCTTCGCAAATAGTACCGACACTCCCCATGACACGCCCGTGTTAGAGGGCGTCTACTTGTAAATTTTCTGCCTATAAATAAGCCCCTTGCTGAAAGGATTTCTGTTCCCCTTTTGAACCATTTTGTATAAGGTGTTGTGCTGCTGGATTGCTTCCAAGGTCTATGTAAGGGATATTTCTCCCCCTCTACTTAGTTTTATTTTCGTTCCTTTGTAACCGGTGTTTTTACTTAATAAAATATTTTTTTTCCTCTTCATATGGCTTTGGAATGGATTTATGCACCTCTTCCCTTATACAATCTATTTATTTTTGTTTTAACTTAGTTTTTGTTCTCTTTTAAATGGGTGTGTGTGTATGAGTATAGCTTTCTAGTTTTATGTTTTAGTTAATTTTCATACTAGTTTTGTTAAGTTAGGAATTTTTATAGTTTTCATAAATATAGTTTTTAGTTCTTTTCATTTCATTTTTATGTGGTTATAAAGTTAACTTAAAAAGTGTTTTGATTTTTCTTTAACTTAGTTTTGTTTAGGTTGTAGAACCCATTTTTCGTTCCTTTTCAGCTTTATTTCCACTTTTTAAGCTCCTTTATAAAACTATAAGAATGAAAATCTCATCGTTTTACTTTTCCAAACACTTATATTTTTGCATTTATTTTCAAAACTTTTTCCTCTTTTAATTTTTTCGTTCTCTTTTTATGCATTTCTTCCGCATTCTAGCGGTAGAAATGTATTCGTTTTAATTTTTCGGGCATTTTCATTTTCCGTTTATTTGCAAACCTTTTTGCACGGTTTATTTTTATTTCAGCTTTTTACGCATTTCTACCACATTCTAGCGGTAGAAATGCTGTCGTTTTAATTTTTGGATAACTTAGCTTTTCTTAATTTTTTGTACTCGTGCATCTATTTCCGCCTACTCGTTAAGAGTTAAATGACGCATTGCTTTTATTTCATTTCAGTAGAGTGCGTGTGTTTTCATTTATGTCGTGTGCGTGTGTTTTACTTTCCTGTAGAGTGAGTGTGTTTACTTTATGTCGAGAGAGTGTGTGTGTGCGTTGCATTTATTTTGTCCTACTCGGTTGAGTAGGACCCGCATTTATTTTCTCCTACTCATTTGAGTAGGACTTGCGTGTGTGCATTTATTTAGTCCTACTCGTTTGAGTAGGACCCGCTTTCTTTCTCCCGCCCATGCATTTGCGCTGGGACTCGCAATTTACAGCTTTCTTCAGTCCTACTCGTTTGAGTAGGACTTGTAATTTTCTGCTTTATTTTCCTGCTTTAATTTACTGCTTTCATTTACTGCTTTCTTTATCGCTTTATTTACTGCTTTTCTCGCAAGCCGTCCCCATTCCGATGAGTGGCTAACCGTTCTTAGCCCTCGGTATCGAAGAGCATTGGGACAAATAAAATAGCTTAAAATAACTAAAGGTCTAATTTTTCTAATTAATTAAAAGTACTTAAGGTTTGCCCGTGGTTAACGACGCGTAGGACCACATATCGATGTGTGGGCCCTATTTCCATTTTACATACGCTCACCGAGAGGCCGTGCGTATGGACAGATCACCCCTTGGCAAAGAGAGTTCCGCGCTAACCCTCGAGAGAGGAGGCGCGCCAACTCTACCGGATTGGGTTCCCCACCCAATAACGGGGTTCTTAGCGTAATGCGGGCGTTAAGAGGAATCCTTCGTCGGACTAACGTTCGGTCGAATAGTCTTAGCGTTCAGGTGAGCTATAGCCCTATAGCTAGGTGAGCTCATTTTAGTGGAACCTCCACGGTCAAGTCTCCGCCTTAATTAATTAGAAATTTAGGAGCTCTTTTTATTTAAAGTCTATTTTAGTTCAATTGTTTTTTTCGGTGCCATCGAGCTAAGCTCTTCATCGGCACCACCTTCATGCTTTCTTTTTATTGCTTTCATTTTCAGTTTTATTTTGTCATTTTTATTATATATAAAATATCCCGACAAGATAATTATCGGTAAAATAATAGTCCCCTGCAGAGAAGAGTAGAAATAATCGAACCGACCCCGAGAAAAATACGACCTCGATATTCCACCAGGAATATCCTGTACTACTCACGATAGGTGCACTTGCCTCCTTTCGTTAAAACTCGATCTAAACCGTTTTATATCCAAATAAACAAATACGCGCGCCCTGTTTTCTAAATAAAATCAACTCCGATTTTCTACTTAAATAAAACCGTCGGGTCGCTGCGTGACCGTAAATAATTTTGGAGTTTTAACCATCATCATTCATAGCACTACGTTGATCAGCAAAAAATAGTTCATCAAAATCTACTGTTAATTAACAACATCGATTCCACCGAATTCAAATTCATATTATATAAACCCCAGAATTTAAGTGCAGAATAAATCTGGACAGCAATTTCGACCGGAGATTCCCAAAGCTACAGGAATCCGGTGAGGACCAGTAACCCCTCGCTGGAAAGGTCTTTCCATGGGTTACAACTTTCATATTCAGCCCACAACCCAGATTTGTGTGTATCCTATTTGAACTCAGCCTTGAAATCCGCTGCGTACAGAACACAATTTCTGCATGCAGGATTTATCGGACGTTATGTTTGTTCAGACTTTCCCGTGGCTACCGATTTTGCATGAAGACGTGCAACCACTCGTTGGAAAGGTATTTGCAAGGGCTTAACCTTTCGTGTTCAGTCTAAAGCCCATATCTGGCCACATCCGACATGAAAATGGCAATGACCATCACTGCGCGCAGAATACAGATTCTGCACGCTTCGTAAAGAGGAATGAACGACATCAGTTCATCTTGCTCTCCAAGTCGATCTTCCAAAATCACTCCAAAATTTCCACCTCCCTTATTCACCCTCATGAGGCCATGATTCTTCACGAAACCATCCACCCATCATCACATAGGAGAAAGGGGAGGTTGAAGAGATCTAAAACCTTGAACACATGTCCTAGCATGGCCATCCCTAGAAAGCTCCTTCTCTCCATCAAAAATCTCTTGAGTCGATATATCTCCTAAGAAAATAACTAAATATCTAGCACCAAGGGAGAGGGGAGGAAGATCACTTCATTTCCGGCGTTTCCACTATTTCCGGCCATGGATCTCGTGACTCTTCTCGGCGACATGTTCTTTTCCACGGCGACGGCGGATCTTCTCCTCTAGAACTAGATCCAGCGACTTCCTTCTCTCAACAGGAGTTTCTCTCTGCAAAATGACTGGAATGAGGAGTGAAAACGGTTAGGGTTATCACTTCCCCTTTTATATAAAAGTGACACGGGTAGGGACACGCCCGTGTCCTTACCCGTGTCCTGCTTAGGCGAAGCGTTACGACGGTTTTTATGTGTCGGTTCAATACTCGACATGACACACGGGTGGGACACGCCCGTGTCGACCCAGTCACACCCGTGACATGGGGCATGTAACCCACTAGAGACCTACTCGAGAGGACTTACTCGAGAGAAAACTAACTACTCGAGTACCCGGATAGGACACACTCGTGTCACAGGGATGACACGCCAGTGTCACCCCCTGTTACTCGACTACTTTTCCACCAACTCGAGTATATTTCGACCTACACGAGAGCTACTCGATGATGAGCGGTACACGCCCTATGACACGCCCGTGTCACAGGCCGTGTACCCCATACTTGACACTCGACGATCGTTAATCCTTGGTCATCGACCAGAGGGAAAACACGCCCTCCGACAGGCTCGTGTCGGATGGGACACGCCCATGACACTGGGTGTGTTCCCTCTGTCGACCATTTTCGTCGACCAAAGTCTCGAGTGTCGATACAAAGGAGGACATGCCCCAGACACGCCCGTGACACGGGGCGTGTCTCGCCCTAACACTTCATCGAACCCATTTTTGTCGACCTCGCGACTGCTACGCACCTGAGCAGGACACGCCCTGGGACACGCCTGTGTCCCAGGCCATGTCACACAAAAACTTGCCAATCCCAGACTTTGGGCTGTTATATGCTTCCCATTTGTCAGCACTCCCCTGAGCCCAAGTCAGCTCTCCTGGCTCAAAAACACGCACAAGGGGCCTAGTGTGATTCGGGACGTTACAAATCCTATAAACAAACAAAAGATTTTGTCACGGAAATCAGTCTAAGGCTATGAGGAGAAATGCATAACAGAAAATATATTATGCTGCCAAATAAAATTACCTTGAGCAAACAACTCCGGATAGTGGTTTTGCATCAAATCCATTGGCTCTCATGTATATTCCTCCTTCCCATGATTAGATCATAGCACTTTCACTAAAGGAACACTTTTGCAGCGCAATATCCTTGTCTCATTATCAACGATCCGCACCGGCTCTAGTTGAACAGTCCTATCGGACGCCACAACACCATCAGTTATGGGGATGTATTGATCGGGCCGCAATAGCGCCTTCCGAAGCGACGACACATGGAACACGTTGTGGAGGTTCTCTAGCTCGGGCTGTAACTCCAACTGATAGGCCAACGGGCCAATCCTTTCCAATATAGTATAAGTCCCAACATACCTTGGGCTGAGCTTTTTCACACCACGCACACGTGACACTCCATGCATCGGTCGGATTTTCAGGAAAACCTTGTCACCCACTTGAAACTCCACCATCCGGTGCCTTGCATTGTAATACTTCGTCTGTCGACTTTCAGCCTCCAACATGTGATCCCGTATCAGTCTAACCGCCGCATCGGTATCATCAATATATACAACGCCCAAAGCCTTCGGGTCTTCATCTTGAACCCAAGATAAAGGGGTTCTACACCTCCTTCTGTAAAGAGCTTCATGAGGCGCCATGCCGATGCTAGCCTGATGGCTGTTATTGTAGGAGAATTCTACCAACGGTAAGAGCCTTTCCCATGGCTCTCCTCTATCCAACACACATAATCTCAAAAAATCTTCCAATGACCGGATGGTCCTTTCAGATTACCCGTCTGTCTGAGGATGAAACGTGGTGCTGAATGTATGGAGCGAGCCCAAATACGCCGGTACCGCTTTCCACTCATTGGAGGTAAACCGACCATCACGATCACACACGATCGACTTAGGCACGCCATGATACCGCACAAATTGCTCCACAAAGAGGCGTACTATGACATCCACATGAGCTTCTTTCTTCATTGGGATAAACCGGGCTACTTTCGTCAGGCGATCAACTATCTCCCACACCGAATCATTTCCTGATCGTGAGTGAGGTAACCCATGGACAAAGTCCATGGAGATATCCTCAAACTTCCACACGGGGATAGACAACGATTGTAGCAAACCACCGGGACTATTGCATTCCGCCTTCACCCTTTCACAAGCTTCGCAATGTGTAACAAAATATCAGACATCCTTTTTCATTCCTGGCCAACACATGGTCTTCCGTAAGCCGGCGTATATCTTAGCAATGCCCGGGTACACCGAATACTGAGAGCAATGTGCCTCTCTCAAGATATCCTCCCAGATTCTACCGCCCTTGGGAATGTATAGCCGACCACGGAAATAAACGAGGCCGTCTTTTAGTGTATACTCGTTAGAAGTCCCATCTTCAATTGCCTTGACCGCCGGGCCAGAGCCACATCACTTCCTTGCTCCGCCAGAATTTGGTCCCAGATATCACAAACTATACACATGGTTGCCAAGTACTCCGTATACTCTGTCGAAGGAGACTTATATACTAAGATAATATCCATCTCTTCAATCATCTGAGCCAAATCCATACTCATCAATCGAGACTCCGGGCTTGAGTCCGATACTTTTCTGCTCAATGCATCGGACACCGAGTTCGCCTTTCCGGGATGATAGTTCAAGGTGAACTCATAATCGCACAAAAACTCTAACCATTGTCGTTGTCTCAAGTTCAACTCCTTCTGAGTATGAACGTACTTCAAGTTTTTCTGATCTGAAAAGATCTCGCAGTGGACGTCGTATAGATAATCCCTCCAAACCTTCAAGGCGAACACCACTGCTCCAAGCTCCAAGTCGTGAACCGGGTAATTGATTTCAGGTTTCTTCAGTTGTCTTGAAGCATAAGCAATCACGTGTCCATGCTGCATCAACGTCGCTTCCATCCCTTGATATGATGCGTCGGTGTAGACTTGAAATCCTTCCTTCCTAGACGGAAGTGCAAGGATGGGGGCGGATTATCTTTCAGCTCTTGGAACGCCGCTTCACATTGGGGTGTCCACTCAAATGGCACACCTTTCTTCATCAATGAAGTAAGAGGGAGCTAGGGCAATCTTGGAGAACCCTTTCACGAACTTGCGGTAGTACCCGGAAAGCCCAAGGAAGCTCTGCACATCGGCCGCCGACTTCAAGGGAGACCACTCCTTCACGACACGCACTTTGGCCGGATCTATCGCCAGCACAGCTCCGCTGATCACGTGACCCAAGAAGGCAACCTCCTTAAGCCAGAATTCATAATTGCTGAATTTGGCGTACAAAGCGTGCTCCTTCAATTTCTTCAAAACCAAGGTCTAGTGCTCAATATGCTCCTCCTCCGTCTTTGAGTAGACCAAGATGTCGTCGATGAAAACAATGACGAAGACATCCAAATACGGTTCAAATACCTTGTTCATCAGGCTCATGAAAGCTGAAGGGGCATTTGTGAGCCCAAATGTGATGCAGTAGCCCCGAGCCGACCCATCTCGGTTGGCCTAGCCAGAGGACCACGTTCTGGCGACCACTGCCGGGCTACAGCCCAAGCACCCCACCCATGACCGCACCTATTCTCAGCGCGGCGGGATGTTGGGGCGAGGTCTCGAACCCATCCCCCTTGATAAAGAGCATTCCTAACAGCTCTCATCACCAACTGAGCTGCAGCTCAATTGGTGATGAGAGCTGTTTGGAATGCTCTTTATCAAGGGGGTTGGGTTCGATACCTCGCCCCAACATCCCGCTGCACTGATAATAAGCGCGGTCATGGGTGCGGTGCTTGGGCTGCAGCCTGGCAGTGGTCGCCAGAACGTGGTCCTCTGGCTAAGCCAACCGAGAGGGGTCGGCTCGGGGCTACTGCATCAAAAAAGTGCACTTTTTGATGCAGTAGCCTGGATATTTTACGGTGGCCCACTGCCGGGCTGCAGCCCAAGCACCCCACCCATGACCACGCCTATTCTCATCATGGAGGGATGTTGGGGCGAGGTCTCGAACCCAGCCTCCTTGATAAATCCCTTTCCTAATAAGTACTATCACCAACAGAGCTGCAGCTTAGTTGTTGATGAGAGCTGTTAGGAATGCTCTTTATCAAGGGGGCTGGGTTCGAGACCTCGCCCTAACATCCTGCCGCACAGAGAATAGGCGCGGTCATGGGTGGGGTGCTTTGGCTGCAGCCCGACAGTGGTCGCCAGAACGTGGTCCTCTAGCTAGGCCAACCGAGAGGGGTCGGCTCGGTGCTACTGTATCAAAACGGCATTACAGTGAACTCGTACAACCCATATCTTGAACTAAAGGCCGTTTTTTGGATGTCCCCTTCTTGTATTCTCAGCTGATAATAACCTGAGCTCAAGTCCAGCTTAGAAAACCAATGCACCCCCACTAGTTGATCGAACAACTCGTCGATCCGAGGTAGCGGGTAAGTGTTCGGCACCGTCAGCCGATTGAGTTCCCAATAGTCTATGCACAAACGCAGGGTTCCATCCTTCTTCTTCACGAACAATACAGGTGCTCCCCAGGGTGACGAACTGGGGCGAATGAACCCTGACTCCACCAGTTCTTGCACTTGAACTCTAAACTCAGCGAGTTCCTTCGGGACCATTCGGTAAGGGGCCTTGGATACAGGCTTAGCACCCGGTACTAGATTAATTTGGAAGTCAACCTCTCTATGCGGGGGTAGTCCTGGCAATTTCTCAGGAAATACCTCGGGAAATTCCCGCACTACCCGTACATCTTTCATGTCCAGCGCCAACTCCTTCAACTCGAAACAGATCATGAAGACTTCATCCCCCTTCATATGTTCTTTCACAGTCTGAACTGAAGATAACATCATGCGAGGTGCGAAGCAAATACCTTGGAAGATGACATCGGAGTCCCCATGTCTCAAGTAGATTTGTTTCTCTACACAGTCAATCCTTGCAAAGTGCCAGTCCAACCACGCCATGCACAAAATGATGTCAAACTCTGGCATTTTCAACACCGTGGCTGGCATATCAAAGACCTTTCCTTCAATAAATATCTAGAACTCATACTTAGCGGTTGCAATCATCTCAGAGCCATCCGGTAGGCATACTCTTCGAGCAATAACAGTGAAGTATTGCACTCCTTCTAGGTTTTTAATGAAGTCCACCACAAAAACGAGTTTGTGGCACCGATATCGAATAGAGTGTAGGCCAGTTTCTCACTAACCATTACGCCTAAGTATCAGAATAGTGATGGCTAAAGCCAAATTCCTAGAACAACATAGGTAGACTAAGGACGAATGCTTAATTTCTTCCTCGTAGTCCTCGTCCTGGAGTTGGGTCATGCTTCAATTACTCCTTCAACACGTCTCTTAACGCTTGTCTGAACACCCAAAATACCTGCTTCCAACCACTTTACCATATCCATTATCTCCACCAAGCTCGAGTCTGTTATAAACAAAAGTGGTTGCCCTAGGGAATCTGCCATGTCTATTATCTTTGCCAGATTCAAAATCCGTTATAAACAAAAGTGCTTGCCCTAGGGGATCTTGCAAGACTTTATACAATAGATTTACATACCTAGGGTCTTTCAAACTTTAGGAGATAAAAGTATAAAGGTACGTACCTAAGGTCAGGTTGGCTAATCGTAGGGTCAAAGTTGGACATACTTAGTGTGAATTACATATGGGAACACCACTGCTTCCGCTAAGTCAGTTTGTCCGAAAACTAACTAATCGAACGGGGTGGTACCATTATTGAATGACTTCTTTAGTTGAGGATCGTGGCAAACTGATACCATTTGTAAGACCCCCCCCTCCCGGATCCCAAAACACGACACGAAGGGGGGGGTCTTATCCCCGAAATAGTCGCCTTGTAGTAGCACTAGCGCACGAGCTAACCTGTACCACAAGACGCCTATTCCGCCGGCTACGACCAATATCAATATAAACATGCCAACCCAACCATAATATAAGCAAGAAGAAGTCAAATCCACACTAAGCACATATGTCCAAATACATCAAATAAGAGAAGCTAAAACATGCTTCTTCAATATCAGAGTACAGCTACAACATTGCCCAAACAGGCTACATCAAAATCTCACAACACTCACATCTGTAACCGACGGTAGCGACGACACCGTCACTTCAGGCCCTGTCGTCCTGGCTTGGTTGTCCCGCTGCAAAGTCTGTGGCTGCTCTACCTGCGGGGTGACCTCCTAAAAAGGAAGACGTAGCAACCGTTAGTCGAAAAGACTAAGTGGCTTCGTATCCGCTCCCACGGTAACTCCTCGGCACCGGGCGGAGAAAAGAGCAAGGGTACAAGTATAATAAATAGTGTAACAGTTACAAGCAGGTGGTAGTGGTACAATAAGATTAATAGCATTTTACTCTAGCAGTTCTATATGTGTAACAATATTATAGCTAGCAGTTCTACTTGAGCAATTAGTAAAATCAACAAGTACAAGTAACTACATCAGGAAAGTTACTTAACTTATAAGAATGCCCATACAAACTTATAAGTTAAGGATCGGGTTTCATAAAAGTAACACATCGTATAAGAGTGCCCATACAAACTTATACGATGAGGATCTTGTTTTTGCAATGCTATGTAATGATATATATACTACGCAATGACTCACCCATAATCACACCATGCAAACGCAATGTCAACATAGAGTAGAAGTTCCCACTATTCGAGCAGGTAACTAACCTCTAGGCATCAGCCGTCATGGCCAGGCAGTGATAGTAGAGCGGGCATCTCTACTACTAGGCGGGTATCCACACTACTTCACCTAGGACACCATACGCCTCAATGCTAAGAACACAACAGCGGAGCCCATTCGTACTATGGCCCAGAGGGGTCTCGTGTAGATGTTCACCGAGAACACAGCCCGAACTGGCCTGTTGTGACCCGGAAGGGGCCTCGGAAGAAGGCACGAGGACACAGCCGAACCGTTCACCTGGCACGGAAGGGGCCTTGGGACGTGAACACCGAGGATACAGCCCAACCGCCCAAATACTAACCGTCAACTCCCGTCGGGATGACGATCGGCGAGCCCCTAGACCTGCCACACTATCCTTAACCCAGGATTACGACACCGCGTGTCGACTCACACCGCATGCAAATGCCACGACACCGTGGCATAGAAGGGGCCTCGGAATTAAGCACAAGGGCATAGCCCAAACATCCATCTATACCTCATCTTAACTCGAACCCAACTAGTGTCGGTCAACACCGCACTTACATCCATCCACAATACTACCCGTAGGGAGACTACGCTCTATGTATTGGACTACTATATTTCATTCTAACCATCATACATGCTCATGACCATGGTTTATCCTTCTATTTGTCATTCCAAATGGTTTCAATATATTACAAACATGATGCGCATTAATAATAATCTACCAATTTGTATCTAGTCATTTCATTCATCATATTATAAACATGGTGCGTATTTATGAATGATAAATCTTGTTAATTAGATTTCATAAAACTAAATTATGGAGCAAGCTTTAATGCATGATATGACTTGCTAAAATTGGTAGTTCATCAAAATCTAGAGTTAATTAGCAACATCGATTCCACTAAATTCAAATTCATATTATATAAACCCCAGATTTTAAGTGCAGAATAAATCTGGACAGTAACTTCGACCGGAGATTCCTGAAGCTACAGGAATCCGGTGAATACGTGTAACCCCTCGATGGAAAGGTATTTCCATGGGTTACAACTTTTCTATTCAGCCCACAACCCAAATTTGAGTGTATCCTATTTGAAATTAGCCTTGAATTCCGCTGCATACAGAACACAATTTCTGCATGCAGGATTTATCGGACGTCATGTTCGTTCAGACATTCCTGTTGCTACAGACTTTGCATGAAGACGTGCAATCCCTCGTTAGAAATGTATTTCCAAGGGCTTCAACTTTCGTGTTTATTCTAAAGCCCATATCTAGACACATCCTACATGAAAATGTCCAAGACGATCGTTGCGCACAGAATACAGATTCTGCACACTTTGTAAAGAGGAATGAACGACATCAGTTCATCTTCCTCTCCAAGTCGATCTTCCAAAATCACTCCAAAATTTCCTCCTCACCTATTCACCCTCATGAGGCCATGATTCTTCATGAAACCAGCCACCCATCATCACATTCGAGAAAGGGGAGGTTGAAGAGATCTAAAACCTAGAACACATGTCCTAGCATGGCCATCCCTAGAAAGCTCCTTCTCTCCATCAAAACTCTCTTGAGTCGATATCTCTCCTAATAAAATAACTAAAGATCTAGCACCAAAGGAGAGGGGAGGAAGCTCACTTCATTTCCGGCGTTTCCACCATTTTTGGCCATGGATCTCGTGACTCTTCTCGAGAGCATCTTCTTTTCCACGGCGGCGGCGGATCTTCGCCTCTAGAACTAGATCCAGCGACTTCCTTCTCTCAACAAGAGTTTCACTCAGAAAAACGGATGGAATGAGGAGTGAAAACGGCTAGGGTTATCACTTCCCCTTTTATTTAAAGTGACACGGGTAGGGACATGACCGTGTACTTACCCGTGTCCTGCTTAGGCAAAGCGTTACTATAGTTTTTATGCGTCGGCTCAATACTCGACACGATATACGGGTGGGACACGCCCGTGTCGGCCCAGTCACGCTCGTGACATGGGGCGTGTAACCCACTCAAGACCTACTCGAGAGGACTTACTCGAGATAAAACCAACTACTCGAGTACCCGGATAAGACACTCCCGTGTCACAGGGATGACACGCCTGTGTCACCCCCTCTTACTCGAGTACTTTTCCACCTACTCGAGTATATTTTGACCTACACAAGAGCTACTCGAGGATGAGCAGGACATGCCCTGTGACACACCCGTGTCACAGGCCGTGTACCGCATACTTGACATTCGACGATCGTCGAGCGCTGGTCATCGACCAGAGGGAACACACGCCGTCCAACACGCCCGTGTCGGATGGTACACACCCTTGACACTGGGCCTGTTCCCTCTGTCGACCATTTTCGTAGACCAAAGTCTTGAGTGTCAACACAAAGGAGGACATGCCCTAGGTCACGCCCCAGACACGCCCGTGACACGGGGCATGTCTCGTCCGAACACTTCATCGAACCCATTTTTGTCGACCTCGTGATTGCTAAGCACCCGAGCAGGACACACCCTGGGACACGCCCGTGTTCCAGGCCGTATCACCCAAAAATTTGCCAATCCCAGACTTTGGGCTGTTACATGCTTCCTAGTTGTCAGCACTCCCCTGAGCCCAAGTAAGCTCTCTTGGCTCAAAAACACGCACAAGGGGACTAGTGCGATTCAGGACGTTACAGGTATTCACTCAACGCAGCATTGAGTGATGTCTCGCCAAGAAGGAATTCTGAGTGGGTTGTTTCTTTTCGCGGAGTTTAGTAGGATGGTGTTGAGTGTGATGACTGCACTCGACACAGCGTTGAGTGTACTCGACGCTTTTCCATTAGGCGATGGCATCAAGTGCGTTGACTACACTCGACACGGTGTCAAGTGTTCTCGACACTTTTTCCTTAGGCTTGGTTTATCTCTTCGAGTCTGCTCCAATTTATTTAGTGTGGGCCTTAGGGTGAGTTTGGGGTTTTCTTTCTCATGTTTGCAGAATAAACCAGTGTTGGTTGAAGATTTGTCGGTTCATGGATGTTGGGGCCTTTGGTGCCCGATTTTGTGCATCCTTACCCTATATGGGTTGGTGGCTGCTGGTGTGTTGGGCAGGTCCCTTCCACTGTTGGTTTGTGACTGCTGCTGTGTTGGGTAGGTCCCTTCCACCGCAAGTACCGATTTTTCCCCGGTTTTGGTTGTGTCGATGCATGAGACCACCTTTTCTTGGGCCCAATGAAGTTTTATTATTGGTATGTTGGGTAGGTCCCTTCCACCGTGGTGTGCTGGGTTGGTCCCTTCCACCGTTTGTGTTCGACTTTGTCGTTGTTGCTCTCTAATGGAGACTTGACCAATTTTTCTTTCATTTATGCACGTATTTTTGCTTATATTAATTTAGTCTTGCTCCTTATAGTACTTGGTGCACCTGGGATGTTTTACCCTTGTGAGTTCCTTCTTCCTTTATCCTTGAGTTTAAATATTGATGATTCCTTATAATCATCTAATCATGGGTTGGTAACACTTTTGACATATTGTTTTCTATTGAGTGACTTCTATTGTCACTTGTACTTTCTTGCAGAGTTGTTCATTTTTTTGGAATGCCTTAAGTTCAAGGCAGTAGCCGGGTGAGCGGCTAGGTTTGGAAGTTTGCCAGTGGACTGTTGATTTGCAGCGGTTTTCCTCAAAGTAGCGAGGTAGTATTTTGCTAAACTGCCTAGTTTGCCTGTTTTGTGGTCGTTTTTACTTGCTCTCTGAGAATGTTTTATGCTAGGTTGCATGTTAGATATTTTAACTAATAAAAGCATTACTACTAGTACTTCATACATTCCATATTTCTAACACTAAAATACTATTTTCTAACTAACGTAAAGACTGTTTCTACATTTATAATAAATCTAGAGTTTTGCATACCGCGAGTTGTCCTTCGGGGATGTTTATACTCGTGTAGGATGTTAATCCAACATAATCAAAGTATTTTCATAGCGTATAACTATACTTTTACTCATGGACTAGCTGATCCACTATGCCGAGGGATACGGTCATCTAAAAATTAAACTGGTTTTTACTTAATAACTTATGGATTTAATATAAATCTTAGAGTTTGGATTTTTGACTAAGCACCTGCAGTTATCCCCTACACGGCGTGACATCATGGCATGTATTTTCTCTTACTCTGATATAACTTAAATGTTGAGAAAATACGGGTTGTGACAGTTGGCATCAGAGGGAGGTTTTGCAAAAGGGTTGCTTGGTTGGGCATGTCTGTCAAACGTCCTTCCCTTAAGCAAAATCTATCGCGACATTTCATTGCATACACACACCTAAGTTTCATCAGTATGTCTTGGCAAAAGCATGAACACTACACTCGTAGCATGATAAGAAGTATACAGGGAATATTATATAGTATGGGATGCATAATATGTGTTTGTATATGGATCCACCATAGGTTGAAACATGTGACGGTTATGTAGTATGGGATGCATAACATTTCATGTGTACATCTCTCATAACATGCATTAAGGACTTTTTTAGATTGCATAGCACAACATGCAAGACATAACATAGCATGGCACACGTGCCAAGCTAAAGATTTACGTGATGACACATGTACCCACATGGTTTTTGAGTCAAAGGAATAAGAATTCATGCATTCATTGTCTATGTAAATGAGTTAATAGGATAATGGTATATCATCCTAGGTTTAAGCATTTCATCATTTATAAAATTCCTAGAGCAAGTTAGCAGCATGAGCGAGTACTTATATATGTTTTGTCTGTACTAGGTTGTTTGGTTCTAGCGGTTAAGCTAGGTTTTCACTAGTTATTTGTTGCGATTATTAGAATGTCGAGACGTCCTACAACGATGTCGAATCCCCAGTCAGAGGGAGAGTCGTCTGGTTCTTAGAATGAGAACGTGATAGAAGGATTGTGGCATAGCAACGAAGCTTTGTCTAGGCAAATGTTGGAGATGCAATTGATGAGTCCATTTTTTATACATATTTTCGGACTCTTCTGGGCTAGTTTTCACGCGTTTGCACTTCACTTTTAGTTCGTTATCGTATATATTTCATCTTATCTTTATTTCCATAGGAAGTGCACACTTAGGCCCGTGGTTGTCTATTTTTGTACTTTTAATATTTGTACTCCCTTTTTGTGCTCGTCTTGAATGTCTGCACATATTAGTGCAGGGTTTAGGGGTCATGTGTGTGTTCCGGGGACGTTTAGAAGCAGGAATACTGCGCACGATCATCAGATATAGTGCGCACGACCACTGGTCGTGCGCCGATGATCGTGTGCAATGTACCCTGATTTCCAAAATCTATGTGGGGTAATCGCACGACCAGTGGACATAGTGCGCACGACCAACGGTCGTGCGACACTGATTGTGTGCATTGATTCCTCTTTTCCTAGAGTCCTGTCTGGGGTAATCGCACAACCATTGTACATAAAGCGCATGACCACTGGTCGTGCGCCATTTCTCGTGCGCGTTATCCCAGTTCTTCTTCCTAATCTGCCACGCCAGTACGCACGATCACTGGATATAGTGCGCACGACCACTGGTCGTGTGCCCGTGATCGTGTGCATTGTTCAATTCTGCTTTCTATAAATATCGCAGGTCTCGACCTAATTCAAAATCTTCGGAGAGATCAACCTTTTCTCCGTCATTTTCCGCCTTCTCCACTGTTTTTCATCATCTTCCACCCTAGGGAGGTGCTCTGGGCAAGCGTTCACCGCCAAATCAAAGCTGGTGCTTCCTCTCGGCCTCCTCCATCATCTATTGGGTTCATTTCAAGCTTCAACGCCATAGTCATTAAGCAAAGGGAAGCTTGCAACTCTCGTCTGCTATCGTGACACGAATAAGACAGGCTGTTGGAAGGTGGTGACAGCCCTTCTCTACCCCGAACGCAGTTGAGGACCGAGCTTGGACGTGGATTGACAACCCGACGATTCCAACCGTGAATCCTCAGCAAGACTTCGGATTCGGTCGATCTCTTGCCTTGTTCTTCCTTTATTGTTATTTTTGTGTTATCGTAAACTTTATTTATAGATGATGTGTGCTTATTTGTAAAACATTTTTATACAATCATGTCTTTGTGATTTGTATGTTTTCGTTATTTAATTGAGATGCGCCATATTCCATCCACCACCATCCACCCTTGTCGCACTAGCAATTGCTAATGGCGTGCATAGCAAAGAGGTGCTCACGACCCTCATTCCACCATTCTTATCACCTCATCTACAAGCCTACTCGCACATCCGCCTATTGATTCGGTGCATAGCGGCCCGACTAGTCTTCCATCCCGCCTGGCGAAGCATCGCATAGCGGCGTTGCATAGGAGTAGTTGTTAGATTTTTACTTTCTTTTTCCGCAAATATCAAAACCCCCTCTTAGTTAACTCCGACCTAAGGACTTCAATCTCAAGTCCTCCTCGAAATTAACTTCACCTTACTGTGTTCCTTGACAGATCGATACTTGGGAAAACTCGCCCATTTTATATTACTTGTGCGACCGGTTCATTGCCATGATCTTTATCATCAAGTTTTTGGCACCGTTGCCGGTGAACACAGTCGTGTGAGTTTTTGGAGAGGGAGATAGGAGAAAGAAGCCCTTTTCCATTTGTTTATTTCATGTTTCTTCTTTGCTTTAGTTTATTGAATCTGTTTCTTGTTTTTATTTGTTCTTATTCTAGTTTTAATTTTTGTGTAGCAGGTTTTCCTATTCTTTTATCTGTGGTGTGTAGTTAATTGTTGCTTAGAAACTTTCTGTTGGTTAATTCTTCTTATTGCACCATGTATTCTTATATGATTATTTGTTGCTGATGGTGCGGGGATTATAGGCATGGTAGTGATGAGTGCCCCACTCAAGATTGGGAGCATAATTCTCGTGGTTCTGTGTATGGAGCACCGTCTTCCTATGGTACTTCATACACCCAACCCAGGTCTTATGGTCACTCCTCTTCTACGCATTCATGTTTTTCTTATTGCTCTCCGGTCTCACCTGGATCGAGGAGTAATGGAAAACGATGTTTGTGTTGTCGTAGCACCGACCACGTATTGAAAGATTGCGCAGAATTTCAGCGCCATTTGGAGGAGGATGATGAACCGGGTATCTGATTCACTCTATCACCCTCTCAAATGTCCACCCCTTATTCTTCTGATGATATATTCGCAGCACCACCTGTTAAAATTCAACAAACCGCAGACGCCCCCTTGGATACCCTGCTGAAAACTCAACAAACCGAAGGAGAATACGCCCACTTATATGTTGAAAGTTTTCCCGGATCGTGGAGTTAACAGTGGTTATCTCAACAAAGCAGTAACAACCAGTAACACATGCAGCACAAGCTTCTTTATTGATCAAGAGCAAACTTCTTTACAAGGCGAGACATACATGGCGAGACATGCTTCACCAAAACCCAACACCGGGAGAGCAGAGACAGTTACAAAGACAAGAACAAAAAACAAGCCGCGCGGACTCAAACAATCAAGCCGCCGACCTACTGCTGTGGAGTCCGCTCAGTCCGCCAGGTCGCCAGACCGCAACCCAAGCCGCGCGGACTCACCCTTACTCCAATGCTTAGCTCTTCACCGCCGGTCTGCCGCCGCCAGACCGCACAAGCTGCGCCACCGAATGGAACAGTCCGCCAGAAACCGGCGACTTCCTGAACCCCGAACCAAGTCGCCAAAGAGAAGACCGCCTGGCCGCTATCCGCGACCTGCTGTTTACCGCCTGTTGCTTAACCGCAGAGTCCGCACTGTCCCTGACCGCAATCAGAGCCAAGTCCTGGCTTTCCAGCGCTATCCGCACAACCTGCACAGCACAACCGGGTCAACTCTCTATCCGCGCGGACACAAAGTCCAGACCGCAGCAACTTACGCGAGCTCAAATACTGTTCACTTACTTCGGTCTAGGTTCCATTTTTTTCTCCTTAGTTTCCTGATGTGACATGGGTCCTATTTATAGGCACGACGATGAGTATGGTCACCGCCCTTCCCGATAGGATCACCGCCACAACCCGCAGCAAGAACTTATGTGTCCGCCAGCCCGCGGACACACATGCCAGTTCGCCGCCCTGTGCAGATAGCCAGTCCGCCCCAGCTTCTCCAAGGCCGGACTCCAATATCCAGTCCGCCTTGCCGCCAGAGACCAAGCCAGGACCACCACAGCCGGACTCCACAAAAGCCGTGTCCGCCAATCTGCGGACAAGGCATCAGCCCGCAAACCCCGAGCCCGCAGCCACGCCATCAAGGCACCTGCCGGACTCAGCGTACACCCGACTTTCGTCCGCATCTCCCAAGTCCATTACCTCAACACCAAGGCACCTCCGGACTTAGCAGACACACCAATCCAGTCCGCTAACAGCAGACCCCAGTCCGCGTATACAGCGAACTCCAGTCCGCTTCCCTGAGTCCATAACCTCATCACAAGGCTCAACCGGACTCAGCGGACTCCGGCTCCAGTCCGCACGCTCCTGCACAAGCAATTCTCCAGTCCGCATTTCCCCAAGCTAGCAAACAAGGCAACTGCACTTCTACTACGCTTGGCGGACTGAGAAACCAGCCCGCGCTCCACTACGCGATCTTCCCTGGACTGAGCCTCCTGGACTTGGTTCAGTTCCCACCAAGTCCAGCCCACTGGCCGCAAGGGCCAGTCCGCACTTACAGGCGGACACTGGATCTAGCCCGCCATACCGGGCGACCTCCAGTTCCTGTCGGCGCTGACCGGCGGTCTCCACGGCTTCCACTTGCCGCTTCACTAGAGCAAGACCAAGGCATCTGCCAAACCAGTCTGCCGAGCTCCAGTTCTTCAGTCCGCTTCAAGCCGGACTCCGTGGATAACATTCCTATCCGCCCGGTTACTTCCTGGGAGTAAACCGCCTGCTGAGCATACACTGGCCTGTCAGACCGCCGCTGCTGTCCGCGCAGTCCGCGCGAACAGACCGCCCAGGCCGCCACAGAGCAAACCGCCTGCAACATCCCTGCCGACCTAGCAGTCCGCCAACCCAGTCCGCGTAGTCCGCGCGGATAGGTTTCCCAAGCCTTCCATTCACCCACTTTCACTTCACAGAATTCAACACTCCCCCTTGAAGTGAGAAGTGGTGAATAACTCCAGCAGCTCCCGTAACCTTGCACCTGGTCCTTCCGATAGCATCTACGAAGAGATGTCCAAGACATAGTCCTCGCCCCGCATATCATGGACCATGAGGGAGCCCTCCAGCATCTCCCAAAAGGAGCCATGCTTCCCTCTGCCTTCTTCAGCTTCAACCTCCACTCATGCATCACAGGAGTATCACCAACTTCCTTGGACCCAGAAGCCCAAGCCTCGTTGCCTCTGAGAGAAGTCACCTCATCAGACTTGGTGTCAACCACCTCCTTGATTCTAGTGGGGTCATCACAGCCAGAAGTCCCTTGCTCGACCTGAGGGCTAACAAGAAAACACGGGACCAAGTCCGCCGTGTTCCCTTCGCTATATCGAGCTGGTGGCTTACTGATCCTCTTCGATCTCCGAAGAACCTGATCATGGCTAACCACCTCCGCTGCTTTTGAACCAACTCCGTTCCCGGGCAAACCCGGAACAATGCTCCCTTTGTTCCCTGAACAAGATGCCTCCTTACTGGAACGAAGAGCACCTGGAGCAACGCTCCCCCTGCTACCTGAACCAGAAGACTCCCCTCTTGAACATGAACTGCCTGGAACATCGCTCCCCTTGCTTCCTGAACAGGAAGCCTCCGCCTTTGAGCCAGAAGGTCCTGGAGCATCGCTCCCCCTTCTTCCCGACTCTGACGCCTTTGCCCCGGAGCTAGAACAACCTGGAGCACCTGGTGACTCAGGCAACTCCACTTCCTTAGCAGCAGCCTCCTTCAGCCCACCATCTGACCTGCTTATCTCTAGCTCCACATAAGAGCTACCCCAATACGGCGTCAACTCATCAAAAACAATGTCTCTCGACACTATGAGTTTCTTCGTCGCAGGATCCATACACCTCCATCTTCTTTTCTGCTCATCATACCCAACAAAGACTAGCTTTGTTTTGAGAGCACCCGGAGAGTGTATATAGCAGGTAGATCCAAACACCCGAAGGTGCTTCACTGAGGGCTTCACTCCGAACATTAGCTCATAAGGAGTCTTCACTATGATCGGGCTAAGAGGCATCCGGTTGATGACATGAGTAGCACAGGCTATTCCCTCCGCCCAAAGAGCCTTCGGAACGCCTTTACTCCGAAGCCAACACTTGCAGGTCTCCGTTAACCAACGGATCATCCGAGCTGCAACACTACCCTGTTGTGAAGTATGTCCACAAGAAAGCTCCATCCGGATCCCTTGCTTCCTGCAAAAGCGTGAGAACTCGGTTGAGGCAAACTCACCACCGAAACCTGTCCTCAACACCTTGATCCTCCGGCCAAGCTGGCCTTCGACAAGCTTCTTGAACTCCACAAACAAGCGTACCATGCTGGACTTCGTCTTCATAAAGTATACCCAAGTATACCCAGAATAGTCATCAACCAATATCAGCATGAACCTGCTGCCTCCAAGACTGGCCGTGACGGTCGGTCCCACCAGAGCACAATGGACAACCGCCAATGGTGCATTACTCCTGGATTGTGCTTTGGCAACCATGAAGCGATAGGCTCCACTTTCCTGACATCCCGCACACCCCCGACCATCGCCATAGGATGACAATCTAGGCAAGCCTCTTACGAGTCTTCTTTCCGCCATTGCTTTCAGCTTGTCCATCCCTACATGCCCCAGTCTTTCATGCCAGATAGCTGCACTATCACTGGCATCCAGCCGATCAGATCCAGAACTAGTTGAAGTCCCAACTACGTTCTTCTCCTTCCTCCCTACCTGAGCAACGTTCGCCGAGAGCAAGGTAACCTTGCACTCCTTCCGAAGATGACCTTGCTGCTTGCATTTATAGCACCGTGGTCCTTCCTTCCTCTTCCTATCACGCCTAGGAGAAACACTCCTTTCTTCCTGATATGAAGTAGAGGGACCATCATCAGCAGCAACCTCCTTCACCTTCTTCCTGAACAACCCATCAAGGGAAGTCCAAACCTCCGCAGCTGACCGACATCCACTGATGTGGTCCAAGAGCTCCGATGAGATCACCTGCTTGAGAATAGACTCCGCTTTCGCATTTGCCTCCTTCCAAGCTCTCATCGCCTCAGCATTGCCAGCAGTATCCTCTTGTCTTCCTGCTCCGCATACAACCTCCCAAAGGTCCTCGCCAAGAAGAAAGCTCTTCATACAGGACTTCCACCGTTCACAGTTCGCCTCTGTAAGAAGATCAATACCAAGACAGCTTGCATCCTCCACTGCCATGGTTCTACCACTGGTTTCCTCGACAGACGAGCAACTACTTCCATTGAGCACTGCTTGACCACTCCAACAACCTCCCTCTGATACCATGTTAAAATTCAACAAACCGCAGACGCCCCCTTGGATACCCTGCTGAAAACTCAACAAATCGAAGGAGAATACGCCCACTTATATGTTGAAAGTTTTCCCGGATCGTGGAGTTAACAGTGGTTATCTCAACAAAGCAGTAACAACCAGTAACACATGCAGCACAAGCTTCTTTATTGATCAAGAGCAAACTTCTTTACAAGGCGAGACATACATGGCGAGACATGCTTCACCAAAACCCAACACCGGGAGAGCAGAGACAGTTACAAAGACAAGAACAAAAAACAAGCCGCGCGGACTCAAACAATCAAGCCGCCGACCTACTGCTGTGGAGTCCGCTCAGTCCGCCAGGTCGCCAGACCGCAACCCAAGCCGCGCGGACTCACCCTTACTCCAATGCTTAGCTCTTCACCGCCGGTCTGCCCGCCGCCAGACCGCACAAGCTGCGCCACCGAATGGAACAGTCCGCCAGAAACCGGCGACTTCCTGAACCCCGAACCAAGTCGCCAAAGAGAAGACCGCCTGGCCGCTATCCGCGACCTGCTGTTTACCGCCTGTTGCTTAACCGCAGAGTCCGCACTGTCCCTGACCGCAATCAGAGCCAAGTCCTGGCTTTCCAGCGCTATCCGCACAACCTGCACAGCACAACCGGGTCAACTCTCTATCCGCGCGGACACAAAGTCCAGACCGCAGCAACTTACGCGAGCTCAAATACTGTTCACTTACTTCGGTCTAGGTTCCGTTTTTTTCTCCTTAGTTTCCTGATGTGACATGGGTCCTATTTATAGGCACGACGATGAGTATGGTCACCGCCCTTCCCGATAGGATCACCGCCACAACCCGCAGCAAGAACTTATGTGTCCGCCAGCCCGCGGACACACATGCCAGTTCGCCGCCCTGTGCAGATAGCCAGTCCGCCCCAGCTTCTCCAAGGCCGGACTCCAATATCCAGTCCGCCTTGCCGCCAGAGACCAAGCCAGGACCACCACAGCCGGACTCCACAAAAGCCGTGTCCGCCAATCTGCGGACAAGGCATCAGCCCGCAAACCCCGAGCCCGCAGCCACGCCATCAAGGCACCTGCCGGACTCAGCGGACACCCGGCTTTCGTCCGCATCTCCCAAGTCCATTACCTCAACACCAAGGCACCTCCGGACTTAGCGGACACGCCAATCCAGTCCGCTAACAGCAGACCCTAGTCCGCGTATACAGCGAACTCCAGTCCGCTTCCCTGAGTCCATAACCTCATCACAAGGCTCAACCGGACTCAGCGGACTCCGGCTCCAGTCCGCACGCTCCTGCACAAGCAATTCTCCAGTCCGCATTTCCCCAAGCTAGCAAACAAGGCAACTGCACTTCTACTACGCTTGGCGGACTGAGAAACCAGCCCGCGCTCCACTGCGCGATCTTCCCGGACTGAGCCTCCTGGACTTGGTTCAGTTCCCACCAAGTCCAGCCCACTGGCCGCAAGGGCCAGTCCGCACTTACAGGCGGACACTGGATCTAGCCCGCCATACCGGGCGACCTCCAGTTCCTGTCCGCGCTGACCGGCGGTCTCCACGGCTTCCACTTGCCGCTTCACTAGAGCAAGACCAAGGCATCTGCCAAACCGGTCTGCCGAGCTCCAGTTCTTCAGTCCGCTTCAAGCCGGACTCCGCGGATAACATTCCTATCCGCCCGGTTACTTCCTGGGAGTAAACCGCCTGCTGAGCATACACTGGCCTGTCAGACCGCCGCTGCTGTCCGCGCAGTCCGCGCGAACAGACCGCCCAGGCCGCCACAGAGCAAACCGCCTGCAACATCCCTGCCGACCTAGCAGTCCGCCAACCCAGTCCGCGTAGTCCGCGCGGATAGGTTTCCCAAGCCTTCCATTCACCCACTTTCACTTCACAGAATTCAACACCACCTTGTCTATGGAGGACTACTGCAGATATGCCCATCAGACTTTCTGCTGATCGGTCTGACGACATTGTGGCACCGTCTCTCCCCATGCACTCTTCCCCTCTTATTGTATCACCCCCGGAGGAACCCACACATATTTTTTCTGATGTTGTTGTTCCTCCGCCTTCTTTGCAAGAATTATCTATCCCCATTTTTAGTGAGTTGGTTGATGATGTTCGGCCGGATTTTGATTCTGAGCCTGAGGATGTGCCCATGTTTGACGAGGATATTATTTTCATTAATGGAAAGTATTACGTCTTGGAACATGTGGACGCACCGAGTTGCGTTGATGAGGAGATCCTCTTTGTTGAGGAAGTTTCCACTTCCTTGATGGATGAGGAGTTCCAAACCACCACCGAGGACCTCGAGCTCGCGGATTCTCGTCGCCATGACTCATATGAAGTCGTCGATGATCTATGTCGGGATCATGTTGGGATTGAGAACGGGACCACTCCCCCTATTTCTGATTATTTTAGTTCTTCTTCTCCTTTATTTCTTGATCCCCCTTCTTTATCTGAGCCTGGGCGGGTTGAGTCTCCGTTGGAGCTTCAGGAGGACTTGGAGCTTTCAGCTCGAGTCATCGATGGTAGCATCCTCTCTCACGAGAAGGTTGATTCCTCCTCTGTTGAGAAAGATCCATTGATTATTTTCTCCTCCTGCCTTCTCCCTGTAGTAAACGATACCTTGCTGGGCAAGGATTCATTTTGTGTTGAGAAGAGTGATGACCAGCGCTCCTTCTCTTCTTACTTCTTATTTCCTCTACCTGTGTTGGGCAGGTATTACTATTTAGGTAGAGGGGTAACTGTTCTATCGCGGTATCGGTACCCGTTATCGAAACGGATATTGGAACAGTTACCTGTGCATTTTTCTTTTCATCGGCCCATTAGCTAGAACCTTTTCGTAGCCGAATAAGTCGTGCTGGGATGACAATAACCCCAGTAGTTATCTTTCATTTTCTATATTTATTTTTCATGTCTATTTAGTTGTAGTATTTCTTTATAGTTTGTATATTTTTGTTTTGTTTTTGCGGAGCTCACTCCTGCAGGTATTCTTGACAACTTCGTGTTGGCGGGGTTGTGATTCTTCGTATGGCGGGCCTGCTTCAGGTTTCCACGCGTCTTATGGTATGCTCACTGGCTGAGCATTGGGTAACCTCTTCCCTTAGCTCTTTATGATTTTAATTTCTCCATCATATGCTGTGTTGCTTAGTTTAAGTCTGGGGGAGAGCCATTATTTGTTACCTATTGCACACACACATTTCTTGTGCATACTAGAAGCTTTTATAGATTTATTATGATTAGTTCATTGCATCACACACCACTGCACCCACATGAGCGCGTGCTTTGCTTTTTGCGTGCTGCAAGTTAAACTCATTTCTTTTTTATGATTTGGGAAAATTATGGTGCTGACATAGGATTGTGAGACAGAGTAAAATGTTGACCTTGTTGTGTTTCTAGTCAAGTCCTCTCGTCTCGTGTAGAAATTCGAGTAGATTTAATTTTTTTGTATGCTTATGCTTTTATACTTTTCTATTTGCGTAAAGATCTTTTTAATCTACTCAAAAGTTGGTGAGTCTGGTGTGAATCAAACGGTAGTATAGGAATATGTAGAGCGGTCACTAGACTCGTTTTGCTCGAGTCGGGAGGAAGGATCACTTTTCTCGGTGGCTAAGAACTTGCCCCAAGCATTCTTGAAGCATGGGTATAGGTTAGTTCACTCGCATGAGCGTGATGTAGGCAATCATTTTGGCCCGGTTGAGCTTTGTACCATTCCTAACGTCTTATCCTTGCTAGCCTCGTTGTGCCTACCCCTTCTTTTGATTCAGCTCCACCATGATTTCACCAAAGCCTCATAGCCAATCCTAGTCGCACACCCAAGTTGAGCTTTAGAGTTTTACATTTTCATTCTGGGATGTGATGTGGTGATATTACATGTGAATATGTGGATGTGCTCCAAAGTTTTATTTGCTGAAATTGTTAAAACAAAATAGGATTCGAAAAAAAATATATACAAAAAAAAATTGATTGTGAAAAAGAAAAGTGAAAAGAAGAAAAAGCTTGATTAAAAATTCTTTTTGAGATGAAATTGTATTTGGAGTAGGCGGTACACACACCCATATTTGAAAAATTAAGTCTGGGGTTGTGGTGTACCCGCGTGTATTTTGCTTAGCAGAGGGATTCTTTTTATGATAGCTCATTTGGGTTAGGTGTTTAGCCTTTCTATTTATCTTTGTTTACCTCACCAAAACCCAAGCCCCATCTCTTCACCTAAAGTCCTACTGATTCGTGTGTGAACCAAACCACTGTCGTGGAGAGAATGCGAAAGTGCAAGCATATGGTCACCAACATTGGTGGATTCCTTTGGAGGTTATCCCGAGCCCCGATCTTTGGCAATGCTCGCCTATCGATTAGTCTACTTTCTCCCTACGCGTGACCGGATGATTCACCGTGATTCCATTTTTGAGTAATAATAAAATGTCGATACGCATTGTGAAAAGTATAAACTATTTTGTATACTTAGAAATTTCTTCTATTATATTTTCACATGTGCGAGCATGCGACTTCGCATGGTACTCCGTATTGCAATTTCCTTGTTAGCTAAATCATTTTCCCTATCTGCTTAGATTTTGTTTGCTCGGGATGCGCAAACAGTTAAGTCTGGGGGTGTGATGAGTCCATTTTTTATACCTATTTTCCGACTCATCTGGGCAAGTTTTCACGCATTTGCACTTCACTTTAAGTTCGTTATCGTATATATTTCATCTTATCTTTATATCCATAGGAAGTGCACACTTAGACCCGTGGTTCTGTATTTTTGTACTTTTAATAATTGTACTCCCTATTTGTGCTCGTCTGGAATGTCTGCAAATATCAGTGATGGGTTTAGGGGTCGTGTGCGTGTTCCGGGGACGTTTAGAAGCAGGAATACTGCGCACAATCATCGGATATAGTGCGCACGACCCCTGGTCGTGCGTCGATGATTGTGCACAATGTACCCTGATTTCCAAAATCTGCCTGGGGTAATCGCACGACCATTGGACATAGTACGCACGACCAATGGTCGTGCGACACTGATCGTGTGCATTGATTCCTCTTTTCCTGGAGTCCTGTCTGGGGTAATTGCATGACCATTGGACATAGTACGCACGACCACTGGTCATGCGCCACTACTCGTGCGCGTTATCCCAGTTCTTCTTCCTAATCTGCCATGCCAGTGCGCACGATCACTGGACATAGTGCGCACGACAACTCGTTGTGCGCCCGTGATCATACGCATTGTTCAATTCTGCTTTCTATGAATATCATAGGTCTCGCCCTAATTCAAAATCTTCGGAGAGCTCGACATTTTCTCCGCCGTTTTCCGCCTTCTCTGTCGTTTTTCATCATCTTCCACCCTAGGGAGGTGCTCCATGCAAGATTTCACCGCCAAATCCAAGCAGGAGCTTCCTCTCGGCCTCCTCCATCATCTCTTGGGTTCATTTCAAGCTTCAACACCATAGCCATCAAGCAAAGGGAAGCTTGCACCTCTCGTCCGATATCGTGACACGAATAAGATGGGCTATTGGAAGGTGGTGACAGCCCTTCTCTACCCCGGACGCAGTTGAGCACCGAGCTTGGACACAGATTGACAACCTGACGATTCCAACCGTGAATCCTCAGCAAGACTTCGGATTCAGTCGACCTCTTGCCTTGTTCTTCCTTTATTGTTGTTTATGTGTTGTTGTAAACTTTATTTATAGATGATGGGTGCTTATTTATAAAACGTTTTTATACAATCATATCTTTGTGATTTGTATGTTTTCGTTATTTACTTGAGGTGCGCCATATTCCATCCACCACCATCCACCCTTGCCGCACTAGCAATTTCTAGTGGCGTGCGTAGCGAAGAGGTGCTCATGACCCTCATTCCACCATTCTCATCACCTCATCCGCAAGCCTACTCGCCCATCCGCCTATTGATTCGGTGCATAGCGGTCCGACTAGTCTTCCATCCCGCCTGTCGAAGCATCGCATAACGGCGTTGCATAGGAGTAGTTGTTAGATTTTTACTTTCTTTTTCCACAAATATCAAACCACCCCCCCCCCCCCCCCCCGCCCCTTAGTTAACTCTGACCTAAGGTCTTCAATCTCAAGTCCTCCTCGAAATTAACTCCACCTTACTGTGTTCCTTGATAGATCGATACTTGGGAAACCTCGCCCATTTTATATTACTTGTGCGACCGGTTCACTGCCGTGATCTTTAGCATCAACAATCGTAGATCCAAGCCTTATTGACTATCATTGCAGGGTAGTCGCTTAGAGTTCACAACCCAGCTGTCGGTCAAGGTGTTCCAGTTCCTCCTGCTCCTCTGGTGCCCCCAGCTGTGCTGCCACCAGAGATAAACTTCATCTTGCACTTCCAGCGACTGGGACCCACTACTTATGATGGTAGTGCAGACTTCATGGCTTCGGAGGACTGGATTATAGCCATCGAGAAGATATTCTCTTACTTCGGAGTTTCAGCAGACCAGAAAGTGATGGTCGCTGCGTACCAACTCAAAGGGCTTGCAAAGATTTGGTGGCTGAGAGAAAAGGAAGACTTGAAGGATGGATGCTCATGGGAGGCCTTCAAGGAGCTTTTGCTGAAGAAGTTTTTGTCATCGGTCAAATGAGACCATTTGTTAAATGATTTCCTGCACTTAAAGCAGAGGCAACTCTCAGTGAGTCGGTATGAGGTGGAATTTAGTAAGCTGAGCTGGTTCGCCCCAGATTTTGTAGTTTCTGTAGCCAACAAAGTTAAGCGCTTTCTGGGTGGTCTAAGGAGTGACATCCAGTAGTTGGCAAGTGCTTATAGATCAGAAAGTTATGCTGAGGCAGTCGAGGAAGCCCTTAGGGTTGAGGCGATCGAAAATGCCAAGAACCGAGGACAACAAATGAGAAAGGATAAGAGGAAGACTGGTGAGAGTAAGAGTTTCCAGGAATTTGGTGCTGCTTCGAGGAAGAGGATCAAGGAAATGTGCAGTTTCTATGGCCGACCGGGCCACCTGTTCGAGAAATGTTTCGAAAGAATATGAGCTTAGAAGCAGGAGCAGGTTCATGCGATTCAGGGTGCTCCTAAGGTAGTTTTGGTTTGTACTTCGTACAAATGAAGGGGCATAATGCTGCCCACTATTGGGGTAAGGAACGAGGTTGCTTTCTATGTGGACAGAAAGGACATATCAAGTCAAAGTGCCCACAGGCTCAGCCCCGGTTGCAACCAATCCGACTACAGGCTTTGTCATCGCCGCAACATTTGGACAAGGGAAAGGGGAAGTTGAACGTGCTGACACTTGAGGAAGCCCAGACGTATACTCAGGTTATTTCAGGTTAGAACCTAACGAAGTTTTAGTTTTTAATTCATAGCTATAAGTTCATTGATCATCCTCTTAGTCGCGTATGTGATTATTTTTATAGGAACGTTTAAGATAAAGAACTGTTGGGCACGCGTTCTTTTTGATTCTGGTGCTACCCACTCGTTTGTGGCTAGGACCTTTGTTGAGCATCATCGTCTGACTCTAGATCAAGTTGGCGATGCATTTCATGTCAAATTTCTCTCTGGTGATTCTGTGGTATCGGAACATGACATTTAGAGTTATCTTATTTTGTTAGGTGATTTTCTAGCAGTTGCTGATTTGAAGGTGATAGACTTGGAAGATTTTGATTAGTTCTTGGCATTGGACTTGTTGTCCAGATATGATGCTATTATCCAGTGCAAGGTTAAGCGCTTGGACTTCAAGATGGACAACGGTCAACCCAGGAGTGTTTATGGTTTTTCGCACCAAGTTTCTCAGATTATTTCTGCGGTACGTGCTCGGAAGCTGGTAAATTCCGGATGATTTGATTGTTTGGTTTCGGTATTGGTGACCGATAGTAGTTTGCTACGAGTGAAGGACATTGTTGTTGTGCGTGAGTTTCCTGATGTATTTCCTGATAATCTTCCTGGTCTTCCACCTGAGAGAGATGTAGGGTTTTGATAGATTTGTTGCCGGGTATTCATCCTATTGCTAAGGCACCGTACCAAATGGCCCCTCGTGAGCTGGAGGAGTTGCGTGCCCAGCTGGATGATTTGTTGCAAAGCAGATTTATTAGGCCGAGTTCTTTACCTTACGGAGACCCAGTGCTGTTTGTGAAGAAAATGGATGGATCAATGAGGCTTTCGATCGACTATAGAGAATTGAACAAGGTCACCATCAAGAACAAATATCCTTTATCGAGAATTGATGATTTGTTTGATTAGTTGCGTGGTAGTTCTGTGTTTTCGAAGATTGACCTTCGCTCAGGCTACCATCAGTTGAGGATCCGTGAATCAGATATTTCGCAGACTGCCTTCCGTTCCTAGTGTTTACCCCTTAGTTTGCAACGCGTACGAGATTCGTCACCTACCTTATTATCCGTGGACTCAATTTGGCAGTACGCTCAGCTCGACAAAGCACGGGCATAATTCTTAGGTCCCAAGTTCATCATAGGCTGACTCGGTTTGGCCGTCCGCCGAGCTCGGCAGAGCAGCAACATTCAGCAGTCCCAAGGATGATCCCATCATCGGTAGACTCAGTGCGTCATCTGCCAAGTTCGGCATACCTTTGGCACTCTAGATTGATCCCTCTTTGGCGGACTCAGTGTCCCATCCGCGCAGGCCGCAGTCCTCCAGCAGGATCGCGCCTTGCAGTAGTAGATGGAAGACTCAGCCCGCGAGCCCAGTCTGCACCCTTTGCGGGGACTGACGTGTTTTTTTTGCTTCTCGTCACCGCTACCCAGTTCTCCTGTACCCCGGGCAGCCGATTATTTTAGCACTGCCCATTTGGGCAAGCCCCCATCCTAAAAATAGGGGGAAGTGGTGCACCCAAAGCACGCTGACTCGTGCCCAGGAGCCTACTTGTTAAAGGCTGCGGACTAGATTCTCAGGCTTTGCGGACTCCATCTTGCTCAGCTCTTCCCCTTTTCATCTACCCCACTTGAAATGAACTCTGTAACCACCCTTCTTCAATCAAAGTAAAGCCTGTCACAAGAGAGGCATTCAGGCCGCGATGGGTGAAGTCTATTATTGTCGTGGCTCACGGCCCTGCTGTTCTTTGTGCTCTCGTCTGCTTGGTAGATTGATACTCGCAGTTTCCCTTTCCCCTTATTTTCCCCCGTGCTCGAACCGTTAGCTGGTATTGCTCGACTCCCTTTCCATTTTCGTGCATTAACAGGTAACATGCGGCCTTCGGATTCGAGTAGTATTTTGAATTCAGCGGACAGACATGTCAGACCGCCGAGCTCGCTACTTAGACCGCTCCAGCTCTTCAGAAGATTCTCTTTGGGATGCCATTGAGCAGGCTCATTTTGAGGCTGAGCAATCCCGTAGACAGACCGATCAGCATCTTGATACAATTAGCCAGGCCTTGCTTTTGTTGACCCAGCTGCTTGATCCCCAGGCCGCAGTAGGGCCTGCAGACTCACTAGTCCGCAAGACCCTAGCTTGTCGGACTCCGCTTCGGCAATATCCAGTCACTTCTCACCATCCCGCTCAGTCCGCCTGTAAAACCCCCTATCCGTCGCATAGCATATAGCAGTAGGTCCGTCAGGGCCCGACGCCATATACCACAAAAAGACCGGAAGGTTACTCAATGAAAACCATCTAACCAATCCAACGTCCTACACAGAGTCATTCTAGTGGAAGTAATTTTATTAGTTGCAATAACAAGAACCCATCACTAGCATGAATGTCCACTAAACAGAACCAAAAAGTGTTGGGTACATTGGAAAATGTGTACCAGATTTGAAGAAGCCTCACCTTACTCAATGATATGCATCAAGATGTATTTGATGTTGTTTTGAGTTTATATGTGCAGGTTAAGAAAATGCAAGAATGCAGTAAAAAGTTTCTAAGTCCATGAGTCGACACCAGAAGAAGATGTGTCGACACTTATGACGGCTTGTGTCAACACTGGAGAAAAGCTGTGTCGACACTTGGATTTAATTGTGTCGACACTTGGAATGGCTGTGTCGACACCTGAAGAAACTGTGTCGACATACAGTGGCAGTGTCGACACACAGAAAAGTGTAGTCAACATCAACTGTGTCGACACACAGAGGCAGTGTCGACACACAAAAGCTTTGTAGACATCAAATGTGTCGACACATAGAATCAGTGTCGACACACAGAAGACTTTGTCGACATCAATTGTGTCGACACACATGACTTGTGTCGACACACAGCAGAGTTTCAACAAAGTTAAAAAGAAGAAGTGATTGTGTCGACACACAGAATTAGTGTCGACACATCCTATAGATGTTGTGTCGAGAAGTAGTGTCAACACCAAAGGAGCTGTGTCGACACCACCAAGGCTTGTGTCGACACTTAGTCTACTTGTGTCAACACATGATGAAGTTCAGTCTCGACACTTTGCTGACAGAGACAGAGTTTCAAGAATTGACTGGATGACTTGACAGCTGCCATCACAAACTGATGCGTAAGATCACGACAGTGAACCGGTCGCACAAGTAATATATAATGGGGGCTTTCCCAAGTATTGATCTCTCAAGGAACACAGTAAGGTGGAGTTAATTTCGAGGAGGACTTGAGATTGAAGTCCTCAGGTCGGAGATAACTAAGGGGGGTTTTGATGTTTGCGGAAACAGAAAATAAAAGGCTAACAACTACTCCTATGCAACACCGCTATGCGATGCTTCGCCAGACGGGATGAAAACTAGTCGGGCCGCTATGCACCGAATCATGGGGCGGATGGACGAGAAGGCTAGTGGATGAGGTGGTTAGAATAGTGGAATGAGGGTCATGAGAACCTCTTCGCAACGCACACCACTAGCAATTGCTAGTGCGGCAAGGGTGGATGGTGGATGGATTATGGCGCACCTCAAGTAAATAACGAAAACATACAAAATCACATAGACATGATTGTATATAAACATTTTACAAACGAAGCATACTTCATCATATACAAGAGATCAACTACACATTCAACAACCAAACAAGAAAAGAGTGTGCGAAATCGACCGGATCCGAAGCCTTGCTGAGGATTCACGGTTGGAATCGTCGGGTTGTCAATCCGCGTCCAAGCTTGGTCCGCAACTGTGTCCGGGGTAGAGAAGGGCTGTCACCACCTTCCAATGGCCCGTCTTATTCGTGTCACAATCCGATGGAGGATGACACAACTTCCCCTAGCTTGATGGAGAAAGCTAGGTCAAGCCCTTCTTGAAGCTCAAGGATGAAGGAGGAGGCCGAGAGGAAGCTCCGACTTGGATTTGGCGGTGAAAGCTTGCCTGGAGAACCTCCCTAGGGTGTAGATTGAATGAGGACGGCGGAATCCCTCCTCGGAGACGAAAACGGCGGAGGAAAAATGAGCGATCCCGAATTAGGGCAGAAGCTGCGAATTTATAGATTGCAGAAATTATAGTGCACACGACCAGTAGTGCACGACCAGTGGTCGTGCGCCCTATGTCCAGTGGTAGTGCATTTGCCCCAAGCAAATTTTGGAAAAAAAATGGAATCAATGCACACGATCAGTGGCGCACGACCAGTGGTCGTGCTCACTGTGTCCAGTGATAGTGCGCATACCCCAGGCAGATTCTGGAAATCAGGGAACATTGCGCACGAGCAGTGGCGCATGACCAGTGGTCGTGCGCACTATATCCAATGAGCGTGTGCAGTATTCCTGCTTCCAAACGTCCCCGGAACATGCACACAACCCCTAAACCCAGCACTGATATGTGCAGGTATTCCAGGCAATAACAAAAAAGAGTACAAACATTAAAAGTACAAAAATACACAACCACGGGCCTAAGTGTGCACTTCCTATATAAATAAAGACAAGATGAAATATATACGATAACGAACTACAAGTGAAGTGCAAGCGAAGGAAAACAAGCCTAGATGAGTCTGGAAATAGGTATAAAACATGGACTCATCACACCCCCAGACTTAACTGTTTGCGCATCCCGAGCAAACAAAATCTAAGCAAAATAGGGAAAATTACTAGCTAACAAAGAAATTGAAAAACAAAGTACCATGCGAAGTCGCATGCTCGCGTGCATAAAAATACAATAAAGAAAATTTTTGAGTATGCAGAATAGTTTATATTTTTCACAATGCGTATCAAAATTTTATTACTACTCAAAAATAGAATCACGGTGAATCAACTGGTCACGCATAGGAAGAAAGTAGGCATGCCACTAAGGTGAGCTTTACCAAAGATCGGAGATCAGGATCACCTCCAAAGGAATCCACCAATGTCGGGGACCATATGTGTAACAACCCCATCCGTTCATATGATATATTCTAGAAGGTCCGGCCGGGGCCCCACAGGATATACCACAAAACAGTCGGTGAAGGTACAGGATGATAACAGAGTAGCGCATTGCACCTATCACAAGCATTCTAGCGGAAGCCTAAACTACTTGAAGTCCTCATGAATGTCCAAACATAAAACTCCACATTTTATATACATATAGGAATGTCTTACAACATGTCAAAAGAGTTGGCCTTATGGCCTACATGGCTTTCAAACAGTGGCCTAAACAGATTGGCGCGCAGGCCGGCCACAAGAAAAGAAAACACACAAAAGAACACACTTAGCCTTCGAGGGCTAACAGCAGCAGCAGCACCAGCAGGAACATCAACCTCGACGCGTCCCGCTCGGCTCTCCAGCACCTGTGCAAGGACAATCCACCCACCGGTGGCAAACAAAAGTAACGGTCAGCGTTCAGCTAACCAAATTATAACGACCCTACCCCTTCTCTCGGGGCAGCGGTATTTTTCCCTGCAGGCATATCATAGCACAAGTATGGCAAGCTATATCATCAAAAAGTGCTTTCACGCACACAAGCCATCACAACCGTTCGCCACCCGGCTCAACGGTCCGTGCACTCAGGGCACATTCTTGGTGTTCTGGCAACCTCTTGCCCACCACCGTATCAGGGTTATCACCCAACGGTAACTCTCTTGAGCATTTACTCCATGGCGTGCAGCCGGAGTTAGTCCTCGGACACCGGGATGGCCCGTAGCCCCCCTTTGTGTCATGGCGCGCAGGCCGAAGACTCTTTCTATGCGCTCCAATAGACCGCACTTTTTGGTCTCACGTCGGACGGACATAGCGCAGGTCGGATCCTCCACCCCCCCGTTGCTCAAATCGCCTTGCCCTTTCCGCGTGCAGCGTACTCATGGTTATATCAAAGGCGCGGGTCGGTCTCACCAATCCTGTTCCTGGCATTCAAGCCTGGGTATGTCACTATACCCATTTCCTCACAGCAACAACGGGTCTTTCCTGGGCGCACCAGTACTTCCTGTGATTCTCTCCACAGGTGGACACCGCATAAGTACAAATGTCAGGGGTCTTTCCTGAGCACACCACTACTTCCTGTGACTCGCTCCACAGGTGGACACCCTATGACATCAAGCATCATAAAAAGGGCCTTTCCTGGTCCCACCAGTACTACCTGTGCCTCATTCACAGGTTGGACCCAAAACCATCACATGGCTATTTTCCTGGGCTACCACCCCAGTACTTCCTGCTACTCCTTTTCGCAGGTATAACCCGTAGACTCTGTACACTACACGTTTATCACGGAGTCTTCTCCGGTTCGTATGCAACATCACCAATCCAGACCAACCTGTCCAGATGGGCTTCACACAGCATGCCTATTCCGTACTCCATTTCCGGATCTATATGCTAACAAAAAGGGGATTTCAAGAATCACCCAAACGACTCCCAAAAGCAGCCACCTCTTGGTGGGGGAATCAAAAGATATGCCAAAACGGAAGCCTTCACATGGCTAGGAAGAAAAGTCGTTACCCTTGACGATCGCTTCGGTGCCATGGCCTCCAAGCTAGCTTGCAAGACTCGCAAGAGCGTTTCCTCAGCAACGCTGGCTTCGGATCTCTCGTCGGTAAACCGCAGCACCACCACCAGCAGCCCCCTTTCCTTCTTCCTCCTCCTTTCTCTCTCTCTTTCTCTCTCTTGAAGAAAGATGAAGGCCAAATTAAAGTGAGCAACACTTCTCTGATTTCGGCCCTTAAGGAAAAAGGAGAAGAGGCTTCAGCCCTTGGATCCAGACTGAAGGAATGGACGGCCACGATTCTGCCAAAAACACAAATTTTGACCAGACACGGCCTTGAACACGGACGTGTGCCAGGCCGTGTGCCTCAAGCGGTGGTCAACCGACTTATCCAAACCAGTGACACGCCCAGGGGACATGCCCGTGTCAGGGGCCGTGTCACCAACACGCCTTCAGACACGCCCGTGTCTGTGGCCGTGTACCTGGGGAAAAAAAATCCCAAATCATCCCGAGACTTCACACGGCCTGTGACACGCCCGTGTCCCAGGCTGTGTGCCCAGACACGGCACAAAGACACGCCCTGTCGAATTTTTTCGGCGGTCTGAGTTCGTCGCCTGATTTGACACGCCCTGTGACACGCTCGTGTCACAGGCCGTGTTCAACACTCGACACCCACTTCTCGACACTCGACGATCGTCGAGCAAAATTGTCGAGCATGCGACACGGCCTTGGACACGCCCGTGTCCTGGGCCGTGTGCCTCCTCTCGACGAATCGTCGAGAGCAAAATCGTCGAGACAAATCCCAATCGTCGACACAACCTCGACACGCCCTGCGACACGCCCGTGTCGCAGGCTGTGTCACCTGACACGCCCTGGGACACGCCCGTGTCCCAGGCCGTGTCACCCAAAAATTCCTGTTTCTGAACTTTGGGCTGTTACAATCCTCCCCTCCTACAAGAAATTTCGTCCTCGAAATTTAAAGACAGGAAAGTAACAGAAACCAGCAAGAAAAATGTAACAACATATCTCTCTATATAAACGTTTATGTTACAATATTCTCGCTACAAATTACACAAACAGCTCAGGGAACTCTGCTCGCATGGTTTGCTCGCGCTCCCATGTCAGCTCTTCATGGCCGCAGTTGTCCCACCGGACTTTCACCATACCGACCGTCTTGTTTCGCAACTGTTTCTTGGCTCGATCTTCGATCCGAATGTGTCTAACTCTCGTCGTTAGCCCATACTCTACCGGCACACGATCATCCGCGATCACTTGAGCTGGATCTTTCACGGCCTTCCGAAGTACTGAGATGTGAAAAACATCATGTAATCCACCCAAGTCCGCCGACAGAGCTAGCCGATAAGCCGCTTCGCCAATTCGCTCAACCACTTCGAAAGGACCCAAATATCTTGGACTCAACTTTTTCAATCGTCGAATCCTGGAGACACCTTTGAATGGTTTGATCTTCAAGTAGACCCAATCGCCAACCGCAAATTCAACATTCGGGTGCTTGGCGTTGTAGTACTTCGCTTGTCGATCTTGAGCAATCAGCAATCTCTCTCGAATAGTCCGAATGTTTGAGTTTGCTTCATCAACCTCATTTGGTTTAACAACCCGGGCTTCACCCGCTTCGACCCAAGCCAAGGGAGTACGACACTTCCTTCCATATAGGGCTTCATATGGTGCCATCCCAATGCTTGCCTGGTAGCTGTTATTATATGCAAACTCGACCATAGAGAGCTGATCTTCCCATCTCTTTCCGAAGTCAAGGGCGCACATTCGGAGCATGTCCTCCATTGTTCTGTTGGTACGTTCAGTCTGGCCATCCGTTTGGGGATGAAAGGTCGTACTGAAAGTCAACTTCGTGCCCAACAGTCGGTGAACTAGCCTCCAATCATTTGACGTGAATCGCCCATCTCGATCACTTACGATGCTCCGAGGAACACCGTGAAGACGCACAATCTGATCAACATATAATTTTGCCAAACTTTCAACCGAATCATCCCGCCTGTTCGGGAGAAAATGTGCTACTTTTGTTAGCTGGTCAACTATCACCCAAATGGAATCATTTCCTCGCTGCGATCTTGGCAATCCATGCACAAAATCCATGGAAATATCATCAAATTTCCACACTGGGATCGGCAGTGACTTCAAATAACCACCCGGCTTTTGGCATTCCGCCTTCACCCTCGCACATGTTTGACATTTGGCTACATACAGGGCAACGTCTTTCTTCAGCCCTGGCCACCAGAAAAGCTTCTTCATATCATTGAACATCTTTGTGCTCCCGGGGTGAATGGAATACTTCGTATAATGTGCTTCATACATCAGTTCTTCCCTCAGTTTCCCCACATTCGGGACGCACAACCGGTCCTCTTTTCGCAAAAGACCGTCATTCCAGGTGAATTTGCCTTCTGGCCCTTCATTCACATAGCGCAAGAGATATTCATCCAACTCCGTTGCCCGTCGAACTCGGTCCGTAAGGTCACATTGTACCTCGGTCCAGTTCAAACATGCAATGGCAGTGGAATTCTTATCAACACAATAGATCTCCAATGCCTCCAATTCCTGGATAAGACGTTCATCATGCCTTTGTAACCAATTTGCTCTAGCCGGAACTCGCCGACTCAAGGCATCCGCGACAACATTCCCCTTCCCGGGTGTATAATGAATCTCGAAAGTGTAGTCCCCAAGGAACTCTAACCACCTTCGTTGTCGCATGTTCAACTCTTTCTGCTCCAATAGATACTTTAGGCTCTTATGATCGGTATAGATCTCCACCTTCACTCCATAAAGGTAGTGTCGCCACAGCTTAAGTGCAAAAATCACCGCCGCTAGTTCCAAATCATGGACGGGATAGTTTCGCTCGTGCACCTTCAGCTGGCGTGAGCCATAAGCAATCACCTTTCCGCTCTGCAGAAGAACGCAGCCTAAACCGCTTCCTGAGGCATCACTATAAATCACAAATCCATCGGTTCCACATGGCGAAGACAACACCGGCGCCGTGGTCAACCGAACCTTCAGCTCTTCAAAAGCTCGTGCGCACTCTAGCGTCCAAACAAACTTCTGATCCTTTCGTGTCAGTGTGGTTAGCGGCAAAGCGATCCGCGAGAAGTTCTCCACAAATCTTCTATAGTGGCCCTCAAGTCCAAGGAAACTCCTGACCTCGGCCACGGAAGACAATATTGGCCATTCTTGTATGGCTTTTATCTTCGCTGGATCCACTGCAATGCCCGCTCCACTCACCACATGGCCCAAAAATGTCACTGACGATAGCCAAAACTCGCACTTCGAGAACTTGGCATATAGCTGATTTTGCCTCAACGTGTTCAACACCAACCACAAATGAATCTCATGCTCAGCTTTAGACTTCGAGTACACCAGGATATCATCAATGAACACAATCACAAACAGATCCAGGTACTCACGGAAAATACGGTGCATCAAATCCATAAACACTGAGGGCGCATTGCACAATCCAAAGGGCATAACTGTGAACTCATAGTGCCCATAGCGCGTTCCAAATGCGGTTTTGGGAATGTCACCTTCCCGAATTCGTAACTGGTAATAACCAGACTTCAGGTCCAACTTCGAATAGACGGTCGAGCCAACTAGCTGATCAAATAATTCATCAATCCGAGGTATCAGATACTTATTCTTCTCGGTCAGCTTATTCAATTCACGGTAATCTATACACAACCGTAACCCACCATCTTTTTTCTTTACAAAAAGCACAGGCGCGCTCCAAGGTGACATACTTGGGCAGATATAACCTTGCTCTAGCATTTCTTGTAGTTGAACCTGCAACGCAGCCATCTCGTTAGGTGCAACGCGATATGGCGAGCGGGCCACGGGTTTCGCACCTGGCACTAACTCAATTGTGAAGTCAATCTCCCGCTGGGGTGGTAGCCCAGGGAGATCCGTGGGAAACACATCTGTAAATTCTGCCACAATCGGAACCTCGCACAACGTGGTCTTAGGCTCAACAGCCTGAATTAGTGCAAAGTAACACTCCGCACCCTTCCGAACAGCTTTGACTACCTGGAGTGTAGACATCAACGTCCTGCCTACTCCTCGCATACCCGCGAACTTGGTCTCCTGTTCGGTATTCTGGCCCAACGTGATTTCTTTGGACTGGCAATCAATCATAGCATGCTGCTCCGCAAGCCAATCCATCCCAAAAATCACATCGAATTCCGAAATTGGCAAAACAAATGCGGTTAAACAAAAATCCCGACTTCCCAACTGAACCGCCACATCGCAAGCTTGATCCGCAAGCATCCAACAACCATTCGACAACACCACTCTGACGCTATTTGTCTTTGCACGACTGGGTATCCCAAGCCGCGTAAGAAACTCACGAGACAGAAAAGAATGCGATGCACCTATATCAAATAGTGTACGCGCCAGCGTGTCCCGAATCATCACAAAGCCTATGACAAACATGTCACACACACAAACCACAAACATAGGCGTACTAAGCTAAGCATACAAACAATAGTATATGCAAAACTAACTCATACCTGTGACAACGTCACTCTGCTTGATGGCCTCCTGCAGGCCAAGATTGTAGACCCGGGGTTGCGCTTGCGAGGCAGAGGAATCCACCACCGCCTTTCCTTTCTCCGCATAAGATGCTCCCGCCTTCTTTTCACTCTTTGGCGGCATCCGACAATCTCGCGCAAGATGCCCCATCCTACCACAATTGAAGCAGGTACGAGTGTCAGGCTTGGAGGTTGCCCCTGATGTTGCTCCTGTTGCAACTGATGAAGGAGCTTGTCCACTAGGCTTGGACTTCTTACCCCATCTCTTCTTATAAAATGATTTTCCCGATCGGGGCGCCTTCCACTCCGGTTGCGACACAGCCAAAGCTCTCTTCCCTTGCACCCTCTTCATGTCCTTTTCCAACGCGGTCGCGGTGTCAACCAACGCTTGAAAACCTTGGTTCACAGAACTGGACACAAGGAACCTCAACTCGTCCCTCAGTCCTTCATAGAACCGATTAGTCTTCCTCTGCTCATCAGCAAAAATCGAACCCGCATACCGCCCCAAGCGCGTAAACTCATGCAGGTACGCGTCAACACTGCCATCACCTTGAGTCAACCGTTGGAATTCATTTTCCATGGCTATCCGTTGAGCCACGGGAAGGTACTTCGCTAGGAAGAGCCGGGAGAATTCTTCCATCGACACTTGGGTTAACGGACGACCCGCCAAATGATGCAACTCCATCTCATCCCACCATAAACGCGCTTCTCCTTCAAGCAAGAAGGTGGCTAAGGTAACTTTCTGATGTTCCGCCGTTCCTATCGCCGTCATCACTCGCTTGACGCGCGATAACCAATCCTCAGCCTGCGTCGGGGTTCCCGCTCCCGAGAACGTAGGCGGATGGAAGCTCATAAACCGCGTTAGCTGCTTCTCAGCCATTCGAGGAGCCGCAACCACTACAGGTTCAGGCCTTGCCGCCACCTGTTCTGGCCCCACAGCCGCTTGCTCCTGCCTAAGTGGATGACCTTGGATCATGGTAAATAACGCCTCCGCAACTAAACGGACATGTTCTGCAGATGGTGGAGGTGTAGGCACCGCGGCTGGTGCCGTACTTTCATCAGAACGCTGGGGCTCAGACTGCCCAGCTCCACTTCGTGTCACCTAAAGGTGGACAAGACACATACATTAGCGGTCGTACCCAAGCAAACAACATAAAATAGGAACATGCAGGTTCCTCAAACATAGCAAGTTGCATTCCTATCATGGACATTCAGGAGTTCATTCGTAGACTTTGGTTTGCACAAACACTGGCTCTGATACCAAAAATGTAACAACCCCATCCATTCATAAGATATATTCTAGAAGGTCTGGCCGGGGCCCCACAGGATATACCACAAAACAGTCGGTGAAGGTACAGGATGATACCAGAGTAGCGCATTGCACCTATCACAAGCATTCTAGCGGAAGCCTAAACTACTTGAACTCCTCATGAATGTCCAAACATAAAACTCCACATTTTATATACATATAGGAATGTCTTACAACATGTCAAAAGAGTTGGCCTTATGGCCTACATGGCTTTCAAACAGTGGCCTAAATAGATTGGCGCGCAGGCCGGCCACAAGAAAAGAAAACACACAAAAGAACACACTTAGCCTTCGAGGGCTAACAGCAGCAGCAACACCAGCAGGAACATCAACCTCGACGCGTCCCGCTCGGCTCTCCAGCACCTGTGCAAGGACAATCCACCCACCGGTGGCAAACAAAAGCAACGGTCAGCGTTCAGCTGACCAAATTATAACGACCCTACCCCTTCTCTCGGGGCAGCGGTATTTTTCCCTGCAGGCATATCATAGCACAAGTATGGCAAGCTATATCATCAAAAAGTGCTTTCACGGACACAAGCCATCACAACCGTTCGCCACCCGGCTCAACGGTCCGTGCACTCAGGGCACATTCTTGGTGTTCTGGCAACCTCTTGCCCACCACCGTATCAGGGTTATCACCCAACGGTAACTCTCTTGAGCATTTACTCCATGGCGTGCAGCCGGAGTTAGTCCTCGGACACCGGGATGGCCCGTAGCCCCCCTTTGTGTCATGACGCGCAGGCCGAAGACTCTTGCTATGCGCTCAAACAGACCGCACTTTTTGGTCTCACGTCGGACGGACATAGCACAGGTCGGATCCTCCACCCCCCCCCCCCTGTTGCTCAAATCGCCTTGCCCTTTCCGCGTGCAGCGTACTCATGGCTATATCAAAGGAGCGAGTCGGTCTCACCAATCCTGTTCCTGGCATTCAAGCCTGGGTATGTCACTATACCCATTTCCTCACAGCAACAGCGGGTCTTTCCTGGGCGCACCAGTACTTCCTGTGATTCTCTCCACAGGTGGACACCGCATAAGTACAAATGTCAGGGGTCTTTCCTGGGCACACCAGTACTTCCTGTGACTCGCTCCACAGGTGGACACCCTATGACATCAAGCATCACAAAAAGGGCCTTTCCTGGTCCCACCAGTACTACCTGTGCCTCATTCACAGGTTGGACCCAAAACCATCACATGGCTATTTTCCTGGGCTACCACCCCAGTACTTCCTGCTACTCCTTTTCGCAGGTATAACCCGTAGACTCCGTACACTACACGTTTATCACGGAGTCTTCTCCGGTTCGTATGCAACATCACCAATCCAGACCAACCTGTCCAGATGGGCTTCACACAGCATGCCTATTCTGTACTCCATTTCCGGATCTATATGCTAACAAAAAGGGGATTTCAAGAATCACCCAAACGACTCCCAAAAGCAGCCACCTCTTGGTGGGGGAATCAAAAGATATGCCAAAACGGAAGCCTTCACATGGCTAGGAAGAAAAGTCGTTACCCTTGACGATCGCTTCGGTGCCATGGCCTCCAAGCTAGCTTGCAAGACTCGCAAGAGCGTTTCCTCTGCAACGCTGGCTTCGGATCTCTCGTCGGTAAACCGCAGCACCACCACCAGCAGCCCCCTTTCCTTCTTCCTCCTCCTTTCTCTCTCTCTTTCTCTCTCTTGAAGAAAGATGAAGGCCAAATTAAAGTGAGCAACACTTCTCTGATTTCGGCCCTTAAGGAAAAAGGAGAAGAGGCTTCAGCCCTTGGATCCAGACTGAAGGAATGGACAGCCACGATTCTGCCAAAAACACAAATTTTGACCAGACACGGCCTTGAACACGGCCGTGTGCCAGGCCGTGTGCCTCAAGCGGTGGTCAACCGACTTATCCAAACCAGTGACACGCCCACGGGACACGCCCGTGTCAGGGGCCGTGTCACCAACACGCCTTCAGACACGCCCGTGTCTGTGGCCGTGTACCTGGGGAAAAAAAATCCCAAATCATCTCGAGACTTCACACGGCCTGTGACACGCCCGTGTCCCAGGCCGTGTGCCCAGACACGGCACAAAGACACGCCCTGTCGAATTTTTTCGGCGGGCTGAGTTCGTCGCCTGATTTGACACGCCCTGTGACACGCCCGTGTCACAGGCCGTGTTCAACACTCGACACCCACTTCTCGACACTCGACTATCGTCGAGCAAAATCGTCGAGCATGCGACACGGCCTTGGACATGCCCGTGTCCTGGGCCGTGTGCCTCCTCTCGACGAATCGTCGAGAGCAAAATCGTCGAGACAAAGCCCAATCGTCGACACAACCTCGACACGCCCTGCGACACGCCCGTGTCGCAGGCCGTGTCACCTGACACGCCCTGGGACACGCCCGTGTCCCAGGCCGTGTCACCCAAAAATTCCTGTTTCTGAACTTTGGGCTGTTACAATATGCTTGCCCGTTCACACTCTCTCCACGGCACTAGTTAGACTCAAGCGCAAATCCGTAGGACTTTAGGATAATCACGGGGCTTGGGTTACAGTGAGGTAAACAATGATAAAAAGAAAGGCAATGCACCTAACCCAAATGAGCTAGCCTAAAAAGAATCCAACCGCTAATCACAATATATGCAGGTACACCACACCTCCAGACTTAACTTTTAACAAATGGGTGTGTGCACCGCCTACTACTAATATAATCACATTTTCAAAAAGATTTTCAATTTAAACTTTTTCTTTTCACTTCTTTTTTTTTCTTTACAAATATTTTTCTTTTCTTTTTCTTTTTCTTCTTTTTAATTTCGCAATTCAGCAGAAATAGACTTGTGAGCACTTCCACATTTTCACAAATAATAACACCACGTCACATCCCAACATGAACATATAAAACACTAAACTCGACTTGGGTGTGCGACTAGGATAGGCTATGGGGCTTTAGTGAATGAAGGTGGAGCTGAATCAAAAGAAGGGTTGGCACAACGGGGCTAGCGACGATATGACATTAGGAACGGTACAAAGCTCAACCGGGCCAAAATGATGGCCTACATCACGCTTACGCTTGACTAACCATGCACCTATGCTTCGAGAGTAGCTTGGTCAAGTTCTTAGCCACCGAGAAAGATAATCCTTCCTCCCTACTCGAGCAAAACGAGGCTAGTGGTGGATACACACATCCCTACACTACCGTTTGATTCATACCGGATTCACCAACTTTTGAGTAGAATAAAAAGTCTTTACGTAAATAGAAAAATATAAAACTATAAGCATACAGAAAATTTAAATCTACTCGAATTTCTACACGAAATGAGAGCAGTTGACTAGAAACACAAGAAGGTCAACATTTTACTTTGTCTCACAATCCTATGTCAGCACCATAATTTTCCCAAATCTAATGAAGAAATGAGTTTAACTCGCGACACACTAACAGCTAAGCACGCGCTCATGTTGGTGCAGTGGTGTGTGATGCAATGAACTAAGCAAAATAAAACAATAAAGGCTTCAAGTATGCACAAGAAATGTGTGCGTGCAATAGGTAACAAATCTCTCCCCCACACTTAAACTAAACTACACAGCATATGATGAAGAAATTAAAATCATAAAAAGCTAAGGGAAGAGGTTACCCAATGCTCAGCCAGTGAGCATACCAGAAGATGCGTGGAAACCTGAAGCAGGCCCGCCATATGAAGAATCACAACCCCGCCAATGCGATTTGCCATGAATACCTGCAGGGGTGAGCTCCGCAAAAACAAAACAAAAATATACAAACTACAAAGAAATACTAAAACTAAATAGTCATGAAAAACAAAATGCAGAAAATAAAATATAAGTACTGGGGTTGTTGTCATCCCAGCACGACTTATTAAATTCTATACAGTTCTAGCTAATGGGCCTATGAAAAGAAAAGTGCACAGGTAACTGACATAATATCCGTTGCAGTAACGGGTACCGATATAGTGATAGAGCAGTTACCCATATGCCTAAATAATCATACCTGCTCCTCGCAGGCAGAGGAAATAAGAAATAAGAAGAGGAGGAGCACTGGTCCTTGCTCATCTTATCATAAAAGAAATCCTTGCCTAGCAAGGTATCGTCTACAGGGAGTCTGCAGGAGGAGAAAGCGATGAATGGAGCTTCCTCAACAGAGGAGTAATCAACCTCCTCGCAAAAGAGGATGCTATCATCCATGATTCGAGCTGAAATCACCAAGTCCTCCTGAAGAACCTGCGAAGACACAACCCGCGCATGCTCAGATACAGAAATGGGATCAAGAAATAAAGGAGATGAATAACTAAAAGAATCAGAAATAGGGGAGTGGTCCCGGTCTCACTCCCAGCAGGATCCCGACATAGATCATTGATGACATCATATGAGTCATGGCGCGGGGAATCCGCGAGCTCGAGGTCCTCAGTGGTGGTTTGGACCTCCTCATCCATCAAAGAAGTGGAAACTTCCTTAACAAAGAGGATATCCTCATCAACACACCTCGGTGCGTCCACATGTTCCAAGACGTAATACTATCCTTTAATGAAAATAATATCCTCGTCAAACATGGGCACATCCTCAGGCTCAGAATCACAATCCGGCCGAACATCATGAACCGACTCACTAAAAATAGGGATAGATAATTCTTGCAAAGAAGGCAGAGGAACAACAGCATCAGACAAAATATGTGCCGGTTCCTCTGGGGGTGAATCAACAAGAGGGGAAGAGTGCATGGGGAGAGACGGTGCCACAATGTCGTCACACCGATTAGCAGAAAGTCTGATGGGTATATCCGCAGCAGTCCCCCATAGACAAGGTGGTGCTGCGAACATATCATCAGAATCAGAAGGGGCAGCCGATTGAGAGGTGGATGGAATGAATCGGATACCCGGTTCATCATCCTCCTCCAACTGGCGTTGAAATTCTGCGCAATCTTTCAACACGTGGTCGGTGCTACGACAACACAAACATCGTTTTCCATTACTCCTCGGTACTGCTGGGACCGGAGAGGAATAAGAAAATGATGAAGGCGTAGAAGAGGAGTGACCTTAAGACCTGGGTTGGGTGTATGAAGTACCATAAGAAGACGGTGCTCCATACACAGAACCACGAGAATTATGCTCTCCTTCTTCAGTGGGGCACTCATCACTACCATGCCTATAATCCCCGAACCATCGGCAACGAATATTCATATAAGAATACATGGTGCAACAAGAATAATTCACCAACAGAAAGTTTCTAAGAAACAATTAACTACACACCGCAAATAAAAGAATAGGAAAACCCGCTACAGAAAAATTAAAACTAGAATAGGAACAAATAAAAACAAACACAAATGTTAAAAACTAAAACAAAGAAGAAAGTGATATGAACAAATCAAAAAGGGCTTCTATCTCTTATCTTCCTCTACAAAAACTCACACGACTGTGTTCCCCGGCAACGGCGCCAAAAACTTGATGCGTAAGATCACGGCAGTGAACCGGTCGCACAAGTAATATAAAATGGGGGCTTTCCCAAGTATCGATCTCTCAAGGAACACAGTAATGTAGAGTTAATTTCGAGGAGGACTTGAGATTGAAGTCCTCAGGTCGGAGATAACTAAGGGGGGTTTTGATGTTTGCGGAAACAGAAAATAAAAGGCTAACAACTACTCCTATGCAACGCCGCTATGCGATGCTTCGCTAGGAGGGATGAAAACTAGTCAGGCTGCTATGCACCGAATCATGGGGCGGATGGACGAGAAGGCTAGTGGATGAGGTGGTTAGAATAATGGAATGAGGGTCGTGAGCACCTCTTCGCACCGCACGCCACTAGTAATTCCTAGTGCGGCAAGGGTGGATGGTGGATAGACTATGGCGCACCTCAAGTAAATAACAAAAACATACAAAATCACATATACATGATTGTATATAAACATTTTACAAACGAATCATACTTCATCATATACAAGAGTTCAACTACACATTCAACAACCAAACAAGAAAAGAGTGTGCGAAATCGACCGGATCCGAAGCCTTGCTGAGGATTCATGGTTGGAATCGTCGGGTTGTCAATCCGCGTCCAAGTTTGGTCCGCAACTGCGTCCGGGGTATAGAAGGGCTGTCACCACCTTCCAATGGCCCGTCTTCTTCGTGTCACAATCCGATGGAGGATGGCACAACTTCCCCTAACTTGATGGAGAAAGCTAGGTCAAGCCCTTCTTGAAGCTCAAGGATGAAGGAGGAGGCCGAGAGGAAGCTCCGGCTTGGATTTGGCGGTGAAAGCTTGCCTGGAGCACCTCCCTAGGGTGGAGATTGAAGGAGGACGGCGGAATCCCTCCTTGGAGACGAGAACGGCGGAGGAAAAATGAGCGATCCCGAATTAGGGCGGAACCTGCGAATTTATAGATTGCAGAAATTATAGTGCACACGACCAGTGGTGCACGACCAGTGTCGTGCGCACTATGTCCAGTGGTAGTGCGTTTGCCCCAAGCAGATTTTGGAAGAAAATGGAATCAATGCACACGAACAGTGGCGCACGACCAGTGGTCATGCGCACTGTGTCCAGTGATAGTGCGCATACCCCAGGCAGATTCTGGAAATCAGGGAACATTGTGCACGAGCAGTGGCGCACGACCAGTGGTCGTGCGCACTATATCCAATGAGCGTGCGCAGTATTCCTGCTTCCAAACGTCCCCGGAACATGCACACAACCCCTAAACCCAGCACTAATATGTGCAGGTATTCCATGCAATCACAAAAAGAGAGTACAAACATTAAAAGTACAAAAATACACAACCACGGGCCTAAGTGTGCACTTCCTATATAAATAAAGATAAGATGAAATATATACGATAACGAACTATAAGTGAAGTGCAAGCGAAGGAAAACAAGCCTATATGAGTCCGGAAATAGGTATAAAATATGGACTCATCACCAACCGGTCTACTGCAACTGTCAGAGCTGTCAGAAGTTTGTTAGAAACCGGATCAGTCAGTTACCATGGAGGAAGACTATATAAAGGCATTCTCCATCAACAGAAAAAAGAAGAAGGTGGAGAGAGAGCGTTCCATCTATTGAAGTGAAGAAAAGGACTTATATCAACAAGTCTCTCATGTGTTGATCCTGAACCAGTCTGCCAAGAAGGATTCAGATTGAGATCTGAATTTCAAGAAAGAAGCTGATGGAAGATCAACTTCAAAGGAGTTCAACCCTACTGTGTTCAGATTCAAGAAGCTTTGAAGAAAGCAAAGAGTGGTTGTTCTCTGCCATCAGATTCTTCCAAGCACTGATCAAGAAGCCATCCATTCTTTCTCTCTCTACTAGGATGGTGGTATATTAAAAACTTAAATCAATTTTTTATAGGATCTTTATAAGATCTGAGTTGTAAGCCTGTGTTTATAAAGGCTTACTTGTAGGAGATTTAGATCTCTGAGTGGTAGGCCTCGTTGAAGGCTGAGTTAGGGTTGTGAGCCTGAGTTATAGGAGATTATTATCTTTGAGTTGTAGGCCTTGTTGAAGGCTGAGGTAGGGCAGATTGCCTGAGCAGTAGGAGTGTGGACTCACTCTGAGTTATAGGAGCCTTGTTTGGGTTCTGAGCTGCTGTAAGATCTGAGGATATAAGGTGAAGAGAAGAAGTTAGGCTGAATCTAGCACACTGCTAGATAGGCGAAGGGGGAAAGTGGATGTACCCAGACCATGGGGTACCACTATAAAAACTATGTGCAATCTATGATTCTATGAATTCTGTGCTGTGTTGGCTGTAGAATTAACTGTTTCTGATTAATTAACTGAATAGATATTCTGCCTTAGAAGAAAAAGGAATTACACATATTCATCCCCCCTCTAGGTGTTTAGGAACTAATTCTTTCAAGTGGTTTCAAAGGGAGGTTACTCAAAGTCAGACTTAACAGTCTGAGTGAGATCTGTAAGGCAGAAATAAGTTCAAGAAAATGGGTTCATGAGAAAACCATAAAGAACTTGGTTCAATGAAATTGCCCATCTGCAGGAAAGAAATATTTTGTATATGAAAAGAAAGGGTCAGATTATTCATGGAGACATCTGATCCCAGAATCTATATAACAGTTTAGGAAGGACCATATGTTCCAATGAAGATTTCTGTTCTTGATGTCAATCAAAGGATTTCTAAGTATTTTTCAGAGATGACTAAAGATGAGATCATCTTGGCAATAATGGATAAAAGAGCCCAAAACATTATAGTAAGTGTCATTGATGATTCAACATTCCAGAATCTAATTCACTGCAAAACCTCCAAGGAGATGTGGGACACATTGATTGTCTACAAGGAGGGTTCTGAAGAGGTTAGGCGAGATAGAAAATCTATGCTTAATCAAGAATTTGAGAGTTTCAGACAAGCCAAGTCTGAAAGTATAACTGAATGTTATAAGAAGTTCTATAGGATTGTCAATGAACTAATGTCTTATGGAAGAATATTCAGTCCTTATGAACTTAATGATAAATTCCTTAGGTCTTTGACTAAGGATTGGGATACTAAGATATGTGCCATAAGAGAAGTGGACAGATTGGGTGAAATTTCTCCTCCAATGCTGTTTGGAAAATTGCTGTCTTATGAGATGCAGCTATTAGCCAGAAAGGAGGAAGAGAAAAATACCAAGGGTGACTATAGAGAAAAGTTTGTGGCCTTCAAGGTAGAAGCCACATGGAAGAATAGGAGAATGTCTCCATCATCTCCTAAGAAGGATGCAGAAGTGTTTTCAGAAAATTCTGATAATCACAGTACAGATAGCAGCAATTCTGATGAAGACTTTACAACATTCACAAGGCAGTTCCAGAGGTTCTTAAAGACGAAGCAGTGGAAATCTAAGCCATCCTCATCTCAGTACAAGGATGACTATTATTAGAAGAGGAAATCATCTAGGAAGGACAGGAATAGGACAAAGCCTAGTAAGTCAACTACATCCAAGATCATAAGCTATTGCTGCAACAAACCTGGACATGTTGTGGCTGACTATCCAGACAAGAGGAAGGAGTCTGCTAATAGAAAGAAGTCTCAGTACAAGAGCAAGAAGGAGAAATCCTATATTGCTGAGAAAGAGAAAAGTTTGACAGATCAATCAACTTCAGAGTCTGAATCTGAGGCTGAGGCATATATTGGTGTGTTTGTAGTAGAAGAGGATGAGTTCATGCAATTACTGTACTCTATCTATGAGCAGGAAGACCATCAGTGTAAAGGAATGATGGTTGTGTCTGAAGAAGACAAGTGCCAGTATCAGCCTGGCCTCAGTAAGGTAAAAAGTGTATCTGTAGATTCTGATTACTTCACTGGGTCAGAATCAGATGCATCTCCATCAAGAGATGAAGATGGGTCTGACTCTGAAGGAGATATTCATCAGCTGATAGATGAATATGGAGATTTATTGCAGGCACTTAAGAGAAGCAAAAACATGGCCAAAAATCATGCTAACGAAATTGCAGCTCTTAAGTTTGGTGCATCTGATTCAGAGAAGCTGCTGGATCAAAAGCTGAATGAGATTGTCAAATTGAAGAACATAACTATTATTTAAATGGGAACAATCACTTTCAAAAATGATCAGATTAAAAGTCTGGAAAACAGACTTCAGAAAGAGAAGGATATTGTGGTTAGTTTCTCTAAGCCAAAGTCTATCCTACCCTTAATAGATGACTTTGTGTCACAAAAGGGTAAGGCAGGAATAGGCTTTAAGAGCACTGCATGGGCTGCACAGTCCAATAAGAAAGGCAAAGCCCCAGCACAAAACAAAAGACCTATTGCAAACAATATAGCTAAGATTATACCTAAAAAGAGATATAATAAGTTTGAGTGCTGGTGCTGTGGCAAGATAGGCCATTATACCTTAGACTATTGGCACAATACTAGTGTCAAGGAGAATAGCAGTCTGCCTGTTAGAAGAACTGCAGGCAGATTTGTTAGGTTTCAGACTAACTTGAACCAAGGACCCAAACGTTATTTGGGTTCTAAGGTTAAGTAAACTTTGTTGTAGGTGAGTCCAAGTTTCCATGTCCCTATATGGTACTTGGACAGTGGATGTTCCAGGCACATGACTGGACCAAGGGGATTGCTGAAGGACTACTCACCAATGCTGAATGGGCCTAAAGTAATATTTGGTGGTTCTGAAAAGGGAGTCATCAAAAGTTTTGGTAACATTTCTAACCACTCAATTACAATCACTCAAGTGGCCTATGTAAAGGGTTTGAAACATAACCTAATAAGCATAAGCCAGCTGAGTGATCTAGAATATGACATTTCATTTGTCAATAATGGGTGTTATATCAAGAGGTCAAGTGATCAAAAAGTCATATTGACTGGATATAGAAAAAGAAATGTGTATTGCCTAGATTTTGTGTGTGAGAATAAGAATTCTCCTATCTGTCTTGTGGCTGATGAGAAAGTCTCTCATTTTGTCAAATGGCACAAGAGGCTAGCCCATATTAACTACAAGACAATTGGTCAACTCTTTAGTAAAGAGTTAGTGAGGAATGATCCTCAAGTTAAGTGTTATAAGGATGGAATATGTTCATCTTGTCAAAAAGGCAAGCAGACTAGATCCTCCTTTCATAGCCATGAAACCAAGGATTCAGTGAGGTGCTTGTACCTCTTGCATATGGATTTATTTGGTCCTATGCCAGTTCAGAGCCTAGGTAGGAAGGTCTACACTTTTGTGGTTGTAGATGACTATTCTAGATTCTCATGGGTATTCTCTCTGAGACAGAAATCTGAAACCCCAAAAGTCTTCTACAATTTTGTCAAACAAATTCAAAATGAATTAGATAGTTCAGTGGTCAAAATCAGAAGTGACCATGAAACTAAATTCCAATCTGAAAGTATGACAAGGCTGTGTGAAGAATTTAGGATTCTTCAGGAATTCTCCTCACCTAGAAACCTCAGCAAAATGACATTGCTGAGAGAAAGAATAGGACATTAATTGAGGCTGGAAGAACACTATTGAGTGATACTACTCACCCAGAATATTTCTGGGCTGAGGCAGTAAACACTGCATGCCATGTGCTCAATAGGGCTTCCATCAACAAAAGCCACAAAAAGACACACTATGAGGTTGTGAAATACAGAAAACCAAACTTATCCTTTTATATGATCTTTGGTTGCAAATGTTATGTGCTTAACTATGGAAAATCTCACCTAACTGAGTTTGCTGCCAAATCCCAAGATGGGATATTTGTTGGGTACAGCAATAATAGTAAGCCTTATAGGGTCTACAATTTGGCTACTCAAGTTGTAGAAGAGTCAGTTCATGTCATCCTTGATGAAACTAGACTTATTAACTGTGAGTTGTCAAGTAGTTCATATAGTTCTCCAGGTATACAACAGAAGATGGACCAGCTTACTATCAGAGAAGATCCAAATGCAAAGTAGGATGTGGAAAATGGTAGTTGATATCCAGGGAGAGTACAAGACACTCAAGATGCTGAAGAAGATCATGAGGTGCAGCATGAAGAATAGATTGGATAAGATCAAACTGCTGAAAGATTACCTCCAGCAGTTAGACAGTTGAAGGATCATCCTGCACACCAGATCATTGGTGATCCTAGATATGGAGTAAAAACAAGGAGCAGAAACTTGAACCCAGTTCTTTGCTCTAGCTTTTTATCTCAAGTGGAACCCAAAAGATTTGAAGAAGCAATTTAAGACCCTCACTGGATTGATACTATGCAGGAGGAATTAAATCAATTCGGAAGGTGCAATGTCTGGGATTTGGTTCCAAAACCAAAAGGTCACAATGTCATAGGGAAAACGTGGATTTACAGAAACAAGCTTGATGAGAGTGGGATCTTAGTGAAGAACAAGGCAAAACTAGTTGCCAAAGGATACAGACAGGAGGAGGGAATAGACTTTGATCAGACTTTTTCTCCAGTGGCTAGGTTGGAAGCTATCAGGCTATTCCTAGCCTATACAGCATATCAAAGCTTCAAAGTGTTCCAGATGGATGTTAAGTCTTCATTCTTAAATGGAGACTTCAAAGAGGAGGTCTATATAGAGCAGCCCTCAGGTTTTTTTGATCCACTCAATCCTACTTATGTCTATAGACTTAGGAAAGCTTTGTATGGGTTGAAACAAGCCCCAAGGGCTTGGTATGAAACCCTGTCTACTTTTCTCATTGGAAACAAATTCTCAAGGGGGAAAATAGATAAGACTCTATTCCTTAGGGTATCCAATGGAAAGATCATCTTAGTCAAAATATATGTTGATGACATAATATTTGGTTCTACTGAGAATAACCTTTGTAGAAAGTTTGCAAAACTTATGCAAGGGAAATTTGAAATGAGAAGTATGGGAGAACTTAAGTTCTTCTTGGGTCTCCAAAAAAGACAGACTGATGATGGCTTCTTCATATCCCAGTCTAAGTTCACCCTGGATTAATTAAGAAGTATGATATGGAGTCATCCACTACCATGAGAACTCCAATGGAGACAAGTGTATCTCTTAGCAAAGATGATGCAGGGAAACCTGTAGATGAAACTTTGTATAGAGGAATAGTTGGCTCCCTCCTATATCTGACTGCTAGTAGACCAGATATCATGTATGCTACATGTGTCTATGCTGGGTACCAATCCTGCCCTAAAGAATCTCATCTTGCTGCTGTCAAAAGGATTTTGAGATATCTTAAGGGCACACCTAATCTTGGCCTTTGGTATCCTAGGAATAGAGATTTTTTACTAATGGGCTATTCAGATACAGACTTTGCCGGTTGCAAAGTAGATAGGAAAAGTACAACAGGCACCTGTCAATTTCTAGGAGGAAGGCTGGTGTCTTGGAGCTGTAAGAAGCAGACCAGTGTGGCAATTTCTACAGCTGAGTCTTAGTTTGTTGCTGCTGGAAGTTACTGTGCACAAATATTGTGGATACAACATGAGTTAGAAGATTATGGTATTCAGGTAAGTAGAACTCCATTATTATGTGATTCTACTAGTGCTATTTCTATTGCTCATAATCATGTTTCTCATAGTAGAACAAAGCATATAGAAATAAGATACCATTTTCTTAGAGATCATGTAGAAAAAGAAGATATCTCTTTAGAATTTGTTAGTACTGATTTACAACTAGCTGACATATTTACTAAGCCTTTAGATGAAACTAAATTCAACAATTTCAAAATTGAAATAGGTATGTTGAACATAAGTTAGTTTAACAATTTTGGCTAAGTAAAATTGTGTCGACATCAGAAGTTGTCTGTGTCGACACATAGTAGTTGGTGTCGAAATTCCAGAGAAGTGGTGTCGACACATCTAGAGAATCAGTGTCGACACTTCAGAGAAGTGGTGTCAACACATCCAGAAGTAGTGTCGACACTTAGAGTAAACGCGCAGATTCATCGACCTCAGATCATCGAGCTCGACAAAAACAAATAGAATTGATATCGAGACATTAGAAGTCCGTGTCGACACTTTTCAACCGTGTCGACACATTAAGAGATTGTTGACGCGACTTTTGACCTTCATTACTTAGAAAGGTATAAATAGGTCAACAACATATTCTGTCGACACACTCTCCATATTTTTGAGACCAAAACCCTGTGTCGACAACTTCTCACTTCTCAATCCAAGCTTTCACTCAACCCTAATGTCGCCAAAGCTAGAAGATAGTGTCAACGAAGGTTATGAGCTGGTACGCAACGCATTTGATAACGCGGAACTTGAAATTAAAGCAGTAGTAACCCTAATTACTGAAAATGGGTTGGAATTTTTGGTATCTGAACCAACAAAGATATGGAAGAAAGAAATACTAAATTTCTATGGCGCAGCTACTTTGGATTCTACTGGACTTAAGATCAAGTCTACAGTTCAGGGAACTAAGGTTAAACTTACCTTGAAGAGCTTGAGGAAAACTCTTCAACTTCCAAGAACTCAAGAAGAAGAAGAAGTTCCCTCATCAAAGACTAGGGAAGCACTTCAATGGTGTGGATTGGATCCCACCTTGAAGATTGGATCAGCAATGAATAGAAAAGGGATGAATCTACAAGGCAAATTCCTTTCAGAAGTGGTTGGCAAAGTCATTCTCTGCAAGCCAGGGGGCATGATAGGATTTCTGCCTATATGTTCAGCCTGATGACCAGGATTATCTACAGACTAAACACTGATTGGTCAGCAGTAGTTTTTGAAAAGATTAAGGAAAGTATTAAGAAGCCAAAACTGGGAAGAATTATGAGTCTGTACTTGGCTAGAACAATTCCTGAAGTAATGGAACAAACTGTTGATTCAAAAATCAACCATATGAGAAGAATGGACCTAAGGATCATCTCCAGATGGGATAGAGTCCTAACAAAGGACATGCGAGATGAAGAAAGGTAAGAGATTCTTGAAAAATCACCTGCACAAGATATTGGAGATAGTGCTCAAGTGCAGGGGGAGTCTCATCTTGAGGAAGAGCCCACCCACTTGGAAAGTGAAATGGCTACACAGACTATACTTGAGGTAATCCAAGAAATTAAACAATCAATTTTCATTAATAAGGATGAAATACTAACTGAGTCCTTGATTGATGTTGACCAGCCAACACAACTATAAAGTCAAGCACAAGATGTTATCATGGAAGATACATCTGCTACTGCTGATGCTCCTGAGTTGGTGGTGCGTCAAGTCCCTACACAACAAGAGTTTACCCTTAAGGAGTTGTTTCCATATATAGTACAAGCAAGAACTGTAGGGGAGCAACCTGATTTTGAGGGGGAGAAAGCAGACTTTGAGGGGGAGCAAGTTAACATTGAGGAGGAGCTAGTAAGTACTGTGGGGGAGGAGCAAGGGACTCAGGGCGAGCTATGTAGGACTGCACAGGAATTGCCTCCTAGTGCAAAGGAAAGAGTTAATATTGCCAGTACCTCAGCTTTAGAAGATGAAGCCGAAATTCAAGCCAAAAAGAGGAAGCTGATGGTTTTCAAAAGAAGAAGCCAACATTATAAAAGGGCTTTACAAACTGCTCCACAATCTGCCCCAGCAACTGATTATAGTTCATTGTTGATATCTTTACAAGTAAAGTTGGATGAACAAAGGATTGCCATGGAGAAATATATGAATGAAACTCACAAAGATCTACAATTCTCCTTGGCTCAGGATATAAAATCAATACGATTTGAAGTTAATCAAAACAAGAAGGAAATGACAGATTGTTTTCATAAAGGAGACAATGATGTGGTGTTCCTAGCAACACATCAAGAACAAATCAAGACTCAAGTTGATGATATAGCTATTAATCAAGGCTATGTCCTAGAGAATCAACTTAGAATGAATGATAATCTGACAGAATCACATAATGTGATTGTTACAGAGATAAGGAATATTGATACTGCCCACACTGAAGCAAGGGCTAAAGGCAAGGCAGATTTTGATAAGCAATTACAGGAAGGCCTAGCTGTTGTACAAACAGCTATTGTGCAATCTCAAAAGACCATTTCTGTATAGCTCCTGAAGTTAAAGTCATTCTATAAAGATGGTGTTAATTATCTTGATGAACAAATCAGATTTCATAAAGATGACCTCAGGGATCATATTGTCAGAGAAGTAATAAAGGGGGAGACAGTGTTAGTCAAAGCTGGCTCAGATCATGTTAAATGGATATCTAATAGCATCAGAGCCACACTTGGATATCCACCCCTCTGTGATGATGATAATGTGGCTGAGTCAGGTATACACCCTGCTTATTTTGGAGGTGATCAAGCCGAAGTTGCTCAGGTCATTTACCCTCCAGCAGATTTTGAAATGATTCATCAAGAAGTACATTCCATGTACAGCCCTCCAGAGGGTAATAAAAATGTTATCATTGAGAAAGTTGAAATGTCAGAAATAGCTGTCAATAAAGAGCAAGAAGCTCAACTGTCAAAGAAGAGATTCAGAGAACAGGCTGAGTTAAAGCCTGATTTTGAGCAGTGGAGTCCAACTTCCAGGAATATTATATTGACTGCCTGGAAAGCTGTAAAAGACAAGACCCATGACAGGGGCAAATGGTACACAGAGCAAGAATGTCAAAAGCATGAAGCTAGACAGGAAGCTATTCTGCAATTTAGAAGAAAGGCAAAGGTTGGGAAGCTACCTCCTAATGCTCAGGAGCCTAGCAAGTATTTCCCTAAGCCTTTTCATTATTTTGAAAGACAAAGAATAAGAGCTGAAGGACAAAAGAAGAAGGATCTGAAGGGCAAGAAGCCAGCTGAAGATACAGATGCTCAAGTACAAGCCAAGATCCAATCAGGCATAGAAATAGTCATCAAGGAGCCAGAGCAGCCCTAGATTAGATTCACTAGATTTTATAACATTGTAAACTTTAGTGTTAAAAATCTATGTAAACTATTATTAAAGAAACTTTTGAAAGTTGAAACAAAACAATGTTTAATGCTCATTGTGTTACATTATTATTCTGTGATGATATCTTATATATGTTTTGTTTATAAGTTACCCTATCATATAATATTTTTATACATCATAATATGTGTTTATTATGAATGGTGTATATCATTGACTAAGGGTTATGACTTCTCCAAATAGGGGGAGATTGTTGGGTACATTGGAAAATATGTACCAGATTTGAAGAAGCCTCAACTTACTCAATGATATGCATCAAGGTGTATTTGATGTTGTTTTGTGTTTATATGTGCAGGTTAAGAAAATGCAAGAATGCAGGAAAAAGTTTCTATGTCCATGAGTCGACGCTAGAAGAAGCTGTGTCGACACTTATGACGGCTTGTGTCGACACTGGAGAAAAGTTGTGTCGACACTTGGAGTTAATTGAGTCGACACTTGGAATGGCTATGTCGACACCTGAAGAAACTGTGTCGACATACAGTGGCAGTGTCGACACACAGAGAAGTTTAGTCGGCATCAACTGTGTCGACACACAAAGGCAGTGTCGACCCATAAAAAATCTTTGTCGACATCAACTGTGTCGACACATAGAATCAGTGTCGACACACAGAAGACTTTGTCGACATCAACTGTGTTTACACACAGGACTTGTGTCGACACACAGCAGAGTTTCAACAAAGTTAAAAAGAAGAATTGATTGTGTCGACACACAGAATTAGTGTCGACACATTCTACAGATGTTGTGTAGAGAAGTAGTGTCAACACCAAAGGAGCTGTGTCGACACCACCAAGGCTTGTGTCGACACTTAGTCTACTTGTGTCGACACATGATGAAGTTCAGTCTCGACACTTTGCTGACAGAGATAGAGTTTCAAGAAGTGACTGGATGACTTGACAGCTGTCATCACCAACCAGTCTACTGCAATAGTTAGAGCTGTCAGAAGTTTGTTAGAAACCGGATCAGCTGTTTACCATGGAGGAAGACTATATAAAGGCATTCTCTCTCAACAGAAAAAAGAACGATTACTGATAGAAGTAAAAAACACGGATACAGAATAAAAAGTAGAAGGTGGAGAGATAGAGCTCCATCTATTGAAGTGAAGAAAGAGACTTATATCAACAAGTCTCTCAAGTGATGATCCTGAACCAGTCTGCCAAGAAGGATTCAGATTGAGATCTGAATTTCAAGAAAGAAGCTGATTGAAGATCAACTTCAAAGGAGTTCAACCCTACTGAGTTCAGATTCAATAAGCTTTGAAGAAAGCTAAGTGTGGTTGTTCTCTGCCATCAGATTCTTCCAAGAACTGATCAAGAAGCCATCCATTCTTTCTCTCTCTACTAAGATGGTGGTATATTACAAACTTAAATCATTTTTCTATAGAATCCTTATAAGTTCTGAGTTGTAAGCCTGTGTTTAGAAAGGCTGAGTTGTAGGAGATTTAGATCTCTGAGTGGTAGGCCTTGTTGAAGGCTGAGGTAGGGCTGTGAGCCTGAGTTGTAGGAGATTGTTATCTCTGAGTTGTAGGCCTTGTTGAAGGCTGAGGTAGGACAGATTGCCTGAGTTGTAGGAGTGTGGACTCACTCTGAGTTGTAGGAGCCTTGTTTGGGTTCTGAACTGCTGTAAGATCTGAGGATCTGAGGTGAAGAGAAGAAGTTAGGCTGGATCTAGCACATTGCTAGATAGGCGAAGGGGGAAAGTGGATGTACCCAGACCTTGGAGAACCACTATAAAAATGTGTGCAATCTGTGATTTTGTGATTCTGTGAATTATGTGCTGTGTTAGCTGTAGAATTAACTGTTTTTGATTAATTAACTGAATAGATATTCTGCCTTAGAAGAAAAAGGAATTACACCTATTCACCCCCCCCCCCTCTTGGTGTTTAGGAACTAATTCTTTCAAAAGGAATGAAGTACAAATACATAAGTACTGGCCTTATGGCCTTACAAAATGGTTTAATCAAATTACCTATTTTCCAAACCTCGGCACGCAGGCCAGTCATACATGAATACAACAAGTATACACTCCAATTAGACCTTCAAGGGCTGGCTCAGCAATTTGGGCTTCAGCCCGCTATTGACCGCTCGGTCCTGCAGCACCTGCAAGCAACAATCCACCGCGACGGTGGCAAACAACGGCAACGGTCATCTATGCTGACCAAATTATAACGATCCCGAACCCAAACTCTGGGCGGTGATGCTCCTTCCCTGCACTTTATTAGCATAATCAAGCAGTAGAGTAATAACACTACATCACAGGCGCAGGAACGCAAGGCCACACGCCCCGTGCTCTCACGGCACATTCTCGGTGATCACGGTCTTAGTCCGCCGACTCACCACTGCCCCTTGGACGTCAATATCACGTGAGCATTTGGTTTTTCTGGCCACTTCCTAAGACCCTCTATCTATGCCAACAGTAAGTGTCAAGTAACTTTAGGTCTCTTTAACCGAATGACATAGAGCGGGTACGGTTCCGCCTGACCCATTGCTCACACCGCAATGTTAATTTAAAACATATGCGCGGGTCAAACTTTCTCGAGTCCCAAATCATTTACATACATCACATAACCCAGTTATGTTCAAGTTGGCTCCCAGGCCCACAAGATGGCAGAACCACGCGTCTGCCCATTGTTTCGGGTGCACCTTGGAGTTAATCCCCAAGGCCCCCTGTTACAATCTATCTCATAGAAAACCCAAAAAACAAACATTCGCTCGGAGTCTTCTCCGACCTTTCATGCAATGCAACATCACCGATCCAAACCAACTTGTCTGGGTAGGCTTCACACATAATGCATATATTAGTTCTCGATTGCGTACTCTACATGTACACAACGGGGACTATTCATGTCTACCCGAAGAAACGCCTCAACTCACCGCAAACTCGCGAGAGCGGGCTTCCTATGCAAGGGAAAAGAAGAGCTTCACATGCGCAAGTAGAGAACTGTTACCCTAGCATTCTTCCTTAGCGCCATGGAAAAGTATGCGGATGAAAAGCACCGCCCTCTCCTTGCCTCCGCAGATCTGAAGTCGGTTCGCGATTTGGAGCTCTGAAGCTCCGTCGGTGACCGAATCTAGAGTTCTTCTTCCTCGTTGCTCTCCCCTCTCTCTAAAACTTAGACAGAGAACCAGCGAATAGAAGATGAGGGTTTTGAAACCCTACACTCGGGTATATCCCAATAGGAATAACCACTAGCCGTCGGATCCCAACATAAAGAAATGTATGGCTACGATCTGGTTCTGACCAGGAAAAACTGGGCTGAACACCGCACGATTCACAAACCGGAGCAGGACACGTCCGCGACAAACTCAAACTATGTCGGGATATCTAGTCGAAACCCTGCCAAGACCCCTGTGTCGACACTTTGTGTCGACACTCTGTATCGACACACCAGGGGCTGGGTCGACACAGCAGGCCATGTGTCTGTAAGACCCCCCCCCCCCCCCTCCCGGATCCCAAAACACGGCACGAAGGGGGGGTCTTATACCCGAAACAGTCGCCTTGCGGTAGCATTAGCACACGGGCTAACCTGTACTACAAGACGCCTATTCCACCGGCTACAACAATATCAATATAACATGCCAACCCAACCAAATATAAGCAAGAGAAGTCAATCCACACTAAGCATATAAGTCCAAATAGTACAATAAGAGAAGCTAAAACATGCTTCTACAATATATCAGAGTACATCTATGAACTGCCCAAACGGGCTACACAGAGTCTCGCAACACTCACATCAGTAACCAACGGTAGTGACGGTACCGTGCCCTCAGGCCCTGTCGTCCTGGCCTGATTATCCTGCTGCATAGTCTGCGGCTGCTCTACCTGCGGCGTGACCTGCTAAAAAGGAAGACGTAGTAACTGTTAGTCGAAACGACTAAGTGGCTTCTCATCCGCTCCCCCGGCGACTCCTCGGCACCGGGCGGGGAGAAGGAACAAGGATAATATATATATGCAAATAATAAAAGAAGTACAAGCAGGTGGCAACAGTGTAAGAGTAACAGTATCATAATCTAGCAGTTATTTAAGAGCTATAGCAAACTAACAAGTAAGGTAACAGTAGCAGGAAAGTAACTTAACTTATAAGGATGCCCATACAAACTTATAAGTTAAGAATCAGGTTACATAAAGTTAACTCACCGTATAAGAGTGCCATAAAAACTTATACGATGAGGATCTTGTTGTGCAATGTTATGAAATGTTATGTATGTTATGCAATGACTCACCCATGCTCACACACATGCAACTGCCATGTCGACACAGACCGTAGTTCCAACTTTTCGAGCAGGTAGCTAACCTCTCAGGCATCAGCTGTCATGGCCACTCGGTGACAGTAGATCGGGCACTTCTACTACTAGGCGGGTATCCACACTACTTCACCTAGGCCTCCGTACGCCTCAATGCTAAGAACACAACACCGGAGCCCATACGTTGTATGGCTTAGCGGGATCTTGGGTAGATGTGCACCAAGAACACAACCCTTACTGGCCTTGTGTGACCCGGAAGGGGCCTCAGAAGTAAGCACGAGGACACAGCCCAATCGTTCACTTGGCACGGAAGGGGCCCCGGGACGTGAACACCGAGGACACAGCCCAACCGCCCAAACTTTAACTGTCAACTCCCGTCGGTGTGACGATCGGTGAGCCCGTAGACGTGCCACACTATCCTTAACCTAGGATTACGACACCGCATGTCGACTCACACCGCATGCAAATGCCTCCTCACCATAACATGGAAGGGGCCTCGGAAGTAAGCACGAGGACACAGCCCAACCATCCATCCATACCTAATCTCAACACAAACCAAACAAGTGACGGTCAACACCGTACTCACATCCTCTCACAATACTACCCGTAGGGAGATGACGCTCTAAGTATTGGACTACTAAACTCATTTCATTAATCAAACATACTCATGGTCATAATTTATTCTTCTACATGACTTTCCAAATGATGACAACATAATATAAACATGATGCGCATATAAAGATCTATCAATCTTTCCAAAAGTACAAACATATTATAAACATGATGTGCATATAAAGATCCATCAATCTTTCCAAAGGATAACAACATATTATAAACATGAAGCGCATAAATAACCATCTATCAATTTCTATCAAGTCAATTCGTTTAAGTAAGCTTGCTTCACAATTAGATTATATGAAATCTGATTAATAAACTCCATCAATCATGCAACTAAAATGATTAATCATAAAAGAGTTCATCCAAGCCAAGTAACTTGCAATATTAATTCCACCGAATCCAAATCCATATTATATAAGCCCAGAATTTAGGTGCAGAGTAAATCTGGGCAGCAACTTCGACCGGAGATTTCTGAAGCTACAGGAATCCGGTGAAGATGTGTAATCCCTCGATGTAAAGGTCTTTCCATGGGCTACAACTTTCGTATTCAGACCTCAACCCATATTCGAATGTATCCTATTAGAGACCAGCCTTGAGGTCTGCTGCGTACAGAACACAATTTTTGCATGCATGATTTATTGAACACCATTTTCGTTCATACTTTCCTGTGGCTACAGACATCGCCTGAAGTCGTGCAGCCACTCGTTGGAAAGGTATTTTCAAGGGCTTCAACTTTTGTGTTTAGTCGAAAGCCCATATCTGGCCATATCCTTCATGAAACTGGCCTAGAATATAGCTGCGCGCAGAATACAGATTCAGCACGCATCTTGAGGCAGAACAAACGACATCGGTTCATCTTCCTCCTCAAGTCGATCCTCTCAAATCTCCTCCAGAAATTTCCTACACCCTTATTCACCCTCATGAGGCCTTTACACTTCACGAAACTGTCCCCCATCTCCACATAGAAGATCAGAGAGGTTGAAGACACCACTAAACAAGGGCACAAGCCCTAGATCGGCCTCATCCTAGAGAAAAACATCTTCTCACAAGTCAAGACTCCACCGAGTCGACATCTCGCATATATATCTACAGATCTAGCACCAAGGGATAGGGTAGGAAACTGACTTCGGTTCCAGCGGTACCACCATTTCCGACCATGGATCGTGTAGTCCTTCGCGGCGGCATCTTCTCCTTCACAGCCATGGCGGATTTTCCCTCCCTAGAACTTGCCCCTGCAGTTCTCTTTCTACAAAAGTTTTCTTAGAAAATCGGGCTGGAAAGAGAAGTGAATCTGCTAGGGTTTTCTAAGCCCTTTTAAAGTGAAACGCCATTGGTCACGCCAATGGTCACGCCCGTGACATGGGGCGTGACCCCTATCAACTACCGAGAATTCGTCGAACTCAACTAAAATCATCGACCGGAGAACATGCCCCGGTCATGCCCATGGTCACGCCTGTGACACCGGGCGTGACCCATATCAACTACTCGAGGATTCGTCGAACTCAACCAAAATCGTCGACCGGAGAACACGCCCCGGTCACGCCCATGGTCACGCCCGTGACACCGGGCGTGACCCCTATCAACTACTCGATGATTCGTCGAACTCAACCACAATCGTTGATCGGAGAACACACCCCGCTCACGCCCATGGTCACTCCCGTGACACCGGGTGTGACCCCTATCAACAACTCGAGGATTCATCGAACTCAACCAAAATCGTCGACCGGAGAACACGCCCCGGTCACGCCCATGACAACTACTCGAGTACTCGACAACTACTCGAGTACTCGGCAACTGACTGGATAGTCATGGGCATGTTCACGCCCGTGTTGGACCGGTCACGCCCATTACATGGGCGTGAAACTCACTATGTAGAGAATTCACTAACCGTGTCCTGCTCTGGACAACTTGAGGGTTGGTTTCTCCTACATTCCCAAGTGCAGCCCAATTTTCAGCACTTCCTTGGACCCAAGTCAACTCTCCTGACTCAAAAACGCGCACAAGGGGCCTAGTGTGAATCGGGACGTTACAAATCCTATAAACAAAATAAAAGATTTCGTCCCCGAAATCAGGCTTGGGCTAGGGGAGAAAAGCATAACAGGAAAATCAACATATGATTTTAAATAAAATTACCTTGAGCAAACAACTTCGGGTAGCGTTGATGCATCAAATCCATTGGATCCCATGTATATTCCTCCTTCCCATGATTAGACCATAGCACTTTCACCAAGGGAACACTTTTGCAGCGTAACATTCTTGTCTCTCTATCTACGATCCGCACCGGCTCCAGTCGCACTGACCTATCAGACGCCACAGCGCCATCAGTTGTGGGGATGTATTGATCGGGCCGTAACAACACCTTCCGAAGCGACGATACATGGAACACTTCGTGGAGTTTCTCTAGATCTGGCGGCAACTCCAACCGATAGGCCAACGGGCCAATCCTTTCTAATATGGTATAAGACCCAACATACCTTGGGCTGAGCTTTTTCACACCACGCACACGTGACACTCCATGCATCCGTCGGATTTTCAGGAACACCTTATCACCCACTTGGAACTCCACCATCCGGTGCTTTGCGTTAAAGTACTTCGCCTACCGACTTTGAGCCTCCAACATGCGATCCCGTATCAATCTGACCGCCACATCAGTATCATCTATATATTCATTTCCCAATGCCTTCGTATCTTCATCCTGCACTCAAGACAAGGGAGTCCTGCACCTTCTTCCGTAAAGAGCTTCATGGGGCGCCATACCGATGCTCGCCTGATGGCTATTGTTGTAGGAGAATTCTACTAGGGGAAAGAGTCTTTCCCACGGCTCTCCTCTGTCCAGCACACATAACCTCAATAAATCCTCCAGTGTTCTGATGGTTCGCTCAGACTGCCCGTCCGTCTGAGGGTGGAATGTAGTACTAAAGGTTAGGCGCGAGCCCAAATATGCATGCACCGCCTTCCACTCCTTGGAAGTAAACCGACCATCCCGATCCGAAATAATTGTCTTGGGCACGCCATGATACCGTACAAACTGCTCCACAAAGAGGCGTACCAAAACATCCACGTGTGCTTCCTTCTTAATTGGAATGAACCGGGCCACCTTTGTCAGTCGATCGACAATAACCCACACTGAGTCATTCCCGGAGCGTGGGCGAGGTAGCCCAGGGACGAAGTCCATGGAGATATCCTCAAACTTCCACTCGGGGATGGGCAACGCTGCAAAAAACCACCGGGACTCTTACATTCGGCCTTCACCCTTTGACAAGCTTCGCAATGTGTAATATAGTAACGAACATCCTTCTTCATTCCCGGCCAGCACAAGGTCTTCCGTAAGCCGGCGTACATCTTGGCAATACCCGGGTGTACTGAATATTGAGAGCTATGTGCCTCTCTCAAGATATCTTCCCGGATTTTGCCGCCCTTGGGAATATAGAGTCGGCCACAGAAATAAACAAGGCCGTCTTTTAGTGTGTAATCATCAGTAGTCCCATCTTCAATTGCCTTGATTGTCGGGGCCAAGGCCGCATCCATTCCTTGCTCCACCCGAATCCAGTCCCGGATATCACAAACTATGCTCATGCTTGCCAAATACTCCGCATACTCTGCCGAAGGAGCCTTGAATACCAAAGTAATATCCATCTCCTCAATCATCCGAGCCAACTCCATACTCATCAACCGAGACTCTGGGCTAGAGCCTGGCACTTTTCTACTCAATGCATCGGCTATCGAGTTCGCCTTTTCGGGATGATAGTTTAAGGTGAACTCATAATCTCACAGAAACTCTAACCATCGCCGTTGCCTCAAGTTCAACTCCTTCTATGTATGAACGTACTTCAAGTTTTTGTGGTCTGAAAAGATCTCGCAGTGGACGCCGTATAGATAGTACCTCCAAACCTTCAAGGCGAACACCACTGCTCCCAACTCCAAATCATGGACCGGGTAATTAATTTCATGTTTCTTTAACTATCTTGAAGCATATGCGATCACGTGCCCGTGCTGCATCAGTACCACTCCCATCCCTTGATACGATGCGTCGGTGTAAACCTGAAATCCTTCCATCCCAGATGGAAGTGCAAGAATGGGGGGGGGGAGGTAAGCCTATCCTTCAGCTCTTGGAACGCCGCTTCAAATTGGGGAGTCCACTCAAATGGCACACCTTTCTTCGTCAAAGAAGTAAGAGGATGGGCAATCTTGGAGAATCCTTTCACGAACTTGCGGTAGTATCCAGCAAGTCCAAGAAAGCTTCGTACATCGGTTGCTGACTTCAAGGGTGACCACTCCTTCACGGCTCGCACCTTTGCTGGATCCACTGCTAATCCTTCCCCACTGATCACATGCCCCAAGAAGGCAACCTCCTTGAGCCAGAATTCACACTTACTAAATTTGGCGTACAAGGCGTGCTCCTTCAATTTCTTCAACACCAAGGTCAGGTGCTAGACATGCTCCACCTCCGTCTTTGAGTAGAACAAGATGTCGTCGATGAAAACAATGACGAAGATTTCCAAATATGGCTCAAACACCTTGTTCATCAGACTCATGAAGGCCGAAGGGGCATTTGTGAGCCCAAGCGGCATTACCGTGAACTCATACAAACCATATCTTGAACTAAAGGCCGTTTTCTGGATGTCCCCCTCTCGTATCCTCAACTAATAGTATCCAGAGCGCAGATCCAGTTTAGAAAACCAATATGCTCCCACTAGTTGATCAAATAACTCGTCTATCTGAGGTAGCGGATAAGTGTTCCGCACCGTCAACCGATTGAGTTCCCGATAATCTATGCACAAACGCAGGGTTCCATTCCTGCGCCATGTTCAGCGCGTACACCTGATCCCTAGCAGGGCCGGGGTTACCTCCTCGCGGTCCTCATCCCCGACCACGTATGTGACCCTGCCCTCGAATAGTTTTGCCATATCAATGATCTCCGCCAAGCTACCATCTTTATAAACAAAAGGGACTACCTTAGGGGATCTCGTGGCCCTTTGTAGAAGCACTTGGCATAACCTCTGTCATCCAACTCGTAAGAATCCGCAAACCTTGTGAGATACTGGAATTCCCTTTGGTATTCCGTAACCGACTTTGATCCCTGCTTTAGTAGAAAAAACCTCTGCTCAAGCTCATCTCGGTCCTATGTATGGATAAAGTGCTCCAAGAAAACACCCGAGAATTCACTCCAACTTATCTCTATGTAGACCCGGCCTTGGAAGGTAGAGCCCATGAGGGACTTCCACCACCTCTTAGCATGTAAGTCCAAGACGGACACCGCCAATGTCACTACCATGTTGGCCGGGCAACGGATACCAGCCAACAACTCCTGTACCGTGTCTAGCGATTCCTCTGTACGTACGGCTGACTCTGTCCCAAGGTAGGTGGGAGGGGAGAGAACCCGGAAGGTGCTCAGCCAGTTGGAGCTCGGGGCCTGTTGTTGCACTGGGGGCTGCTGCGCCCTAAAAGCATCGAGGATGGCATTGAGCGTCTGCCCCAACTCAGATTGTTGGAACTGAGTGGGAGTGGGTATGGAGGGTGCAGGAGTGCCTCCCACCTGCTCAATGAGCGCTGGAATTTACACATAAAATGCAAACGTATGGTCAGATTGGCTAATCTTAAGGTCAAAGTTGGACATACTTAGCGTGAATTACATATGGGCACACCACTGCTTCCGCTAAGTAAGTTTGTCCCCAATCTGACTAATCAAATGCGGGTGGCACCATTGTTGAATGACTTGTTTAGTGGAGGATCGTGTCAAACTGATACCATTTGGAAGACCCCCCCCCCTCCTGGATCCCAAAACACGGCACGAAGGGGGGGTCTTATGCCCGGAACAGCCGCCTTGCGGTAGCATTAGCACACGGGCTAACATGTACCACAAGACGCCAATTCTGCCGGCTACAACAATATCAATATAACATGCCAACCCAACCAAATATAAGCAAGAGAAGTCAATCCACACTAAGCATATAAGCCCAAATAGTACAATAAGAGAAGATAAAACATGCTTCTACAATATATCAGAGTACAACTATCAACTGCCCAAACGGGCTACATCAGAGTCTCACAACACTCACATTAGTAACCGACAGTAGCGACGGTACCGTCCCCTCAGGCCCTGTCGTCCTGTCCTGGCTGTCCTGCTGCATAGTCTGCGGTTGTTTTACCTGCAGCGTGACCTCCTAAAAAGGAAGACGTAGCAACCGTTAGTCGAAACTACTAAGTCGCTTCACATCCGCTCCCCCTGCGACTCCTCGGCACCGGGTAGGGAGATGGAAGAAGGATAATATATATATGCAAATAATAAAAAAAGTACAAGCAGGTGGCAACAGTTTAAGTGTAAAAGTATCATAATCTAGCAGTTATTTAAGAGCTATAACAAACTAACAAGTAAATTAACAGTAGCAGGAAAGTAACTTAACTTATAAGGATGCTCATACAAACTTATAAGTTAAGGATCGGGTTACATAAATGTAACTCATCGTATAACAGTGCCATACAATCTTATACAATGAGGATCTTGTTGTGCAATGTTATGAAATGCTGTGTATGATATGCAATGACTCACCCATGCTCACACACATGCAACTGCCATGTCGACACATACTATAGTTCCCACTTTTCGAGCAGGTAGCTAACCTCTCAGGCATCATCCGCCATGGCCAGGAGGTGACTGTAGAACGGGCACTTCTACTACTAGGCGGGTATCCACACTACATCACCTAGGCCTCTGTACGCCTCAATGCTAAGAACACAATAGCGGAGCCCATGCATACTATGGCCCAGCGCGGTCTTGGGTAGATGTGCACCAAGAACACAGCCCGAACTGGCCTTGTGTGACCCGAAAGGGGCCTCAAAAGTAAGTACGAGGACACAGCCCAACCGTTCACTTGGCATAGAAGGGGCCCCGGGACGTGAACACCGAGGACACAGCCCAACCGCCCAAATTCTAACTGTCAACTCCCATCGGTGTGATGATCGGCGAGCCTGTAAACCTGCCATACTATCCTTAACCCAGGATTACGACACCGCGTGTCGACTCACACCGTATGCAAATGCCTCCTCGCCATAACATGGACGGGGCCTCGGAAGTAAGCACAAGGACACAGCCCAACTATCCATACATACCTTATCTCAACACAAACCAAACAAGTGACGGTCAACACCACACTCACATCCTCTCACAATATTACCCGTAGGGAGACGACGCTCTAAGTATTGGACTACTAAACTCATTCCATTAATCAAACATACTCATTGCCATAATTTATTCTTCTACATGGCTTTCAAAATGATGACAACATAATATAAACATGATGCGCATATAAAGATCTATCAATCTTTCCAAAAGTACAAACATATTATAAACATGATGCGCGTAAATAACCATATATCAATCTATTATAAACATGAAGCGCATAAATAACCATCTATCAATTTCTATCAAGTCAATTCGTTTAAGTAAGCTTGCTTCACAATTGGATTATATGAAATCTGATTAATAAACTCCATCAATCATGCAACTAAAATGATTAATCATAAAAGAGTTCATCTGTAACGCCCCGGATTTTTTATTACGTACGCATGATGGGCGTTACGTTGGCTTTGATTGTAGTTGAGCATGGTTTTTCCCGCGGGCATGCGAGTGGCTGTTTTGGTTGCCGAGTTGCACGATTCCCCAGCAAACCGTAGTCCAAATAAGGGACTCGGTGAGGCCTCTTAGGGAATGCTTGCACGTTTTCGCGCCCGGGGAATGTTGCTCAAAATCAGTTGCTGGTTCAGGAAACAAAAAAGGGTAAAAAGTGCTTAAGGCAAAAATGGTCTAGGACGTCCCAGGAACATTTTTCACAAAAGGGGAAAATGGTCGTTTTTGTGCTAGACACGCCCCATATCACGGGCGTGACCCAGGCCGTGACCTGGGCGTGACCTTCTTGACTCGACGATTTTTCTTGCGTCGAGTTGAGCTCGACGAATGGGGTACACACCCCCTGACACGGGTGTGTCACGGGCCGTGTCCCGCTTCGTCGAGTGTCGAGTGTCGATCGTCGAGTATCGAGCGTCGAGTATCGAGCGTCGAGTATCGAGTGTCGAGTCGTCGAGAGAGGGGACACGGCCTGTGACACGGGCGTGTCACAGGGCGTGTCAGGCTGGGTCGAGTGTCGATACTTTCTGTCGACGAGGTGTCGAGACACGGGTTACACGCCCTAGGTCACGGGCGTGACCGACCCGTCACGGGCGTGACCGACCGTCACGGGCGTGTACCCCGGTCGTGTACCGTCTGGATAAACATGGAATTGCCGCCTTTCGGCGCCGCTTATGGTACACGCCCTGTGTCACGGGCGTGACACAGGGCGTGACCGGCCCGAAAATCGACTTTTTCAAGCTTTTTTGTGCCGTTCATTTCCTTGATCCTGCATCGAACGGTTCAGCTCGGTTCTGGAGGAAATAAGTCCGAAACAGAAACCTTGCATTTTCATCTTCTTCCTCTTCATCTTCATCTTCTTCTTCCTTCTCCTCAAAGAGAAAGCAAAGAGAGCAAGGCTCAAGCAAGGCAAGAAAAGAAAAGCAGCCGTCGCGACATCGTCTCGGTTCAGGCAAGCGGTGTCCTCCACCCTTGCCAATCTCCATTCTTGCTATGAATTATGCCAACATAGCTAGTGTTCCTTTTCCACTTTTCTAGCTTTAGTTCTTGTGTTCTTAAATTTCCCTTGTTTGTTCATTATGCCCTTGCTAATTTCTTATGACCTTGCTAATTTTCAAATTATGATCAATCCAAATGATGACCTTGCTAATTTCCTATGTTAAATTCCCTATGCTAAAGTCAAATTAGCTAATTCCTTATGTTAATTCCATATGACATTAGCTAATTCCCTATGTTAAATTCCCTATGCTAAACGAATTTGCTCTCCCATGTTTAGGTTTGTGATTCATGTAATTATCAATTTGCCTATGCTAACTTAATTCATGTAGCTAATTTGTTCCATTCATGTACCCATCTTGAGGTGATTTTTCCTTGATCAAAAACATATGATTGTGTTCTAAATATGGGTTATATGTACTCATGTTAATCAAATCCTATCGTGTGGTTCTATTTTGATACAAAGCATGTGATTTAGGTATTTCTCACACTCTACGTTGGCAATTGGGAGTCATGTGTGAGGACGATGAAAGGAAACATGTTACCTTGGGTTATGGGGTGTTTTGTGAGGCGAATTCGTGAAGCATGGCGGGAGCGTTTGTGTGAGGATTTTGCAAGGGGTGGTGTGGTTTCAGCCTGTGGCCACCGGGTTTGGTTTTTGTGGTTAGAGAGACCACTTTGGCCCCGATTTGGGCTGGTTTTGTTTGGTGCGTTCCACTTTAGGGCCGCCACCGATAAGACCCTTGTGAAATTGAACTTAACCGCTGCTTATGCTTCACTTGTCTAGTAGGTTCTTGTTCTATGAATGATGGAATAGGCATGTATTTTGCCTTTTGTTTCTACGGTTTGAGCAGGACTTGAAGAACTAGTACGCACTTGGTGCGGTTGATCCTTTGGAATGACATTGTTTTTCTACATGTACGCACTTGTTTTGTGCACTCTTTTGACTTAAGCATTGCTATGGGGTCGGTAAGCCCCTTCTTGATCCATTATGAAATTTGTACTCTCTTTTGTATAGTTTGGTTGATTGCTGAGGTATTCTTTCTTGAATGCCTCAGGTGCAGGTTGTAGCCGGTTGAGCGGCTAGGTTGGTTGGAGGCGTTTCTTGGGAGCTAACCGAGCATTCAAAGCGAGGTAGTTCTTCTTTTGTTGTACAGACATATCTATGCCCCAATGGGTTCGTGTCAGCTTGTTGGCGCCCATTTGGTGGATTTTCTTTATGCAAATACGAACTAGACTGCTATTGTAACTCCTTTGGATGGAATATACTTGCTTTTGGGATGGTTTTCTGGTAGGTTGCATTAGGTATTTTGAAGCTAAACCAAAACTATTATTGTATCTCATGCATACATGACTTGATAAATGAAGACTTATTTTCAAATAACGTAAACAAAGAGGATTTCTTATAATAATATCACTATAGGCTGCATATAGGAGCTCATTATAAATAAACCAAGGATTTCCGCCGCGTAACAATGTGTTTTGATACCTAAGGCCGAGGGATACGGCCAGCAAATGAACTAATTTTCTTACATATAACTGTTGAACTTGAATTCACAAAGTAAGCGTCAAGGGTTGCCTGAACGTGTGCAGTTATCCCCTGCATGACGTGGCATCATAACCCGTAGTTCCTCTTGCTCTGATACGAGGTACTCGTTGAGGAAATGCGGGTTGTGACATCATCCAAGCCAAGTAACTTGCAATATTAATTCCACCGAATCCAAATCCATATTATATAAGCCCAGAATTTAGGGGCAGAGTAAATCTGGGCAGCAACTTCGACCGGAGATTCCCGAAGCTACAGGAATCCGGTGAAGACGTGTAATACCTCGATGGAAAGGAATTTCCATGGGATATAAATTTCGTATTCAGACTTCAACCCAGATTTGACTGAATCCTATTAGAAAATAGCCTTAAGTTCTGCTGCGTACAGAACACAATTTCTGCATGCAGGATTTATTCAACACCATTTTGGTTCAGACTTTCCTATGGATATAGACATCGCCTAAAGTCGTGCAGCCACTCGTTGGAAAGGTATTTGCAAGTGCTTCAACTTTCATGTTTAGTAGAAAGCCCAGATCTGGCCATATCCTTTATGAAAATGGCCTAGAAGATCACTGCGCGCAGCATACAGATTCAGCACGCCTCTTGAGGCGGAACAAACAACATCGGTTCATCTTCCTCCTCATGTCGATCCTCTCAAATCTCCTCCAGAAATTTCATCCACCCTTATTCACCCTCATAATGCCTTTACTCTTCACGAAACCGTCACCCATCTCCGCATAGAAGACAGCACTAACCAAGGGCACAAGCCATAGATCAGCATCATTTTAGAGAAAAACATCTTCTCACAAGTCAAGACTGTAGCGAGTCAACATCTCGCATATATATCTACAGATATAGCACCAAGGGAGAGGGTAGGAAACTCACTTCGGTTCCAGTAGTACCACCATTTCCGGCCATGGATCGTGTAGTCCTTCGCGACAGCATATTCTCCTTCACGGCGATGACGGATTTTCCCTCCCTAGAACTTGCTCCTGCAGTTCTCTTTCTACAGAAGTTTTCTCAGAAAGGTAGGCTGGAAAGAGAAGTGAAACTGCTAGGGTTTTCTAAGCTCTTTTAAAGTGAAAAGCCATCGGTCACGCCAATGGTCACGCCCGTGACATGGGGCGTGACCCCTATCAACTACCGAGAATTCGTTGAACTCAACTAAAATCATTGACCGGAGAACACGCCCCGATCACGCCCATGGTCATGCTCCTGACACCGGGCGTGACCCTTATCAACTACTCGTGGATTCGTCGAACTCAACCAAAATCATCGACCGGATAACACGCACCGGTCACGCCCATGGTCACGCCCGTGACACCGGGCGTGACCCCTATCAACTACTCAAGGATTCGTCGAACTCAACCAAAATCGTCGACCGGAGAACACGCCCATGGTCATGCCCGTGATAACTACTCGAGTACTCGACAACTACTCGAGTACTCGACAACTGACTAGATAGTCACGGGCATGTTCACACCCATGTTGGACCGGTCACGCCCGTGATATGGGCACAAAACTCACTATGTCGAGAATTCACTACCCGTGTCCTGCTCTGGACAACTCGAGGGTTGGTTTCTCCTACATTCCCAAGTGCATCCCAATTTACAGCACTTACCTGGACCCAAATCAGCTCTCCTGACTCAAAAATGCGCACAAGGGACCTAGTGTGAATCGGGACGTTACAGTTTCGACACAACAGGCCCTGTGTCGACACTATGTGTCGACACAGCACACCCTGTGTCGATACAGCAGGGTCTGTATCGACACAGCAGGCCCTGTGTCGACACAGCAGGCCCTGTGTGGACACAGTAGGCCCTGTGTCGACACAGCAGGCCCTGTGTCGACACAGCAGGCCCTGTGTCGACACTCTGTGTTGACACAACACACCCTGTGTCGACACAACAATGGCTGTGTCGACACAGCAGGCCCTGTATCGACACAGCAGGCCCAGTGTCGACACAGCAGGCCCTGTGTCGAACACGCCACAAACCGCCAAGGACACGGCCTATGACACGCCCGTGTCCCAGGCCGTATGACCCCTGCCAAATTCCAAACTTTGCTCAAAACGCCTCCCGTCACCCTTTTGAGTTTCGGGGCGTTACAACTCTCCCCCTCTTAATAGACTTTCGTCCCCGAAATTACATTAAGGAAAGATAAGCATAAAACATAAACGATACCTGAGCAAAACAACTCCGGGTACTCCTCAAGCATAGTATGCTCTCGCTCCCAAGAGAGCTCCTCCCGACCGCAATTGTCCCAACGGACCTTGACCATCCTGATCTCTTTATTACATAGCCGCTTGACTTGCGAGTCCTCAATACGTACGGGCTTGACCTTCGTCGTCAACCCACTATCGACTGGCACTTGATCGACTGCAATCACGTGTGTAGGCTCTTGCATTGCCTTCTGTAGCGCCGATATATGGAATACATCATATAGACCACTAAGATCCACTAACAGCTTCAACCGGTACGCTGCTTCACCAATCCGCTCCAGAACCTCAAACGGTCCAAGGTACCTCGGGCTTAGCTTCTTCAAGCACCGCACCCGCAAGACACCCTTGAACGGTTTGATCTTCAAGTACACCCAATCGCCAACAGCGAACTCCACGTTCCTGTACTTGGCATTATAGTACTTAGCCTGGCAGTCCTGAATGATTAGCAACCTCTCCCGAATGGTTCTCACCAAAGAAGTAGCATCCTCCACCTCTTGTCGCTTGTAAAATTTTGACTTGCCAGTTTCCAACCAAGACAACGACGTGCGATATCTTCTACCATAAAGGGCCTCGAAGGGCACCATTTGTATGCTTGCCTAGTAGCTATTTTTGTACGCGAACTCCACCAAGTATAGATGGTCATCCCATTTATTTCCAAAGTCTAGGACACACACGTGAAACACGTCTTCCATTGTCCTATTGACCCTCTCGGTCTGCCCATCCGTCTGCAGATGAAAAGCTGTGCTAAAACTCAGCTTTGTTCCCAACATTTACTGCACCAACCTCCAATCGTTGGACGTGAACCGCCCATCTCGGTCACTCACGGTGTTGCGGGGCACACCGTGACGCCGTACTATGTTATCCACATATAGCTTTGCCAATTTATCCACGGGATCATCCTTCTTATGCAGAATGAAGTGCGACACCTTTGTTAGACAATCTACGACCACCCAAATGGCATCGTTCCCTCTTCTGCGACCTTGGCAACCCGTGCACAAAGTCCATGGTAGTGTCGTCGAATTTCCACTCTGGAATAGGAAAGGATTTCAAGAATCCTCCCGCCTTTTGGCATTCCTCCTTCACCAAGACGCAAGTTTGACACTTCGCCACGTAGAGTGCCACATCCTTCTTCAGTCCTGACCACCAGAATAATTTCTTAACAACGTGGTACATCTTCGTGCTCCCCTGGTTAATCGAGTACTTGGTACGATGCACCTCGTACAACGAATCCACTCGCAAATTTCCCATGTTTTGGACGCACAGACGGCCGTCTATCCTAAGCAATCCATCCTCAACAACGAATTGGGAATTTGACCCATTAGTGCTTCAACCACGATCTGCTTCATGTGGCCATCCATAATTAAAGTCCGCTGAATCCGATCAGCCAGTTCACACTAAATTTCATTCTAATATAATAGTGCTTCAGCACTTGACTACTTGTCTACGCAAGAGATCTCCAACGCCACCAACTCCCGAACCAACCGCTCATCATGGACTGACATCCACTTGGCTTGAGCTGGGGCCTGGCAACTCAATGCGTCCGCAACCGCACTGCCTTTACCAAGCACGTAGTAGATCTTGAACATATAGTCCCCCAGGAACTCCATCCATCTACGTTGCCACAAGTTTAGATCCGTCTGATCCAACAATTATTTCAGGCACTTGTGGTCGGTATAGATATCGACCCTTACCCCATACAAGCAGTGTCTCCACAGCTTCAAGGCAAAAATCACGGCCGCTAACTCCAAGTCATGGACCGGATAATTCCTCTCCTGCAGATTCAGCTCTCTCGAGCCATACGCGATCAGACTCCCATGCTGCAGTAGCACGCATCCCAAACCACTGCCCGAAGCATCGCTATAAATCTCAAAACCTTCGGTCCTACTCGACGAACTCAGCATAGGCGCGTGGTCAACTGACACTTCAACTCCTCAAAAGCTCATGCGCACTCCGGCGTCCAAAAGAACTTCTGCTCTTTTCTCATCAAAGTAGTGAGAGGTAACGCTATCCGCGAGAAGTTCTCCACGAAGCGCCTAGAATAGCCGACAAGCCCCAGAAAGCTCCAGACTTTCGTTACCGTAGAAAGCACTGGCCACTCTCGTATCGCAACAATCTTCGCCGGATCCACTGCAATACCCTCTCCACACACTATAAGATCGAGGAATGCCACTGAGGACAACCAAACCTTGCATTTGTAGAACTTGGCGCACAACTGATTCCTCCGCAGCGTCTCTAACACCAAGTTTAGATGCTTGAAGTGATCTTACTCACTCTGCGAGTACACCAAAATATCGTCGATGAAGACGATCCCAAAATGGTCCAAGTACTCCCTGAAAGTCCTGTTCATCAAATCCATGAACACTGACAGCGCATTCGTCAGCCCAAACGGTATGACGGTAAACTCTTAATGCCCGTATCTCGTACTGAACGCTGTCTTAGGGATATCACTCTCCCTAATCCTTAGCTGATAGTAACCGGACTTGAGATCCTACTTTGAGTACACCGTCAACACGACTAACTGACAAATAGATCATCAATCCTCGGGATCGGGTACTTGTTCTTTTCTGTTAGCTTGTTCAACTCCCGATAGTTAATATAGAGTCTCAAGCTCCCGTCCTTTTTCTTAACAAAGAGGACCGGTGCGCTCCAAGGCGACGAACATGGACTCACATGCCCTTGCTCTAACAACTCCTACAGTTGAACCTTCAGCTCCGCCATTTCCTTAGGCGCTAGCCGATACGGAGAGCGTGACACAGGTTTTGCACCTGGCACTAGCTCAATCGTGAAATATAACTCCCGTTGAGGCGGGGATGCAGGAAGATCACCAGGGAACACATCAAGTTACTCTGATACCATTGAAATACTATCCAATGTAGGCTAAGGCTTTGCAACCTCCACTGGCGTAAAGGCTCACGACTTGTTCTCGACTTGACCCCCCTTACGATTGCGATCGATGTATACTTGCTGCTCCGAGAGCCAGTCCATACCAAAGATCACGTCGAACTCCACTAGCGATAGTAACAACATCTGTAAATGAAACTCTTGACTCCCAATCCATACCTAAGTGCAACAGATTCCACCCGCACGGATTGAGCACCATTGGACCATAACACATCCAATTTGTCTCTTACCATCGAAGGAGGTACTTTGACGCGCAATATAATTCCTAAATAAATTAATGCGAAGCTCCCTAAATGAACGGTGCTCTCACCGGATAAACAAAAATCAGAACAAAGCTTAGCACAAGTAGTTCTAAGCTAACATGCACAAGGGCGACAAGTATTTAAGGCTAAACTGTTATAACTTTAAACCATACCAGTCCTTACGAAGGCGTGCTCCCTCTCGGACTTTAGGCACCCACGGTCATAATGCCCCGGATCCCCACAGTTGTAACATGCGCCCGGGGTTTGGCCTGTAGTTTCCCCCGAAGTACCGAAAGGAGGGGCTAGACCCAAAGTCCTAGCCTTCTTATACCACCTACGATATCCAGACTTTGAGGTGTTCGACATTTTGAACGTCATTTCCTTTGCATTAAAGTCCTCAACTTCTCCAGACATAGCTTTCTCAGTCTTTGAGCACCATTCTGACACTCTCGGGCATAGTGCCCTTTCCTTCGACAAGTATGACAAGTGTAAGTAGCTTTGCTAGTCGATGTTGTAGCCCCCTTCTCCAGCATTCTGCTGGATGCAGCTCTTATGGGGCTTGCATAGTTCGATACCATGGTCGCTGACATCGGGTGAGTCTTCCTCAAGTATACTTCCAAAGATCTAGCCGACTCCACCCCGGCTCGAAATCCCAATAATTTTGGTCCTAGCAGTAGGATTCGCAGCTCGCCACGCAGACCATTATAAAATCTATCGACTATAGCCTGCTCATTCTCCAACTCAAAGCATGGGTAGCAGCTTATTATAAGAAATGCTTGCAAATATTCGTCAACTAAGTACGCTCCCTGCACTAAACGCATGTTCAGCTGCTGGCCCAATGGTCTACCAAATTTCATCTGCTCCATCACACCACCCGGCGTTGAAATCACAATAGGGTCACAGGGTTGTACATTTCTTCCATTTTGTGCATTAGTCATTGCGAACACCGCTTCAACGATCCTTCTTACGGTTTCAGACGAAGGAGGGGTCTCAAACACCTCACTGGGTGCACTATACTCAATAGAAACCGGACTTTCTGGCGGCCCAGCACCGCTTCTGGTCACCTATAGTTGTACAAAACACTGTTAAGAGACCAAACAAAATTGCAAAACACAATTATAGGAACACGCAGGTTCCTCAAACACGTGTATTTTCATTCCTAAGTGGACATTCATGGGTTCTTTTATTGTTATAACGATGACGCACACACATGTGCTCACCACCCCTTAAAAAAATTCGCCCACGAATGCAGTTAAGCCTGACCGAAACCAGTAGTCTGATACCAATTGTAACACCCCTTATCCGTGGCATAACATATAGCAGTAGGCCCGGCCGGGGCCCGATGCCATATACCACAAATAGACCGGAAGGTTACTTAATGGAAACCATCCAACTAATCCTACTTCCTACACAGAGTCATTCTAGCGGAAGCAATTTTATTAGTTGCAATAACAAGAACCCAGCACTAGCATGAATGTCCACTAAACAGAACCAAATGGAATGAAGTACAAATACACAAGTACTAGCCTTATGGCCTTACAAAATGGTTTACTCAAATTACATGTTTTCCAAACCTCAGCACGCAGGCCGGTCATACATGAATACAACAAGTTAACACACCAATTAGCCCTTCAAGGGCTGGCTCAGCAATTTGGGCTTTAGCTCGCTATTGACCGCTCGGTCCTGCAGCACCTGCAAGAAATAATCCACCGCGACGGTGGCAAACAAAGGCAACGATCAGCTATGATGACCAAATTATAACGATCTCGCACCCAAACCCGGGGCGGCGATGCTCCTTCCCTGTGCTTTATTAGCATAATCAAGCAGTAGAGAAATAACACTACATCACAGGCGCAGGCACGCATGACCACATGCCCCGTGCTCTCAGGGCAGATTCTCGGTGATCACGATCTAAGTCTGCCGACTCACCACCGCCCCTTGGACGACAATATCTCGTGAGCATTTGGTCTTTCTGGCCACTGCCTATGACCCTATATATATGCCAAAGGTAAGTGCCAAGTAACTTTAGGTCTCTTTAACTGAACGACATAGAGCGGGTACGATTCCGCCTGACCCATTGCTCAAACCGCAACGTTAATTTAAAACATATGCGCGGGTCAAACTTTCTAGAGTCCCAAATCGTTTACATACATCACATAACCCAGTTATTTTCAAGTTGGCTCCCAGACCCATAAGATGGCAGAACCACGCGTCCGCGCAGTTTTTTGGGTGCACCTTGGAGTTAATCCCCAAGGCCCCCTCTTGCAATCTATCTCGTAGAAAACCCGAAAAACAAACATTCGCACGGACTCTTCTCTGGCCTTTCAAGCAATGCAACATCACACATCATGCCTATATCCGTTCTCGATTACGGACTCTGCATATACACAACGGGGACTATTCATGTCTACACGAAGCAACGCCTCAACTCACCGCAAACCCGCGAGAGCGGGTTTCCTATGCAATGGAAAAGAAGAGCTTCACATGCTCAAGTAGAGAACCGTTACCCTAGCATTATTCCTTGGCGCCAAGGAAAAGTATGCAGATGAAAAGTACCGCTCTCTCCTTGCCTCCGTAGATCTGAAGTCGGTTCGCGATTTGGAGCTCCGAAGCTCCACCGGTGACCGAATCTAGACTTCATATTCCTCGTTGCTCTCCCCTCTCTTTAGAACTTAGATAGAGAACCAGCAAACAGAAGATGAGGGTTTTGAAACCCTACACTTGGGTATATCCCAACAGGAATAACCTCCAGCCGTCGGATCCCAACATAAAGAAATATACGACTACGATCCGGGTCTGACCTGGAAAAACTGGGTCGGACACCGCACGGTTCACAAACCAGAGTAGGACACGTCCGCGACAAACACAAACTGTGTCGGGATATCTAGTCGAGACCCTGCCAAGACCCCTGCATCGACACTCTGTGTCGACACTCTACGTCGACACTTTGCGTAAGTGTCGGCACAGCTGTGTCGACACAGCAGGCCCTGTGTCGACACAGCAGGCCCTGTGTCGACACTCTGTGTCGACACAGCACTCCCTGTGTCGACACAGCAGGGGATGTGTCGACACAGCTGGCCCTGTGTCGACACAGTGGGCCCTGTGTCAACACAACAGGCCCTATGTCGAATACACCACAACCCTCCAAGGACACGACCTATGACACGCCCGTGTCTTAGGCCGTGTGACCCCTGCCAAATTCCAAACTTGGCTCAAAACTCCTCCCGTCGCTCTTTTGAGATTCGGGGCGTTACACCACTGCTCCTCTACGGCCTCAGGAGGAGCAGTTTGCCTCCTTCATGAATTTTTTAAGGGAGGCAGGCAGGGGCACTCCTGCCCGACAGCTCCATTTCACTGATCGCCAGTTCACCGAGCCCGCGAACTCTATAGCTTTATTGCGCCATTTTTACCCTGCTGAGTTTGATACTCCGTCTCCCTTCGTCGATCGAATCTGATGGGAGTCGGCTCCAAGTAACTTCAGGGAACCCCATCTTCCATACTATTCATGGGAAACTGATCCAGTCGCCCATCTCCAAGCGTTCGAAGGGGCAGTTGCACTAAGATGCCTCTCCGACGCCATCAAGTGCAAGCTTTTGGTTACCACTCTTGAAGGACATGCAAGAGAGTGGTTTTATGAGCTGCCTTCGGGCACGATTTCTTCCTTCGCTGAGCTTCGCAGCAAACTGTTGCTGAGGTTTGCTACCTCAAAAAAGAGAAAAGATGGATCGGCTGCTCTCTTTAAGATCAAGTAAAGGGACAACGAATCAGTTGCACGGTTCGTTGATCTCTTTCAGAAAGAGATTCAGGGGGTGAGAAACATGAACCCCGATTACTATAAGGTTGCCTTGATTCATGGCCTCATGGAAGGCCCCTTAAAGTTTAAAGCAACAACGAAGGCACCAACAACATACCAGGAGTTGATAGCCATGGTTAATCGCTTTATTGAAGGCGAGAATGCCAACCCCACCCATGTCTTATCCCTCACAGCTAACGGAGCAGGAAGGGATACTTCCGGCTCTTCTTCTCATAGCAACCACCATCACAGCAAACCTCCTCACCCCGATTTCCAGCCTCCTTCTCAAAGGGGCCGGAAATTCCTCCACAAGAAACTCTTCCTCGGCCATCAACAGTTTCAAGATCAGAGACTGTCGTTGGCCGCCTCTCGCACCATACCGCTGCAAGCACTTCCCATTCTTCAGCAAGCAGCCCTCACTGCTCCATGCCAGTGTGATACCAACTCCATGGAGGAGATTACAGGTATGGATCTTGACGAAGTCATCCAGATCTTGCAGAAGAAATCAGATGAGAAGAAACAAGGGCCTCAGAGAGAGTGGAGGCCAAGGAACAACGCACATTTCTGCGAGTTTCACAAAGAGACGGGTCACTTAAGAGAAGACTGCAAAGCCCTTCGTCTGCTGATAGAAAAAGTGCTTGCTGAGGTCAAGATTGATTTGAGTAAGAAAGACTCTTGTTCGAATCCATCTACCTCCAAGGGCAAGGAGGTAGCTGAAGCTTATCAGGAATGTGTGGAGGTAGAGGACGAAGGCCATCTGGGGCCGATCAATGTTTCAGTTGAATGTTTTGATGCGGATGATGAAGGAGTCTTGGGGTGGCTCTTCTTCATTCATGGTGCGGCAGGAACCGAGTCTACTCGGAAGTCCTCAATTTCAAGGGTCACTTCAGCAGAGGTTGTCTCTTCCACTTCCTCTACTCCACCAAGCGAGGTTATCACTTTTGGCCAAGCTGATCTGCCTCAAACAGCAAATCCGTTTGATGATGCAGTCGTGATTAAGGCGGTTATTGGAGATTTTACGGTTGACAGGATTCACATTGATACTGGCAGCTGATGCATGTAAATCGGCAAGCGCACCCGTCGCACAATTAATAAAGTTTGGGAATAAATCCCCGAGTGTCGGTCTCTTGAGGAATGCAATTAGCATAGAGCGGAAACAGTTCGGAAAATATTGTTATGAGGGTTATACTAAGAAAAAGAGTAAAAAGAGGACTTGAGAGATTGTGGTTGTTTGATCTAATAAACTAATAAAAGCTATGCGGGTCGAAGGCACCGCTTCGCAAGGTGAGGTGAGTGTATCGGCCACGATGCCGAACTTCGGTTGGGCGAGTGGACGGAAAGCTAATGGATGGAAGTGTTCTTGTGCGGAGTGCAATCGGGTGAGACACGAGTATGAAGTGGATGTGGAGTGGGTGAGGCGCATTCACAAACACTACTCACAAGTAGAAGAAAACTACAAACATCCCATTAAATATAGAATAAAATATGTATTTCATTTCAATGTATGTCATCCCATACAACAGAGGAAGGGGAAGAGGGGTAAACCAATAGAGGGTGAAGATCCACCGCAGGTCATGGCCGGAATAGCGAGTTGTCAATCCTCTTCCGGGCTCAGTACGAGGAGGCTTCCGGTACCAACAAGATGTCACCTCGAAAGCCTTTAATTATGTTCTCTAGGTTGTCTTCTTCACTAACTCCGGTGGAAAGCTTGGAGTTGAAATCTTCAATGGTCGGGTGCTTCGCCGGAGAGTTTGAAAAGCTTCGGAATAGCCAGCTATGGACTCCCGATGAAGGTGGAGGTGATGGAGCAGCTGGAGAAGAAAAATGGCACTTCCCGCGCACTCTCCAATCGCAGAAAATGATGGGCCTTGACCTAAATCGCGGAGCAGACCCTTAAATACGGAGGCAGCAAAAGCATAGCGCACGATCAGTGGCGCACGACCAGTGGTCGTGCGCACTGTAGGTCGATGATCTTGCGCCATTTCCAATTAGACATGCAACCTGGATAGACACATCAGCATATATGCGCACGATCAGTGGTGCACGACTGGTGGTCGTCCGCACTGAATCCACTGATCGTGCGATTTACTAGGGTAGATTTGCAGAAAGCAAGGGGTACACGCGCACGAGCAGTGGCGCATGACCGGTGGTCATGCGCACTACAGCCAGTGCTCGTGCGATTACCCGGGTAGAATTAGGAAAAATGAGAATGTAATGCACACAATCTGTGGCGCACGACCAGTGGTCATGCGTAGTAAGTCCAGTGGTCGTGCGCAGTGTTCCTGTGTCATCGGGGTCTCCCGAGCGGTTCCAGAGCACGCACACGACCCATGCACCAGCATAAGAGGCAGAAAGGCCACCAAACGTGTGCACCACCTTCTCAAGACACAGCTAAAGAATAACAAAAACACAGAAACAAATAAACATCCCACCCACAGCCACCAACAGCGCTTACTAGACCGCTGGAAGAAACATCCCACGAAGCACAGGTGGAGTATTTGTTGTGGATATCCCCAAGCCCGCTGCCGCCGCCCTAGTGATGGCATTTTCATGCCAGGGGTGCAGAAGCACCGACCACCACAGCTTCGAATGCTTAGGAGTTGAGGTACCGGACGAATCTTCTTTTCTGAATGAGTCAGTTAATTTTGTAGCCAATCAAAACAGGGGAGTGCCATACGGGAACACATACAACCCAGGGGTGAGAAACCACCCCAACTTTTCTTGGAACCCAAACGCTTCTGGCCAAAGATGGAAACCGGGGCAGCATCAAAACGATGCGTGTGGCTCCGGAAGCCAACCGCGACCGCCTCAACCGAATTATTCCCAAGGGCCCCCCGTCGTTAAAAAAAGTTCTTTGGAAGAGATGTTCGAGAAATTCGTTGAAATTTCCCAAACCAATATGACAAGTCAAGCCGCCTCAATGCGCAAACTGGAGGCACAATTGGGCCAATTTGCCCAAGTGGTTTCCGAGCGCACCCAAGACACCTTACCTAGTAATATCGAAAACAACCCCCATGAAGAAGGTAAACGCCTTGGGGAGGAAAATTTTGGAAACCACAACGAACTCGTCATCAATTGTAAAATAAACAACGTTGAAACCCCAGCATTATGCGACTCCGTGGCGTCCAGCAACATCCTCACTTTGCAAGATGTTGCGAAGATGCTCCTACTAGTCGACATTGAAAATCGGAAGTCGCTTATTTTAGCGAATGGCAATTTGGTTGACACTGAGGGAGGCGTTCGGGAAGTCGAAACCGAGGTTAATGAAAAATGTATAACCACTGACTTCCAGTTTTTGGGACCAAGGGAAAATAACTCTATTCCTATATTAGGAGTCCCATTCCTGACAGCCAGTGGCGCATCCCTCGACTTTTCCAAAGGCCGTGTCACTTGGTCGACCGATGATTCTACCCTCGATAACACATCCATACATTCTTCTCCCATCCAAAATAACAATTTTCTGAGTTACACAGATACCAAGATAGATTAAGGACTCCCAACATTGAAAGAATCACATCTGAAAGAGAAGACAAAGAGGAATCTCCCAGGAGGTAGATGAGAATCAAGAGCTATTGGTCAAAGAAGAGATCGAGTGAACCATAGCTACGACTGCCTTTCTACTTCCAGCCAACTATGTTTCTAAGCACGGCGAACCGAGTTTTATTCGGGAGAAATCCCTAGACACTTATTTGTATAAAACTGCTGATAACTCTATTAAGCGATTTGTAGCTTGGGAAGATACGGTCGCTGTCACGGTGCCGGACAGGACGCCACAAACCACGAACACAGGAACACCCATAGCCTACCTCCATTGGAAGTCTCCCACAACTGAAAGAGGCAAAGAGTTTACGTGACGAGCGCAACGTTGCCTTCCGACGCGAGAAAGAGTGCAATCGAAGTAAAGGGAAAACCCCTACCCCCAATGCAAAAAGACAATCTGCTGTCCTCTCGCACCCCACCGGGGAGCCTTACCATAAATCTATTTATACCTGATTGCACCACCATCATGCCACTTACCCTCCTCTTTCTGTTTTCTCGCTGCTTTTAGAACGTTGGTTTGCTCGGTTTTTATTTCTTCCTTTTTCTACTGCAAAGAACTCTCTATTATAACTGCTAATATAGGTATTTGGTCCACCTTAAGGACAGTAAACAAAAGGGCTTTCGGGAGACAACCCAACTTGGACCGTTTGTTCCTTTGCTGTGTTTTGAGTTCTTTTTATATATTTATATTTATATGTGTCCATATTTTGTTTGGCGTGCATATTTTAATCACAGGTGCAGGAATTTTTGAGGCGCGGCAACTTGGCCGCACTTGGACATCTCGTTGCACGACTGGTATGCTCAATTTTGAGCATAGGTACTTCCTACCCTAGCTATTTTTCCCATTTGGAATGCATATTTTTACTAGTTGTCGATTTAAGTCTGGGGGGAGATCATGCCTGTGGTCACTACACAACACATTCTGTTGCATACCAGTCTCTTGTTTAGCTATTTCATTATATCTGTTGCACACACTGAGTCACCCACATGAGTGCGCTCTTATCCACGCGTGCAGCTCGAGTCCAATGTATTGTTTTTGTGTAAACTTTAAAATAGTGGTGCTGGCTTAGGATTTCAGGATCGAGTAGTTCGAAACTCATACAGTGCCCCTAATCGAGTACTCATGGTTTGTGTAGAACTAGTATAGAGTTAATTTTTCTTTATGCTCGTAGATTTATATTTTTCTGCAGACGTAAATATTGTTTGTACTACTCAAAATCTGAATCTGGAGTAATCGAACGATAATGTAGGAATGTGTGTAGCCGCCACTAGACTCGTATTGATTGCGTCTGGAGGAAGGATCATCTTTCTCGGTGGCTAAGAACTTGCCCTAAGATACTCTTGAAACATTGGTGCCCGATTAGTCAAGAGTGAGCATGACGTAGGCCATCATTTTGGCTAGTTTGAGCCTTGTTTAGCATTTCCTACCCGTTAACCATTTCATGCCAAATTTGTGCCTACCCCTTCTTTGATCCAGCTCCACTCACATTCACCAAGGCCTGAATCTAAACCCACCATCGCAATCAAATGCTTGAGCTTGTTTGTATTTACTATTTTGCTGATGTTGTGATATGTGGAAATCGTGTAATGTGGTGCTGAATTCATAAACTTTTTGATTGCTGCATTGGTGGATTCCAAACGCAGAAAAGAAAAAGAAGAAAAGCGAAAAATAAAAAGAAAAATCTGAACGAATTGCTTTGAGAATTCTATCCACGTCCTATTTCTTGATTTTGGTCGGGTTAGGCCGTGTACACGCCCGGTTTTCAAGCTCAGTCTGAGGGTGTGTTACACGTGCATTTCTAAGTGGCTGTATTGGTTTAGGTTTTTGTTCGCTCGCTTTGCTTGCGTGTAGTCGTCATGTTTATCATTGACTACCAAACCTTAGCCTAAGCCTCATCCTATCCTACAAGTCCTACTGATTCACGCTTGAGTCTAACCTGCCCAGTGGAGAGAGTGTGAACGTGAAAGCGTATGGTCCCCGACATTGGTGGATTCCTTTGGAGGTGATCTTGAGTCCCGATCTTTGGCAATGCTCACCTTAGTGGCCTGCCTACTTTCTTCCTACACATGATCGCAAGATTCTCCAGAATTCTAATTTTGAGCAAATACAATATTTATTTACGCCCGTCGAATAGTTTAAACTACATAGTATAATTAAAAAGTTTTTCTATTATATCTTCTATGCCCATGATGTATTTGATTTCTCGTCTTACTTTCTTTTGTAATTTCTGAGTTAGCTAGCTATTTTCTAGTTCACGGAGTGATGATGTGCTCTGGACGTGCAAATGGTTAAGTCTGGGGGTATGATGAGTCCAAATTTTACACTGATGTCTGGACTCATCTGGGCCAGTTTTATCATATTAGCACTGCACTTGAGAGCTATTACTGCTTATATTTGTTTACATGCTTATTTCATGATTAAGTGCACTATAGGCCAGTTTCTGTGTGCTTTATTTATTTCTATGTTTTTGTTATTCTTTAGCCATGTCTTGAGAATGTGGTGTACACTTTTGGTGGCCTATCTGCCTCTTTTGCTGGTGCATGGGTCGTGTGCGTGCTCCCGAACCGCTCGGGAGACCCCGACGACACAGGAACACAGCGCACGACCACTGGACTTACTGCGCATGACCACTGGTCGTGCGCCACCGATCGTGCGCATTACATTCTCATTTTTCCTAATTCTGCCCGGGTAATCGCAGGAGCACTGGCCGTAGTGCGCACGACCACTAGTCGTGCGCCACTGCTTGTGCGCGTTTACCCCTTGCTTTCTGCAAATCTGTCCTAGTTAGTAGCACGATCAGTGGATTCAGTGCGCACGACCACCGGTCGTGCGCCATTGATCGTGCGCATATATGCTAATGTGTCTATCCAGGTTGCAGGTATAATTGGAAATGGCGCATGATCATCGACCTACAGTGCGCACGACCACTGGTCGTGCGCCACTGATCGTGCGCTATGCTTTTGCTGCCTCCGTATTTAAGGGCCTGCTCCGTGATTTAGGTCAACGCCCGTCATTTTCTGCAATCGGAGAGTGCGCGAGAAGCGCCATTTTACTTCTCCAGCTGCTCCATCACCTCCACCTTCATCGGGATTCCATAGCCGGCTATTCCAAAGCTTTTCAAACTCTCCGGCAAAGCTCACGGCCATTGATGACTTCAATTCCAAGCTTTCCACCGGAGTTGGTGAAGAAGACAACCTAAAGAACAGACTCAAAGGCCTTCGAGGTGACATCTCGTTGGTACTGGAAGCCTCCTCGAACTAAGCCTAGAAGCGGATTGACAACTCGCTATTCCGGCCACAACCTGCGGGGGATCTTCACCCTCTATTGGTTTACCCCTCTTCCCCTTCCTCTGTTGTATGGGATGACATACATTGAAATGAACTACATATTTTATTCTATATCTAATGGGATGTTTGTAGTTTTCTTATGCTTGTGAGTAGTGCTTGTGAATGTGCCTCTCCCACTCCACATCCACTTCATACCCGTGTCTCACCCGATTGCACTCCGCATAAGAACACTACCATCCATTAGCTTTTCGTCCACTCGCTCAATCGTAGTTCGGCATCGCGTCCGATACACTCACCTCACCTTGCGAAGCGGTGCCTTCGACCCACATAGCTTTTATTAGTTTATTAGATCAAACAACCACAATCTCTCAAGTCCACTTTTTACTCTTTTTCTTAGTATAACACTCATAACAATATTTTCGGAACTGTTGCCGCTCTATGATAATTGCATTCCTCAAGAGACCGACACTCGGGGAATTATTCCCAAACTTTATTACTTGTGTGACCGGTGCGCTTGCCGATTTACACGCAACAAGTTAAATTTATTTTCCTCGAGGACTGTACTTGGTTATCCGCGCATTCCGTCGTTTATGCCAGAATCTTGTAACTGACCTTGCAAGAAAAGCAATGCATTATGCACCTGCCCGCTCGGATTGATCTTTCTTAACTCGCAAAAATTTATTTAATTAATTTACATGCGGACTCGAATTGATATCCATCAGAGTCCGCCAGTTATGACTTTTTTGACAAGTTATAAGGACTTGGCGAGAAGAAAATAAAATATCGCGGCCTGGATTATTGTCGGCCTTAGTTATCGTCAAGCTATACTCATCCTAAGCAGGTCGCCGGTCAGGTGACCCATAAAATGGTTGGTGACGGTGTTGTTTGCGCTGGCTTGAGCAGCGAGCAGGGGGATGTCGGCAGGGTCCACTCTCTTCAGGTAGTGTAAGTTACGCTTTCCGTAAAGCATGGAGATCGCACTTAACTATGTCAGTACAATAGAACAGAACATTGCAGAAGACAACTGATACCGGAATATCCTTTTCTATTTAATCAAAAAATCGAGTTAAATCTTTCGTGTATGCAGCGGACCCCAAACTTAAGACCGCTCTCTTTACAAAAAGTGTTCAAAACAAAAGTACATTATTCTGCTTCAGCAATCTTCTGTTTCTTCTCTGCAGGAAGGCTTAGGCTTTCGACATCAACCTTGGGAGAATAGCCCTCCGAGCCACTTCCAATACTGCCCTGTGAACCGGTGCTGGCCGCGGACTCGCTATGCGAGCTCTCGCCAGCAGAGGTATATGCAGAAGTGTCGGACTTGGCAGACTGATATCCGCCTTGCTGGCTCGAACCAGTGTCGTTGGCAATCGTCTTGGCTTCTTCGCCTTGTTCTTCTTCTTCTCCTTCTTATTCTTCCTCAACAATGACTTATTTTCCTTTGGCAGTCTGATCCATTGCCTCGGCCTTCTCCTTCAACTCGGGGAAGAGCTGCAGGAAAGGGACGTCGTCCACCCCTGTAACGCCCTGTATTTTTTGCGTTGAATGATTGCATATGCTTGATGGGCGTTATGTTGGATTTGACCGTTGTTCGAGCATGGTTTTCCCGCGGGCTTTCGAGTGGCTGTTTTGGTAGCCTAGTTGCACGATTCCCCAGCAAGCCGGAGTCCACTTGTGGGGACTCGGTGAGGCCTCTTAGGGAATGCTTGCACGTTTTCGAGCCCGGGTAAGGTTGCTCAAAACGGGTTGATGGGATGGAAGATGTGTACAGAGAACAAAACGGGGTAAAAAGTCCTTAAGGCAAAAATGGTCTAGGACGACACATAAACACTTTTCAAAACAGGGAAAAATGGTCGTTTTTGTGCGTGACACGCCCCCCGACACGGGCGTGTCGGGGCGTGACCCAGGGCGTGACCTGGGGCGTGACCTCCTTGACTCGATGAATTTTCTTGCGTCGAGTTGAGCTCGACGAATGGTGTACACGCCCCGTGACACGGGCGTGTCACGGGCCGTGTCCCGCTGTGTCGAGTGTCGAGTGTCGGTGTCGAGAGAGGGGACACGGGCTGTGACACGGGCGTGTCACAGGGCGTGTCAAGCTTTGTCGAGTGTCGACACTTTTGGTCGACGAGATGTCGAGACACGGGCTACACGCCCTAGGTCACGTGCGTGACCTATAGGTCACGGGTGTGTACCCGGCCGTGTACCTTGTGGATAAGCTAGAATTTGTTGACGTCTGCACCGCTTAAGGTACACGCCCTGTGACACGAGCGTGTCACAGGGCGTGACAGGGCCGAAAATCAATTGTTTTCTAGTTTTTTTGTGCCGTTCATTTCTTTGATTCTGGATCAAATGATCCAGCTCTGTTCTGGAGGAAATAAGGCCGAAACAGAGATTTCTCCTCCTCATTTCACCTTCTTCTTCATCTTCTTCCTCATTCCAAAAGGACATCAAGGGAGCAAAGCTAAGACAAGGGAAGGAAAGATAGGAGCAGCCGTCGCGGTGTCATCTCGGTTTAGGCAAGCAGTGTTCTTCACCCTTGCCAATCTTGTTTTCTTGTTCGTTGATTGTGCAAGTTTAGCTAGGTTTCCTCTTTCAATTTTACTAGCTTGTTCAATTGTATTAGTCTTGTTACCCTTGTTTTTATTTAGTACTCACAAACATGAATCCTCTTGTTCCTTCAAGTCTTACATGTTTACCGCCTCATATTTTACCTATGTGCAATTTCGTCTTATGCACATTTGATTCATGTA